>OY997382.1:3571176-4771176 GCA_963921505.1 Phakellia ventilabrum
GAAACAGCTACAAATTGAAGATGCAGTGGTCCAGTGGATGCGAGAACGGACAAACTGTAAGTTTTTGAGTACCGTAGTCTGAGCCTACTCTGAGTCTAATAAACAACAGATCAGACCTATTGGGTCACGTGCAGAATTCTGCAGAAGGGCGTGGCTGAGCGGCTCGCGAGCTATATAACGACATCCATGGACATCGTTTACGTGCCTACAATATTCATGGCGACATGGGCTGGTCTCGCTTAGCAAGACCCCCACGCTTTGCGTGAGGGTGTGGCTACGCGAGACTAATGTAGGTCGGAGCTCAGCATTGCAGAGTTCGAGCATATCCACTATGACCCGAGGATACTTAATTACTAACGCTATCCATATTAGCGTAAGTGGCCATATCAGATTCGCGCAGTAGCGCGAATGTCAGCGTAGAGGCAAGTATACGTACTATTTTTACAATAAGTCACTTACATCGCGTAGAGATGATGTAACTGTAAAAGTTTGAATGGTTCATTGGCCAAAATTGGGAAAAGTTACAAATTCGCATGACTGTGCCGAGAATGACATCGATGTGAATACATATTAGCATAGATATTAGTGTACACATAGGGTCTGACACACAGAAGAACATAAACAGACCAAGTGACTGGCTATCAGGTGATAATTATCACTAGTTTGGCTAGACTGAGCTAGGTGGGTGTGGTCCTTGCTAGTCATCCAGACGGCACAGCACGGCAGTGCCACACAGGATCCAATACTTGACTGGCTTGCTGGTGGGCAGTTTGATGGGTAGGACGTAGTTGGTAGAGTGTCAAGTGGTGGAGAGGACTCCCCTGCGGGCACTGGTCTTGTAGAGTGGGCAGACATAAGGCCCCAGTCTCTCGGACGTCCTCCTTCTTGGCTGTGAGGAGAAAGGGGGGTAAATGTCACAGCAGGTTTGAGATCTCATTCCCAGTCTCGATTCCACAACACACAAACCCTTGGAGACTGGGAATAAGTTGACATGAAAATATAAAATTTCCCTCTAGCTATTTGAACATAACCTGCAGTGTATGAAATAGCTATGTGGCCCATGTGGTAAAATAAAGTTAAGCCTTGTCTCCAGACTCAAGCCCCATAAACAGACGAAGCCCCTCACCTGGCTATCAGGTGATAATTAACCCTAGGTTTGGCTGACATAGCTAGGATGGGTGTGGTCAGCTTGCTAGTCATCCAGACGGCACAGCAGGGCAGTGCCACAAACAGGATCCAATACCAGGGACGGCGCCGCCAGTCAGGTTGGTCAGGTTTCAACCTGACCACTTTTCAGACAAATATTTTGTATAGAAGTATAGAGGGATCATCGCTGTACTGCGAATTGCATGTCTCTCTCTCCTAGCACAGCGCTGTAACTCGACTCATGCAGTACGCGAATAAAGCGGCCACGCCCACTGGCTGAAAACGATATCGTATGAGTGGTCTGGTCATGAGACTAGTTAACAGCGCCTTTTCAATACAAAGGCCAGCGTATTACGACGAGCGTAAGAACACAGTGCTCTACTTGCTTCAGATTTCAATGTGATTGGTTTCAGTGAGCGAAAAGAAGCTCAAAACCTGAGAGGCCATCGCAGAGCGCTTCCTGGCCTACGCCTCTCATACATAAATGTTCAACCTGTGCAACAGTCAAAATTTCGTGAGCTCCGGTCTACCACTGCACATACTTGACTGGCTTGCTGGTGGGGTAGGACGTAGTTGGTAGAGTGTCAAGTGGTGGAGAGGACTCCCCTACTGTGGATCCATATACATGGTCTTGTAGAGTGGGACAGACATAAGGCCCCAGTCTCTCGGACGTCCTCCTTCTTGGCTGTGGGGAGAAAGGGCTGGCACTAATGTCACAGCAGGTTTGAGATCTCATTCCCAGTCAATAGGGATTTCTATAGCTATTATGCAACAGTAACCCTTGGAGACTGGGAATAAGGTTAGTATGCAAAGCTATCAAAATTCCCTGAGTCATTGAATAGTAAGGACATTATACTCAGCCTGTATGAACATACATGTGGCCCACTGTTGTAAAATAAAGTTCACCTTTCTCCTAACTCAAGCTCACCTCACGAGGAAGATCTTCGCGTCAATTGGGACGAGCCTTCTGTATCGGTTCATATGATAATATAAACTTGCTTCTTCATCACAATTCTGTAGCCAAAAGGCGGCTTATGGTCATTACTCCAACAGTTGGTTGATTGAGCCTGTGGAATGGGGGAGGGGCAAGGATTTCACTGGCACCGCCGTAGAGAAGAGAAGGAGAGAAAACATCATGTACCTGACAAGCTCTGTCTGGAGTTGGCCATGCAGGTTCACCACACATGCAAATCAAGCTGTCAGTATGCACACATCATGACACACACGTGTGCTGTCCCAGTCTATACACTAACATGTGGTAGCTACCCACAGCTGCAAAACCCATGTCGTATCACCCATACTACTGGGGGTGTGTCCACATCTGAGGGAACAATTCCTCTGACCCTACAAGGCCAGCGTATTGACGGGGATGGCTTGTTACATGTCGGTTTCAGATCAGTTGAGCTCATAAATTGGCTCCATAGGAATATTCTATAAGCTTTCAAAACCTGCGCAAAATGCCATCGCAACTGTTAACACTGTGCTACGCCACGTTCACAGCCATAGCGATGTCAATTAATACTTCTGTGCAAAACAACTAAATTTGTGATGAATGCTTTTTAAATGGTCACCAGCTGCCAGACTTTAAGTTGGTTGCAAAAACTGTACAAGACCCTAATTACTAGTGGATCCATATACATTCTTTCTGGATTCAGCATTTGGAGCACTGATGGAGTTGAACCTAACCGTAACAGGTAAATGAGGAGGAGGGCTGGCACAGAGGATAGGAGCAGTGGAATCAGGATTAGGAACCTGTCAAGTGGATGTCTATGGGAATGCAAGCCAGCCTACCTACCTTGGTGTGAAAGCACTGATCATAGATGGGTTGGTCATGGGTGGTTCTGAGGAGCTGTCCTGCCAGCCTTTTAATGGACATGGGTGGGGTCACTGTTGTACTGTCCCTTGCCTGTTCTCCCAATTCACGAGGAAGAACTTCCTCTGTTTAAACAGGGAGAGTATGTCTGAATCATGCAGCTGCAGTGTAGCTATACATGGACTACAAGCAAGTCACAATTTAATTGTATTTTATATAGTAGACATCACAATTCTGTAGCTCAAAAGGCGGCTTATGGTCATTACTCCAACAGTTGGTTGATTGAGCCTGTGGAATGGGGGAGGGGCAAGGATTTCACTGGCACCGCCGTAAAATCTTCACGGTGGACATATCCCTAAACACCTCACATGGTTTTATTCCAAGCTCTGTCTGGAGTTGGCCATGCAGGTTCACTCACACATGCAAATCAAGCTGTCAGTATGCACACATCATGACACACACGTGTGCTGTCCCAGTCTATACACTAACATGTGCCTGTAGCTACCCACAGCTGCAAAACCCATGTCTTATCAGATACTACTGAGTTTCCACAGAGAACAATTCCCTGACCCTACAGCTTCTGATTGCAATATGTCCTTGCAATTCATGTCGGTTTCAGATCAGTTGAGCTCATAAATTTTTATAGAATATTCTATAAGCTTTCATTAAATGGCAAAAAGCTCTAAAACTGTTAACACTGTGCTACGATTAGCTCTTGTTAAACATACTTCTGTGCCTGCTTTGGTATGATGAATGCTTTTTAAATTGCAAAGCTTCCAGAGAAAGTGTTGCAAAAACTGTACAAGACCCATAATTATATCTGCACAGAATAATGCAGCTAGTTCTCTATTGAGAGTTGAACCCAACCGGAACAGGTAAAGAGGGGAGTTACAGAGGAGCTAGGAGCAGTGGAATCAGGATTAGGAACCTGAGGGCCCTCTACTCTGCCTGTCGAACTTGAGGCAGTACCATCCACCAACATCAAGCGAGCTGTTTCCATAGTTCATGAATGTGGAAGCACCTGCACATTCAAGAACACAGTGGCCAGTAAGAGCTTTGAACGAGAACAAATAGACACACAAAGACTTACTTAGTCTTATGTTCATGATTATAGTAATCTTATGTTTTGTGTGTGTGTGTGTGTACGTGTGTTCGCAATTACAGCTATATGCTGGCTAA
Source organism: Phakellia ventilabrum (assembly GCA_963921505.1). Taxonomy (NCBI): domain Eukaryota; kingdom Metazoa; phylum Porifera; class Demospongiae; order Axinellida; family Axinellidae; genus Phakellia; species Phakellia ventilabrum. The sequence goes on from OY997382.1 coordinate 3,575,315, forward strand.
CATGCATGTTCAAAAACCTGTATTTTTGTATCCTATAGTTTTTGTAAATCCGCAAGAGTATTGTGGTACACAGCCTTGTTTGGTTGCTTTCCCCCCCCCTCTTTCCATCCTACGGTATCGAACCGACCACGTGGGTGGGGCTCGTATCGCGCACGTTCACTACCACGTTATCGTAACGGTACTGTAAAGATTTCTCGATTGCAGACTATAGGGAATGTATTCAAAGTATTGTTGCTCTCAAGTTTACTACTACCCGTTGATACAGTTCGTTACCACGCGCACGAGACGAGCTGGGGGGGGGGGGGCAGAAATTTACCTGCTCAGTGCTGTATCGTGCTGTAAGCACACGCCATCGAATCGAGCCTTCGGTATTCTTGGCGACAGCCTTGGGGCAGACTTTCTATATGTAAAAGCAAGATGGCTGGTAACTCAGGTAGAGATAGTTGGAAGGAGCTGCTATCGTTTGAATGCAACGTCACGGGTGCATCAATGGCTACAAGCGGTATGCATTCTCTCATGAGCGTTAAGCTTGTGAGAGAGAAGTATAACGCGTACGACGCAAATGCTATCATGGTGATTGCTGGTGGACGGCAGCTTGGATACGTAGAGAGATGTGTAGCTGCTTACTTGGCACCGGTGATGGGCAGATTTGACGGTGCATTGATGTTTATTGGGTAAATTTGAATTCTGCAGATGATGATTGTGCATTTTTTTCATTCATGAATGAAGTACTCCACAAAAAAGCTAATGAAGTGCAATTTCATTTTCTTGTACAGATCATGCATTTCTGGACGGTAGCATTCACTGAAGCCAGGGGGGTCGGATGAATGGAGCTACAAATACAGAGCCACTGATGTTCTTGTATCAATATGTGGCCCCTTCGAATCACAGCCTGATACGAGATCTTCTCACACTGTGCTGTCCACTTGAATATGAGATATATGATCCGTAACAGAACAGATTGATGAGTGGTGTGCAATAATGATTGTCACTATTAATTTTCTCAACACTACAGCTTTTATGACTGCACCAGAGAGGCCTTGTTTGGCTAAGCACACAAACTTCATGAACTTGATGCAGCAGTGTTCTCTATTGTTATCATTATTAATATTATTAATGAAGAATATACTCTTGATATACTTGAATGACATCAACAAGTTTGGATATAGACTGAAAGTAATGAATAATAATAATTTCATTAAGATGAAGATCAATTATCAGTAGGTGAGGTGAGAGAATGTGTGCATGAGAGAATGTGGTCAGTTTACAGTACAGCACTACTAAGTTCATCATCATCTAGGTTTAATGAGGAAATGAGAATGATCTTGATAACGCTGGGCTTCTGGGACTAACCCAATCACCAGTTTGGCCTATCTCAGCTGTCGATTGGTGGCCATCTCTGTCTTCCTCCATCATGGTATCCATCTGTTCTTCTGATGGAACCCCTCTATTGAATGAAGCTGCAGCCACTGCTGGAATCGGTAGCATAAGTATTGTCCCTTTCCTGTTCTCCCAGATCCACGGCAGAACTTCCTCTGTTTAAACGGGGAGAGTATGTCTGAATCATGCAGACTGCAGTGTAGCTATACATGGACTACAAGCAAGTCACAATTTAATTGTATTTTATATAGTAGACATCATCAATGTCAGTGGGTATTTGCTCTTACCAACACTGTCAGGTTCTTGGCCTTGACCTGCATTGGTGCCTTCATGGTGGTCATGTATTTCTCGGAAAATCTTCACGGTGGACATATCAATAAACACCTCACATGGTTTTATTAAGAACCTGTATTAAAGGTTGCATGTACATCAAATTGTACTCCCTATCGCTCCACCAAATGTCAATTTCAGAATCCAATTTTCCCCTAATACTACACTTAACCAGCCTATTCAACCATAATATTATATTAGATGCTTTGCCTGTATTAATTTCATGCTCTATAAGCTCCTACTCGTCTCTTTAATGGCTTACTCTATGCCTCTCTTAACGCATCTGAGGTCCGTCAGCTTCTGATTGCAATATGTCCTTGCAATTTCAAACTTGTGTTTATTTCTGCTGTCCTGCCTCATGACTTTCACTATGATCTCCAGAGTACAGAGATTGTTGTTACTTTGACAGAACAAGCTCTAGTACTATTATTTAACACTGTAGAAAGTCTCTGAAACAGGTGCCGAGCTGGCCTTCTGGTATGCATGCATAGCTATATAGGTCTGGATTGTATACAGTTCTTACTGCAATCTTTGATTTTGATGGCTGAAATCGCCCAATATATATCTGCACAGAATAATGCAGCTAGTTCTCTATTGAGGCTTTAGCACTAGATCAGGTGTGCTGCCTTGTGCGCACGTATTTTCGGAGCAGCTGGAGCTACCAACAGGCGAACATATCCTCAACAGCTTTGAGGGCCCTCTACTACTGCCTGTCGAACTTGAGGCAGTACCATCCACCAACATCAAGCGAGCATGTTTCCATAGTTCATGACATGTGGAAGCACCTGCACATTCAAGAACACAGTGGCCAGTAAGAGCTTGTGAACGAGAACAAAGTTAGAGAGCACACAAAGACTTACTTATGTTCATGATTATAGTAATCTTATGTTTTGCTTAAATGTACATTGTATGGGTCTGTAAACAGCTATATGCTGGCTCATGCACTGTTAAAAAATGGGTGTTACTACAACACCCCAGTGGTGCTGGATGGTGTTGCCCCTACTCCCTTGGGGTGCTTGAGGTGCAAATAGGAGTAAGTTCTCACTTTGAGCACCCTTTCAGTGCTCCTACTACACCCTTAGGGTGTACCCAATGATATCATACCAGCCCATGCATGTATAGCTACTTTACTTTGGACTATTCATCGTTCACGATTTGCAGCATGCACCACAAGGGGAGGGGCTGGCCATGCAAGGACGTTACAAAGGTGCTAATGTAGCACCCCCTGAAGGACTATTCATCGTTCAGTATTTACAAGATTTGCAGCATGCACCACAAGGGGAGGGGCTGGTCATGCGAGGACGTTATGAAAGGTGCTAATGTAGCACCCCCTGACTATTCATCGTTCAGTAGTTACAAGATTTGCAGTATGCACCACAAAGGGAGGGGCTGGCCAAGGACATTACAAAAGGTGCTGCTGTAGCATCCCTGGATCCATGGAGGGTGCTAGTACAACTATACTAGGGGAGGTGGGGCAAATTGATGGGAGAAATCCACTGCGCATATTAGTATATGACGTCATTAGGCAAGAGTTTGAGGCGCTACCTGACCCCACCCCTTAACTTCCGGTTTTAGCTCGTTTGACGGGGAACCCCCTCTCTAGCTCTTTCTGCAGTCGTAGATAAAGGGTGGGGCTCGGCTACTAAATCATTTCTCTCATAATCGGGGGTTTACAAGCAAGTACGATATGCGACCAAGTTGTACCCGTAGTGGCTCCCACAGAGTGAAACAAGTGAAATCTTCCCTCTTGTTCCGGGTACATCAGAATTATCCCGAATTGAGGACAGACTGAAGGAAACAATACCAGATGCAACTGTAGTGCAAATTTCACGCATCCAAAACACGTGGCTATATGGGAAAGATACGCAACCCATAAGAAGTGGCTTCACCAGAAGAACAATGGGGATACAAACGCGATGGAACTCTTTCATGGGACCCGTGGTAATGACCCAAAGTTAGTATATGAAGGAGAAGTTGGTTTTGACTTTAGATTTGGCAGTGGAGGCAAATGCAAGTGGGGGCAAGCCAATTATTTTGCTGTGAATGCCAGGTACTCCAGTAAGTTTGCCCACTGTACTTCTGATGGTAGCAAAGAGCTAATTTTGGCCCGAGTTTTGACTGGATACAGCTATGAATGTCAACCTGATCGATCTTTACGGATGCCTCCATTGAGAGATGCAACCGGCGAGTGTTCATTTGCTAATGCAAGATATGACAGTGTAACTGGTGTCACTCATGCGTGTAGGGTGCCATGGTCACTATTATCAGTGCTGCTTGTCAACTTTAGTGCAGAATGGCTATGGGGCTTTATCTACTTCCACTCCAGGCCAGATATGGTATATACATGCACAACTTTATGACAGCAGTGATAATGTATGATTTACATCATAATTACATGAGATTATAGCCTATGGAACGTGAAATTTAAATTCCGCAGCTAGACTTTATATAATCCAATATAATATCGAAATGATCTTGCTACTCCCTTTGATATCTAATATACTAACCAAAACAGGTGTAATCTGCCAATGGCAGCTATAGTGCAATCCACCATGCCAGTTAGTAAACTGACCAAGTACATGGTTCTTCAATAGGTTTAAGTCTTCTCGCTACCCCCTTGGGCATAAATCAAGACTTTCACTAATATATACATACCATATTACACTCATAATACAAGTACAAGAAGTATTTAAATATTGCCATTGGATATTTAAGTCTTCTCGCTCCCTTTTTGGGTACAGTGCTCAGAATCTAAAGAGTAGATTTTTCCTGCAGGCACTTTCTGTCAATTTTTTTTCCAAATATTAATGTCAATACTTATAATACCTGTTAATAAGCCCAGCCAGTCTGAAAATAAGGCTGTGGATCGACAATAAGGTACTTTTCTGCCACGTCCTCCATAGAGCGCTGTACTTAAGCGCCATTTTTTTCTGACGTCACGGATTTTCAGTTTCGTCACATCGATGACGTAACTCATCGTTACTTCAATTAAAGGTAGGCGTGGAATACATTACCAAGCGCTCTGATCTTGCCGCACCGCGTGCTCAAACTGTTTTCTGCAGCAAGTGAAGTTGTGTAGCCAGATCTAGAAGTTAGAGAGCAGAAAGAACTGAATTTGATAATCATTAAATTCTGTTCACTGTCCTCCAGCTCATGCACTGTTAAAAAATGGGTGTTACTCCAGCACCCCATCCTGTACTGTTCCTAATGAGGGTGTTACTACAACACCCCAGTGGTGCTGGATGGTGTTGCCCCTACTCCCTTGGGGTGCTTGAGGTGCAAATAGGAGTAATTTCTCACTTTGAGCAGCCTTTCAGTGCTCCTACTACACCCTTAGGGTGTACCCAATGATATCATACCAGCCCATGCATGTATAGCTACACTTGGTTTTTACTTTGGACTATTCATCGTTCACGATTTGCAGCATGCACCACAAGAGGAGGGGCTGGCCATGCAAGGACGTTACAAAGGTGCTAATGTCACCCCCACGCACTGAACTTCGAAGCAGTATGCTAAAAGTGTGTCCATGATGTATTGCGATAGGCGCGTTTGTGGTTCAGCGTCATCATAGGTGCTAGTACAACGGAGGTGGATGCACGATGTAAAGAAGGTGGGGCAAATTGATGGACGAAATCCACGTGCGCATATTAGTATATGACGTCATTAGGCAAGAGTTTGAGGCGCTACCTGACCCCACCCCTTAACTTCCGGTTTTAGCTCGTTTGACGGGGAACCCCCTCTCTAGCTCTTTCTGCAGTCGTAGATAAAGGGTGGGGCTCGGCTACTAAATCATTTCTCTCATAATCGGGGGTTTACAAGCAAGTATGATATGCGACCAAGTTGTACCCGTAGTGGCTCCCTATAGCCCTCCAGAGTGGCAACCACAGAGTGAAACAAGTGAAATCTTCCCTCTGGTGTTCCGAGTACATCAGAATTATCCCGAAGGGAACAATCCTAACATCCAAAGGTACCTTGCCCTGATGCAAATTGCATATCCAAGGTTTGAAATCTCTCGGAAGAAGTATGCAGATTTAAGCACCCTAAGCGATTTTCCAAATCAGTTGCCTTTGAGAAGCCATAGAACCCTGGGGTTATCACTAATCGAATTAACACCTTTCCCACATTGTATATGAAGGAGTATGTAGGTATATGTATTCCACTTTTGAGAACCTGACATCAAACCATGTAGGGGGCAAGCCAATTATTTTGCTGTGAATCTACTCTTTAGATTCTGAGCACTGTACTAATATGGTAGCAAAGAGCTAATTTTGGCCCGAGTTTTGACTGGATACAGCATGAATAGGTGCAATCCACCATGCCAGTTAGATGCAACCTGACCAAGTGTTCATGGTTCTTCAATAGTTAGAAGTGTAACTGGTGCCACTCATGCGTGTAGGGGCCATGGTCACTATTTAGTGCTGCTTTCAACTTTAGTGCAGAACTGGCTACAGGTGCTTTATCTACTTCCACTCCATGCCAGTTAGTGAATGGACCTGGTCCTCCAACTTTATGACAGCACTGATAATGTATGTTTAAGTCTTCTCAATACTAGCCTTTTGGAACGTGAAATAAAATTAAGACTTTCCAACTAACCAGCAAAAGGCGCAATCCACCATGCCAGTTAGTGATATGGACCAATGTACATGGTTCTTCCAATACAAATTTAAGTCTTCTCGCTACTCCCTTGGGCATAAATCAAGACTTTCACTAACTGGCACAGCTGCATACCTATTACACATGCCAGTTACAAGTGAACAAGACTATGTACATGGTAATCCAATATTGCCATTGGATATGTATCAGTCTTCTCGCTCCCTTTTTGGGTATAATATTAAGACTTTCACTAACCAGCACAGGTGCAATCCACCATGCCAGTTAGTGAACAGACTAAGCGTAAATGACCAATTATCGGCATGTACCTATTATAGTTAGACCAATTATCTTGCACACTCCGTTTACAAGAGTATTTGAAGAGATTACGGATTTTAGGCACAGGTGAATCCAGCTGCCACGCTTGATGTTTTGAATGGACCTTGGTCAGCTCCAATAGCCACTGGTGTTTAGAGTCTTCTCAGATACTCTTTTGGACATAAGTAATTAAGACTGTTGTTTTCATCCCGTAGAGATACACAGGCGCAATCCACCATGCCAGTTAGTGATATGGACCATGTACATGGTTCTCCAATACAAATTTAAGTCTTCTCGCTACTCCCTTGGGCTTTAATAATGGGTACGTACTTTGTACCTACCGTAGCCGCGGGAAAAACGAAACGGCGGGAAATTCGCAGTCAAAATGTCTCTCCTAGATTTAGGTCCGGTCGTGTTCGGCGACATCGATGAGCAGATCACTTGGTTCCAGAGTAAGGGACTCCTGGCCCGGAACAAGACCTGTCCTGCATGCAACCAGGCTATGATCATGCAGACCCGCAGCGATGTCAGTGACAAGTATAGGTACATACACAATCATACCTAGCAATATACTTGTAAAATTTTAGTAGCTATGCATCACAGGTGGAGATGTCCTGATGCCACTTGCAGGAAGTCAGTGGGTCTTCCGAGATGGGACCTTCTTTGAGAAGTCCCATTTGACGCTGCAGCAGTGGCTGGTTCTGATGTACTGGTGGTGCCGCGAATACCCTGTTACTGACGCGGCTGAAGAGGCAAAGGTCAGTGAGAAGTCTGCAGTTCAGGCCTACCACTACTTCAGAGACATCTGCAGCTGGAGAATTCTGAACCGCGATTCTCCACTCATGCTGGGAGGGCCAGGTGTGGTCGTGCAGATTGATGAGTCCCTCTTTCGGCATAAGCCCAAGGTGCAAGTAGTTGGTAGAGATGATATTGGCACCTAATTGAACACACAGTAATGTTTTCACCCTTTAGCATCACCGGGGACGTCCTCCAAGATCTGATTGTTGGGTGTTCGGCATGTGTGACACTAGCCACGCTCCAGCCCTGGGAGTGATGACGATCGTCCCTGATCGAAGTGCTCAGACACTGCTGCCTATACTGCAGCAGCATCTTCGCAGTGGGACAATCGTGCACAGTGACGAGTGGGCAGCATACAATCGTGTGCAGCAGCTGCGGCAAGTTTCACACCATGAGACAGTAAACCACTCCCTTCACTTCGTTGATCCAGTAACTGGGGTACACACCCAAAACATCGAAAGCTACTGGAATAGGGCGAAGACCAAGTTCAAGAGGATGAAGGGAGTGCACGAGTCCATGCTCCCTTCATACCTCGATGAATTTATGTGGCGGGAGCGCCATGGCAAGAGTGCCTCCACTGCCTTTGCCAGTCTTTGCAGGGACATAGCACTGAGGTACCCTGTATGAAAAAAGGTGCATTTTTGATTGTAAAAAAGGTGTATAATACTTAACTATGCTTTTTGTACGTACGTTCAGGTAATTAGTTAGTTAGTAGTCATACCTTGCATTTTGCTGCCTTTTTTGTATGTTCTTGTTCTTTCTCAGCCAGTTGTTAGCTTTAGCTTGCCTACAAGCCACAAGCAACTTGACCCTCTCCATTTTTTACACGCCGTCTCAACTGTCAGCTCACGTGCATTGCCCACATTTGCTTTGGTCACGTGCCACGCCCCCGCACACTCCTATGGCTTCCCGCACGCGTTTGCCGTCTGGTCCGTCAAGTACAGTTGATCCCGCAGCTTGTCCGCCACATAAGCGGAGGGGATCGAAGCAGCGGTTGTTGTCAGTACCGCTAGTGCTATAAACCAGCAGGAGTTTCCAGAGAAAGCAGTGGTCAAGTGAAATTACAGTGAGTGCCATCAAAGCTGTAAGAGGTGGGATGAGTGTGCAGTACGCGGCAACTGTATTGGATGTGCCCAGAATAAGATTTGTGTGAAGTGATGAGTCAGGAATGGGAATAAACCAGGCTTAAATTCCTATTTGAAGAAGAAGAGGACAAAAAAAGTTTATTATCAGGTCTCTGGGAACAAGAAATAATTACTGTTTCAGGGTGCATTATGCAGTGGGTCAGACAACCCCTCCTTTCGTCATGAACGCAAAGTGCTTGAATCATGACTGGACAATGATAACGGAGTGGTAACATCCTCCCCCTGGCAGCAGTCTTCCCGGCTGTCTTAGTGATGCCCTGCCATGTACCCTGCCAGTTACTCTCGGCTTCTCCGCGGTGATGCCCTCCCCTGGCAGCAGTCTCACTTGCTCAATAATGCCCTCTTGCGTGCCTGATAGCAGTCTTCCCTCCTCCTCAGTGACCGTTACACAGCGACAGTGTTCCTCCTGCCTGATGACATCCCGTTATGAAACTCACCTGGCGGTAGTCTGTCCTCGGTGACGCCCTTCCCTGGCAGCAGTTATCCCTTTTCAGTGACACCCTCTCCTGGCAGTAGTCTTCCTGCATCAGTGACACCCTCCCCTGGCAGCAGTTTTCCCTTCTATGATGTTGTTGTTGATGCCAGTGGCAGTGACCAGCTATGCCCACAGTGTAGTTTGTAGATCGTATGAAATATTCTTTACTATTCTATGCAATGATAGTATTATAAAAATTTTTAAGGGCAGGGTGTAATGCAGGTTGTACTGAGGCATGTACTGGAAGGGAAATTAACTTTCCAGAAATCAATGTGTAGCGTAACTCGCGTGCAAAGTGTTCGAGTGCCGATATTGATATTAGGCGTAAGTATGGACTGACGATAACTGGTACGTCATGCCGATAAACGGTCAACGAGTGGCTCCGCGCGATGCACTGTCGCTCCGCATGTGATATAGCTATGACTATATAGACCGGAAAAGTAAAGATAGCTCTTTTAAACGGTACAAGTCCGAGATTTCAGAGACGCTTCTGGGTGGAGCACCAAATCGGGGGCAAACGTATGCCGATAATTGGTCATTTACGCTATATACAGAGAATTCCAATAGCCACGGGACGCATAAATGACTTTATTAGTCCTTGAGCATGAAATAAAGACTTTCATTAACCCAAACTGGTGTAATCCGCCATGCCAGTTAGTGAACACACCACCTAGCTACATGTCAATCCAACAGCTATTGGATGTTTAAGTCCTCTCACTACCCCTTGGACATGAAATTTCCACCGTGCCAGTTAGTGTTGTACATAGTAAGCACTAACTGGAACTGGTGTAATCTGCCATGCCAGTTAGTGAACAGACCACATACATGGAAATCCAATAGCTATTGGATGTTTAAGTCTTCTCGCTACCCGCATAAAATTAGTGCTGTATCAGTTAGTGAACACATTACATGGTAATCCACTCTCCAGCAGCCACCGGATGTGTAAGTCTTCTCACTACATGTACTCCCTTAGGTAATTTTGGCCATGCCAGTTAGTGAACAGATCATATACATGGTATTCCAATAAGCATTGGATGCATAAATGACTCCTTGGGAAAATTTCATGGATGCCCATATGGATATGAACATGTAGGTATGCAATTCCTACCACACTCACCATAGGCAACAAACCGACTGGGGAACAGGAGTCGGGACTGGGGGAGTCACGCATCCCCATGACACTGGCACAGTGTGTTATATTACAATATCATGGTTGTTGGGCTAAACGTGATACATAATTCTCACCCGTTCACAAACCAACACGCTTCAGGCTTATATGTATTTCGTGCTCATTAATGAACTACGAATAGGGACGTGAACACGCATAAACACGACGATTACAACACATGGCAGGCTCGAAAGCGTTGCATTATTCATGTTTCACTAACCGGCACGAGCACTAACGGCACGCTACATACAGCCTCGACCTGGACTGTAAAGAAGCTCGATACGGGCACGGAACGGATTCATGATTCGAAGGACTGCCCCAACTCACTGTATCGATTATTCAGTTCCAGTCCTGAATCAGTTCAATTTACGTCATCGAATCGGGATCAGATTTTTGGCTGCGTACTGGAAGTTTGCAGGCTGAATAGGCCAAGGTACGTCAAGCTAGGTTAGTTTTGTGTTGCCTAGACGGCGAAAGAGTGGTAGGTAACGATAGTAATTTTGTTTTAGCACATTCTAATTGCTAACTGGACGTGCACTACGAAAATGCTGTGTCAGCACTTTCGCTGGAAGCTGTACATGATGAGACTGACTAGCCAAGTTGATCCATTCTATAGCTGCATTTAGCTTAGACTGACCTGTTGCTGAGCACAACCTTCAGTTGAATGATTTATGTAAAAAAACACCCGGCTGGTTTTTAGATGTGAAATATCAACCTTGTTTACGATGGGGTTGAACCCAACCAGGAGCTTCGCAAAAACCAGATATCTTATTCATTTTTAGTTTAATTTTTAATTAAAGAAATGAGCTGAAACCGACATGTAACAAGCTTGTCATCTTGGTAACCCTACCTCTAGTTCAAATCATACTGGTCTTATGATCTTTGTACCACCATCCTAGTACTCCACAAAGTCACCAGCTAGCTATCAGAACAATCCTATGACAACAGCTAGTGGCAGTATTGTGAATGTGCCTGCTTTTCTGATGAATGGCAAAGCTTCCAGAGAAAGTGAAGCAAGCACTGTACAAGACCCATATACTATTGTATTCAATTTTTTTACGATGGGGTTGAACCCAACCAGGAGCTGGGTAAATAACAGGTAAAGAGGGGAGTTACAGAGGACAGCAGCAGTAGAACCAGGATTAGGAACTGGGAAGTGGGTATGGGTATGAGACCAGTCTACTTACCTTGGTGTGGTACCGATGGGTTGGTTGGGTGAGAAGCTGTTCTGCCAGAAGTTTTAATGGACATAGGTGGGGTTGTCCCCCCGGAGCCTCATTAGGCAGGAAGTCCTATGAGTGGGAAAATAGGCATTGGGATTGGGACACTGGAGGAGGCTGTGTGAGTGTGCACATGAGTAGGTATATATATGTGTGTGGGGGGGGGGGGGGGGGGGGGGGTGGGCGGGTGCGTGTGTAAAACATTGAAAGTGAAGAAACAATCTCCTCTATGATAAGTACTATTACCAAACCTAGTACTGAGCTGTATAGTATTGATAATGGCCACACAAATGTGTGTGTATACATGTACATACATAACGTAGGACTAAGATATCAGGGAGCAAGCCAAACAGAAGTAGACAGCCTTTACTGCCTTCTTCACTCGCCCCTTCCCTGTCAGTGACCTCTCACCCTGAAATGAAGTCTGACATAAAATGACTGAATGAGAGTCTGACTTAAATCCTCTGCGACAGGCGGGCATTCCCATGGCTCTCTTCATGGAGTGGGAGGAGGGGGGTAGAGGATAGGCTTGTTCTTTATCATCGAACTATGCCTGGTCTTCCTTGGAGAGTGACTTAAATCCTCTGTGACCGGTAGGCATCCCCACGGCTCTCTTCATGGGAGTCAGTGGCTTGGGCTGTGAGGGAAAGAGATGGTTCAAGAACACACCCTACTGGATCTCAGTGGCCACACTCGGTGGCTACTACCTTACCTTGCTACCAACAAGATGATCAAAGTAGATCTAGACGCCATCTGGCTCTGGAACCTAATTGGGTACATTTTGTGTGTCAGTGTACACAAGGTGGTCAGTGTACACAAGTACACAGGATACAGAGTACTCACCAGTACTTGCCACTGCTCAAGGCAGACCTCAGGGTATGGAATGTGGGGTTAGGATAGCAGAGGGCCAGGGACAGTAGAGAAGGTGGCCGTGTGACCATGAACAATAGACCTCACAGAGGTCATGAGTTACCTTGCATTTTAGACTCAACTCACTCTTTAATTTTGCATGGTAGAGAGATTGTTTATACCAGTGGGTCAGTCTGCAGTTCACTGTAAACACTGTTTGCAGTTTCTTGTCAGAAGTTTTTCTGTTTGAATGATGCTCATCACCAGCGACTATAGTAAGCAGGTTATCTATGGAAGTGACTGTTATAACTTACGCTATGTGACTAGCTATGAGAAAACAATGAAAAATACGAAACAAGAAGTTTAGAACTTGAAAGAGGACGAGGCTAGAGCTCCTAAATTACAGAATCGCAAAGATGAGGATTTGAAGACAGAGGAAGACTACAGCTATCTAGACTAAACACCCAATAGAAGAAATGTCAGTAAGTGTATCCTAGTTCTGTGACAAGAGTGGATCTTCCATCACCTCCTGCAAGTCCTCAACTACGTCAACAAAACCAGCTTCAAGTAAACTATCAATAAGAGTGGCCCAGTTCACTGGCTGACGGGTTTCCCCCTGTCCCTCCAACCACCTCCGCAGGACCTCCCGACAGGCATCTTCTGTCTGGTGGAACATGTCTCTTACATGCTCTATCACACTGGTCTCTAAGTGCAGGGCCTTAGCAAGGTCCTCCCAGTGTGTGGCCACACCCTCAATCACCCTCACCCTCCTCCCTCCCCGGCCTCGCAGGCACTGCAGCTCTTGGAGGCGGGACATGTCATCTATATAGTGAGGGAAGGGGGGCAGGTATTTAAAAATTTGGTATTATTATCATTATTAGGTGGGGGTATGTAAATATTCAATTAGCTGGGTTTGGTACAATTCGGTTACCTTCTTAAAGCTGACACCCCCCTTAAAGGTTGAAGTCCACTCAAAACCATTTCATTTGCTCTATCTCTATCCCAATATACAGGATTAGTAGTGCAATCTCTCCCAGAATACTGTTGTATGTGTGACAGTATGTGGGGGTGTGTGAATATTCAATTAGCGGGGTTTGGTATAATTCGGTTACCTTCTTAATGCTGACACCCCCCTTAAAGGTTGAAGTCCACTCAAAACCATTTCATTTGCTCTATCTCTATCCCAATATACAGGATTGGTAGTGCAATCTCTCCCAGAATACTGTTGTATGTGTGACAGTAGGTGGGGGTATGTGAATATTCAATTAGCCCTGTGTTTGGTACAATTCGGTTACCTTCTTAAAGCTGACACCTCCCTTAAAGGTTTAAGTCCACTCAAAATCATTTCATTTGCTCTATCTCTATCCCAATATACACGATTAGTAGTGCAATCTCTCCCAGAATACTGTTGTATGTGTGACAGTAGGTGGGGGTGTGTGAATATTCAATTAGCGGGGTTTAGTACAATTCGGTTACCTTCTTAAAGCTGACACCCCCCTTAAAGGTTATAGTCCACTCAAAATCATTTCATTTGCTCTATCTCTATCCCAATATACAGGATTAGTAGTGCAATCTCTCCCAGAATACTGTTGTATGTGTGACATACAGTAGGTGGGGGTATGTGAATTATTCAATTAGCCCTGGGTTTGGTACAATTCTGTGAATTACCGGGCTTCTTAGAGCTGACACCCCCCTTAAAGGTTGAAGTCCACTCAAAACCATTTCATTTGCTCTATCTCTATCCCAATATACAGGATTAAAGTTGACACCCCCCTACAAAGTGGAACTGCACTCAAACTCATTTCATTTCCTCTATTCATACTACAGATACAGGATTGGTAGTGCAATCTCTCCCAGAATACTGTTGTATGTGTGAAAGTATAGGTGGGGGTATGTGAATATTCAATTAGCCCTGTGTTTGGTACAATTCGGTTACCTTCTTAAAGCTGACACCTCCCTTAATGATTGAAGTCCACTCAAAACCATTTCATTTGCTCTATCTCTATCCCAATATACAGGATTAGTAGTGCAATCTCTCCCAGAATACTGTTGTATGTGTGACAGTAGGTGGAGGTGTGTGAATATTCAATTAGCGGGGTTTAGTACAATTCGGTTACCTTCTTAAAGCTGACACCCCCCTTAAAGGTTATAGTCCACTCAAAATCATTTCATTTGCTCTATCTCTATCCCAATATACAGGATTAGTAGTGCAATCTCTCCCAGAATACTGTTGTATGTGTGACGTACAGTAGGTGGGGGTATGTGAATATTCAATTAGCTGGGTTTGGTACAATTCGGTTACCTTCTTAAAGCTGACACCCCCCTTAAAGGTTGAAGTCCACTCAAAACCATTTCATTTGCTCTATCTCTATCCCAATATACAGGATTAGTAGTGCAATCTCTCCCAGAATACTGTTGTATGTGTGAAAGTAGGTGGGGGTGTGTGAATATTCAATTAGCCCTGGGTTTGGTACAATTCGGTTACCTTCTTAAAGCTGACATCCCCTTAAAGGTTGAAGTCCACTCAAAACCATTTCATTTGCTCTATCTCTATCCCAATATACAGGATTAGTAGTGCAATCTCTCCCAGAATACTGTTGTATGTGTGACAGTAGGTGGGGGTATGTGAATATTCAATATAGTTATACCTTCTTAAAGCTGACACCCCCCTTAAAGGTTGAAGTCCACTCAAAACCATTTCATTTACTCTATCTCTATCCCAATATACAGGATTAGTAGTGCAATCTCTCCCAGAATACTATTGTATGTGTGACAGTATAGGTGGGGGTATGTGAATATTCAATTAGCCCTGTGTTTGGTACAATTCGGTTACCTTCTTAAAGCTGACACCTCCCTTAATGATTGAAGTCCACTCAAAACCATTTCATTTGCTCTATCTCTATCCCAATATACAGGATTAGTAGTGCAATCTCTCCCAGAATACTGTTGTATGTGTGACAGTAGGTGGAGGTGTGTGAATATTCAATTAGCGGGGTTTAGTACAATTCGGTTACCTTCTTAAAGCTGACACCCCCCTTAAAGGTTATAGTCCACTCAAAATCATTTCATTTGCTCTATCTCTATCCCAATATACAGGATTAGTAGTGCAATCTCTCCCAGAATACTGTTGTATGTGTGACGTACAGTAGGTGGGGGTATGTGATTATTCAAATAGCCCTGGGTTTGGTACAATTCTGTGAATTACCGGGCTTCTTAGAGCTGACACCCCCCTTAAAGGTTGATTCAGAAGTCCACTCAAAACCATTTCATTTGCTCTATCTCTATCCCAATATACAGGATTAGAAGTACAATCTCTCCCAGAATACTGTTGTATGTGTGACAGTAGGTGGGGGTATGTGAATATTCAATTAGCCCTGGGTTTGGTACAATTCGGTTACCTTCTTAAAGCTGACACCCCCCTTAAAGGTTGAAGTCCACTCAAAACCATTTCATTTGCTCTATCTCTATCCCAATATACAGGATTGGTAGTGCAATCTCTCCTAGAATACTGTTGTATGTGTGACAGTAGGTGGGGGTATGTGAATATTCAATTTGCCCTGTGTTTGGTACAATTCGGTTACCTTCTTAAAGCTGACACCCCCCTTAAAGGTTGAAGTCCACTCAAAACCATTTCATTTGCTCTATCTCTATCCCATTATACAGGATTGGTAGTACAATCTCTCCCAGAATACTGTTGTATGTGTGGCAGTAGGTGGGGGTATGTGAATATTCAATTAGTTTCCTACCTAGTGTCACTGACAGATGAAGCCTAAATAATATCGTATGGTCAGAAAATGTGGTGGAGAATAATTTAATATTGTGGATTGGCAGAGCACCACCCAATTATTTCTGCCAATATACAACATAGTAAACAATAAGAACCAGCTAACCGTGGTACAGGAGAAGCTACAATAAAATAATGAGCAGACTTCAGGAAAATGACATTCCTATATCTGCAGTTGGCATACTCTGCCAAATTAAAATCCTCCAACTTTTTGCACCAGGCATACTGTACATGATTGCCCATCATAAGTAATGAGTATACAGATGACCCTTTGTTGTACTTTTTCTTTTAGGAGAGCAATGGAAGTTTATCCAGTCTGCAAGTAGGTAATATTGTTGCAGTAAGGACTGAGACAGTTCCAGAATCTCTCCATGGCTAGGCAGGGTGTTGGGCATAACAGAGGAAGATGTGGAGCTGGTGTGGCTGGAAGGTGCATACACAAAGTCTTGGAAGACAGCAAGAGTCAGGAAAGGGAGAAACATGTTTGAGTGGACAGACAGAGTGAAGAAGGACTGTATAATGATGTATGGGATTGAAATCACTACTACTAACAAGCTAAGAAAAACCAGTATTAGTGAACTCAGAAAAGTATACAGTGATTATTGTAGTTCTTAATAATGTGTGGAAGCTAAGCAAGTACCCTATCAGGAGATACCATACACTAGTCTAAGAGGTTATAAAGTTTTGACCTAAAGTATACGAGCCTGATCCCTACACCTAAATATGACTTTATTATTAGATATTCTTTATCAGAAATTTCGGCCATGGTCCATCCACTGGATTCCTATCTATTGTAGTTTATATCAGACCTTTCTGATCCTTACACCAAGCATGATCCTGAATATAGTCAGATAATTATCAGACTTTTCTGATCCCTACATCAAGTTGGGATTCCTAAGTACAGAGTTCATGTATCTATTATCAGAATTTTCTGCCCTGCAAATTACAAAACTTTCTGATGTAAATAGAGCTTTGTCTCTTTATTACCTCTGAAAAACTGCCTATTAGAATTTCTCACTTGAAAATAAAACGTGTTTATAGCAACAAGCTCTGTGCAACAATATCACAGCAGTCCATGTCATTTGTAGCTACCCATCAGAGTAAGAACTCAATGACATATAGCTACAAGGCACAAGAAGAGGTGTCTCTCCATCGTTGAACTGCTCATTCCAGTTTGCAGTAGCTAGACACATCCCTTGAAAACAATGACCTGGTTGATGCTCTTACCGTAAACAACGTAATTACGGGGTATCGATTCGACATGTAACCCTCCCAAGTACTATCTTCCCTACAGTCTGAATCGAGAAATCTTTACAGTACCGTTACGATAACGTGGTAGTGAACGTGCGCGATACGAGCCCCACCCACGTGGTCGGTTCGATACCGTACGCGTTACGATACGACAAATATTTTTGGCTGTGTAGCTTCCAATGCGCTCATGGCTAGCTATAGTAGCATAGTAACGGAATGACGTAACTTAGCGCACGTGATAATTGCGAACACACGTACACACACACACACACAAACACACAGACGCGGGAATGTCTTAGTACCAGCCAATTTTTTTCAATTGCACTGTAGGGGTCTTGTACAGTTTTTGCTTCACTTTCTTCACTCACCCCACCCATGTCCATTAAAATTCTGGCAGGACAGCTCCTCAGAACCACCCAACCAACCCATCTATGATCAGTGCCACACCAAGGTAGGTAGGCTGGCTCATTCCCATACCCACTTCCAGGTTCCTAATCCTGATTCCACTGCTCCTATCCTCTGTAACTCCCCTCTTTACCTGTTCCGGTTGGGTTCAACTCCATCGTTAAAAAATTGAATCCAATTTTGCACTATAATTATGGGTCTTGTACAGTTTTTGCAACACTTTCTCTGGAAGCTTTGCAATTTAAAAAGCATTCATCAAAAAAGCAGGCACAGAAGTATGTTTAACAAGAGCTAATCGTAGCACAGTGTTAACAGTTTTATTTTTGCCATTTAGAAAGCTTATAGAATATTCTATAAAAATTTATGAGCTCAACTGATCTGAAACCGACATGTAACAAGCTTCTCAACGTTTGTAGGGTCAGGGAATTGTTCTCTGTGGAAACTCAGTAGTATCTGATAAGACATGGGTCTTGCAGCTGTGGGTAGCTACCACATGTTAGTGTATAGACTGGGACAGCACACGTGTGTGTCATGATGTGTGCATACTGACAGCTTGATTTGCATGTGTGGTGAACCTGCATGGCCAACTCCAGACAGAGCTTGTCAGGTGCGTGATGTTTTCTCTCCTTCTCTTCTCTACGGCGGTGCCAGTGAAATCCTTGCCCCTCCCCCATTCCACAGGCTCAATCAACCAACTGTTGGAGTAATGACCATAAGCCGCCTTTTGGCTACAGAATTGTGATGAAGAAGCAAGTTTATATTATCATATGAACCGATACAGAAGGCTCGTCCCAATTAACTTTTCGCGAAGATCTTCCTCGTGAGGTGAGAGAGTTAGAGAAGGTGAAGTACAACAGTGAACATGTATGTTAGACAGGCTGAGTATAATGTCCTTACTATTCAATGACTCAAAATGTTGATAGCTTTCATACTACCTATCATTATTACTGTTGCATAATAGCTATAGACATCCCTATTGACAGGGAGACTAGTGCTGCTCTAATTAGTGCCAGCCCTCCTCCCATTTCTTTACGTCTAGGCACACATCAGTGCTCCAAATGCTGTCCAGAAAGAATGTATATGGATCCACAGTAAAGCCGGGCATATCACCCCCCCCCCCCCCACGAGACTAGAACCAACTTAAAGTGCTGTGCAGTGGTAGACCATTTAGCTCAATACAAATTTAGTTGTTTTGCACAGGCCTTTAATTGACATCGCTATGGCTGTGAACGTGGCGTAGCCAGTTTAATCCATTGTGATGGCATTTTCGCAGGTTTTGAGATGCTTTCCTCACTGGAGCCAAAAGAACTATGACCGCAAGTACACCATCCCCGTCAATACGCTGGCCTTTGAGTTTGAGGTGCTTCCCTCAGATAGCTGTGACACACCCCCAGAAGATGGGTGTACGAATGGGGGCTGTATCTGGACAAGTGCGCTGGGATGGGAGAAGTGAGTCATCCTATCTCAGTTGGGGACAGTGAGGCTTGACCAAATGCTTGCATGGCATGTAGCTAGTTCATCGAGATAGTTGCAGTGTGATATTATATTCCACTAGCTACGGTAGACTACCGTAGTGAGTAATGCTCTTACCATAAATAGTTTGCTGGTCTTTCATCTGACCCCGCCCCCTACAGAGAAGTACCGGTGGAGCAGCTGCCAAAGATCCTCTATGACACCACACCTGTCATATGGATGAAGCCAGGTGAGGGGCTGGACTGCTCATGGGGCTTGAGTCTGGAGACAAGGCTTAACTTTATTTTACCACATGGGCCACATAGCTATTTCATACACTGCAGGTTACATTCAAATACAGGGACATTTTATATTTGCATGTCAACCTTATTCCCAGTCTCCAAGGGTTTGTGTATTGTGGAATCGAGACTGGGAATGAGATCTCAAACCTGCTGTGACATTTACCCCCTTTCTCCCCACAGCCAAGAAGGAGGACGTCCGAGAGACTGGGGCCTTATGTCTGCCCACTCTACAAGACCAGTGCCCGCAGGGGAGTCCTCTCCACCACTTGACACTCTACCAACTACGTCCTACCCATCAAACTGCCCACCAGCAAGCCAGTCAAGTATTCAGGGCCGGAGCCACGAAATTTTGACTGTTCAGGTTGAACATTTTGTATAAGAGGCAGGCAGGAAGCGCTCTCATGGCCTCTCGTAGCTTCTTTTCGCCCTGAAACCAATCTGAAGAGTAGAGCACTGTGTTCTTACGCTCATCGTAATTCTTTGTATTGAAAAGAGCGCTGTTAACTAGTCTCGTGACCAGACCACTCGTACGATATCGTTTTCAGCCAGCGGGCGTGGCCGCTTTATTCGCGTACTGCATGAGTCGAGTTACAGCGCTGTGCTAGGAGAGAGAGACATGCAATTCGCAGTACAGCGATGATCCCTCTATACTTCTATACAAAATATTTGTCTGAAAAGTGGTCAGGTTGAAACCTGACCAACCTGACTGGCGGCGCCGACCCTGGTATTGGATCCTGTGTGGCACTGCCCTGCTGTGCCGTCTGGATGACTAGCAAGGACCACACCCACCTAGCTCAGTCTAGCCAAACTAGTGATAATTATCACCTGATAGCCAGTCACTTGGTCTGTTTATGTTCTTCTGTGCTATGTGTACACTAATATCTATGCTAATATGTATTCACATCGATGTCATTCTCGGCACAGTCATGCGAATTTGTAACTTTTCCCAATTTTGGCCAATAACCATACAAAATATATAAAGGAACCCCTCCTCTCTATAGGCATGAATACTTATTTTCAAGATTTGCCTCTCGCTTGGATGCCATGGGTTAGAATCTGATAGTTCAAGATTCAGTGCTTGTCATAGCGTAAGTGGCCCATTCTCGCGCAGTTTTTGTACCCGGGTCCACTGCTTCAAAACGGAACGGCGTATGAACTTCGAACTTTCGCTGCTGCATTGAGTCTAGCTATAATGATACTAATCATATTAAGAGATCGTGGACTGAAACGCGTATTCTCCAAACTGACGCGGTCAAACACAAGGCGCCTCATATGCCAATTGTCGCGCACGAGTACCTAATGTCGCTTACCGTACTTTCTGCTAATACCAAATGTCGCGCAGTTCCAATTGTTGCTGACCGTGCAGATTTCGTTCCAGGTCCACAGCTTCAAAATGGAACGGAGTATGAACTTCAAACTTTTACAGTTACATCATCTCTACGCGATGTAAGTGAGTTTGTAAAAATAGTACGTATACTCTAGCCTTACCTGACATTCGCGCTACTGCGCGACAATAGGTACTGCGCAACATATGGCCACTTACGCTAATATGGATAGCGTTAGTAATTAAGTATCCTCGGGTCATAGTGGATATGCTCGAACTCTGCAATGCTGAGCTCCGACCTACATTAGTCTCGCGTAGCCACACCCTCACGCAAAGCGTGGGGTCTTGCTAAGCGAGACCAGTCCATGTCACCATGAATATTGTAGGCACGTAAACGATGTCCATGGATGTCGTTATATAGCTCGCGAGCCGCTCAGCCACGCCCTTCTGCAGAATTCTGCACGTGACCCAATAGGTCTGATCTGTTGTTTATTAGACTCAGAGTAGGCTCAGACTACGGTACTCAAAAACTTACAGTTTGTCCGTTCTCGCATCCACTGGACCACTGCATCTTCAATTTGCAGCTGTTTCTTTGGTCTGTTGCTGTTTAGTCACGATCGCTCTACATTGCCGCACAACGGAAAACGTCACACGTAATTCGATTAACAAAACCGCGCACCCTACGTCACGTAGCACGTGATGAAATATTCCATCCCCGCTTTTCTACACGGTGCGAGAAAAGCTGGGGAGTGGAGCCATGTGTACGTTTTATGATCAATAGCTATACGTAGATAGCTACAGTACAGCGATTCTGTACGGACGGCACGTTGGAGCCGCCGGCGATACGTTTGAGAGTTTCGAGCAGCCGACCTCGCCTCTCCACTCACCCGCAGCAGCCATGGCTGATCCTTGAACATATGTTGCAGACAGAGACAGCAATCTCCCAAAGACCGGTCGCTTTTTCATAGCTTCTCCAGCAGCATTGTCATTTTCACGACTGGCTGGCTCGCGACCCGTTGTCACAGGAAATTTGGCACCCCAGGAAATCTGGCACCCCCATGCAATTTTTCCTAGGAAAACTGGACCCCCCCTCAGGAAAACTGGCACCCCTCATCACGGTAGAATTTATGGCACCCCCTGCCAAAATCCTAGGATATGTTGCACCCCCCATCAAAAACTACTAGGAATTTAGGAACCCCATACACAATAGTATAGCCTGCTGATTCTGGTTCTCCCTACCAATAATCCTTGCACCCCCATCAAAAAATACTAGGAATTTAGGAACCCCATACAAATGTTGCGGCTGATTGTTTCTCCCTGCCAATAATCCTAGGATATTACACCCCCCACCCCCATCAAAGATGTTGCACCCCCCATCAAAAACTACTAGGAATTTAGGAACCACATACAAAATGTTGTGGCTGATTGTTTCTCCCTGCAAATAGTCCTAGGATATTACACCCCCCCCATCAAAGATGTTGCACTCCCCATCAAAAATCACTAGGAATTTAGGAACCCCATACAAAATAGTATAGCCTGCTGATTCTGGTTCTCCCTACCAATAATCCTAGGATATATTGCACCCCCCATCAGAAAATATGTAATACTGTAGGAACACTCAACCAAAATTAACTGTTACAGTAGCAATATAATACGGATGACAGCAAGTACAAGCACAATCATATAAAAGTAAAAACAGAATATTAACTGAGTTTCTATACTTAGCTAATTTAATCTTCTACAATCACTGCATTTACAGGAGATAGTGTGCCTTTCGTTGTCTATCCCCATGCAGTTGTAGTGGAACCACCGAATGCATGCTTCACATTGATTCAACCATGTTGTCCAGGGTCTCAGGCATTCGACATACATGATAAACTGGAATGGTAGCAAATGTGCGAACATTCGTAGCAGCTGGTTGCTTCGCCCTTGGAAATTGCTCCATTTCCTAATTTTCCAGGCATTTCAGAAGGTGATCTCTCAGTTTAGTCTGTTCATACGAGATCTTGATAGGGTCTTCTCCAAATGCCAAGTCATTTGAAAAGGCTATATATTGCGAAATGTCAGCAGTCAGCTGCTCCACGTTGCTGCTGAACTGGCGAAAGCTCCACCCTGATGGAGTTTTATTCTACCGGGTACACATCAGTCGTTGTCACTGGTCGCGGGATGCAAAATTTCCGGGGGGAGGTCAAAGGTGGGGTCACATTTTCCTATGAAAATTGGAACGGGCATGCCAAATATCCTAGGATTTTTGGAACGGAGGTGCCGAAAAATGGGGGTGCCGATTTTTTTGTGACACCATCTCGCCCCGCCCAAGTCTTGATTAACGTTTCTACTCGACCGCTATACTTTACACTTGGCAGAACGATTACCCTCGATGCATATAGCATTTGAATTATTATTATATAGTGTACAACTATATACCTTAAGGCTGTATGACTACACTGTCCTCTTTTGAAACCATGCATTTGGCAGTTGGGTTTTAAAGTATAATGTCATTTGGCAGTGACTTACAAGACTGCTCATAATCTGAAGGAATACAAAAAGCTTGTGCAGTGCTATATGTAGTATAGATAGGAGAGACAGCGGATGATATAAAACAGGGTGAAATGACAGTTTGTAACTCTAGTCTAGTGGCAGCTATTTTGCAGCCATGTATAATGCTATAACAGGGTACAGGTTTGTCACAAAGGTACAGTTTAGAAACTAGAGCTGCAAACTGTCACAGCTATGTGACATGATGTTTGTGCTTGTATAGCAAACAGTGACAAGTGAGTGAGCACTTTATTGAAGTTAGTCAACAGCGTACAAGCACCGTTATGTTTTGGACAAAAAGAAAAATATGTAGTTAACTGGAAGTGTTTCCATAAGTGAACTACAGAGAACTGAGTAGGCAGAGATAGGCCATAGATTTTACAAAGAGTGTATTTAGTAATTGGTAATGTCCAAAAGTTGTAACGAAATCCTGACTGTCTGAGTTGATTTCGACACCTGAGTGACGTAACATATCTGAAAATTGTAGGATTAGAAAATTCCTGACTGGTTATTTCAGTATGTGGCACAAAACTCTGACATTTCGCTTTAACCTTAAAATTCCACCGATTTTGATATGTAAGTCTGCTGAGAATACTGGTCTTAATTAAATGTGATACGGAGAAATATTTTAGAAGATATAGCACTGAAAAGTCTATATCCAAGTATACAAAATGAATATCAGTTAGAGACGTAATATCTCTGAAAACCGTAGGATAAGAAAACACTTCACTGGTTATTGGAGTATGCAGCACAAGCCAGTTGCACCAGCCTTGATATGCAGGTCTGTTGTACACATTAGAACACTGATCTTCATTAAACATGATATGGGGAAATATTGGAATTCTGGTTGATAAAGTTGACATAGAACTGTAAAGTTTATATCTAACTGGATAGTATTGAGAATTCCCTATATATATAGAATATTTGTTTTCAGTTTGAATTACGAATTTCTGGTATGCAGCATGGCGTCGACCACCCATGAATGGGGGAACGTTGTAGGATGAGAGAAGTTCTGATGTACACATTTTCAACAAATCCATTCTTTGACCAGAATGTGTATATGAATTGTCTACGTTAGAACACTGATCTCCATTAAATGTGATGTGGGAAGGTATTGTCATTCTGGTTGATAAAGAGGACATAGAACTGGAAAGTTTATATCTAACTGTGACACTATACTCATTTTGAATTATGAATTTCTGGTATGCAGCATGGTATCGACCACCCACGCATGCTGGAACATTGTAGGATGAGAGAAATTCTATTTTCAACAAACCAATTCTTTGATCAGAATGTGTATATGAACTGTATACATGAGGTCTATTAATTGCAATATGGGGGGTTCTGGTTGACAAAGATGACATAGAACGGGAAAGTTTATATGTAACTCCGATATGGGGGTATATTGGGATTGTGGTTGACAAAGTTGTTTCAGAAGACATATCACTGGAAACTTTGTATCTAACTGGACGGTATTGAAAATGCCCTAAGGGCATGAAATGAATATATTCCTTTTCAGCCATCCATTGGTGCCAAAATGTGGGGTGTATGTGATAGTACACGGCTCCACTAGGCACGATATTGTGTACTAAAAAGTGTGAAAACATTGATTCAGAATTGGGATCTTGCATCACTACATTCTTGAAATGAAGGTACCAAATAGGTTTATTTGGTAGCAAACATTCACTACACTCATCTTCAATTACGAATTTCTGGTATGCAGCATGGTATTGACCACCCACGAATGCTGGAACATTGTAGGATGAGAGAAGTTCTATTTTCAACAAACCAATTCTTCGACCAGAATGTCTATTATAATACGAACTGTATACATGAGGTCCATTAAATGCGATATGGGGGATTCTGGTTGACAAAGATGACATAGAACGGGAAAGTTTATATGTATCTTCGATACGGGGGTATATTGGGATTGTGGTTGACAAAGTTTTTTCAGAAGGCATATCACTGGAAACTTTATATCTAACTGGACGGCATTGAAAATACCCTAAGGGCATGAAATGAACATATTCCATTTCAGCTATCCATTGGTGCCAAAATGTGGGGTGTATATGATAGTATACGGGTCCACTAGAAAAGATATTGTGTAGTAAAAAGTGTGGAAACGTTGATTCACAATTAGGATCTTGCATCTCTGCATTCTTGAAATGAGGGAACAAAATTGGTTTATTTGGTAGCAAACATTCACTATACTCATCTTGAATTATGAATTTGTGGTATGAAGCATGATATCGGCGACCCGTGAGTGGTGGAACATTGTAGGATAATTTCAGAACCCCCATTCTTTGGCTGGGATGTGTATATGAATTGAGGCTATATGTTGGAGTACTTAGACCCACTTTAACACAAGCTGTGCAGTACAGCATGCACAGTAGTAATAGTAGGAGCAGAATATAAATAGTTGTCTTTATACAACAGGGAGTCGATAGATGATCCTTTCTAAAAATGTTATAATTTCCTGTAGAAGAAATTTATGAGTAGTACCGGTAAACACAAATATCTATTAAGTTGGATTTCTGATATGGGCTATAATGTACATTATGGAACAAGGCAAACCTGTGATGGCAGGATGATGTGCTCTTTGGAACACCACTTACTGACTTCTCCACTTAGCTTCAAAACACTCAGTTAAACTGTTAGCTCTATTAAACTACACCAGGCGTGACAGCAATGACACTAGTGCTACATACAGTACTTATGTACTCATAAAACTAGCATATATTATGATACCCTTTTGTCTGAAGCACATTATAGCCATGGTTACTAGTGGAGAACAGAGAAGGAGGCTGTGTTGCTAGAAACTCACACATAATTTGGGGCAAGTGGAAAACATGGAAACAAACGGGAAAGGGGAACAGGAACAGAAAGCAGAAATGGGAATGGGAAGCGGGAACAGGAATGGAAGAGCGCAATTTTATGCACTATTGACTATGCTCCTACACAGGCCTTCCTTGCCCAGTTTTATCTCACAGCTGAAGCTAGGCCAGCCTGCTCGCATGCTTGACACTGCAGTCCTGTCACAAACAATCGAGTCATTGTAGCATGCAAAAATGCAGGTATGTCATCTTTTAGGCCTTAAGTTCCTTACAATAGCTTGGGCTTACTCAGGTTGCTAGTAACATTGATCTATTGAGCTGTATATTACGAAAAACTATGCATTCCATTTCCGTTTCCTGTTTTCGTTCCCGTTCGTTTCCATGTTTTCCACTTGCCCCATAATTTGATACATCAATGGTGCCAGTGTTTATATTTCCACTTGTACATAAGCTAACAAATGCAACAAACTGGTGAGCTATAGGCAGTGCACCCTATCAAAAACATGTAGTAGACTGAGCCAGATCTCAGACTATATTCTTGCACTACAAGCTAAAGATATGAGATCCATGTCTCTGGCAATAGCCATAACTGACACACATATACACTGCCAAGTGGTCAATCATTTATTCATAAGCCCAGTTTGCAGCTCTAGTTTCTAAACTGTACCTTTCACATACACATGCACATAAGTAGAATCTTAGATTATAAAGTACATACATAAGTCACACTGTCATCTATGATTGTCCTGCTTGTATAGGCATCAACAGGCTAAGAGGTACAGTGACCACTCTCCTATACCTGATACACACACGTGAACATGCCTCATCAACACATACACTAGCTATGTAGTCTGTGTACTGTAAGAGTGGTCGGATATTTAGACAAACATACTACAACAAGAACAGGTCCAAGTTTTGAAAAATGTGTGTAGCTATCGTGTGTAAACTGAGATGTAAAAAATATGCAGGCAGCATGAAGTGAGTCAGTTGCACAATTTTAAGCAGCATAGCCTGCCTCTCCTAAATAGTTGACACGTGAGAGAGAGAGTATATCTTCTAAAGGCCCCAGATGTAGGCAGAGTGTACCAGAAACCATGATTATTGCATTGGGTGCATGGAGCATGTAGACAATATGTGCATAGATTGCACACATATCTCAGCTTAATCTACATACTTACACTAGGCAGTGTGGCCACCCTCAATATACAAAGCCCATACACTACAAGGTTACTTGCTTCAGGCTAGGATATTTGGCAATTAGGGTAGTCTACACTTACACCGTTCCGCCAATTGCAAGTATAAACAGCTCAAAGTACCTTTCAATGGTGTGGCTTTTGTAGAGAAAATTCTCAGGTAATGTATGATGGTCAGCACACTCTCAAACTGCCACTTCCATTTTGAAAGCATGATCAAAAATAGGACTAAATGAGTAACACAAAACAGAGATTATGAAGGCACACACAGTGAGCATTTTGAAATGTATTGGCCATGTGCTATTCATATGGAAATATATAAGCTATTACCATACTCATTCACTTAAGTGTGTAGAGTTACAGACACATAAACTTTATCTTTACATGTTACCCATAGTAATAAGTGCTGAGCTGAGCTGGCTACCATAAACTTGTTATCAAAAAGCTTAATCATGACAGTCTTCCCGGGGAGGAGCCTGACTCCTCATTATTCTAGTGGGAGTAGATCTATCAATGAAGCTGCAGAACATCCTGTTTGCTCATGCTTGCTCATAACTCCTATGTTGAAGAGCTAATGTCTGAAGAAATGCAGACTAATACATATTTAGATGCAAGATGAGGGTTGGCATTGCATATAACATGTTGCACGCAACATTGGGCTTACAAACCTGATTGGAGTAAGAAGGCTATAGTTGTGAATGATGATTTGTGTACTGCAGAGTAGCTCAGGTTTTCGTCCAACCAATGCAGTAGCATATTATTGAGTGTTAAATAGCCACAGTCTAAAGTACAGATCACAAATACAATCCAGTTTTGATATACGGATCTTAGCCATTCATGCACACCTGCAGAAAACGATTGAGAGAGTATTTGTACACATTGATGATAGGGCAGGTAGGTATGTAAAAGCTGATAAGTAATTAAATAACAGTAAACAAAAATTAACCCAGAATCTATACTTTCGTAATGACAGCATCAGAACTGCCATTCATATCACATAGTGACAGCAGTGTTTAGCTGGAGCATTATTTGCTTAAAATCAGGATATTCAATGTCTGCCATCACTGAGTGCAAAGCATTTTTGCTATAAGCACTTTCCTTAGGCTTACACAGAATGATTCTTGGTATGCATATTTGGGTATCACTAAGTTATTCTTTTATATGTGTTTTATACAAAGCTATGTTTCAGTCTCTTCCGTAAACAAGAAAGTTAAACTAGACCTTTTGAAGGATGTATAGCAGAGCTTATGTATGGCTCCTCCATAGTGTGTTCATTGTATTGCAGACACCAGCCATTCAAGAGTATCAATTTGACACAAAGTACTGGAAAGTAAATAAGATAAATTGACAACAATAATAATATACCAACACCAAGTATTAATTTACTGTAACGATAGCTATTATTAAGTTTATTGTGCACAGGATTATTAATTAACCCTTTGGCCACATTCATAACTTCTGTGTCATGTTGTATTTGATCTTAATTGTCCTTTGCAGTTACAAGTTTTCTAGGATGTAGGCTGCTTTGTTCGGTGAAAGATAACCTTGGAGGCTAAAAAGCATAGGTTTGTGTGTTGATGGCATGATGAGGTCCCCACCATCATGGAATGGCAGTTAAGCAAAGTTGATATGTTCCAGGTTTGCATGTGTCCATCCATAACTGGTGGTGGTTAAGTATTGGACTGATGCCTAAGCCCTAGTGTTTTGACCGCCACCTACCTCCATTTCACAGTTGAATCTAGCTAAGAATGAAACCTGCTAAGAAGAATTTGGCCTCTTCGCTACTTCTTGATGTGGTACTTTAGTGATACTTTCTAGTAGTGTTTTCAGTCATGTTAGTTATGAAAACACTCGAAAATGACAGGTATGG
Organism: Phakellia ventilabrum; assembly: GCA_963921505.1. Taxonomy (NCBI): domain Eukaryota; kingdom Metazoa; phylum Porifera; class Demospongiae; order Axinellida; family Axinellidae; genus Phakellia; species Phakellia ventilabrum. The sequence continues at coordinate 3,604,538 of OY997382.1, forward strand.
AGGCTAACGGCTACATTCATGCAGACTTTTGGACGCATCATTTTGTACACATTTATTGTGGTAGCCATTTTTCCTATGCCATCCCTACATATGGAGCACTACTTTCCTCCATGATATATAGCGGATATCCATACCTCATTCTTGTGTGGATGCAGTTTGCAACATACTATGTGTGATGCATACCTGTATAAATGATTGCAACAGAAGAGTGCAAAAGTATTTTCAGCCGGTGTTTTGAAGAGTGTTCTGATATCATCCAATCAACAATCGAGAGAAGGCATGGAATGTTGAAAATTATCAGCAACATAATAGGGAATGGGGTTTGTTTCAAGCATCTAATTGTAGCTGGAGAGAGAAAGAAGTGATTGAACTCAATCTAGGTAGCAATGTGAAAATAATTTATCTCTATAATAATAGCCACTGACACCCTTTGGGTACTGTACTGTCCAATAAACACAATTAGTGTAACCCCTGAATCCCCCACACCTGGTCCCCTTACATACCTTTCCAGTAAACTTGTTCAATGAAGGAAGCAGAGTGCTCAGCTGCTGTACTGATCAACAACACAATTGTTTTACCTATGGCAATAAGGATTTAGTGATATATTTAATACAAGATGTGAATTATAAGATATAAACAGCGATCTAGCTACTTGTGCTTTGCAGTTTGATGCTAATCATAGCAAAATGTACTTTATACTTGAAAATCTTTTGAAATGCATGAGTTCAATGTGATATCTATGGACATGTTCAGCAACACGCCAGGCCAAACTGAGTCTGCCTCTAGAATCAGAGAATCCTGCTACATTGGTTCCTGCCACCCTGAGAGCATCAGTGACAAAAGCTTACCTGCTAGAATAGGCACCAGGATGAAAACAAGAGCCTTGAGCAGCAGTGAAGTAGCAGTAGTCATACTATGCAGTGACAGTAAAACTGCTATCACAATCATCACTGAAAGAAAAGCCATAAGTAAGATAAAGGACAGCCATAAAGATGATTATGTGTACAGATATCAATGATCATTAGGTAGGACAAAAGTAATTATTCTGACACTTTCGGTATGAACGAATGGAGGCAACAGAGAGTTATGCGAAGGTCAATCCTCAGGAAATTATAGTAATATTATTGAAACAGCTATGCCATGTTCATGTGTTCATGAAATGCAGCTTTATATCAGAATGTAATAAGCAAGTAACCAACAAGCAATTTGAGAGAAAAAATAAATCCACTATACTTTATAGTAGGTGTAGCTGACTGACGTACCCATTATTAGAGCTATTCCAGAATGTGCTACTCCATTTTGTCTTGATGTATGTGCAGGCTGGTGCATTTCCTTCAACAGGATACTCTGCCAAGTATAAAGATTTAAGGGGGTGTAAATAATATAAAATAATAAATGGTTTTGCATAAAGTAGAGGTGTGAAACGTATACCATTGTAATCCTTGGGGAACAAATAAGAAAATGTATGTGAAGCTCCTCCACTTTCAGTTTCTGTGAGAAGTTATGCCATCGCCAAAACAAAACTATACACATTTTATATGTCAGTGGCCCCTACAGAGCACATGTTCAAAATAGTGTTTCTGGCATTTACATGGATGCTGTCTTCAAACTTGTGACACATGAAGAGTCAGAGATCTAGACAAGTCTACCATACAGAGATACGAGTGCTAAGTACGGACGGCACGATCGAGTTATGCTCATGTGAGTTTCGAATAGCCCAGCCTGTCTCTCCACTCTCCCGTAGCAACCATGGTTGATCCTTGAGAATATGTTGCAGTTAGAGTATAGTGTTAATACTTTGTTGCATTTCGTTGATCAATTACAGGTCTCTAAATCTCATAGAGACCTGCTAGAGAAAAGCGGGTCTCTATATATAGAGACCTACAACTTTTACAAGTCTGTGCTCTCAGGGTATTCCTAAAGGTATTTACTATTTGTAGAAGTTGTTTACTATAGGCCTGGAGGCTGCATGCACACTGTAATGACATCTAACTTATATATATTCAAAAACTGTTGCTAGGGCTACACTCTAAATAACTTAGATACCTCGACCAATGGGATCTAAGGGCTTTAGAAACCCTCGGACCCTTAGTAGCACCCTTGCTTCGCTCGGGCGCTACAGCCTCGGGCCCTCGGGTTTCTAAAGCCCGTAGATCCCTTGGTCTCGGTATCTAACTTATATATAGAGAGACATCAATCTCTCAAAGGCCAATTATTTTTAGTAGCTTCTCCAGGAGTATCGATATACATTATTCCGGGTTTTGTTTGTTATTCTTGTGACTGTGGTTTGTGAAAATATCTGTGTCTCGCCACACCCAGGTCGTGATTCATTACATCCGCATCTCTGCTCCCCCGCAGAACTTACAGTAGACCGTCTGCTCATGCACCCGCCATACTTACACTTGGCAGATTGGTCACGCTCGATAAAATACAAATTGATTAACTGATTATATACATAGAGATAATACATCTGCATACCTCTAACTTTGCTGTGGTATCTTCAACTGTCTTCACAGATATACAGCTCTTGTTCTGTGATTTTTTGTTTGAGATAGACACATATATCTACATGATTGCAGTAGCACAAGTGTAAATTTAAAATGCATTTATATTACAGTATGCAAGCAAACGGTGGGATTCTAATTTGCACATCTTAATAATTGCCACTTGTTTTGTTCATGTAGAGATACTGCTATAAGTACTAGCTATAGCCTCCTACCCAGGCCACGCGGGGAAAAGAAGAGTGGCCTGGTATTCATTGTTCGCGCATGTGTGAGAATTTATGGAATAGGGTCAGTAAAAAGCCTAGAAAGCCAGGAAAAATGTATCCGTAAACAGTCTTAGTCACATCCCCAGGAGTAGTACGGAGACAGTATACGGTACAGTAAGCGAAAGAGCTAAAAAACAGACTTTCTCAAACTCAGTAAAACAGTCTGTAATCATCTATCTGCTACGATTATGGTAGGTATTTTACCATAAAAAGTCGGAAGCGCCTCTCTCCTGACAATAGTTGTGAGCTGCTCAATTCTCAATCGCAGATCTGGCTTTCTAGGCATTTTAGTGGCAAACAGGACCCAAGAGTTGAATTACCGCTCACTTCGAGTTGAACTACCGCTCTATCTGGCGAAAAACCATTCTACAGGCTAGCAGAAACAGCAAACTCACTGCCATTGTCGACGATACGGAAATATACTAATGTATACGCTCCGAAACAATAAATACCCCATCCATTGGATCCACATCTCTACTTGCCCGCCATTCATTACACTTGGCAGTGCAATTATTCTAAATATAATTTTACAATTCCACAGCACTATCCAAGAGGTGAGTGAAACATGGCTCACTGCTTCATTTCACCATTTCCAGCATCCATACTATTGAATATTTGCATTTAATCCTAATCCTATAGCAGCTAGAATAGTAAGCCTATAATAAACGACAGATGTGTTGAGATTTTTGGACCACAATTGAAGTTGCATTGCTGGTGAAGCGGATATTTGCTAAATGATGCTAATAAGTTGGTAAACAAATTGGGGCCTATAATGGTTGGATGTACTACATATTATTGTTTCATACCTACCTTAGGTGCAGGTACTAACTGTGGTTCAGCAACATCTGGATTCACTTGCTCATCATCTTCAGCAGTACTTGCAATTAAATTTTGTGCCTGGTAAAATTGAAGACAGATGATGAAGCACAAATAAATTACACTACCTAGCAATAACAGTCATAGCCTCAGAATATAATTCCCTTTGTTTAGCAATGTGTTCTGTTTCTCAGGATGTATATGTCTTTTTACAGACAGTAGAAGTGTGTATTTACAAAAAGCTGGCTAGAAGATGTAGTAAAGCAATTTTATCCACTATGCTTAGCTACGTAGGGATAAGCCCGTTTCCATGCACTGATGGAGATGGTGATAGTGGAAGATGTTGTTATGTACAGGTAACTCTCAAAAATACCTGCAAAGGTGTAGTGAAAGAGAAGGTAGCTTGCCATGCAATGCCATTTGAGATACAACACGCACTGCTAAACATGCAAGCTGAGTTTTGAGGCTAAGAACCGGTTATTTTGCCAAGTTATATAGATGAGGAACATATGACACTTCATTCACAAAATGCATTGATTTAATAATTATTCAAGAGAAGCTTTTTTCTTCAGTCTTAAACTCTAAGACTTTTGGTAGTGGAGAGCTACAGCAAAGTATTTTATGCTGATCTTGTAGTCTTCATACTCAAACACGCCCTAAACAGCCGCTACATAGTTTAACTATTTTCTCCGGGGCATGGCTCATTGGGAAATATTTTAGGGACCCATAGTGGTCTTCCAGTTTCTGATGCCTAGCTATGATCGTTATTGCTTGAACACTTACTTTACATAGAATACATTCATACCTCTAAGGGACTCTGCAAAAATTGATAACCATTGCAATTCAGTTGAAAAATCCCTTCTTTGACCAGTGCCCTTTCTTGCTCAATGGAAAGCTCTTTTGAGAACACAACATCAGCAACAAAATTTGGAAGGTGAAGGGTATGGGGCTGTACACCAAGCACATTGGCAACGGCCATACAAATATATGGGATCTGGTTGAGGGCAAACTCTCTGTAGCAATTTTCTGAAATTTTCAAAACGAGATCCGTTTGCCAGTGTTTAGCCTCTGATCCATACACGTGTGGAGGGCATCTGTAGACATGACACTTGGAATATACTTCAAACTCAGCTTTAAATTTAGCCAGATTGTTCTCATCTTCTTTACTTCCAATTTGTGTAATGATATGCTCAACGATTGCATGATTAAAAAATGAGACGTAATTTCTGATCTCAAAAAATGCTTCATCCAGAGATTTTGCCAATACTTGCAGACAAAAGTGGTGCACTAGGATGATGGGAAACAAAAGCCTCAAGACCAACCAGACAATTAGCTAAACCTAATGGAGAAATTCCTTTTGCAGCAAGGGATCGACGAAGGTTGTTCCAGAGAGCACTGAATTTAAGCATTATATCCTGATTGTCTTTAAGCAGACAAGATTCAAGCTCACGGATCTCTCATGGGTCTATGCATTTTGTATCAAGGTACGGAAAGAAGCTACTACCTACTGCTTTAGGGCAAGGGATATGAAGTAAATGATTACCGATTGTACATTCACCACATCCACATCCCTTTTCCACTGGTTGTCCTGTTGGTGAACCACGTAAAGAAGGCAGGGACAGTGAACTGTGTGAATCAATCGGCTTAAAATTTTCTGGAGCATAGATTTCATGACCACTACTATCTGACTGAGTTTTAGGTAATTCTTCTGAACGATACGGTACATCTTCCATACAGTCTTCCTTATCTGAAAGAGATGAAATTGTATCTTATTGAAATAAGCCTACTGGTTAAATAAATATTTAAATTTGAATTAATATTTGACTAGCTAGTTATAGAGCAAATTAAGTGTAGCTTAGGTATTGTTTTGACTATGCATTGAAGGGGGAGGGTGGGGGGGGGAGGGGGGGGGGGGGCTGAAGCACTTTCTTTTTTCTGTCGTACCAGCAGGACACGCAGAAGTTTAAATGCTCATGTGAATATAGCCATGCCATAAGGACACTGATGCAAGCTGCTACGGATCAAAAACTGGCAATAGCTTGCATATACGTAGTTCAGCATCTCCAGACATGCATACTTATACATAAAACACACGTTTTTTTCCACAGCTGTGAAAACAGCTCTCAGGGTAGGCCTGGGTACAAGGCTACTGAAATATAGTGTGTTTCACTGTAATCACAAGACTGCCATTATTTTCAGTATCTCTTAAGGGTGTGGTTATATAATGTGGGGGGTTTCCTTGTGGAAAGTTACTGCAACTATTTATGTACAGCTATTTGGCACTTTACATTAATTACACCAAATCAATAATTAATTTTTATTTGGACTTGAAAACAAAGAATGGTCTTCTTTCCTTGACAATTTCATTTATGTATGTAATAATATTAAAAACTGCAAGGGTAACAATACAATTCAAAATGCATGTTGTTATTACCAAAAAGTAACTGATACCAAAAGATACATTCATTGTGGATTATGCCAGCTATTACGAATTTATTTGCTTACCAGTCTGCTGTTGTATCATGGATGAGGTCAATAAACAGAAGGTTCCTACATGAATTGTATTGTGTCACATGGTAACAATCTCTTTAGAACACCCACTATTACAATAGTAATGTAAAGGTTCCATAAATAATGGTGTTAGGATACTATGGGAGAACTAGAACAATAATGTAATTATCATCACACCTGTTTCTTTCCCACTTTCTTCTACTCCTCGATGTGAGAAGCGATTGGACATAATTCTGGTAACCTCTGCTGACTCTGTGTCAGAGGTGCCATCTTCCACTATAAGATAGAATGTATACCCGAGTAATTGTGCCTCTAGATCTGTGTAGAAGCTTGTGTGAAGCATGTATAAAGTATGACATGCTTACAGTGATGGAAAAATAGTGACTTAAGGTTGAGCCCAACCAGAAGTGCAACTCAGTGAGGCTTTTATCATAAAATTGCAACAGATTGGCCACAACACTACAAAGCACAAAGGCTGGAGAAGGCACAAATGCAAGAAATTGTCACCGCATGCATTCACAGTGTGGAAGAACAGATGCTCTGCTATTTTCACTTACCTGCTGCTGGAATAAAATTCTCCAAAAGTAAAAAAACAACAGGAAACTACAGTTACCCTTTTAGCTCTCTAGGCTACAGTTTCAGACATCAAGATTGATGACTAATCATTCTCAGCTCGAGTGTAATGGTTGATTTTCACTTATTACAACTTTGGTCTCATATGCAGAGGAGGTAGCTGATAAGTCTCCATTCTCAATACAGAGCCCTTAGAGGTTTCGCACAGCTACAGATCAGACCTTTAAGTGATCTGACAATCCTGAAATTGCAGCACAATCACCTTTTGATATATACTATGGCATTAATATCTTGCCATGACTACCACATGAAGTGGGCAGTATCAAAACTTCCAGCTGGACCTAACCTGTTGTATTATTATTTGAAATTATAGGTATTCAGTGTTACGTGCTAGCATAGGTGGGAGTTTGAACTGCTATTGTCGAGTTCAACAAGATATGTATTTTTGCTATCAGCAGTCCATATAGTCTGTAAATTTGGTTAAATTCAATTATTGTTGGCATTGCTTTCAGACAGTCTGTTTGACAGTTGTTGGAGTCTGCCACTACCACACAAGAATGGTTGCTATGGATACATACATAGCTCTAGTGATACCCTTTAATGTTAGGACTTGGTGGAACACACATCATTGCCGAGCACCTAGCACGAGGCAAGTACATCACACGTTGTATGTCATTACGTCACAGACGATATTTCCGGGGAAATGGTGCCTCTGGCCAGAGACACGGCTGCTGGTTTCAACTTGTGGTGCATGAAGAGTCAGATATCTGAATAAATCTACACAAGAAGTACTCCTCCATCCCCAGTAGAAGTGCTATTCTGGAATGTATTATCTGTGAAAACAAGAATGCTATGCTCTACATAAAATACTCCTCCAGCCTCAGCAGAGTTGTCATGGAATGCATCAGCAGTGACAGTGAGGGTACTATTCTCTACATAAAGTACTCCTCCTAGATAGCTAGCAGAGTTGTTCTGGAATGTATTATCAGTGATAGTGAGGATGCTATCCTGTACATGAAGTACTCCTCCAATGAAGCCAGCAAAGTTGTTCTGGAAGACATTCCCTATCAGTATGACATTGCTGACCTGTATATTCAGTGCACCTCCATAATAATGTCCAGAGCCATAGTCACAGTAGTCACATTCATACCTGTCTGTGTTATTATAAAAGCTACAGTTTGAAATGTTAGACCACTGCACAAATATTATATTTATTGCTGCACTGTCATTGTGTCCACATGCGATGAAGGCTAGCACACTGATGTGGAGTTCGGTGATGCCTGTAAAGACAAACCCAGCTGGTCAGGTGCATACGATGCTACTGGTACCCTCAGGGGAAAAGGATGAATCTCCATGAAGGGTAAGCCAAGTCAACATTTTTATGGAAATTGTTTTCTCCAGAGTGTGACTGCCAGGAAGGAACTCCATTGTTGTGTTCACAGGGAGGTTCTTGAAGTACTGGTCAGCTACATACTGGGAGAGGGTGCGGCAGGGCTTTCCAGGACATGGTGTGTCAGGTGTGGGCTTGACATAGTAGGTACTCTGAGCAGAGCATAAAGTGAGCAACATGAGGAGCAGTAGGAATTTGTGCCATCTTGATACTGGTATGAGTACAAAGACCACCCAGGTGTTATTTTCCATTGCTAGTGCAGACATATGTGGTGCAGTCATGTAGTTTTAAGACTACCTGTGTAATTTCCAAATATATGTTAAATACACAAATTAAAATTCTGCTCATTAAATAAGTGTAGCTAAAATACCTCCTATAAATGGCTGCAATATAGTATAATTGCTCACTTACTGTTCTCATCAGAAATTAGTCTTTGATCCACTACACAGAGATCACATAGCTAGCTAGTATAGTAACAAGCATGTATCACTCAAACTGGTCACTGCATACAGATCGATGAACTGTGAAGCAGTACGATATAGTTCACTATCTGTAATGGTAAAAGTAGTATTTCATCAGTAACAGTAAAGAAAAAAACTGGCAACAAATCAGCTCTAGCTACACGTCTTTTGTAAGAAAATAGGCAAAGGCCAAACGGTACTTGATGATTATCAGCTGTCTTACTAGTTTACAATTGTACTGAATGGGAATTTTCCCCCCATAGGTATATGACTGGTCTGTTTTCAAAACATCAGTAGCTCTTGGGAATAACTAGGTCTGGGACTAGGTGCATGTGTGTATTCCCAAATGTACACATTGTAAAACTGAGTTGTAAATTTATTAGGTTTACCACAGGTGGTGCAATATTCATACGTAGTACGATACCCCATGATTTCATATAAAATATATGCAGCTGTAGCAACTGTGGGAAAGGGTATAGTATGAAAGCCACATTTTGTATGCATCTGTAAAGCCTATGAAAACCACAATCTAGCCATCTATACCTATGGCCTCCTGCTAGCTGTCACAGCCATGCGCTCAATCAGGATACTCTTTATCCTATTTCTTCTTTAGGGGAATTTAGGCCCCTCTACGAACACCCGGTGAGGAAGTTGACCCCCTCTACATTTGTCTGGTAGGAGCGTGCAGTACGAACATACGATTTACAGGATCAACAAGTCACTTGCGTCCACTATCAACAGTTGGGAATGTTATAGGATTCTTTATTTTGGTGCAATAGTCCAGAAGAGAATCATGTAAGTTCGCCTGATATACCTCTATAGCTACATAGTGATGTAAACCTTCACTCACAGTCTGCCTGGGTACATCCCATCTAGCCCGAGAGTAACTCAATAATTCAACCTAATTATATACATGTACATGTATGTTCGGTGCATGCAATTCTAAGACTTAGTAGATCTACACATATAACTCGTACAGATTATACTTAACCGTCAACTTTCTACATTTTCAAAGAAATGGAGTTGCTGACGTTAGGAATAGGGGTTGTCTTAAATCCCAGCCTTCTAACAAGAATTCTGCAAAGGTGGATAGCAAAGCTCTTCAAGTAATAGTGCAAACACCAAGTGGGAAGTATGTGGTCCTACAGTTCTGCTGCACATCAACTGGCTACGATTTGGGAAGTCATATCAGTGCAGCATGTGGTGTAGCAGTCAAGCATCAGGTGCTTTTCTGCAACAACAAACAGATAGACCTCCATAAATCTCTCCAGATACAAGATGTTGTGTCTGACTCCACTATCACAATGAACCTTAAATTGAATGGAGGTAGAGGTAAGCACAATTAAGATTAAGTGCACATGTGAGACAGCATTGCATGTGATGGTTCTATTATCGTGCATGACAGTTGTAGCTAAAACGATAAGAATTAGATGATGTACATAGCCATGTGAATTTATATGAACTTTTTATATTAGACGTTAATATAAAGTATATAGTTTTCTCTATTTTATATATATAGGCACATAAATGTGCCCATGGCGTGCAAAGAGTTAAGTCTATAAAGCATTGTAGCTACTTTAATAGATGCATACTTACTCAGTATACTTTTTATGATCTATTGACATGCAGGTAAACCAGCATCATCCGACTCAGACAGTGAAGGAAGTGACCAGAGTGCAGCTGAATCCATTGGTAGGTATATTTACAGGAAACATTTAAAATGCTAATTGTGAATTTATTATTCATTTTCTTCAGACTCAACCTCCGCTAGTACTAGTAGTGTCTGTACTCGTAAGAAAATCCATAGGAAAGTGAAACAGTCCACTGCAAATAGCAGTAATCTCACTTTTTATATGTGTACAACTAAGTATCACGATTATTACTTTTTATATGTGTACATGCAAACATTAGGAATGGAGGGATTCTACGGAGTATAATACACGTTGCTTTGGAAGGGGAAGAGGTCTGTTTCTACATTATGACATCCAAATTGTACATGTGGACAGATTCATTAAAATCTGTGTTCAACAATCAATGTGTGCTAAGGTTTTACAGGACTATAATGTCAATTCTAATGGTTTTATTAATTTCATCTAGGGGCGGCTGTTGCATGTTGCCGCACATCCTGGGCAGAGTGCATTCTGGAACGTGTAGTCACATTGAAGGAGAGTGCCATTCCAGCAGATACCTGACCACTTACAGATCCTACAGTTGTAAGAAGATTGTTGTTTGTTACAATCACATCAATACAAACCATATTACACTGATAATACAGGTGCAAGAAGTATTATATTATTTGAACACCATTGCAGAATGGGCCAAGAGACATCACCCAACGATCCAACACCCTGCAGCAAGAGTTACACGTGAAGTTATCTGGCCAGAGGTTAGAGGGCAGAAAGAACTGATTTTGACAACATCACTATGCCATTGTTCACTGTCCTGCAGACCATGGTCACCATTATCAGGGCTGCTTATCAACTTCAGCACAGTATGGCTATGGAGTGTTACCTAAACCGATCACTCCCACTCCGGGCCAGTAACTAATGATGAGGTACATGTATGACTTTATGACACCACTGATAATGTATGATTCATGATATTAGTATAGTTATTACATGACATGAGATTATAACCTGTGGGACATGAAATTTAAACACACTACTGTATAGCCTATAATAATAATACTGAAATGACCTTGCTACCCCCTTTGATATCTAATGTACTAATTCCATCGGGCTTTAAAATAAAACTTTCACTAACCGGCACAGGTGCAATCCACCATGCCAGTTAGTGAATGGACCATGTACAAGGTAATCCAACAGCCATTGCAGGGGCGTAGGAGCGCTTCCATGGGTGGTCTGGCTCAGAAGTGTTGGGCTGCATAGCAGAAAAGTGCGAAGAGCGGAAAACTTTTTCATTAAGCTTTTTAAAGGGGTCAGGAATCGCTCTCATGGGGTCTTGAGTCAGTAATGGAGGTGCTCTTGGTAAGTCGTGCATGCAGAAGTAGGCCTATGGCCGTGGACCTCGCTACACCGGAAATCTCTTTGCCACGCGCATATTATAGCACGCATAGTGCCAATGCAGTTGGCTGTGAAGTATTAGTTCGTCGTTCGTTCGTCCATATGGTTCGTCTAAGCTGCAATAGTGGAAGAGAAAGCCTGGATACGGAGCTAGCGTTGAGCACTTTTTGCGTACGTTCGATCGCGAGTTGGGCAAAAAAAATGTACCAGCGTCGAAAAGTGGTCCGGCTAAAACCGGACTAGCCGGACCGCGTGCTACGCCTATGCATTGGATGTTTAAATCTTCTCACTACCCTCTTGGACATAAAATGAACTTCAAGACTTTCACTAACCAGCACAGGTGCAATCCACCATGCCAGTTAGTGAACGGATAATGTACAAGGTAATCCAACAGCCATTGGATGTTTAAATCTACCCTCTTGGACATAAAATGAAGACTTTCACTAACCGGCACATCCACCATGCCAGTTAACATATGGACCATGTACAAGGTAATCCAATAGCCATTGAATGCTTAAATCTTCTCACTACCCTCTTGGACAAAAAATGAAGACTTTCATTAACCGGCACAGGTGCAATCTACCATGCCAGTTAGTGAACGGACCATGTACGTGGTAATCCAACAGCTATTACAAATTTAAGTCTTCTCGCTACCCCCTTGGGCATGAAAATAAGACTTTCACTAACCGGGAGGGAGGGAGGGAGGAACCAATAGAGAGGGGAAGAGGGGAATGGGCCATTGCAATATGCACAATGTCATGTACACTACACTCACTGGGTTGGTGGACACACAATAGGTATGTGATAAGAAAGAGAGCCAGTGTGCCTACCAGAGCAGCAACATTGAAGTGGTTTTGCTCGTAGGCTGAGATCTGACTGAGGAGAAGAGGGGCCACGGTTGGGGAGCCCTTCAGTTCCTGAGGTACAGAGGGAGGAGGGGCTGCAATTGGAATACAAGTACATACTGCATTGTCTACAGTAGCCTCAAACCATGCAGGCTCCACACTCCATTCTTGCAGATGACATTTCCCTAATAAATATTGTCATTTCATATACACAGTGCATGTACATATAAACATGCAGCTCCCATTCCCACCCACACACACACACATCATTAGCACACACCTCCAGGAAGTCGTCCAGCCCCAGCAGAGAGAACTCATACTGGAGGTGGACTCGGAAGTTCATGTCCTCTGCTGAGTGCACAACAACATTGATAAAATTCTTGACAGCAGCCTGGAGGGGAGACAGGATGACACAGTACATGTAGGTAAGCAATGGCAAAAAGGACACTTTTCAGGTGTATAATTTAACCATATGTAGAGATGATTATGCACATTTATGGATAATACACTATGGAGGCCAAAGGTTTAGACTGGAGAATGAAAGGATCTAAATCATACCACATTTGCATATGTACATATATGTATGTTCTGTAGGTACATATTACATGGGATGTACCATTTTCAAGTTTCGTGTAAATTGTGGATCTCTGTACGTATGTGTGCTCGGGAGGTATATATTACATGGCATGAGCCATTTTCGAGCTTCGTATCCACTTGAATGTGGATCCTATAGAATGTAACTTGTAAAAGAAACCCCCACTGGACAGTTGCTATAAATTCAGGACAAGAGATATATGCTAGCATGAAAATTTAAGAAAAATTAAACAAGATGAACAAACTTTTATATTTCTCATCATCAATAGGTCAAGATTTCGGAAATAAGCCAGCAATGCAACTCTACCGGGAAGTTGGAGGTGGAGAAGTAATCCATGAAGGCAGTCACTAGCTTCTCAAAGCGAAGCTGCTCCCCATTTTCCCTCTTGAAGTTGTCCACTGCCTCCATGATCTTGCTGTGGCCTCCCTTCACTAGACCGACCGCTGCCAGCAGGTCAATCACCATTATCACCATCCTTTGTGTGCATGTGCGTGAGTGTGTGTGTGTGTGTGTGTGTGTGTGTGTGAGAGAGAGAGAAAGAGAGAGAGAGAGAGAGGTGGGATTGATAGATGAGGATATTGATGTATGGGCTTCCTCACAGTCAGTCTATTTACAATCTACTGAAGTGCACAGAGCTAGTCCTTCAAAATAACAAACTTCAGCTGTGATACTATGAGTAACTAGGGTTACGCAAGCGCAGATGCCTCGCGGTGCTTATGGGCAACTTTTTACACCTTAAAAAATACGACAGACATATTGTCCCATCACTAAATATCTAAGGGGGGGGGGGGGGGGGGGGGCATCAGTGTCTGCTGACGCGATGACAAGGTCCCGGGGTTGCAAACGGGGCGCATGGACATGGTCCCGCGGGTTGCGAACGGGGCTGGAATGTGGAGATGGAGCTTACGGTGGCCCGTAGAGGCCATCCACTGCAACTCTAATTTCAAACACTTCCACTTCCATCCAACTTCCACTTCCATCTCACTTCCACTTCCATCTCACTTCTACTTCATTCTATATCTTGCGCATGCGCATGTACATTGAACTCATCGAAAAAATGGCTTTCACTTTGTGCTGCATATTTTTAGCTCTCGTAGTTGCTTTTGCCAAATTGGGGAGTGCTATGTACCTCCACATCTCTTACAGCGTAATGGAGCATCTCTGGAAGAGTTAGTAAGAGTGTACTTTCATGAAGGTTAATCATACAGATTAATTTTGTGCTTCTTGGTCGGAGTCCATGGTATCACGATCTCCCTGCGAACGTTAAAAAGACTGCTGAGAAAACTTCGCCTGAGAAGAAGAGGACGTTCTGCTCACACTGATTTGAGTTGCGTAGGCTCTGTTATATTGGTGAGTTTGTTACTGTTCAACTACTGAATATGCATATTATTTTACCCTTGCTTGTAATGTGTGATCATGTGATTCTGCAGATGGAACTTCAACAAAGTGGCAGTTTACTTGGTTATCGTGCAATGTGGCAGAGACTAAGGAAAAAGTACAAAATAAGCATACCAAGGTACTATTTAACTATGATACCCTTTAATAACGCGAGTGCAAATTATTATTTAATTATGTCTATACCAAATTAAATTATAGGATAACTGTGAAGGAAATCCTTCAAGCAGTGGATCCAGAATCTGTCGTGCAGTGAAAAAAGCATAGATTGCTTAAAAGACTCTACAGAAGCAATGTATGGCTACTACAAGCTTATAGTTCAATCCATATTGCAAGAAGTTCTACCGTAGATAATATAGCTAAGCTAGGGAAACTAAATTATCTATGGTTCTACGCAGTCTATAATAATATGAATGTTCATAATTACTCATAGCATAAATGGCACTTTGAGACTTACTGCCTTATAAATCCTTCTAGGGTCCAAACTTCTGTTGGCATACGGACGGTAATGATAAACTGAAGCCTTACGGTTTCGCAATTCACGGTTGTATAGATGGGTAAGCATACAAATAATATTTTTGTAAACAGTTACATGTAGCTTCTTATCCTTATCGTTTTGTCTACGTAGTTACTCCAGGAGAGTAATGTGGATGGAGGTGGCAGCAACAAACAACGATGCTGGTGTAATTGCAGGATATTTTATACAGGGTGTTGAAAGGATTGGAGGTACATGACTCAGTGATATACATGATTATAATATTATACATAATGCATTGCTATTTTACAGGAATGCCTAGAGTTGTCCGTGCTGACAGGGGTACTGAAAATGCAACCATTGCATACCTGCAACCATTTTTGAGAAGGAATTATCAAGACAGCTTTGCATGAGATAAGAGTTTTCTTTATGGCCGATCAACTACAAATCAGGTACATGTACAATACATGTGTAGTTATTATCAATGAAATATTTGGTCATTTGTAACTATTATTATAGCTAGTCTGTATTACTATTTAGAGAAATGAATCATGGTGGACAAGGCTAAGAAGTTGGTGTAGTGACTGGTGGATTGATTTCTTCAAGGTGTCTGTTTTTAGTTATATGGACTCCATATTTATAGCTACAGATTTGTTATCAACATCAGTGTGTGATAAATATTATTTTCCCTCAATAGACACTAAAGTATGATGGATTTTGTGATGATTCAAACCCCATCCACTTGTAAGCTTGTACATGCAAACGAGCCATACAGGGATTTTGAGCACAACATTATGAATTCAATAGGGATTGCATTCGTTTCACACTTATGGACTTAATTCCGAAAGATTTGAATGATACTGTACACCTCTGGAACACCCACTTGATACGCCAAAGTCGGAATGAAACAGTTCCTGGAATACCTGATGAACTGTACTTTCTACCTCAAGTAAGAGGTAATAAAATAATGATATAAATTGTTATAATACTATTATAGATAGACTTTATGTAATTTATGCAGGCAACACAGACTACAAGTATCCATATAACAGTCAGGATCTACAGTTGTGCAAACAGTATGTTAAAGAGAAGCCTGATCCTGTTCCTCAAGAGTTCATCACCCTTGTCAGTATTATTATGGATGAAGACAATATGCATAAGCCCAATAACTGTTACGAAGCACTGGAACTGTATTTGGATTTAATAAACTTGATTCAATAGTTGATAGAGTCACAACAACTTGGTATAAAGTGTTGACTGTAAGGTTTTAAAAAAAATGGCATCACAATGTCATAAATCACTGAAATGTTGAGTACATGATGAACTAATAAGTGATATATTATAAGGTGTACTCAGATGTAGCATATGCACCACAGTATCATCCTTTAGATAGTGAGAACACAACAGCTAGTCTTAAGTCTCTCAAAATACGTTCACTGCACAAGATCTAGACACTGGCATAAAACTTGGCCAACACTGGCACGGACCTCTGCAGAAGTGAAGCACATATTAACAATACTCTTGACTGCAACTGGAAGGTGCTCCACTGGGGGGTACAGCCCTTCGACTCCAACCTTATACATAAATTGATGAACAGACAGTGAAGGCCACAGAGGCCTTTCGCCAAAGAGCTCGGTGATAACACCACCCAAAGCGTACACATCACACTTCTCTGTGAGATTTTCCCCTCTCAGTCGTTCGGGAGCCTGAAAACTAGGTGTCCCCGCCCGCATAGTGGTCGAGCTAGCAGCCTCATAATTCTTGCCAGCCCAAAGTCAGCAATCTGGACACGTAGAGATTTGTACTCAACCTACCAAAAGGATAAATATTTGCTTTTATTAATAAGCAGTGTCTCATGCATGACAGGCACTTTCAGACATACCAATATATTTGCAGGCTGTAAGTCAAGGTGGATGACAGCAGGTTGGCAGGAGTGCATAAATAGAACTCCTTGACACACTTGGATGATAACGAATCTTTTCTCTGCAAAGGACATCTATAAGGAGGGTAATAAATCATGTAATTGTGAGCCCACCCTTGCCATCAAAGAAGCTTAACCTTCAATTTGGGTGCATCGGATCCAAACAAGAGGGACTGTAAGTCAGTACCATTAACGAGGTTGGTAACGGGTATCACCCTAAGGTGCTCCTTGACTACACAGAATAAGGACAGGATGTTTGGGTGATTGAGCCTCCTATATGAAAGGAAGAATTACATTCATTCTCAATGTTATCAACTTCAGTTTTGCTTCCACTTCAATTCTGCTTCCACTTCAATTCTGCTTCCACTTCAATTCCACCTCCACTTTAAAGACTTTAATTCTACTATTAGCATACAACATTGCAAGCTAAGCCTAATAATTCAAACCAATACTGGTTACAGTCAGAATAAATGTTAGGGGTCTTGAGTACTTATTATGTGGGTTTGGGCATGTCCCCCTCCCCCCGAAAACTTTTGAAGTAAATTATAATATTCTGATAGGAAATCTGGTGTTATCAAAGACTCTCGTAATTTACAACAGTTCTTGATATGCCCAACCTCACACAGTGAGAAGCATCTAACTAACTGTGCCAAGAAACTTCAAAAAGCTTTTAGTTATTATTGCAGCTACTCACTGAATAGGCAAATTGAGGCGCTAAACAAACAGTGGCTATATGGGGCAGTGCTGTACTGCTGATCAGTAAGCTATTAAACAAAATTACATTTCTTAAGAGGCAGTTACCAAAGACTAAGCAAGCTGTACTTACCAACATTTGCCCAGCCAAGGCATCTTTATCAGTCAAAGGTTTCTTCTTGCTTTTCCGGGACTTTGACCTTGCTAGATCAATGTATTTTTGCATGGCTGGATATAAAAAAAGCAAGTTATGGACTGTCTTGCAAAGTTGTATAGGGTTCAGTCATAGTAGCATATTTAATCGTGCAGAGTGCTTAATCTTAGAAGTACATGCTCCCCATAGAAGGACATGCACTAAAACTTGCTGCATCGCAATAATTAATGTAGTAGTCCAATGCACTCACCTTCCTCTCGACTCGGAACGGCAGTGTCACTGGTGGCCGTTGACGCTCTCAGACGAGTCTTCTGCTTGCTACAGCTAGCGCTCATCACTAGTATCGTCAAACTCGTCAGTAGGAGCAACACAAGGGCCACTTTCAACAGCAGCGCTTTAGCTTCAACCATATCTAATAGTTGAAGCATGCGCATGCGCAATTGATAATTGAAATGGAAGTGAGATGGAAGTGGAAGTTGGATGGAAGTGGAAGTGTTTGAAATTAGAGTTGCAGTGGATGGCCTCTACGGGCCACCGTAGGAGCTCGCGACACCTGCACACGGGGGATATTTTCGCGAGCCAGCTAGTCGCGTGAATAAACAGCTGAACCAAGGAACCATGATGATGGATAAACTACGACTAAACGACTGGCCTTGTGGAGACTGACGTCTCTGTCTGCAACACATTTCAAAGACTCAACCACGGCTGCCACGGGATAGTACGGTGGCCCATATGGCCCTTTCCAGCTGCCGATTTATACTTTCCAACTTCTTACTTTCAACTTCTTACTTCCACCTTCCTACTTCCTAATTCTTATTCCCTACTACTTCCTTCCAACTTCCTACTTCTTCTTTCGTACTACTTCCTTCCAACTTCCAGCTTCTTACTTCCCGCTTCTTTAACAATACTTCCCCTGCAACTTCAGATTATGTGCATGCGCAAAAGCGCTAAACGTTAAGCGTTCGGCTGCAACTGCACGAGGACGAGTTCAGCAGTGCTGATATGGCTGAGTCTGAGTCTAGCAGTAACGGCAGAGATGCGAGTAAGTAGTAGTATTAAACTGTTTCTTGGAGCAGCCGCTGTCTCTGTAGACTAATATAACTTAATTGTGATCTGAAAGTTGCACGATAGCTATCTTGTTTGTTTTTGCCAGTTATTGCCCGGTACATTCAACAAGCGAAAGACCGAAAAATGCAGCTCAGGAAACCGAAAGGTACTACCAGCACCACTACCGAGAGGAAGATAGAACAGTTTCAGGTTTGTAAGGGCCTCAATCGGTGTTAATTTGTGTGCTGTTATTGGCATGCAACCAGCAATTACAATCATCAATTAAATTAATATTCTGCTCAGTGAAGCGTACATCAAGAGACTAGCCAAAGCAACGTGCAATACAGTGTAGTACATACAGCTATGTATAAAAAGCATACACTGTCATAAAAGCAGTGCCATGTCTCACTTATCAATGAGCCTGAACGAGTATACATGCAATATAGAGCATATGTATAATATAATATTTGACTATGATAGCTAAGTGCTCCCTTATGCAATAGTTTGTGCCTGGGCAGCTACCTATTCTATAGCCTCCCTCTGTGTTACAGTCTCTCTATGTTCATGAGTCTCTGCTGCCCTTCTGACCTTTACAGTTTCCAGAAGTGCACAGTATGCCAAGCCTGTGTTTTATATATGAAAATGCACCATTGACACAATCAAGAACTGTCAATAGTCTAGTGCTATAGCCTAGTGCCATTTTGGCCGAAAACAGTAGACTAGCTGCATGGCCACAGACGGAGAGCGGTAATTTACCGTGCTTTCCTCCATCTTTTGCTGACAATTTGTCAATAAACTGCCGTATGTCCTGCCTCGGCTCAACAGCTTTTAAACGGCTTTGTGCATCAGTCTAAACCGGTTAAAGCATGCACCACTTATGCATGCTTGTGCACTACAGGAAATATTGCACTTAGGCATGTGTAGCTATAATAGAGCTCTTGGCTTTGCCTCGTGCTCTATATCAGCCTCTCTATCACACCCTGTAATACCCACAGCGGTGCTTTGACTTGAGCGCTTGTATTTAGGAAAAAAAAAGATATTTTAACTTAAGGGCTTGATGCAAAAAGTAGTAACATAGCTAGAATTGCTTCTACAATTCAGTGTGAGTCGACTTCTCTGGTGCTAAGGATGTACAGTGCCTACTTAGAATTGTTGATTATGTAAAGTAAAATGATTAAAATGTTTGGTAAAGTCCCCACCAACTTCTATTTTTTTAACTTAATTCGTAGTCTTTTCTTCCTTCTAACTTCTTTCTTCTGTTTACTTCCTTCCCACTTCTGCCTTCCATCTACTTCCTTCCAACTTCATCCTTCCATCTAACTCCTTCCAACAAGAGACCCGTTCCTGATCGGGCATTTGGTACCCGAAAGGTTTTTGTGTTCAAGGAGGCATCTTACGAGCGTGTTTTGGAAAAGTGTCAGAGTGCGTTCCCTGAGGAGGCTGAAAGTGAAAGTGTGGAGTACTTCTTGGCAGACTCTAGTGTTGTAAAGATCGAGCATCATTGACGAGCCTGATGGAAGAGATAGGGAGCTGCCCTGGACGCTCGAGTCGTACCTGCAAGTGTCACGGATTAGATACCAGTCGAAGGCACGTTTCAATGTTGTGAAGAAAAAGGCTTCATTTGGTAAGTTATTGGGGTATAACAAACTTTCTTGCTTTTGACTATGGTAATTTATATACAGATGATGAGCCCGAAGAGACTACAACTAGGAAAGTTGAACACCAGGATGTGAGCCCCACTGAGGCTCAGCATACATGTACCGATGAAGACGAAAAAGTGCATGAGAAGCAACTAGCAATCTTAACTCCTGATCCTGTCCAATCTATCCCTTCACCTATGCCTGCAGACAGTCAACCTCAAGACAACCCATGGAAGTCAGCAAGAAAGAAGACATGGCTGGTGGTAAGCATGTAGATCCAGCTGTTACTACAGTACCAATTGTGATAATGTTTATTGGATCCTTGTAGGACATACAGCTATACCCCTATTTCTCGTGATGAAGAGGAGCAATTACTCTATGAAATACTCGGCAATCAATCAAATTTCCCAGGCTGATGTGCTTAGATTTTACCAGAAATCTGACCTAATTTTGAAGCATGAAGTCCAAGAAGCTATTGTGCGATGTCAGAGTTCATTTGAGCTAGTGAGGCCTGAAAATCCATGCCATATGGGTACCTACTTTTCAGCTGTTGAGCTAGGTAAACATTAATTGTCATGCAGTTTCCTAAACACCTTGCATATTATTGCATTTTATTCATATTTGTGTTACACATTTTATTCTGTATGTATCTGTGTATAGGGGATGATGTCCTGGATTTGCTGTCAGAAATCAATCTGGAGACAGGGGAGGTCAAGTTCAAAGGACCTGATAGAGGTAAGAGTATTGCTTTTATCGAGCCTTGAGTTTATATATATATATATATATATATTTATATTTGTGGTTAAATTTGTAGATGCAGAGTTTCAACTGCTTGCCCAGGGCTATCCCCGTAATACAGTGGCTGTTCTGATTTGTTTGGCCCTCAATGGCTTTCATGGGGTAGTAAAGTATCTTTGGGAGAAAGATGGGAAGGAGCTCCCTGATGACCTCTACCCTGTGATTTATACTGAAGCAAGTGGACGTTACCAGTGCTCTGTGACGGGATTGGATGGCAAGCTTCATGAAACAGAAGCATTTGAAGTGAAATGTTAGCATCCATGTATACATGTTCTGTGACTGTAGTATAAACATGAATTATTAACTATATTTACCAGGGCAAGATGAGCAGCTGGTAGTATCACATATAGCGGCACTACCATCTTCCAAATGTGAGATAATAGTATCTGTTTGGTACACTTATGTACACCCTTGTTATCTTTGTAAGTGCTTTCATATAGCCTGTGTCCGAGGGGATGATGCAATTTTTACAGCTCAAGATTTTCAAGGTACGGATGGATTTTCCTATTTTACCTTCTAATGCCTAAACTTTAGGCTGTTCTGTCTGTAGTGTTTTTTATAACCAAACTGCATTGTACTTACACATTAATTTTTATGTACTTGCTCTGCTATAGACCCCACGAAAGTACGACTCCTGGACATCATCGGCAGTGGGAGTTACGGGGTTGTATACAAAGCAGTCTGGAGGGGGTCAATTGTTGCTGTGAAGGTGATAAATGCACAGGAACCATCAAAGATTTCCAGAGAAATTGAGGCCTTCAAGTGAGTCGCTAGTGCACCTTCAGTGAAACTGAAAAGATTGCTGACATAATTTAACAGTGTATTCAAATGTCTTAAGTTATTAGTATACTGCACAAAAATATTACCAATAGCTAGTGGGATTATTTTGAGGGAGAAATTTTCGCTAATAGGCAGTTGTTGTCATACAGTTAATGATAAGTCACTCCAAGTTCGTAATCATGCTATGTAGTATGTTTAGGCTATGAATAATCTCAATTCTAAGCTGCACACCCAATTTTTATAG
This sequence comes from Phakellia ventilabrum, assembly GCA_963921505.1. Taxonomy (NCBI): domain Eukaryota; kingdom Metazoa; phylum Porifera; class Demospongiae; order Axinellida; family Axinellidae; genus Phakellia; species Phakellia ventilabrum. Next base: position 3,626,669 of record OY997382.1, read on the forward strand.
TAGCAGTTGCAAAACTAGAAAAAAAATAGCACTGCAACAGATGATTTTTTTACGTAAATTGCAGGCGATTGCAGCATCCTAACATATTGTGCCTGATGGGGACGGTAGTCCAGGATGGAAGGATTACTGTTATTACCAATCTGGTCCAAGGGAAAGACCTGCATGCACTTCTGTTTGGCGCAAATGCAGAGCAGGTATGTTATTAGTTACATAAAGATTATAGTCTATTCTGGCACTGCATGGATGTTACTGATGAGCAGTGTTTCATACTTTCTTCATAGATGGACCGTGGCACAAAATTGAGCATTGCCATTCAAGTGGCACAAGCCATTCTGTTCCTACACACAGCTAACCCACCAACTGTGCATTTGGACATAAAGCCTGCGAATATCCTAGTGAGTCATGCTTCTATCATTAAAGTAATAGCACACCCCCAGATGGCCTAATACCTGTGTGATATTAAGAACAATACAATATGACTTTTTTCAGGTGCAGACAGTAGACCAGCATGTGTATCTCGCGGATTTTGGTTTGGCTCGTGTGCTCTCGTCAACACAGATGCTCGGGACCCAAACACTCCAAGCGGGGACTCCTGGATTTCAGGCACCTGAACAGTTGAAAGCTGAACATGTTGACCAATCATGTGATGTCTACGCATTCGGTGTGGTTTTATTGGAGTTATTTGGAGAAAAACCTGTTTGGGAGGGATTAAACCACTTCCAGATCATGTGTAAGGTGGCTGTCGAGGGAGTGTTGCCAGAATATAGCCACCTTCCCCACGACATGCAAAGGGTGCGTGAAATGTACATAGTGGCTAGACCTTCCCGAAAAAACCTCTTACTTCTGTCTTTGAGGCCCTTATACAACTATGAGTGCTGCTTCCATTCCATCTGTTTTCAACAGGCTTATTACTTCATTGTCGAGTCATTGGTTTTTGGGTTATTTTTTCTATTACATGAACAGTATTCAGTCCTTTCAGCAAATTATCATTTAATGCTCTTGCATCCTTTCTTCAGCAGTGTTACTCATTTGGTTCTTTCATGGTGATTTTATTTCATTACTGATTGTTTACATGACAATGTCTCTTTTGTGCCTTACAAATATATGTGGGCACTTTCTGCCTTATGGGCTCTTTCAGATCCTTCAGTTTTGAAATCATAATAGTCAGTGACATGCATGGTGTGTATTATACTGTGTGGGAGTAAAGCATGATAATATGATATCCGTTGGCAATGGCCTCTTCCACCAATACTGTCAATTCGACATAGAAATTTAAAGCGTCTTCAATATGATTAGGAAAGTGAAGTCCATTCTGCCTTATTAGTTGGTCAGCAAGGTGCTTCATAAGATGCTGGAGGCTCAGGAGTGCTGGCATGCCTTTGTGCATATAAGAGGTCTGCCTGATTTACAGGGCACAAGTAGTCCTCCGTTCCTGCAGCATGACAGTAGTTAATTAATTATGCACTTTAGAGACGTATAATATGAAGTCATACAATTATTATTGTTTACCTGAAACAGCAGGCATAAAGAAAAGCTCATCTGGTACACCAGGAGGTGATCCTCCAGATCGGCATGGATGGATGGGTTGCGTGTTCCACTCATAGGCTACTCCAGTTAGCTCCTTTTCATGTGGTTTAATCCCTCCCATAAATGCTAACCGCAAGCATGCAGTCACTGTAAGGCCAGGGTAGAAATGCATGGATCGCAAGGCACACAAAAATGATCAGTGCATGGGGAAAACTTTATATATCTAATTATTGTGATATAACATACATGTGAACAGGGTTTAGTTCATTGAAAAGCCCTTGAGACTTGAGGTTCTGTCAAGTAAAATTACATAAATTATTAATCATTACATGTACATTGTCTACACTGCATAATTACGTTAATTCCATACATACCCGAAAGAATTCAATCCACCAATCTGCATTCCATCGTCTTAGGATTCCCCACAATGCTTCAATTCTCTGCCCATATATAACATTGGTATTATTATTCGTGTTGAAATATGACCTATTTTATAATAATTATTATGGCTTATAATTACCTGATTTGAAACTGACCGTCCATATCTGAAACTATGCTCCCTAGCCAGGGGATCTGTACCATTTCTTCGCAAAAATGGCTGTAGATATGCTAACTTTGAATTCTCCGTTCCCAAATCACACCTAAGCAACCGTGGAAAACCTGTACAGTGTATAAGAAGCCAAATATAACTTCTGAGCAATTAGTGTTTATGTGTGCCTACCTCCAAGTTGCTTGATAGACTCAAGATAGTGATGGGCAATGACACTAGAGTCACTGTTAGATGTTCCCACTTCTAGCCATATAATTCTCCTGGTGTAACTGCACGACAGGGCATAATAATCAATTTTTTACTTACTTTAATTTACTACTCAGCTTACCCATCTATACAGCCATGAATAGGAAAGCCATAAGGCTTCAGTTTGTCATAATTGTCACAGTGCCACACGTAGTTGGGACCCTAATCACGTTGAAAGAGAAAATAGTACATGCTGTACATAGTAGCTACATGATAAACTTATTACCTTTGAAGAGTAAGTACGTACGTCTCTGAAGCCTGTGTTTTTTTTCTCATGAGACTGTCGTTGGGGCTTAGATTCTTCAAAACTCTCATCACTATGGACCTGTATGTATGTATGTATGTATGTATGTATGTATGTATGTATGCATGTATGTATGTATGTATGTATGTATGTATGTATGTATGTATGTATGTATGTATGTATGCATGTATGTATGCATGTATGCAAGTAAATGTAGCTAACTGTAAAACATCATCAATCAAACGACAACCCTTTAATCTTAAATACCAGGAACCTTGATACTGGAATCATGTACTTCTGCCTTAGCCTCCTCCACAATGCCCTGTATCCAAGCTGACTTCCATACGTCTTTAATTCCTCCTACATAATACGTACATGTATATGCAATCAAAGTTGCTCGATCAGGACAATGCATATAAACGTTCTAAAACTTACTCGAATAAGGTGGGACACAAGCTGCAGTTGAGATGCAGACTGAGGCAATGTCCTAAAGAAACTGAGGTCTCTCAGAATACGCCTGAGTTGTTTAACTGATAGCAAAATTCTGTGTACAGTGTACAGAAACATCACTATCAGCTTGTAGCTGTACCCAGCGTGAAAGTACACTGTAATTAGCTGCTCTTGGGTGAGGCCACGGGATAAAGCTGGAGATGGCACTCCAGCAACAGCAAACCCGCTGAGGCCATGGCCACCGTAGTTTAGACTAACCACGACAACGGTCGGTCTTGTACGCTAGCATGTTTGGGACGGGGTCCCATATCTCGGGGGTCCCCAAATCGACACCGTCCGTTCCTGTTTCTAGTCCGGAGATTAAAAAAAGTCGCATTGCTTTTCTAAAGTGTCCTTCTAGAAACGCTTTGGAAAGACGTCGGAAACGCATCGGAAACGTATCGGAAAGGCGTCGGGCCCGCTCCGGAATGTACTACTGGGTCACCATAGATGTTGTACTTCACCGGCGCTCTCCAGCAACGCTAAGAGTCTTGTTACAGATGAAAATACTCGAGAATGACAGGTATGGTCCACAAAAGCTTATGACTAAATCTAGGGCCCGGCAGAGTTTTGAACACATCACTTTATACATTAGCCTCGCATAACATACGGTACTTGCCTTGGCTTGGCAACATACTAATAGGCTTGCAGAGGTGTGGGTGGAAAATGTAGGGATGACAATCGCTAAAAGTATTTATGTCGTCATCCCCTTGTTTGTGCACTTTTTATTGATTCCCATCCCTATAGCTATGTTCTTAGCTACATTTTTTCAAAATGTTTTATCACTACTGATACAATACTTCAGCAAACAATCGTCAGATGCAGATTTACAGAATTCATTAATGAAAAATGAATGTTCTGAATTAACATGTAAGGATCACACAGATTATTATAGCTCTAGGCCAATTTACACGATATATCGCTTTGCATAGCACCCCCACAGGAAAAGCCCCACTACACTAGCCTCCACTGCTTCCATGAAGCGCCTTGTGTTGGTTTCCAGCTCTAGAACTTTCTTGTGGAGAACTTCAACCATTTCATTATGGTACTTGACAACGTCACTACTGCTTGTTAATATCTTCAGCGTTGTCATACATCCGCTGTCTCCACGGTCGTTGTTCATTCCTGCTATGTCGTTCCCGAGTGCAGTCACGATCGAAGCATCATACACGAGGTCAATGCAAGCGCTGACGTGTTCCTTGAGTATCCACTTATGGGCAACGAACTGTGGCACTACGGTTGTAAAATGGAAGCCTGCTGCACGTTTGCGAACTTCATTGTAGCGATCAAGATTCCATGCAGTAAAATCACCCCGAATCGCATCGGAGTGCCACTCGACAATCTCTGCTTCAACGCCATAACAATAGTCAACGAACATATCATGAAGCAGCTCTGCAGCACCCTCTCTCAGATCTTCAGCTTCTCTTAAAAGCCACAGGTAAGCCTCCTTGCCTAAAACTTCGGCAGGCCAATCTTCCAGGCTTCCGCGCAGCAGGCCCCGAAGCTTGTGCTTGCTCAGGCTTCTCAATACACCCCTCAATTCCTTGGATGCCCTGAAAATGTTCTCTGGTGTAAGGTATAGTGGTTTGTCAAAGTGATCGTCGAACTCAAATATGAAAATAAAATTAATCGAAGCGAAAATCCACAGCCGAATCTCTTCAAGACTTTGATGATTGCTAACGCCAAGATTACAGCCTTTAGCAATAAAGTCATAAGTGCTCAGGCGGTTAATACATTGCGGATTTAGTTTTAAATCCAATAGCTGGCGATGCAATCTACTTTTTAGTTCTCCACTCACTAAAGCTTTTCGAAGTTTAGCCGCACTAACAGCAGAGTCTGCATAATGCAGTGGCTGCTCGAGTTCCACTGCAGGGACAGGAATCTTTGCGAACACACTGAGTGACATGGCGACTGGGTAAGCTATAATGTACAGCTGTATATGCAGGTCTTAAAGAGGCAACTACACGCAGTCGGAGCCTGCAGAACACTTTTTATACAGCAGTGGCTACAGTCGACACGGAAACTTATTACCAGCCGGGCGCGTGCGAAGCGCGCGCCCCGTTGGTGCTTGACGTTCCCGCGTTTGTCTGTGCGTGTTCGTCCGCAAATATCACATGCGCTAAGTTACGTCATTACGTTACTATGGCACTATAGCCAGAATAACTATAATATGTGTACAGAAGACAATGAAGATTAAAAAAATCAAGGCTAAGCCTTAGAAAGTTAATAATAGAGTCAATAAAACTTAGAGTTCACTCCGAAGCAGAGGGAACACATGGCACTATAGCCACGAGCGTTGTGGAAACTACTGGAAGTTTTTCAGGCTCAATAGGCCAAGATACGTCAAGGTAGGTTAGTTTTGTGTTGCCCCAGACGGCGAAAGAGTGGAAGGCAGCGATGATAATTCTGTTTTGGCAAGTTCTGATCGCTTAAACTGTACAAAATTGCTGTGTCAGCACTTTCGCTGGAAGCTGTACATGATGAGCTGCATTTAGTAGATAATAAAGCCGAACTCTATCGGCTCTATTATCTATGCTTAGACTGACCTGTTGCTGAGCTCAAGCTTCAGTTATGTAAAAAAAAAAATACCTGGCTGGTTTTTAGGATATCAGGCTTGTTTTCCGGAAGTGGGCGTGCCACACTGAAAATGGCCGACTTTTTTTGCTGCCAGCGCTATTAAACCAAAACAGCCATCTAAAGTACATTTTATCATTTAGAAACCATTTGTTCAAAAGTAAAAGTCGTTAGTTTATAAGCAATAGTCGTTTTAATATGCACTAGCAGCGAAGATCGTGTGTTATTCCGAACTTATTCGCCGTGGATTGAAGACGAAGCCCCCTGCTTCAGCTACCGTGTTGGCATAAAAAACACCTCTCGTCCTTACTAAGTAAGTTGGACAGTAAACGATAATTGATAATTGTGAAGTAAAATAGCCGTACGTTCAGTTAATGCAAGTTTAATGTCATGAGGATTGTGCACGTAATATTTGGACCTCCGAAGAATATTTCAACTTTCCGCGTGAAATAAATGCTCCCCCTTGAAATATTGGTTCCCACTTCCTATGTACGTGTATCGCGGAATCCGAGAAGCTCTAGCCGAGAAGCTCTATCTTCTAGCTTCTAGCTCCTAGTAGCTCTGGACTACCAACCGGCGAACGATTGTCGGTAGACTGCAGCGAATACGCTCGAGTGGGCGGAGCTGCTAGTTACAAGCTTCTAGCTCTTTACATTTATAGTGCGCTGGCACATAGTTTTTGTACAGTCACTGTAGACATGCATAGCCAACTATCAGTAGAACGCCGGAATTACAGTGGAGTGGCATAAGTGGGTGGAGCTCGTAACTACTCTTATCTCCTAGGAGCTACTGTCACTGTGAAAGCATAACATTATTGCAAGATTTGATCATCTATCTATCCACCGGCTTTATTGAAGGACAAGAAAAAGCGTCGCAAAACGTACAGTCCTGGGGGAACGAAAATTTCAGAGGGGTCCATATATTTCAACACTGCGCTGAAATATAAGTTTGGGGGTCCAAATATTTCGAAATATAAGGACCAGGGGGAACATTTTTGGGGGGTCCAAATTTTTCATAACAGAATTTAGCTCATTCAGATATGCACTAATTAGAATTTTGATGCACATATGTGGTTGACCCATTATGTTACCAAGAACAGTCTTGAGAGTCAGATTCGTAGTCTTGCATAACCAGTCCCTCACTTACAGGAGGGTCTGGTCAACTGGCAATATAACTTGCCAATTATTAACAGGTACCAATTATCGACAGGTACCAATTATTGACAGGTACCAATTATCGGCGTAGTAGTGTTCAGTAGTATACGGAATAGGTATCCGTGAATGTGTAGTGAGAGAACAGGGGTGAACGGCAACTTTACTTCCGGTTGATCATTTCTTAGCAAGCAAGGAATGTGCTAATTGCTATTATTGTGTGCAAGACCGGCATCAATCGGACCTACCGCTCGCTGTATCCACTGCAGCGGTTGCGAGCGGTTGTGAAAGGTGCTCTGAGACCCAGTATCAGGTGAGTAATACTAGGGGGTCTGGGGGCGTGCCCCCCCAGAAATTTTTCGATTTTTACATTCTCTGAGGTTGATTCTGAAGCCATTCTGGAGTCAGATTTATGGTCCTGAAAAGAAGTTAGAAGTACCACTCAGTTTGTCACATATGTCCAAGTAGGCGTGACCCAGATGTCATGGAATTCCTTACCCCCATTACAGTTAATGATGGTACGTTCTCACGTTAACTCTTTTGGTGTAGTACAGATCTATACTGTGCAAAAGACACTACCTGTAGGGACAGCAACAGTAGAGAGATCATTTAGCCAAATGAAAATGATTATAACAAGGCTGCGAAATGATTTATCAGGCTTTAACCTGACACACCTTATGAGAATTGCTATAGAAGGACCTCGACTGAACTTAATGAAATTCTTAAAGAACCAAATAGACGTATAAACCTATAAACAACAGTTACTGATATTCTTATTATGCCTATTAATTAATATTGTTGCCAAGATTTTAGGGGGGAAAACTGGCCTTTGGGGGGGATTTCCCAGGGTTCCCCGTGAACCTACAGCTCTACCTGTGTTTTCGTGGCCAGTTCTCATGACTATCTCGAGCAACAGTGGTCCTATAACTAGCTATTTGTCTGGTCTCGTGTGGCCAGACCCTTCCCGCCGCAAAAAACGAGGAAATTTAAGTAAAAAGGGGAGGAGTAAAGGAAGACGGGTCTGGAGACTCTTAACAGGATGTCGTAACCTCTGCCAACGTCACTGCAGAGCCAATCAGATTGCAGCAGTCATATGACTAGGTAGTACGTTGCATGATATTAAAAAAAATGCCAACTCTCTACTTCGCGTAGGACTGGGATGCGTTTTGCTGCCTTATTGCTTGCGTAGTACTCTTCGGCGCTTCTCTGAGGCAGTCGATGCTTTGTGGTAACTCTGCGCGAGGCCCCATCTGTGCAATGCGTACGTCTAGCTTTAAAATAGGTGGCCTACCCCTAACCTGACTACTGGCTAGCTACCTACCTACAAGTTGGGAGTTGGTATATAGACTACAGTAGTCTATACTAATTAGCTCCCTAATTGCATGTAAGTAGGTAGTTAGTATAGTCTGTACTAGCTCCCTACTTGCACGTAGGTAGCTAGCTAGCCAGTAGTCTATACTAGCTCCCTACTTGCACGTAGGTAGCTAGCCAGTAGTCTATACTAGCTCCCTACTTACAAGTAGGTAGCTAGCCAGTACTCTCCCTATAGCTAGCCAGTATAGTTTATACTAGCCAGTCTAGCTATTATAGGGAGTCTAGGGAGTTAGTATAGACTACTGTCTAGCTACCTACCTGCAATTAGGGAGTTAGTCTAAGTATGGTAGACTGAACACCAAAGCAATGTCGCCGTGGAAGATATAGAAACGCAGCCGTCTATTGATCGGTCTCCACCTACGCATAATGAGAAAAAATAACTCTTTTTTTTTCAATTTTTCAGGAGAGCTAGCCTGGGACATTTGTTACCAAACATACCACCACTCTCTTCCCTTGTCGTATTCAGATATCCCCTCTGCTCTCGTCGTATGTCTTGAGCAGTCCTGCCGCGGAAGGGTCTGTCTTCACTCCGCCCAGGCTGTGGAAGGAAGGAGGCAGGCAATCACACCCACTTGAAATACCACAATCGTCCCAAAGGCTACACCAGCCCTGCAAACTAAAGGCAAGTGTTACTCAAATGTACGTACACCAGCAGTTATTGCTATCAAAATGAGCGATTACTTTAAGTTTAAGATGTTGGGAGAAGTAGAGCAAGCCAGAAATGTGGCTAAGCTAGAAGCAGCTGGTTTGAGCCTTCAAGATGACCCTTATACCTCAGCAAATGATGGCGGATTTGTAAGCGACATGGCAGGCTGGCATCAAGTTGAGTACCGTATTCGTTCTAATTACAGTGCCACCCTAACCTAAGCGCCACTTGGACTTAAAGGTAATTTTTTTAGTCTAAGTGGCGCTTGCAAACCGAAAAGTAAAAGCTATTTTTTGCTGAAAGTTACAAATGTATTAGTTAGTGTCTAGTAGTATACACACTGCAAGTTTGAGCCCTGTCCGGTGTGGAAGATCGGCGATCTGGGGATAGTCTGTTTTCAAAGATGCGAAATACGTTCTATTTAATAGCGCCACCTGGCAGTTGAATTATTTTTTTTTGGCGCTATAATTAGAACGAATACGGTATGCCCACCCTTTATCCAGCAGCCAGAGATCTACACTCTGGAGCAGCTCCTTCCTGGAAGCAGTTAGATTCCTACAACTAGTGGTCACCACAAAATCTTGAGTGTCCAGTCCTTTCTCCTTGTGGGCAGAATCTATTTGCACCTTCTATCCTCTGGAAACCAACTCCGCATGTCGATTTCTGCAGCCAAAAGCGCAGCTGCTCACCACCATCTCCTTTATACTTTAATCTGTACTATGCAAGGCTCTTTTTGCCGACCAGGGTGCGTGTCTATCACCCACGAGGTGCTAAATGGCCTTAAGTGGCTTACCCGAATCCATGTCTATTATGGGCAGACATCTGCAAGGCATTTGACAGTAGCTACGACAATGGAGCCTGCTACACAAAACCACAATTACAAACTTCCTGTACAATTTCTTTATAGCTAATATTATGTTAATTATTCAATTGTGGTTTGGCATAGTCAGCTTCCTTGTACATGTTGTGGAACGTTTTGAGTTTATATGGCTGCTGAGGTACAATATATTCACCTTTTCTAACAGTATAACACTGTCTGTTTAAGGATTTGAATTTGTTATTTAAGAGCGATCAGAAGTATGAAGGCCTCCATTGTTGTAATACTCTTCTGCATGTTCACCAGCAGTAATGCAAGATCAAGTAATTGTCCTACTCCTCAATGGTTTGTTGCTGAATTTGTTTGTATCTCCGATAGAATTATCTCCTCTCCAGTAGTACTTCGTGATAGCAGTCTCTCGTTCTTCAGAGATGTTATGCTGTTCACTGAAGAAGAGATTGCGCAAGTGGAGGAGGATGCAATTCAATTCTACAACACAAGGTTCGGCCTCGATTTCTCTCAGTCAGAGCCAGATGAGCATGGGCAACGATTCTATCAGAATGCAACCTTCTTTCCAGCCAGATTCTCACCAGAAGTACGATATGTTGTAACATTCAACCGTTGGATAGTGTCTGGAAACACAAGGTCTGTGTGTTTTGAAAACCATTCCGGCAGTTTTACAGTTCGCTTCAGTGATCAGCAAATCTTACATGGCACCTATGGTGGAGAAGAAGGCATCCCAGTTGCATCAACAACTACTGTTGCCTATGGTTATATGAGTATTCCAATTTGTCCCCAGGAGCCTCTGGTGATGCAGTGGAGAACAGCTACTCCAATCCGTATAGATCCACTTGATGACTTTCATGTCATAAACATTGATCTTTTCAATCGTGTTTGGGGACATGGTCTCAATCGAGGCATCGCTCGACTCGTCCCAACTGAAGACGGCCGTGCTCATTTTACAACACATGAAATTTTTACTTTTCCTGCCCACCCCACTTATATTCCATGAGTGTATGTCATCTGTACTGAATGGTACAATGATTACTCCTGCAAATATGATGGTTTTGTAATGGTGCTAGCTAACATTATGCTGTTATAATTTAAGTGTTTGTTGCATCTAGCTATTTAATTATATCACTATTAAAGTTGCATGTACATGTATGTAAGGTAACCATGAACCTTATATTATTTCATTGGAAAAACCTTTTGTATACATACTAGCAACCGTGCATTAATGTGATGTCGATGTCATTGAAAGCCTATTTTTCATACAATGGGAATGACAGGTCACCAGAGAAACCACGTATCTTTAGTCAGTGTTAGTCTTTGCCCAGAAGCATTTAAATGCCTAGTGTAAACAAGGCTTTGATATAATTGTAATGATTCCTTACAAACGTACATGTACATACTGATATGTATAGTAGCGCGTTTTCATGGACACCACAAATCACGTGCTCCTACCTCCAAGATGGGAGTAGATTGTCGGGGCATGATGTCCATGAACGATGTTTGCACGGGTGCTAGCTACCCTGAATGTGACGCACTTACCGCACATAGCATAAGTGATCACTTAGGCCATCATAAATCAATTTCCTCTTTCCCATCTCCACCCACATTGATTTTAGGGTCTACCTCAAACGATAGAAATCTATACCGCATGCGCAGTAGATAGCCCTCTAACACGAGTGCCGTGTAGCAGCCAACTGCCATTATGCAGATCCGTTGAATCTTCGTCGATCCCTGGCTGGTAAAAATCTCTTTTGCTTGATCTTGCTATAAGAGAACATTGTAATTCCTTCAGCTATGCAACTCTATCCTTGCTGAAAGAAGATTCGGAAAAAGGATTAGGACAATCTGTCAGTTTAGCTACCTACGTGCCAATGTGGCAACTATACTTTAGCTGTATCAGTCTTACAAATGCACTCAATAATGACAGGTAGCTATGGCTCATAAAGGCTTATGATTGTGTGTTTAGCAGCCCTTTGAACATACCATTTTGTACACATTCAATGGGGAAGCCATTTTTTTCAGTGCCATCCCACACACATGGCTATCACCCTTCAGAAATAGTCTAGCTACATAACTACCACTGCAAAACCATGTTGGTCCCCCTCCCTGATGATGTTGCAACCTCTTCTAGCTCAAACTCCACTTACGTAAGTCCTGAATAAATAGTATGTACCCAGCTATAATAAATTGCTGACCATTTGAATGGTGTGAGCATTTCCTATTAACTATCCATGTATGTATGTATACTATTCATGAATGTACTAGAGGTGTACTTGACAATTTTCGAAGGTCCAAGATTTACAAGGAGAGGGTACTCGAGTTTCCAGAAGGTCCAGCAAATATTTCAGTTTTCAAGGTGGAAAGAGTACATAATTAGGTACAAAATAGGTGTTGATCTTAATCAGGACTACATCCAGTTGGTGAAGCGGACGAGGGTGCATGTGACTACTACAGACAGTGCTATATACAAGCTAAACTCCATAGCCAGGGTAACTGCTGTATATGATAGCATGGTCGTGAAGAGTCACCCATGTATACTTTGCGTAGTTTCATGTGTAGAGATGTCCACAGGCCAGTTTTTGTATCTCCCAATTGTTGCTTTTAAATGACTTCAGGTGAAGACTCAAAGGATATGCTCTTTCTCTGGTGATCTTTCATTCCTGTTTATACGAAAAATAGGCATTCAGTGACATCATTAATGCACGCAAAAAGGTTGCTAGTACTATACAAAAATCACTTCAGTGAAAATTACAGTTCATGGTTACCTTGAACTGAAATTAGAAATGAAATTAGATTATGGTAGTGTTAGTACCATTACAAAACCAATATATTCTCAGAAATAGTCCCTGTAGCTACTATGCAGTCACGGAACAGTAAAAGTAATCACCAGAGGCTCTTGGGGACAGACTGGAATATAATAATAACCAAAGGCAAGAGCATCTGTTGATGCAACCGGGATGCCTCTTTCAGCATACGTGCGCCGTACAAGATTTGCTCATCACTGAATTCAACTCTAAAACTGCCGACAGGGGTTTTGAAACACAAGGACTTTGTGTTTCCAGACACTATCCAATGGTTGAATGTTACAGCATACTGTACTTCTGTGATACTCTGGCTGGAAAGAAGGTTGTATTCTGATAGAATCGTTGTCCCCATTCATCTGGCTCTGACTGAGAGAAATTGAAACCAAACCTTGTATGAATTGCATCCTCCTCCACTTGTGTAATATTTTCTTCGGTAACACCATAACATCTCTGAAGAACGAGAGACTGCTATCAAAAATTATTGGAGTGGAGACAACTTTATCGGTGATACCAATGAATTTAGCAACAAACCATTGAGGAGTAGGACAATTACTTAATCGTGCATTACTGCCCGTAAACATGCAGAAGAGTATTACAAGAATGGAGTTTGTTGACGATCATTGTGACGTGATGTGATGTGTGAGGCTTCACTTTCACCCTGAAGAATGTCGGCAAAGTTTTTTCAGAATCGGCTATTTATAGTAGCTAACTCAGCTGTAGCTGTACAAAAAGCACTTCAATGAAAATGAAAGTCATTATCACCTTACGTACATATACGTAGCTACAGCAAAGCATCACATGATTTGACTTACTTAATTGCACGTGGGCAGAGACCACTCGGAAGACGGTTACCTTCTTCTAGTGACATTGTTTCAGTGCTTAGTCTGTGGTACAAACGGGCTCCGTAGAGTAGCTACGAGAATTATAGATTCACTGACTTCTGTTATTGTCTGAGAACTGCAACTGTCCTCGCCCACGCAAAAATTCACCCTTCTACCCTACGCCTCATGCATGTAAGAAAATGTACCAAGCAACAGCTACGCTAAAATGAATGCGCATGCAGGCTTGGAAACGAGGCTAAAGAGTCATATTAGGACCATTTTAAACTGTATATTCTCCAAAATAGTCCCTGTACCATGCAGTACATGGAATGGGATGGGCAGGAAAAGTAAAAGATTGCAGAATGTAAAATAAACACAGCCACTTCAGTTGGGGCGAGTCGATTGGATGAGACCACGTCCCCAAATGCGAGGGGAAATATCAAGTTTAGGATGTGAAAGCTGTCATGTGGATCTACACGGACTGGGGTATCTGAATTAAACTGTATCATCAAAGGCTCCTGAGGACAATGGCTTAAACTATGCTACCACACACCTACATGCAGTGAGCCATCAGCACAGTAAATACAACAAACATACTGATTTCAAAACTGTTGCTTTATTACCGGACACCCCTCTTGGATTTGGAGCTATAAATACGGAGAAATCTAGCTATCCTTTTGGGACACTATTAGCTTAAACTACATGTACGCTGGCACCTGCATACAACAAACTATGAACACAATAAATATACCAAATAAAAGAACTAAGCCTATCGCAGCTGATTTCAGAACACGTCAGACCATTACCTGAAGGTAGGTGGCTAGTCAGTAGTGTATACTACCTTCTTACCTGCTGGTAGGAAGGTATAATTTTCTTCACGATAGTACCATGATATGTCATGTTATCATTACTAAACATACAGGATGTGCAGCTGCAGTTGGTGAGTGGTATATAAGGGTAATACCTTCATTGTGTTCACTATGTTATGGTGCTATCTTGAAAAGATTGTAGAATGAAAATTCCCCATGTATATCACAGTAAAAATTGTTGTGTTACTAGGGTAGGGAGCTAGCGTAGACTACCTGGCTAGCTACCTACCTGCAAGTAGGGAGTTAGTATAGACTACGGGCTAGCTACCTGCCCTCAGGTAGGGAGCTAGTGTAGATTACTGGCTAGCTGCCTACCTGCAAGTAGGGAGTTAGTATAGACTATACTAACTACCTACCTGCAATTAGGGAGTTAGTACAGACTAATGGCTAGCTACCTACCTGCAATTAGGGAGTTAGTATGACTACTGGCTAGCTACCTACATGCAATTAGGGAGGAATTAGACTATACTAACTAACTACCCAGCTATACTAGCTACCTACCTGCAAGTAGGGAGTTAGTTTAGACTACTGGCTAGCTACTTACCTGCAATTAGGGAGTTAGTATAGACTACGGGCCAGCTACCTGCCCTCAGGTAGGGAGCTAGTGTAGATTACTGGCTAGCTGCCTACCTGCAAGTAGGGAGTTAGTATAGACTATACTAACTACCTACCTGCAATTAGGGAGTTAGTACAGACTAATGGCTAGCTACCTACCTGCAATTAGGGAGTTAGTATGACTACTGGCTAGCTACCTACATGCAATTAGGGAGTTGGTATAGACTACGTGACTCACAATTCGACATACATACATACATATATTATATAACATTATATATCGAGGGTTAATCACTGTGCCAAGTGCAAAGTATGGCGGGCGAGTAGAGATGCGGATCACAATCTGGGCGGGGTGATTGCTCGATCATGCAAAGGACGCGAAATTGCAGATGCGCAAAATACGTGGCAGGGCCGTGTGGTCAAAGTGCGCTAATTCCATGTTAAAAGTGAGCTACAAACACTCAGAACTGATAGCGGCGTGGATTTTAAAAGTGACTCAGGGTCTTTAGGTCTCTATCTGCAACATTTTTCGAGAATCAGCCATGGCTACTACGGGAGAGTGGAGAGACTGCTCGAAACTTACATGCGCATCACTCAATTGTGCCATTTGTTAATAGCGCTCATATCTTTACTTATACACAGACTACACAAACTCTACTAACCTGAGAGCTGTAGTAGGCCTCCCTTGGTAAAACTATGTGATAGACATGTCCAGACCTCTGACTCTTCATGCTCCACAGGTTTGAAGACGGCATCCATGTAACTGCCAGAGACGCCATTTTGAACACGTGCCTTGTATGGGCCCTATAAAGACACATATAAAATGTATATAGATTTCTTTTGGCCAAAACTCCTCACAGAAAGTGAAAGTAGAGAAACCCTAGGTTGCAAATCTTAGTTTTCACCCAAGGATCACAATAGTATAAGTTTCGATCCTCTGTGACCCCTCCTTCATGCCAAACATTACATTACATTATAGTACATTACATTACACCCCCCTTAAATCTTTATACTTGGTAGAGTATATACTCTGGCAGAATATATACTCTGCCAAGTGTAAAGATAAGAAGGGGTGTAAATAAATAATATAATGTTTGGCATGAAGTAGGGGTCACAGAGGTGTAAAACTTACACCATTGCGATACGCTTGTGAGTTTCGAGCAGCCGACCTCATCTCTCCACTCACCCGCAGCAAACATGGCTCAGCCTTGCAAATATGTTGCAGACAGAGACAGCAATCTCCCACAGACCGGTTCCGGGTCAATTGTTATTTTTGCGACAGGCTAGGTCACGACACATCTCGCCCCGCCCAAGTCGTGTGCTTCAAATACATCCGTTTCTACTCTGCCACTATACTTTACACTTGGCATATAATAGAATGTTTTGCACGAAGTAGGGGTCACAGAAGTGTGAAACTTATACCATTGTGATCCGTGGGGAACAAATATGAAAACGTATGTGAAGCTCCTCTACTTTCAGTTTCAGTAAAGAGTTATGGACAAAACAAAACTATATACATTTTATATGTCTCCTTATGGGGCCCCAACAAAGCACGTGGTCAAAATGGCGTCTCTGATAGTTACATGAATGCAGTCTTCGAACTTAGAGCGCATGAAACATCACGGATCTGGACAAGTTTACCACACAGTTTTACCAAGGAAGGCTAACTACAGCTCCCTGGTTAGTAGAGTTTGTGTAGCTGTCACGTTTAATTTGGACCCCCCTCAAATTGGTTCCCCCCGGAATGAATTTTTCTTAAATATTTGGACCCCCCCGGAAAAATTTGTTCCTACCCAAGGGCCTGCATGCTAGATCTGCTGGCTGGCCATTCCACGAAGGTCCCAAGGTTAAAAAGTGCATATAAGAGGTGTATAAAATATATTTTTGCCTTTCTTGCTTACTGCAACTCCCAAGGTACGTCTAGACTTTGTGTCAGAGCCTCTGTAGCTACAAGTAGAGATGCGAGCATCCACTAGAAACGGGCGGCATGATCGAGCGATGCGAATGTGGAGTTTCAAGGAGCACAGCCCATCTCCCAAGGCACCCATAGTGCATGCCAGAGGTGTATAAAGATTTCTGGCTAACTGCAGCTCCAAGGTTAGTCGAGTTTGTGTAGCTTCTATATACAAGCGCTAGAAATGTATGGCATAAGTGAGCGATGCAAATGTGAGTTTCAAGCAGCACAGCCTGTCTTCCATAGCAGCCAATTTAGCAGTATCCAAAATTTGATAGCAACATGTTCTGCCATTGGCTCTTCACTGCGACAAAAGTGTGTAGATTTCTTTCTTATAAATTATACTACACGTATTATGGGGGTCCATATCTGTTTGAGAAAATAACTTCCAGCAGATACCTAGGAGGGGGTCCAAATGTTTTGGAGGGACCCATATTTAGTAGTATACATTATGGAGGGTCCACATTTCTTTGAAAAAATTAAGTTCCGGCAGATATATAGGGGGGTCCAAATGTTTCAGAGGGGGTCCAAATTTTACAGTAAAATAAGTTCCGGGGGTCCATATTTTTCAAAAAATTAGTTCCGGGGGGAACCAATTTTGGGGGGTCCATTTTTGCCATGACATAGCCTCTATATGAGTAGAGATATGAGCGCTATTAATGGACGGCACGTTCGAGCGATACGCTTGTGAGAGTTCGAGCAGCCGACCTCGTCTCTCTACTCACCCACAGCAGCCATGGCTGATCCTTGGACATATGCTGCAGACAGAGAGAGCAATATCCCAAAGACCGGTCGCTTTTTCGTAGCCTCTCCAGCAGCATTATTGTGCATGGTTCCGGGTCAATTGTTATTTTTGCGACAAGCTGGCTCGCGACCCGTCTGGCCCCGCCCAAGTCACGTGATTCAAATACTCCATTTCTACTCGACCGTTGTACTTTACACTTGGCAGAGCGATTACCCTCGATAAATATATAATATAATAATAATACAAGAATATCTACCTTGTACGTTAGCTGAGATTCTGAGCCCATAGGGCGCGATTATTGGCGTCGCTGCGCTCGGCAGCCAACTATCTACCCAGCTAGTTTACTCGGACTATACTAACTACCGAGGGAGTTACTGGCTAGCTACCTACCTGCGATTCCCCACGTATATCACTGCAAAAATTGCTGTGTTACTCTGGCTATAGCGTCGTACAGGAGTTAGTATAGGCTACTGGCTACCTACCTCCCTACCGATAGGGAGTTTGTATAGACTACTGGCTGGCTACCTACCCGCAAGTAGGGAGCTAGCGTAGTCTACCTGGCTAGCAACCTACCTGCACGTAGGGAGTTAGTATAGACTACTGGCTAGCTACCTACATGCAATTAGGGAGTTAGTATAGACTACTGGCTAGCTACCTCCTTGCTAGCGTGTCTGATTACACCTATCGTCCAAATATCCTTTACTCGCCCCCCTTCGAATCCCCAGATAGCAGATAGGGTGGGAAGGGGGCTACCAAAGTGAGTGATTTTTGGGAGTCTGACACCTTTATCTGCTGCATAATTATTTTCAAGGATCAGCAAGAGCACATAAATAAACTTTCCCCGCCCCCAAGGGAGTAAGAGCGTGTAACTTCCATACAGGCTTGTAGAACGGGCAGAATACTTAAGATCTACCAAAAATAGAACACCTGTCAGCCGTAGTTCAGCAGTAGGTCACTTGTATGGCTGTGTTGATATAACACTATAGGTCTGAATAGGTTATGTCTGTGTGTAACTCATACGTATATTTAGTATTGTGCGATCAATCACCAGCACTCACATCTCTACTTATACACACGCTAGCGTAAGCAACCAATTATCGACCGCCACCTATTATCGACCAGATAGAATACGGAATAATTTCACGTGAATGTACAGTACTTGAACAATCTTTTTATCTACTGAATCGCGAAAGACTGGCATTGATCAGACCTACCGTTCTCGAAAACCAGCAGAACCGTGCTACAGCGGTGCTGACAGCAGTTTTGAGACCCAATAACAGTTACTTGCAGCTGTACCTGTGTTTCTGTGCCAGTTCTGAAGAAGATCCATCCCACCGAGTCAGCAAAAGCCCTTTTGCTAGCTGTAGTTGGTGATTTAGCAGTCCATACAGTGTCGATAACTTAGTCATAATACTCGTGCATGCTACTTCCTGTACAATTCCATTAGCACTCTGTGTAGCTATAACTAATAATTATGCTGATTAGTCAATTGTGGTTTGGCATAGTCAGCTGCAATGCACACATATTATTATGAAGTATAATGAGTTTATATGGCTGCTGGAATACAATATATTCAGTGTAACTGGCTTTTATAACAGTATAATGCTGTCTGTTTAGAGATCTGAATTTGTTATTTGAGAGCAATCGTAAATATGAAGGCCTCCATTGTTGTAATACTGTTCTGCATGTTCACTAGCAGTAATGCAAGATCAAGTAATTGTCCTACTCCTCAATGGTATGTTGCTGAATTCGTTGGTATCGCCGATAAAGTTGTCACCCCTCCAATATCAATTCTTGATGGCGATCTCACGTTTTTCGGCGAAGTTATGCTGTTCACCAAAGAAGAAATTGCGCAAGTGGAGGAGGATGCAATTCAGTTCTTCAATACAAGGTTTGGCCTCGATTTCTCTCGGTCAGAGCCAGATGAGTGGGGACAACGATTCTATCAGAATGCAACCTTCTTTCCAGCCAGATTATCACCAGAAGTACAGTACACTGTAACGTTCAATCGTTGGATAGTGTCTGGAAACACAAGGTCTGTGTGTTTCGAAACCTCTATTGGCGGTTTTAGAGTTGAATTTAGTGCTCAGCAAATCTTGCATGGGACCTATGGTGGAGAAGAAGGCATCCCAGTTACAGCAACAGATGCTCTTGCTTATGGTTATTACAACATTCCAGTTTGTCCCCAAGAGCCTCTGGTGATACAGTTTAGTTCAGGTACTTCAACATGACGGCTTTGTAACCATAAACCTTGATCTTTTCCATCGTGTTTGGGGACGTGGTCTCACCCGAGGGAACAGTCTACTCACCCCAACTCAAGACGGTCATGTGCATTATGCATTACGTGAAATTCTTAATTTTCCTGCCCATCCAGTTTAATTTCCTGAGTGTACATCTGTACTGCATTGTACAGGGACAAGAATATACTGCTTTTGTAATGCTGTAGCTATGTGTATACAATTACAGATGCACACATGTAAGGTAACTAGGAACTTTAAATTTCATTGAAGTGTTTTCTGTATACCAGCAACATTTTTTGCATGTAATGGTGTGATTGAAACCTATTTTTTCATACAAATGGGAATGAAAATCACCGCAAAAAGCACATATCTTCAGTAAGTGCTAGTCTTTTCCCAGAAGCAGTTAAAAGCAACAGCTAGGATATGCAGGTGGGCTAGGTATCTCTGCACATGAAATTACCTGAAGTATACATGGGTGATTCTCAATACATCAATGATGATGCATTGAGCCAGTATATATGCATGTTAATGCAAGAGAATACCATTGTTTGGATCAGTAAGGAAACCAGTATTTATAATAGCTACATGTATGCATTTGTAGTACATATAGACGGAGATCTAGAACTAAAACAAGGCTGCAGTTTCTGAAATAGTGATGGTCTATTATATGACTAACTGAACACTGAACAGATAATCCCTGAATACTGTAATCTCAATGGCTATATGTTTGTCATTGAACGAATGTCAGCTTTAGGCCATTCCCTTATACGCATAAACTACAGTGATATTTATTCACATTTAACCTACCTATAATATCATTTACATGACATAGTGTATCACATTCTCCTCCTGTGATAATTATTTGAACAGTATGGCCCCATCTGAGGCCAAAGCTCTCTATGAAGGTTTACTTGAATTAGGACCACTTTTGTAATTTTTTCAAGACACTCACTCTCTCCATCCACGCAGGTACAAATCTCCAACAGCCTACGCAACTTTTGTTTTTACGCCACTAGAAGCAATTGGTTTCCTAATTGTCGCCTATTCCCCGTGCATGTTCTGGCCTATTCATACAATACCCTTCTTCATTGTCTTCCTCTATATTGCCTACTATACATTGTTGTCGCACTCGGGGGGTTAAGCTGGAACCCATGGTTCCCTGGCAACCTCACACAATAGTTATTTCATGATGATCATCACAAGTAAGCCCTGTTATGCATGCACAATTACATGTACATGCACATACACACACACACACACACACGTACACGCATATTTACATAATAATACCCACATAAGTCTTTGAAACAGTATAGATTATGTAAATATGTGTGTACGTGTGTGTGTGTGTGTATGTGTGTGTGTGTGTGTGTGTGTGTATGTGCATGTACATGTAATTGTGCATGCATTCGAGAGTTTTTGCCCTTTCTTGGAAACTTCGAGAATAGAATGGTGGTGGCATGCAACCATACATCAGGATCAGCTTCTTTTTTGCACTCTCTAGCACCTATAAAGCAGATCAAAGTGTGAAACTAGAAATGGCCACTCAGTACATAGAGATGCTTTCAATTTTTATAGCATGTATTATACAGTGAGAATGAATGCCAGACTTTCCTCAAAGTAAAACTGCTACACAACTTCATTAAGGGTGTCATCACAAACTCACCAAATTCCTTTGGCGCATCATTTGGAGATAGTATACTGTTCTACCCACCTGCTTCTTTTCTTTTTTATGGTTATGTATAATGTAGACCTATTTGTTTATCAGGGAAGGACGTTCAATCAATTAACCAATTGTGCTATCTGTCTAACCCTTATGCATATGGCATTAAAGTTTCATGAGAAAAAAGGCAGTCTGCTCGGCTTGTATACAGCATCGTATGAGAATTCATCTAACTCTGCTTGAAGTAATGGAGCAAGCACTAATGTCAGAGTCCTGAAAAGCATTCAACAAGAACATAAAGTACAATATGCACTATTAAACTGTGTGATGTAATTTTTTTGCATGCACACTAGTTATCAATCCTGTAGACTGGCAAGCTCAAGTACTTACTATCATGTTTCACCGAGCGTGCCGGTTAAGCACAGTTATGAAAAGTGCATGCACATACCTCAGCATGAAGATGTAGCTACGTAGCACACAAGAGACTTCTTTATAATATTGTGGAATGTTTTAACCACTGTCTGATAGTGAGTTTGCCAAGAGATGAATTCGAAACAGCCAGGGTCAGGAAATCTTCATAAGAGCTAGGTTCTTTGGTCTTCTGTGTACATGAGCAGACATTACGTAACCAGCATAGTGTTAAGATGGAGGGATGACTATAAAACAGTATATTTATATGATATTTTTCCCTATCAGTTCTAGATCTTATCGTGTTTCGTCAAAATGCATTCTGATCAGAATATATTATTATGTTTAAACAACCTGTATAATATAATAATAATATCATAATAATAATATAATAGTAATAATATGCATGGAGCTGTCATCTTGCATATGCAATCAAATAAAGTACAACATGCACTTAATTACTATACTCCATAGCGTTACAGATCACTCTTGGGTGAGGCCTTTCCCATGGATCAGCTCTAGATCTGGTGGGCAGCATTGGGGCTGTTACAAGACTCTGTCCCGCTGATCACTATAAAATCTCAAAGGAGAATCCATTGTTCACAACTTTGGCATGTAATTCCATATCCAACAGAATATTTTGGTTGTATATAATTTAATGTTAGTCTATTAAAACCACAACACTCTAAAGCTTGCCAAGTTACGTTATGTCTGTAGAATTACGTCATTACCACGTACAGTGCTCGATAGCGCTACAGTAGCCTCAGACATAGCTACTGCACATCTTCCCCTGTGACACAATGCATAAACTCACGTCGTAACATTAATAAACACCCTGCAGGAACAAATTATGCATCAGCAATTAACACACTGGAGAGACGCCAGAAAGATTTCAAAAAGACATCGGAAACGCATCAGAAACACTTCGGAAAGGCGTCGGAAACGCATCGGAAACGCATCGGAAAGACATCAGAAACGCATCGGAAAGACTTCGAAAACGCATCGGAAACGTATCGGAAAGGCATCGGGCCCGACGTCGGGCCCGCTCCAGAATGTACTACTGGGCCACCATAGTGTCGTGACCTAGTGTAGCGTGCTGGTTAGTGCTCGTGCCCGTTAGTGAAATCAGTTAACCCTGTTCATTAAAATGCTACACACGTGCGCGTGCGCAGGGTGCATAGTGTTGAGACAGTACGGAATAGCAGTGTGCGAGCTAAGCTAGTAGCCTCAGCCTCTACTGCTCTAGCACGGGGAAGTGGAGAGGCTGGCTATACGAGCTTATGGTGGTATATAATTACGCAAGACAATCAGCGCTGTTTGCCACATTGAATGTTCCCTCTCAGTGCTCTATGTCTCCATCAGAGTTAATTACGCTCCATGGCTCCTCTCAGCTATAGCTTCATTTTTGAGATAACTTTCTGATTGTTCCAGCAGTGAAAATGATGATATTGCATGTTCTTCATTGGATAAACCATAGAATCACGGATGGTATAATAATTATTCATGAATTCGAATAATTGATCATGGTATTCCGGCAGTATAATAATATCTTCCCACTCAATGCATGCAGGTACATGTTCTGAATCAGCAGCTGTAGTACTTTCTCTATAGGAAATAGGAACCTTGTGCAGATGGCATCATGATCTCAGGAGAGTTGCCATGGACAATGGCTTAATGATCAGGTACCATCAGCAGGTTCAACACCATATTATTACACTACGGCTGTTTAATGAAGATTCTTAATGTAGAGGAAGAGAAATGAATACAAGACGTATTATAATGCATTGTGACTTCACTTGTTTTGCTATCACATCACATGCCTACATCCAGCTGTCAATCACAAAACATATTGTGTAGGGTACTATGTGTAACAACTTCTACGAAGCACTCATGAGATTGAAAGCTGGACACCAAGAATACTCTAATCATGAGGGAAGATGTATGAAATATATCAAGGCACAGTGAAAATTTAGGTGACAAAACTGAAGAAGCTTATTTTTCCAGTGAATGAGTTGATGGTCACTGAATTTTGATGGTGTGTTTCACCAAACACACTGTTTCAAGGGTTTTGCTGCTGTCGCACTCGGCATATTTTTACTGAACTCTGATAGGTACATGTATTTACAAGGAAAAGTTCTATTGCTATGGCTCCCTCTCCATAACAACAGGATATGAACTAAAATCAAGCATGATATTGCGTAAGAGCCAGCATATATATATACACATGCCGTACTCTTCATAGCAGAAAACCATGCAGTAGTTACTGAAGGCCTCCATTCTTAAAATGAATTTTTTAATATAAATTTCAGACTCAGACGAAGCAAAGCACTGAATATCATACTGTTTTAAATGGCAAGTCCCATACAAAGTGTTGTAACCACAGAAACAACAGCAAATGGAGGTAGATTGAAGAAAGACTGACTGAACCAGAATAGAGGGACACTTAGCAGCTGCAAACAAAAGAGAATTGGACCGACGAAAGACAAGATTATAGAGACTACCAAGATTAGCAACTAAATGAACAATACCAGTGTGACTCCGATAGGGAAGGTGCCAGATTTTGCGCAGAATCTTGTTGAAAGCAACCTCAAGGTGGTAAAAAGCAGGGCAAGATAGAGTCCACAGAGCAGAGCCATAAAGGGAAAGGCAGTAGGATTGAAATAGGCGGGTCAAAATTATGGGGCCAACACGGGGAAAAGAGGCTAATAAACAGTTAGCTTTCTTAACCATATCACGTAATTTGTGGTTAATATCAGGGACATCACTCAGCTTATAGTGAAGAAGGTGACCAAGATGAGTGACAGTATCTAAGAAAGAAAGTTGCTGACCACAAAAGTTGAAGTGAGCTGTACAGGAGGAGGACGAAGACCAAGAAAAGTGGATCAGCTGAGTCTTTGAGGGATTAAACTGAAGCCCACGTTCAAAGGCAAAATCTTCACAGCAATGCAACATTATCCTCAGGGCTGCAGGAGATGGAGCCAAAAGGACCACATCATCAGCATAGCCCATAGCACCAGCAAAAACAGAGTCCCAGAAACAACCCACACCACAATTTCGCAGATCATCCAGCAGATCGTCAATATATATATAATACTCATGTTGCTGCCGTAGCGCTTACGCCATTGACCACGCACCCACAGACGCAGGCGGAGCTTGTAAGACCTCCAGTCAGAGGACAAGAGCAAGAACAACCAGAGACCACACAATCCTGATCACCATACAATTCCTTCTTCCTAGTCTCCCATATCAATAATACAAAGCTCTTAACTAGCTTTAATAATGCTTTAAAATCATCCCTGTTCCAATTCTCAAATCCTAAAATAAAACTTGCCTTATTAAAATTATCAAGTGTACTAAACTCCCCAAACCTCCCCCCCAATAGATTTTCTAATTCTACCATGAAATTATTTCTAATGCTGTCATATGCTGGACACTCCCAGAGAACATGTACCACACTCTCACATTCACCCCTGCATAATTTACACTGCCTATCATCATTTTTACCCCTATGTCTTCCTAACTCTTCATTCAGACCGTTCGTACCTGACCGAAACTTAAACAATAATCTTGTACCCGGATCACCTACCCCCTGCAAATAATTCTTGAATTCTATTTCCTTACAGAAAGACTTGTACAGATTCAATTTAACTTTAGTATTCAAGCTGTCATTAAAGTCCTTGTATTCTCTATCCCTCAACGCTTCGTCTACCGTATCTAAAAACAAATTAATATTATCTGCAGCTAATACCTCTTGGCTATCTAAATCTAACTGCAGCAGCAATTCATTAATTACTTTCATTAGGCAAGTTTTCCTTTGCCTACCTCTACATGGTTTCACTTCCCACTCAGCATCTAATAGTACTCTAGGATACCGCTCAATATCCAACTTATTGACTTTATATACCACCACTTAAGTTTGCTTCTATCCCTCCTCCCTTTCAAGGACTCTAACCCCATATCTCCCCTTACCGCTTCATTACACGTTTTGGAAGAGCTGACAAGTATCTTCTTGGCTGCTCCTAGCTGAATGGATTCTAAAGAAGCTGTCTGCCGTTTATTACAAGCCCACACTTCACTACCGTATTCTAAAGTAGGGCGAAGTACTGAAACTAACAATAATTTCCTTGCAACGGTACTGATATTTCTATTACTGACAAACCGGTGCAAACGATTAAACTTTTTCTTCCCATTATCAATTACCTTCTGTACATGACTGTCCCATGACCCATTCTCAGCAAATTCAATCCCCAAGTAACAGTAACTTACAACCCTTGGAATTACGTTATCTCCCTACTTCCACGCACACATATCTGTAATAGCCACCTTAGAAAATACCACAACAGCACTCTTTTTGATGTTAGATTTCAACCTCCATTTGTTACAAAACCCTTGTACTACATTAATCAACTTTTGTAAATCCTCCGCATTAGTAGTTAAACCAACAAAATCATCTGCAAACATTAGTCCCCCAACCTTAACATCATTCTTAATGATTATACCAAACCCAGCTTTCTCAACCTCATCTAGTAACTGATTAATAAAAATGGAAAATAGGATAGGCGATAGACTACAACCCTGTGCTACCCCCTGGCTTATATCAAATGGTTTGGATTTTTCCCCCTCCAGTAAAACAGCACTCTCTGTAATGTCATACATCTTCTTAATAACTCTCCACATCCTACCCCTAACACCCAATTCCCACAACCTAAACCATAAACCATCGTGCCAAACCGTATCAAAAGCCTTCTGGATGTCTAAGAAAAAAGCCATAAGTGTATTTTCCTTCTCTTATTCTGCCTTGTATGATCTCGTTCAAAGTATAGACATTATCAACACAACTTCTTTTCGCTCTAAAACCTGCCTGCCCCTCATGAAGAGCCTTTTCCGATTCTAATCTTATTACCAAGCGATTATTTAAAATCTTACAAAACAGTTTACCAACAACGTTCAATAGAGTAATGCCTCTGTAATTACCTGGATCCTCAACATCACCTTTCTTATACAAACTAACAATTAATCCTTGCCTCCATTGTTTAGGAATACCCTCTTCTGTCCAGACTACTTCATATAAAGCTTTCAACAGATTCGCCATTCCAGAGCCACCATACTTAAAAAGCTCCTCAACTAAGCCATCATTACCTCCAGTTTTGTTATTCTTTAGACTTTTCCAAACACTTTTTAATTTCGGCATAACTTATATCCCTGTCTAAAACCTTATCCTTCCGTGCACTAACATCTCGCTGTACTCTGTCACCTTATTCTCTACATGCTCTCTCCAGCTATCATCAAACTGATCATCTACTGATGCTGTACCCAGCTTACCGTAATGCTCATGTAGAACTTCAAGCTTCCCCTTTGTACTGGTTACGCATGAACCTGAACTACTCCTTAATGAAGCAATGCTCTTACGACTACCCTTTGAAGTCCTGCCAACAAATGCCCAAAATTCCTTCTTGTTTTCATCAAAATCTTTATTAGCCTTTTCTATCACCTCATTCCAACTATCTAACTTCTTCTTACGTACCAATTCCTTGATTTCTGAACGTAACTTGTAATACTGTCCCCATTTATCTTCCCTACCACTCTGAATCTCTTTGTAAACCTGTCTTCTTAACCTAATCTTATCTTTAATCTCTTCATCCCACCACCTCGCTGCTTTGCCACACACTATCACCTTTTCCCCAATTTCTTTTGATGCTACCCTCTTCACTGTGTCTTCCCAATCCTGAACCACTGCCTTCACTAATTCCGACCCCCTTAACCCCTGGTGCTTCCTTGTCTGTATCCTTTCTTGAAATACTTCTACTTCTACGCTCAAAGCTTCTTGATACTGCTGCCTCACTTCCTCCTCTTGAAATCTTTCAATGCGCCATTTCTTAATTACCCGCTTTTGCTGCTTAGCAGTTTTTACAGTCCGACCCAGTTCCATCCATACTAAAAAGTGATCCGACTTCCCTATATCGGTGCCATCTACCTGCACACTCCCTGAAACCTGGACAACAAGTTGGAATCAGTAACTATATAATCAATGATAGACTTCTGCTTCAATGCAGGCCTAGCTCTAGTCCACTGTGGGTACACAATGAACTCACAACCATTATAAACTACAAGTTCAACCCCAGTCAAAAAGGAAATTAACCTGTTATTACTTGCATTGCATTTTCCTTTCCCAAACATACCATTACATCTAGTTCAGAAGATTTTTCCACCCTAGCATTAAAATCACCTAGAAGCACATGTACCCTGACCACGCTCCTTCATACCGCAGCACATCCTCTGGCAATTCCTCGTAACTTGCTTTCAATAACTGAAACCCTCTTGCTATCCGTAGGCATGTAAACACAACTCCAAAAATAAAGTATTCCTACCGTTTTCACCTTTCACCTTGATCCACATACTTTGTTCGTAGCTAACATCCTTAATAAGCTCTACTCCACTGGCTAAGCACTCCTTTACCAAGAATCCTACTCGCCCCTCTCCCCTCCTACTCTCCGAAGAACCTTGCCTAGGATTCCCAAACCATTTGTACCCATCTACATAAATATTTGATTCCTCTTTTTCCCATGACTCCTGCCCAGCACAAATATCTACGTTATTTTTCTTCAGCACCCCAGCAACCTCCTTCTGTTTACGCTGACTACAGATTCCAGAGAAATTCCAAGTGGCTACCCTAACCTTCCTTGCTTCCCTCCCAGCTACCCTAACCTTGCTGTGAACATCGGTTACATTTACAACAGATTCCCTACTGACCTCCCTACACTCTTCAGTATCGTCAATATAAATGGTAAACAAAATGGGAGAAAGCACACCACCTTGCCGAACACAATTGGAAATGGGAAAACTGTCAGCAAAAGCATTCTTCCACCTGACATACATACGCTGGTCCTTGTAGCTACCAGGTGAGAAAGAAGCGAGTGAGATGGATGGGAAAATTCCTTTCAAGAAGCCTGTTGAATAAAATTTCGTGATTCACTAAATCAAAAGCCTTAGAGGCATCAAGAAAACAAGCAAACACAGAAGAACCTTCATGCATATAGCGTGAAATGACGTTCTTAACAGTGCCAGTGCAAAGAGTTGTGGACATTCTTTCTTTGAAACCGAACTGGAGGCCAGAAGTTGAAGAAGAATGCACCACTCAAGAGCTTTGCTCATGCAGACCTGATGCCAGGGAAATTGGATGATAACTGTCAGAATTTGCAGGATCTTTATTGGCCTTGGGGATAGGAACAAGAATGTAATTTCTCAATTGTTCAGGCATGTAACCATGTCTAAGGATGGCTGTAAATAGCAAAGAAGCAAAGCTGCGGATAGCTGGAAGGGCATGAATCAACTGATCTGATACAATTCCAGACCCATCCGATTTGCCACATTTAAGATGGGCAAAAGCACCATCAACACACTCCTCTGAAATGGAAATACCAACTAGATCATCCACTGAGAGAGAAGAAGACAGGGAAGAAAGAAGGGAGACGTCACGTCCACAGGCATCCTGAGAGTTCAGAATACCACGTAACTTGGTAGAAAACAGATGAGAGATATGGTCTGCACCTGCAACTCCGTCAACAGAAGAAGCAGGCGTACATGATTTAGACTTGTTGACCCGATGAACCTGTTGCCAGAAGCTTTTAGAGTCAACTGAAGCCAAAGCAGCAGCCATCTTCTCTCGCCTGATAAATTGCTCGCGACGCCTTAGACGTCTCACTTCATATTTGTATCTAGATTTGGCAAATCGTTTGATCTGATAGTTGTCCATGATCATATATAGTCACATGGCAAAAAGATAACCTTCATTCTTGGACAGCCCTATACCTGAGGATGAATCCTTGTTCACATATTATATAATACACAGGAACATCTCAGGTACCATCAAACTGTATAATCATATGCATTACAGCAGATAATACTACACTCATAATACAAGACTAGTACAATACAATATTGCTGAGCATGCCAAGAGACAGCTCCCAGCCCGTCCAATGCCCTGCAGCAAGTGAAGTTGTGTAGCCAGATCTAGAAGTTAGAGAGCAGAAAGAACTGAATTTGATAATCATTAAAATGCCACTGTTCACTGTCCTGCAGCTCAGGCCATGGTCACTATTATCAGAGCTGCTTGTCAACTTTAGTGTAGAATGGCTATGGAGCATTATATAAAACGATCACTTCCACTCTAAGCCAGATATGGTATATACATGCATAACTTTATGGCAGCAGTGATAATGTGTGATTTACATCATAATTACATGAGATTATAGCCTATGGGACATGAAATTTAAATTCCGCAGCTAGACTATAATCCAACATAATATCGAAATGATCTTGCTACTCCCTTTGATATCTAATATACTAACCAAAAACAATCTGCCGATGGCAGCTATAGTGCATGCCAGTTAGTGAACTGACCAAGTTCATGGTTCTTCAATAAGTTTAAGTCTTCTCGCTACCCCCTTGGGCACAAGTACAAGAAGTATTACATTTGACCAATATTGCCATTGGATATTTAAGTCTTCTCGCTACCTTTTTGGGTATAATATTAAGACTTTCACTAAGCAACACAGGTGCAATCCAAGCCAATGAAGGCTTACTACATCCATTTCTACTCAACCGCTTTACTTTACACTTGGCAGAGCGATTACCCTCGATTTAATAAGAGATTTATTCTATATACATGTAGTTGGGTGTAACGTGATACAAGGCCAGGGAATCGCTCAGGCTACTCAGGCCATGCAGGGCAGACCTGCTCAGGGCCTGGAATGTGGAATTGCTGGCTGTATTGGTTTTTGATGCTCTAACTATGACTATGCCGATGTGTAGCTACAGGACTATCTTGATGCGAGGGAGGGCCTTGTCAATAGCCATTAGATGTGACTATGAAAGAAAAAACAAAATTTAATTTAAAAGAGAGCAGTCAAAACCCGGAGTGGATATAGTTTTACCTAGCACCTCAGCTTTCTTTTCATCAAGCATCTCAGCTATGCATGAGTGTCACTGATTGGTATAGGATTCACAGTAGACCAGTTCACTGATCCCCAGCAACCTTTGCTTTCATGTCATCATTTGCTGTCTTCAGAGATGGTAGTTGCTAGCTCAGTGATATGGTGAAGGAGGGAAGGAGCTCAGCTGGTGGGCAGGACAGCTCGGCTGAGTGGATGAGGGACTCAATTGTGACACAAAACCCTTCCTTGTGCATTGATAATATTATGTCAACAGTTGCTGCTTGTTTCGTCATTCTTCACTCTGTGCTTTTTTTCGTATACCTCAAAAAGAGCTATGGAGTGGAGACAGAAATGAGTTACTAGCAACTGGCTGGCCAGATTCACCGGTGTTTTCATATCAGTTCAACTATAGAAGATATTGACAAAGGTAGAATTTTTTTTTCTTTCTACTGTCAAATTTACTTTAGCATCATTACAGTTGCATGTTTTTCAATTTAGTTACTAGCTATGTCTGATGTGTAACATGAAATGGTAGTCCATTAGGTTGTGGAGGATGCCCACAATTGCCAGACTTGCACAGATGTTAAAATTAATTTCCTTTTACTTTGCTTGGAAGGAATACTACGTATATCCCTGATTCTACAAAGCCCAACCTTGTCAAAATAGCAGGTGCTCTTCATTAGTATACTTTCAACCTGTCCAATTATTCTGATAAATGTTGTCATGCCTTATTGAAAGTGTAGCCTACAGTCTTCTGATAACAGAAACCCTACAACTCTGGACAATGCTATTATCCCTGGTAGTGCACTCAACCTACAGAAGACTACAGGAACACCTGCTGTTTTAATAAGAACACTAGCCTATGGACACCTACTGTTTTAACAAGAACAGGTTATTGCTTTCAGTAACAGGAGTAGCTGTATTTTGACAGGTGCCAAGCAAAGGGTAAGATTGAGAGAAGTTACAAAACGTAAACAGTGGTGAATCTCTGTTTCGCTCGCCAAGTATTGTCCATAATTAGCTGAGCAGAGAGGCATTCGTGTCTCGCTAATGGTTGTCGTGATATGACAGCGTGAAAATTGGCAAAAATGCGGCCACTGTTCAGCCAATCAAGTTACGAAATTCAAATTTACGGTTCAACTGCGCATGCGTATTTGCCCGTGCATACGGGATGGAATATTGCACGGTAGCTCTATGTAACATTAATGTTATGCACAGGTGGAATATAGAATAAAACGGGACACAGGTACTATAGAAAGCTATAGTGAAAGTCTGTTAACCACAAAAATAACGAAAATTGGCACCCCATGAAAATAACCCGCTATATGGTACTGGCTCCTGAGTCCACAGCTGGCCATTTGCAAGCAGTATTTGTGTGATGCTAGGCCTTGTAGTAGTCTCTAAAAAGTTTAGGCCCTCCAGGGGAGTTCTTGTGAAACCCTTCCCGCGCGCCCCCCATCCCTGTGGACGTGCAAGTGTATTACATACTTTTACCAATGAAGGCTTACTACAGCTCCCAGGTTAGTACAGTTGTGCAACCTCTGTATAAGATGGACGGAATGATTGAGCGATGCAAATATGAATTTCAAGCAGCACAGATCATCTTTCCTCTCCCGCAGCAGCCAAGGCTAATCCTTAAAACTATCTAGCCAGATAGAGACTTCAATCTGCTGAAGACTAGTCACTTTTTCGTAGCTCCTCTAGCAGCATTGCTATGCCTGGTTAGCCACTTCTGTGTTAGTTGTTCTTCTCGTGACTGGCTGGTTTGTGAAATACCCCTGACCATCACACTGACAAAAGGTTCTAGGGAAAACCCTGAGATTAGCTCGTAAAGTGGGAACTATGGGTAATCCTCACTACATTTTTATCATACCTTTGTGAGGAATGATGCTGATATCTTCTGTAGCATCCGGTTCACTATATGGTGTCCTTGTGAGCTTGGGTTTACCTAAAGCAACAAATTAATGAAATGTAATAACAGCAGACCACTGACACACATCCACACAAATAGCTAACAAGGAATAATGTATGCTGAAGTCAACAGATACCACTCACACAAACTATTGAGATGTACTATACACTCACCTTTGCCAGCTACAGGAGTACAGTCAACACTGCTCTGAGGAGAAGGGATTTGGCCAGCCAGTAGCTAAAGGGAAAAGAGAAGCCAAGCATGTAGTATAGCTATTCTGCATGGAGGCATGCCCTGGTCAGATGGTCAGTACACACAAGATACAGAGGACACTCACCAGTGGGTTCCTGCCACAGAACACGCTGAACCTGTCCAGGGCAGACCTCAGGGCCTGGTATGTGGAGGTGGGGTTGCTGGCTTTCCAGGCTCTAAACATGAGCGCGCTGATGTGTGCTGGGTTATCTCGGCAAATAGGATCAGCGATTGCCTGAGGTGACCGTAAAGGAACCTTAAGGACATTCCCAAATTCGTCCTTCTTTGGGTAGGTAGTTTCACCAATCTCACTGAGGAAGCGCACTGGTATGTCCTCTTTAGAATTCTCTTTGTCAAACAGCTCTGCTAAAAGTGCAGGGTTGAAAAAGGCATAGGGTTCAAAGTAGAGTAGTTCATTAATCCCTAACATTTGATGCATCTGTTTACCAGTCACCACTTCCTGGTCTTCAGCAATGGCTGTTGCCAGCTCAGTGATGGTGAAGGAGGTAAGGACCTTGGGGCTCTTCAGTGGGTAAGAGGACAGCTCGGCTGGGTGGATGAGGGACTCTCTCAGTTCAACTGCTCCACAGAACCTCTCCTTGGCATCCAGAATGGTTCGGATCACCTCTGATCGAAGTCCGACACATGCCATCTCATTTCTCTCAAGGCATCCCATCATTACAATCACCGCTGTGTTCTGTTCCACTGCTTCCACTATGGCTTCAACACCGTCTCTGTTCTGCCAGTGGATTCCAGCCTTCCACACATTGCACCGCCTCTGGAGCACAGGAGATGCTTCGTCTTCCTCTGATGTCTCAGGACCCAGAGCAAAAGAGAATGCCAGTCGAAGGAGAAAAATGTGCAAGAACCGTGGGGAGAGGAACTGGTCGGGTCGAATACACTGAAGGGTCCACCCACACTTGTAGTGGGTCAGTCCGATGGACTTGCAGCTCTCTTCGGGTCGGTCTCTACTCACCAGAGCTGGAAAGAAGTAGAATGTCTCAGACAGTTGCCGGCTGCCTCCGAAGCGACCTTTACTGATCAATAAAGCTTCTGATTCTGCTATCTGCTGGCAGAACTCCAAGTGGCTCATAAAACTGATGATCATCTCTGGGTTGTGACTTGGAAAGACTTCTTTGATCTTGGAGAATGGGACTACTCCTGTTGAGCTGGAGATATCGTGATATTCCTTGAAAATTTCTGGGGCAAAGATGGTGCCATTAATGTCTGAGAGCAACACCTCCTGGTCTAGAATCACCCAGCTGTCCTCAATATTCTGCTCATTTTTCAGGTAGACGAAGTGACCTTTTGCATTCAGGGTGGTGAGGCGCTTGGAGAGTGTAGGTGTATCTTGGGGAAGAAGAGCAATACTTCTATCGTGCTTATTACGCTCTGCAAATCGGCTTGCTTGAAGCTGTAGCTCAGTTTCTTCCCTTGCTATCCGAGGTAGTATCTCTGAGACTTGGATGGCAGTTCGACCTTTGAACTCCTTGGCTAAAACAGCATACAAAAAGTGAACTTGGAGGTCAATTTCAGCAAACTTCTGATGAAACTCGGAGCAATTTCTAACTATCTGATCACATATTCTAGTTAGACCATCCGATGCTAACTGGGTGCAATCAATAGGGATAATCTCACTGACTCTTAGGCGAGAGCTAATAATTGCTGATTTCTGTGTAGGATCTTGCTGCCCTGCCTTCACTACATCAGCATGGCTACCGACGAAAAGAATATTTGGCTCACTGCTGCTTCCAACGTGGTTCTCAATGAAGGAGTTCCAGTACTGAAGCGTTTGGACGATCTTTTCATCTCTCTCGCTCAGGTTAACAACCACCATCAGGAGGGCTCCTGGGGAGGACACCAGCTGTTCCAGTAGAGCAGCATGACTCGAATAGTACTGGTAATGTCCAGCTAGGTCATACATAATGATGTTACCCCGCTCTTTACTTTCAATGGTTACAGGAACGATGCCGGCTGTCCACGGCTTTACTGCAGAGACTTTTCTAGACCGAGCTGTGAATCTAGGCCTCCAGGTCAAACGTCTTGTATCCATCATTTTGCTTTGTATAGCTTTAATTAGGGTGCTCTTACCAGCTAATAGGTTCCCCATTACAAAGGTTTTGAAAGCAGGGTAGAATGGATTTCGTTTTCTGCAGTCGAAAAATTTGGAGAAAAGTTTATTTCTGTGTATTAAAATGTAGTCAGTATCATCATGAAAACCTTTCTCAGATTCAATCTCATGTGTATCAAATGTACCAACTTGTGGGTATATTTGATTAAATACCAGTTTTGCCAAAGGGTTAATAAAGTCAGTATGGTTGGGCAATTTGTCTGCCTTACCACTGGATAATAGGAATGCAACCACACCAAGCTGACCATTTATATACGCTAAGTGCAGTGGAGTTAATTTAAAATCAATGCTAAATTTGGTGATTGGCTTGAGAGGATCGCAGTGCATTTCCGTTACCAGGAACTTGACAACATCGAGATTCCCCTCTGCACAAGCGCAGTGCAATGGAGTACATTTAAAAGCATTCCTTAACTCTGGATCACAGCCCTTCTCTTTTATTAGGTACTTGACAATGTTCAGATGCCCAGCGAAACAAGCCCAATGTAGAGGAGTACCAAGGTCATCAAAATAACATTTATTTTTTAATGCGCTTAGAAAACTAATCTGGTGATAGATATCACACCCATCACTTTCCACTAATACCTTGACCACATCATACCATCCATGCCAGCAGGCCCAGTGAAGAAGAGTGTTACCATTTTTATCCCTAACAACTGCTGCATTTGGGAGCAAAGATAACAGCTGCAGTGCACGGATCTGGTCAGGTGATTCATAATCCATGAAGACCTCCAAAACATAGCAGTGAAATTCTGAATGCATTCCATGTTCCTCTATGAGAAACTTTGATGCGTCATCCCACTTATTCCTGCAGGTGTAGTAAAGAAGGCTCTTGTCATTTTCTACCCGGACAGACGCTGCATTGGGGAGTTTGGACAACAGCTGCAAAGCTTGAGCCTGGTCGGTGCCAGTAGTGGAGGGATACATAAACGCTAGGATAACAATAGCAGGGTCCATTATCTGGCATTGAATATGCACTTCCATTAGCTTTTTTGCTACTTCGTCCCAAGTGTTCCTGCACGCAAAATGGAGAAGAGTCCTGCCATTTTCATTTTTAACAGCCGCTGGGTTGGAGAGCTGCGACAATAGTTGCAAAGCCCGGGTCTGGTCAGTACCTGATGCCTCAGGATCTGCAAAGACTATCAAAACAGTTGCCTCGAAATCTGTCATTGCTACTGGGTTACGGCTTTTAATACAGACTGAATCGCTGTACCGTAGCTAGCTACGTATAGCTACTGATCATGAAACGTACACATGCCCAGAGTCACTGGCATGATTGCACTACTTCGTAATACGCGTTCTTCGTTAGCTACCGCCTTTTCGGAAGATATGTACCACGAACAGTGGCATGACTGTGCGTCTCGGGTCACGTGCAGAATCTGCAGAAGGGTGTGGCTGAGCGCATGAGAGCTAGCGACATCATGGGGATATTAGACATGTTTCTGGCTACGTCGAAGCTCGGCATTGCAGAGTTCGGTTATCTCGAGCATATCCACTACGAGGATACTTAATTACTAACGCTATCCTTATAATTAGTACTGAATCTTGAACTCTAACCCATGGCATCCAAGCAATAGGCAATTGCAAATCTTGAAAATAAATTTTCATGCCCATAGGGAGGAGGGGTTCCATTATTTTGTGTGGTTATTGGCCAAAATTGGGAAAAGTTACAAATTAGCATGACTGTGCTGAGAACCATATGGATGTGAATACATAATTATTAGCATAGATATTTAATAGGGTCTGACACACAGAGGAACATAAACTGACCAAGTGACTGGCTATCAGGTGATAATTATCACTAGTTTGGCTAGACTGAGCTAGGTGGGTGTGGTCCTTGCTAGTCATCCAGCTGGCACAGCACGGCAGTGCCACGCAGGATCCAATACTTGACTGGCTTGTTGGTGGGCAGTTTGATGGGCAGGACATAGTTGGTGGAGTGTCCAGTGGTGGAGAGGACTCCCTGCGGGCACTGCATGGTCTTGTAGAGTGGGCAGACATAGCCCCCAGTCTCTCGGACGTCCTCCTTCTTGGCTGTGAGGAGAAAGGGGGGTAAATGTCACAGCAAGTTTGAGATCTCATTCCCAGTCTCGATTCCACAACACACAAACCCTTGGAGACTGGGAATAAGGTTGACATGAAAATATAAAATTTCCCTCTAGCTATTTGAACATAACCTGCAGTGTATGAAATAGCTATGTGGCCCATGTGGTAAAATAAAGTTAAGCCTTGTCTCCAGACTCAAGCCCCATGAGCAGTCCAGCCCTCACCTGGCTTCATCCATATGGGTCATAGAGGATCTTTGGCAGCTGCTCCACCAGTACTCCTCTGTAGGGGGGCGGGGTCAGATAAAAGACCAGCAAACTGTTTATGGTAAGAGCATTAGTCACTACGGTAGTGAAATATAATTTCACACTGCAACTACGTTTAGGTATTTCGATGAACTAGCTACATTCCATGCAAGCATTTGGTCAAGCCTCACTGTCCCCACCTGAGATAGGATGACTCACTTCTCCTGATCCCAGCGCACTTGTCCAGGTACAGCCCCCATTCGTACACCCATCTTCTGGGGGTGTGTCATAGCTATCTGTGGATAGCACCTCGAACTCGAAGGCCAGTGTATTGACGGGGATGGTGTACTTGCGGTCATAGTTCTTTTGGCTCCAGTGAGGAAGGCCTGGGGGAGGGACAGCACAAACACTGGAGTATCTCTTTGGACTGCCTACTTTGTCCAGTTCCCAGTCCTCAAATTCCATACCCCAGTTCTGGGAATGAGACTTCTCCCTACCTGTGTGAAGTTGAACCCTATGGTGGGCTTGCCGTGGTCCATCCACTCCTGTAGAAACTTAATCCTCTGTGGCGATGTAGCTACCGAGTGGTTTCGGACTCAGGTAGAAGTACTTGGCCCAGGAGTCTGGAACCTGGGAGAGGGGGAGTTGGTCACGATGCCATACCACCCCCTGAATCCTGATTCGTACAACAACTGGATTGTAAAAGAACCTTCTTTCCTAATGAGAGTAAAGGTCAACAGTGCTTCACCCACCTTCCCAATGAGCAGGCTGTTGGCCAGGGCCTCCACCAGTCCCTTAATGGTCTTCTACAGGTTGACCAGGGAGGAGCGGATGGCATTGCTAAGTCGGTTGAACCTCTCAATCTCCTGCACTGGTATTGTGTCCATACGCTCCACATATAGCACAGGGTAGTGCACCATCGCAACCTAAAGGTTGAGGTTCTTTGGGAGCTGTGAGGGAAAGGGCAAATGAAAGAGAGCAAGTTAAGAAGACAAGATACTATGTAGCTAGTCCAATGGAAAAGTGGATTTTACTCCTTGAATTATAAGGACAACTGTAGATACCTTGCATAGTAAGAACATCATTGCATCCCATATAAAGCACTGTACAACAAGGTTCCAGTATAACTTCTGTAGTTCACATTAGGCGTATACACCAAGTTCAATTACTCTAGTTACACCTTGCTGCCATACAATTACAAGTTCTAGGCCACATTAATCAGAAGTTTGAGCTCCATGTACTGTTGCTATCATTGGGAGGTAAGATAAATATTCAGCTAATAATTTTTTTTTTGGTTCTACCAAGAATCTATACTTACCATAAACAGCAGATGTCCTGCTATTGTTACTAATGGATCAGTTTCATGTTCTGAGGGAATTACACATGGCCAGGGTACACATACATGTTGGTATAGTAACCACTGCAGTTATAGGGCTTTTAATATCAAATCGCTGACTGAAAAATGGTGCATGCAGTGATACAAAAGCTGTTGTGTACAAAAAAACTCATTCCCCACGGAGAAAGCCTGGGAAAGCAGCTAGCTATGGCTGAGTGACATGGGCCTTGGTACGAGGCTAGTAAGTCACGTGGTAGTCTACACCCCATTCCCTCTTGTGGAACAGGGTTTGGCTCTCGAGGCATGTGACTGCATGTGACTGCATGAGTGTCCGCAAGAACCATCATTTAGTCCAGTGCAGCAACTGTGATTGTGGATCAATAGCAGTCGGAATCCAAGTCCAGCTGAGACGTTATGATACTTCCTGTAGCTAAAAATAGTGACTTTTCTGCACTTCACATGGATATTGAGCTGCTTCATATAGTCTCTGTGAAGGCACACAGTACCTAAAGGCACAGTACATGCATGAGTGTACAGTCTTATCACTTTGGAAACTATTTTTCCTGGATCTCGTGCCTACCAGACTGGTACTATCAAAATCACAGCTGTTCCCTTAATCGTGACTGAAAGGAAAATGTAAATTAGCCAAATGGCAGTTGTTCTTTGATTGTTTAGTTTCATGTTCTGGGGAAGTTCTAGCTGTACACCCAGGAGCATCAATAACAGCTGCAGGTTCTGAGGTCAAACTATGTTAAGACAACACAGAAGTAATTTACTCATAACTTCTGTATACATGACAATAGTGTTCCTGTTGACTTTTGAATCCTTGTAATCTGTCATGTAT
This sequence comes from Phakellia ventilabrum, assembly GCA_963921505.1. Taxonomy (NCBI): domain Eukaryota; kingdom Metazoa; phylum Porifera; class Demospongiae; order Axinellida; family Axinellidae; genus Phakellia; species Phakellia ventilabrum. The sequence continues at coordinate 3,666,054 of OY997382.1, forward strand.
ACAGAAGTTATGAGTAAATTACATTTACTAAAGCACTGGTGTAGCATTTGATCATTTTCCCACTTACCAAGTCAAGGAATCCATGCATCTTTGCTGTGTTTGTTGGAAGGTTATCTACTACAGTCATCCAAGGCAAAAAGACAGCGGATTGGAAGCTTTGGGATTAATCACATTGCACATAGTAAGCTGATATGGCACTGCTGTCTTTACACTCTGGCAGTGATCCTCTGAATGTGCGACAGATTCTTAAAAGGTTGTCATGATCTCATGGATCAGATTTCTGAAAAAAATACAGAACGATTGTTTTCTTTTTATTGTTATACATATTCTAATGGAAAAAAATATTATCGCTTTAAGCGAGATTAATGGGTCGGTCAGGCCCGTATACCAAGTTATCAAAATTTGTGTGTATAGTTTTTTAAAGTCTTCACTCCATAAAATTATGAGAAAGAGATGCAGAGTGGACATCGGAAACACAGCATGCTAGCGTAATGACAGTAGCTAAATGAGGTGAGCATGCACTGACCAGATTGCTAGCGTATATTATGGCAAATGGATGAACAAGATACAGAGGACACTCACCAGTAGGTTCATAGCAGAGAACACAGTTCCTCTGCTGCCTCGCAAGGTTGGCAGCTAGTGTAGCTGTTGAAAGAAGGCAAAAGGTGTCTGAAAGTGGATAATACAGTTTACAGTGCCTAGACCACAAATGTATACATTACTAGCTACCATCGCTCACTCTGATTACATCATCCTCTCACCTTACAGCAGTAGGATCCACAGTGCTTTGTACACTTGTAGAAGGGATTTGTAGGCAGAGGCAAAAGAAAAGTCATTATCAAGGTCACCTGCATACATGAGCTGAGTATGCAAATCAAGGTCACATTAGCTGCACTGGCCAGATGGTCAGTGTACACAAGTACATGTACATGATAGGGAGGACATGTACCAGTCGTTCCTGTCACAAGCCACTCCAGGGCAGACTTGCTCAGGGTCTGGAATGTGGAATTGCTGGCTCTATTGGTTTTCCACACTCTAAATATGTATTAGGTAGCCACAGGGTTATCTTGATGCCTTTTCAGCAACCGTCAGAAAAAAAAACGAGAGGAGTCAAAACTCTTTTATTCCCAGAGTGGATATAATTTTATCATTCACACTGGCATCTCAGCTTTCTCTCCATCAAGCATCTTGGCTACATGTTGTAGGTATAGGGTTCAGTTCACAGTAGACCAGTTCACTGATCCTCAGTGACTCCAGTTTTCACGTCATCACCTGGTCGTCTTCAGTGGCGGTAGTTACTAGCTCAGTGATATGGTGAAGGAGGGAAGGAGCTCAGCTGAGTGGATGAGGGACTCAATCGCGGCACAGAATCTATTGATCCCAATATGTCCACAGTCACTGCTGTGTTTGGTCATTGTTCACTCTGTGCCTTTTCCCCCATTCTTCATAAAGCTATAGATTGGATAATGAATACGTTACTAACTACTGACTGGCCAAACTCTCCAGCATTTTCTTATCAGTTCAGCTGGAAAATATTGACAGATTGAGGTAGCAATACAATTTTCTTAACAACGTTTAGTACAGGTCCACGTTTTCCATTTTAGTTACTAGCTATTTCTGATGTGTAACACGAAGTGGTAGTCTATGGGCCAGAGGGATATCTGGTTAGTGAGATTAAGTATGTGGAGGATGATATGATTCAGTTTCATGAACAATAAAACTACACACAGCCTATATTAGCTCACTGCATGGAGTTGCATCACTACACAGCTACCTTACACAACTATCATAGTCTATGGATAGCTCACGGTCACATGCCAAAGTGCTATACATGCAGTGACAGTCTGTTGATCAGTTAAAATTATGCCTCTGTACTGCATGCACAGATGCAGCCAGCGTAGTACACAGCTTTGACAGGAAATAGTTAATGCATTTCGGGAAGACACCCTCAGTCAGACTTTTGGTGCCTGCAGACTTGTTCAGATGTTGTTCCCTTTCAGAATCACATCCTGATTCTGCAAATAACCTAACCCTTGCAGGTGCTCTTTGTTGCTTCACTTTCATGTTCTGGGTCTACATTTAACTTGTCATGCCTGGCATAGTTATTGAAAATGTAGCATACAGACTTCTGGAAACCCTGCAATGCTAGCCATGGTACACTTGAACTTCCAGAAAATTTATAAAGGACGGCTCTGACCATAACTATTGTTTTCAGTAACAATTAGGAGAGTAGCTACATTTTGATAGGTGCCGGGAAAAGTTGATATTGAGAGCAGTTACAAAGGAGGTTAGAACATGAACAGTGGTGAATGCCTGCTTTACTGACCAAGTATTGCCCATAATTAACGGCACAGAAAAAGGCACCAACTGTTATTGAATTGCCACATATCTCCCACCACCAAACGTGCTATATGGAATATTGGAATACTTAATTACCCCGTGTGCAAAATGTTTTATAAATACCTTTTTATTTGGCAATTAGATAGTTTAGTGACTTCAATGCGCAGCACTAATGATAAAATTTGCGATATCTTAGTATATGTGTACCTGATAGACGCAAAAGAGGTTCTGTTCCCTGGATTTCCTGCTCTTTCTTATTGTCGGTGTCGTCCATAATTTTAATACGGTAATAGACCATGCCCACAGCAAAGAGCCAATTTCGGTTAATCTAGAGCCATGACATCATCACTTAAACATATGTAGACGGAAGTCCGTGTACATCCACATATGGTTCTGACTCCGCTGGTATACCGTCAGGAGCACGGGATATCTATTCTCTGAACAACTCTAGTTTTATTTATCTTCACCCTCTAAGCTTCTATTAATAGAGTTAGCTTGAAATAGTGCAAAAGTAATAGTGGAAGTAGTGTGGGGCAAGGTAAAGTGTAATAGCAAAGTAAACAGCACATAACGGTGTTATCAAGTACATGTACATACAGGATGTGGAACTAGGACACTCACCAGTGGCTTCTTGCCACAGAACACACTTGTCCAGGGCAGACCTCAGGGAATGGTACGTGGGGTTGGTGGAGCAGAGGGTCCAAGTACGGAAGATGAGGTAGCAGTGTGACCATGAGTGTCACAGAGCATCATGACTGCAGTTGTCTGTGACGTTGGAATGGTAGGTTATGCAGGCTTGGTCTAAAATACCATTGCTGAGGTCGAGAAAGCTTGTTGCTGATAGCGTTTCAGTTGGAACACTGGATCTTGTTGGCCTCTAATGGTCATAGTATAACAACACAACAACTAAGGTACTATAGGTATAAGCAAAGAATATAGACGAACAACAGCTATTTTAATCAAAGTGAAACAAAAAAACAAACAAAAACTACTTACCTGAAGAGTGACAGACTAACTAATTGATAAATGGCTATAAAGTTATATTTAGCACTACTTAAACTAATATAACGCCAGTAAGTGATACTATCCTAGTTCTGTGAGAACGGTGGTTCTTCCACCACCCCCTTCAAAATCTCAGCTATGTCAACAATACCAGCTTCAAGCAAACTATCGATAAGAGTGGCCCAGTTCACTGGCTGGCGGGTTCCCTCCTGTCCTTCCAACCACCTCTGCAGCAACTTCCGACATGCATCTTCCGTCTGGTGGAACGCGTCCCTCCTCACATATTCTATTACACTGCTCTCGAAGTGCAGGGCCAGAGCCAGGGCCTCCCATTGCGCGGCCACACCCTCAATCACCTTCACCCTCCTCCCTCTGCGGCCTTGAAGACACTGCAGGTCCTGGAGGCGAGGCCTGTCACCTGCATGGGGAAAGTGCAACGACAACTGAAGGTTTGAACTTTGGTCCTCCAATCCTAGACATTTTATCTAACACAAGAAATGAGTGGACAACTGGCCTAGGTGGATATTTCAAATTCCATAGCCACTTAGCGTAATGACCCAAAATAACCCAAACAGGACAACAGTGCTAGTTACAAGGGCCAGCATACTTACTTTTGTAATGAATGATGCTGAGACTCTCAATAGTGTCTTGTTGGTCATGTGATCTTCTCATAGGCTTGGGTTTGGCTTAAGGGATAAATTCAGTAGTAGGTGTAGTGACATTTCTTGGTAAAAGATAGCAAATTACCTTATACTTATTTCTATTAAATACACTACATGCTTACAGACTATACTATAGCCTCCAATAGCTCTGACAGAAAGGGGCTTCGGGGCTGACGTCTCTAAGGTGATAAAGACATATGGCACTGCTTATACTGTCTAGTGTAAAAAAAATTTAAAGGGGTATGTTTTGGCGTGAAGGAGGGATCACAGAGGAACAAACATATGCATATGCAGGGCTTCTCTACTTTCATGTTTCTGTGAGGAATTATGGCTACAAGGTGAACTTAAGCTAGTTGCACTCTTGCTGATCCCTTAGAAAATCTCAGGGCCTCGTTTATTATGTGAATTACACCACTGTGGGGGCTTTGAAGTTTATTTTCTGCAGCATGTGATGTTAGTACTCGTGTTCCTGAAGGTAAGGCCCCCTGTGTGATATGGGTGTACACCACTAGTCTTTGGAAACCTCTAATTTTAACAAACTAACCTCTGTGGGCAGAGAGGACCTCAGTAGTAGCTTCTTGGTCAGCTGACTTTCTTGTTGGTTCAACTTCTACTAAAGGGGTATACAGAACTCCAGATGATAACCTCCTTGTACCACTACTAGCAATAGCAAGACCAGTTATAAGATTACCAGATCCATCTGTACTTGTTAAGTATGAGAAATACAAGTTATCAAGATTGGGCATGCTAGTCCAGGCACCACTCACTAACACGCATGCATACATCAACCATACATACTACTCCCTGCTTGGTAAGCACTCTGCCATGAGTAAAAATAACACAATATGAGTAGGCTTGGTGGGGGGGGGGGGGGGGGGGGGGTGGCACATATAACCTTTTGGAGATTTCAAAGTCTCAACTTTTAAAACAGCAAGATTCAAGATAATAGAGACATACAAAGCGGTAATTTTTCAAGTTGGCTGACATTTAAGTGACCAGCTGGATAGCTGCAACTCCTTATGTAATATCATACTAACTGCAAAATAAAAATATGAATATTGAAATCTTTCCTACTGCTTCTCTATGTCATTAAGTATATGTGCTGCTGGTCCAAAGTAAAATAATTTCAAAGGATAAGATTTCGTACCTAACACTATCCTGTCCTGTAGCAATGGTGGATCTTCCACCACCTCCTGCAAGTCGTCAGCTACGTCAAAAAAACCAGCATCAATTAAACTTTCAATAAGAGTGGCCCAGTTCACTGGCTGGCGGGTTCCCCCCTGTCCCTCCAACCACCTCCGCAGCAACTCCCGACATGAATTTTCTGTTTTGTGAAACATGTCCCTATTCACAATCTCTATCATACTGGTCTCAAAGTGCAGGGCCAGAGCCAGGTCCTCCCAGTGCCCAGCCACCCCTTCAATCACCCTCACCATCCTCACTCCCCGGCCTCGCAGGCACTGCAGCTCTTGGAGGCGGGGCCTATCATCTGGAAAGGAAGGGGATAGGGTCAGGTGAAACCACCACACTGCCAAACGTTCTAGGGAGAACCCTATATATTTATCATACTTTTGTGAGGAATGGTGCTGACATCTTCTGTAGTATGTTGTTGACCATGTGATGTCATTGTGAGCTTGGGTTTAGCTAAAGCAACAAATTCAATAAAACTTCATAATAGCAGACCATTGACACACATACACACAAATAAACGAATCGAGTACGGTATATATTACTCCCGTTTATATCGATGGTTTTGAAAAAAATGGCTACCTCATTGTATGCGTACAAAACGAATTGTTCAAAAGTCTGCTAAACACAGTCGTAAGCTTTTATGAGCTATAACCAATTCCTGAGAGTTTTCATGACTAACAAGACTGATACAGTTGCTAGAGAGCATCGCTAAAGTACCACATCTGCAAATAATTAAACTGGAAAATTCTAATTCTTCTTCCAATTCTTTTTTCAGCAGGACTAGTAATGGCTATACAATGATTCTAATGCTGGGAAGTGGCATTTGCTCCAGGGTATTGCACACATACCATAGCATTCTTAAAGAAATCAAACTGTTCGGCAGTGATTCTGAAGTGCTCCCAGGTGAATAATAGGATAAGCTTCAGCAATTAATCCATTTCCAAAAGATAGGGATGGGAATCCTCAAAAGTACTGTGGTTGATTGCTTTTTGAGAAATCCCTATACTTATTTCCATTTATGTTTTTTGCGACTTTATATATGAGGGATAATAGCTACTACTCCACCATCTTGTAGTACGTACTACACTCACCTTTGCCGGCCACAGCAATAGCGTCAACACTGCTCTGAGGAGTTCTTGAGACTTGGCCAGCCAGTAGCTAGAGGGAAATGAAAAGCCAAGCATGGAGTGTATATAGAGCTACTACACTGAGGCATGCCCTGGCCAGATGGTCAGTACACACAGGATACAAAGCACACTCACCAGTGGGTTCCTGCCACAAAATACACTGAACCTGTCCAGGGCAGACCTCAGGGCCTGGTATGCGGAGGTGGGGTTGCTGGCTTTCCAGGCTCTAAACATGAGTGCGCTGATGTGTGCTGGGTTATCTCGGCGACTAGGAGGAGCCTTGTCAATGGTTGTCTGAAGTGATCGCAAAGAAATTCCAAGAGCAGTCATAAATTCATTCTTCTTTGGGTGGGTAGTTTCACCAATGGCACTGAGGAATCGCACTGGAATCTCCCTCTCAGCATTCTCTTCATCAAACAGCTCTTCTAGAAGTGCAGGGTTGAAGCAAGCATAGGGTTCAAAGTACAGCAGTTCATTAATCTCTAACATTTGCTGGCACTGGCCCTGTTTACGTGTCACCACTTCTCTGCCTTCAGCAATGGTTGTTGCCAGCTCAGTGATGGTGAAGGAGGGAAGGAGCTTGGGGCTGTTCAGTGAGTAAGAGGACAGCTCGGCTGGGTGGATGAGGGACTCTCTCAGTCTCACTGCTCCACAGAACCTCTCCTTGGCATCCAGAATGGTTCGGATCACCTCTGATCGAAGTCCAACACATGCCACCTCTCTTCTCTTAAGGCATCCCATTTGCACAATCACCACTGTGTTCTGTTCCACTACTTCCACTATGGTTTCCACACCGTCTCTGTTCTGCCAGTGGATTCCAGCCTTCCACACATTGCACCGCCTCTGGAGCACAGGAGATGCTTCGTCTTCCTCTGATGTCTCAGGACCCAGAGCAAAAGAGAATGCCAGTCGGAGGAGAAGAACGTGCAGAAATCGTGAGGAGAGAAACTGGTCAGGTCGAATGCACTGGAGGCTCCACCCACACTTGTAGTGGGTCTCTTTGATGAACAGCTTGCAGCTCTGCTTGGGTCGGTCTTTACTCACCAGAGCTGGAAAGAAGTAGAATGTCTCAGACAGTTGCCGGCTGCCTCCCAAGCGATCTTCACTGATCAATGAAGCTTCTGATTCTGCTATCTGCTGGCAGAACTCCAAGTGGCTCATAAAACTGATGATCATCTCTGGGTTATGACTAGGAAAGACTTCTTTGATCTTGGAGAATGGGACCACTCCTGTGGAGCTGGAGATGTCGTGATATTCCTTGAAAATTTCAGGGGCAAAGATGGTGCCATTAATGTCTGAGAGCAACACCTCCTGGTCTAGAATCACCCAGCTGTCCTCAATATTCTGCTCATTTTTCAGGTAGACGAAGTGACCTTTTGCATTCAGGGTGGTGAGGTGCTTAGAGAGAGCAGGTGTATCTTGGGGAAGAAGAGCAATACTTCTATCGTGCTTATTATGCTCTGCAAATCGGCTTGCTGGGAGCTGTAGCTGAGTTTCTTCCCTTGCTATCCGAGGTAGTATCTCTGAGACTTGGATGGCAGTTCGACATTTGAACTCCTTGGCTAAAACAGCATACAAAAAGTGAACTTGGAGGTCAATTTCAGCAAACTTCTGATGAAACTCGGAGCAATTTCTAACTATCTGATGACATATTCTAGTTAGACCATCCGATGCTAACTGGGTGCAATCAATAGGGATAATCTCACTGACTCTTAGGCGAGAGCTAATAATTGCTGATTTCTGTGTAGGATCTTGCTGCGCTGCCTTCGCTACATCAGCATGGCTACCGACGAAAAGAATATTTGGCTCGCTGCTGCTTCCAACTTGGTTACAGTGGTTCTCAATGAAGGAGTTCCAGTACTGAAGCGTTTGGACGATCTCTTCATCGCTCTCGCTCAGGTTGACAACCACCATCAGGAGGGCTCCTGGGGAGGACACCAGCTGTTCCAGTAGAGCAGCATGACTCGAATAGTATTGGTAATGTCCAGCTAGGTCATACATGATGATGTTACCCCGCTTTTTACTTTCAATGGTTACAGGAATTATGCCGGCCGTCCAAGGCTCTACTCCCGAAACTCTTCTAGACCGAGCTGTGAGCCTAGGCAAATGTCTTGTAGCAGTCATTTTGCTCTGTATACCTTTAATTAGGGTGCTCTTACCAACTGACGAGTTCCCCATTACAAAGGTTTTGAAGGCAGGGTAGAATGGGTCTCTCTTTCTGCAGTCAAAAAATTTAGAAAAAAGTTCATTTCTGTGTATTGAAATGTAGTCACTATCATCATGAAATCCATTCCCAGGATCAATCTCACGTGTATCAAATGTACCAACTTGTGGATATATTTGATTGAATACAATTTTTACCAAAGGGTTAATAAAGGTGTGCTGATTGGGCAATTTGTCTGCCTTACCGCTGGATAATAGGAAGTCAACCACATCAAGATGACCATTTATATACGCTAAGTGCAGTGGAGTTAATTTAAAGTTAAGCATAAATTTGGTGATTGGCTTAAGAGGATCACAGTGCATTTCAGTCATCAGGAACTTGACAACATCGAGATTCCCCTCTGCACAAGCACAGTGCAATGGAGTACATTTGAAAGCATTCCTTAACTCTGGATCACAGCCCTTCTCTTTTATTAGGTACTTGACAATGTTCAGATGCCCAGCGAAACAAGCCCAATGTAGAGGAGTACCAAGGTCATCAAAATAACATTTATTTTTTAATGCGCTTAGAAAACTAATCTGGTGATAGATATCACAACCAACACTTCCCACTAATACTTTGACTACATCATACCATCCATGCCAGCAGGCCCAGTGAAGAAGAGTGTTACCATTTTTATCTCTAACAGCTGCTACATTTGGAAGCAGAGATAACAGCTCCAGAGCACGGGTCTGATCAGGTGATTCGTTATCCATAAACGCCTCCAGAAGAAAGCAGTGAAATTCTGAATCCATTCCATGTTCCTCTATGAGCAATTTTGATGCGTCATCCCACTTATTCCAGCAGGTGTGGTGAAGAAGACTTCTGTCGTTTTCATCCCGGACAGACGCTGCATTGGGGAGTTTGGACAACAGCTGCAAAGCACGGGCCTGGTCGGTGCCAGTAGTGGAGGGATACATAAACGCTAGGATAACAATAGCAGGGTCCATTATCGGACATTGTATATGCAGTTCCATTAGCTTTTTTGCTACTTCGTCCCAATAGTTCCTGCAGGCAAAATGGAGAAGAGTCCTGCCATCTTCATCCTTAATAGCCGCTGGGTTTGGAAGCTGTGACAACAGTTGCAAAGCACAGGTCTGGTCAGTACCGGATGACTCAGGATCTGCAAAGACTATCAAAACGACTACCTCATCCGTCATTGCTACAGTACAGGGTAACTTAAACAGATCTAAAAGAATCGCTGCACCGTAGTTAGCTGATCATGAAACTCAGTGTCACCGGCACTTCGTAATAGACCTCTCTTTTTGCCTTCCGCAAAATGAGTCATTGGGTCACGTGTAGGGTCCTGCGGCGGAGGGGCGTGGCTCCTAGCTATGAAATGGGTTGCATCTTCCCTGCCAAGAAAGATCATCCAATGCGGACTCCAGATGGCTAAGCATCAACGCCTATATTCCATTGTTGGAAGCTCACCTAATATTGCTACACTAAAATGCAGAAATTAAACCTCCATCCAAAGAATGCTGAAAGAGTTGTGTTTAAAGGAATTTAGGTAGCTACTTATGCTCGTCTACACCCGCTGGAGCAAGCGGATGTCAAAAATACAGATACGTAACCTCACACCAAACAATTCCTCTTGACCATTTTAGGATTCGCAGCATCATTATAGTGAGCAAACAAATGAAAGAAGGAAGGAGAGCTTCTTACAAGCTATCAGGTCTGCAATAATGGAGCATCCAAGTAGAGTGCCTACTACTTCTTTAGGATGCTGAGTCTTACAGTAAGCCCTAGCTATATATCTTTCTGTGCACCCTCTATAGCGTTTCTAGCTCTGTGTGGGACAATATCCATAAGTCAGCTCCATCCTAGGACAGAGATGCTGTTATATAGCCGCAGTGCTGTGATGGGACAGAGCAGCCAGAAGGGGTGTGTTCAGTACAATTGAGTGTGTACAATTAGGAATACCCTGGACTAATATGTTGGGATGTTCTGCTGGTTAAGAAGCATCTTAACCTGGGTATTCTCAGATCAAACATCACCATCCACATAGGTGTCAACCGTCCCGCTTTCGGCTCTCTTGTCCCGCTGTCCTGACTTGTGACAGTATGTCCCGACTTCGGGCTGATCGCAAAGCATATGTCGGCTTTCCTCGGAGTGGTCTCGTGCGCAGATGTCACGCCTCTTCATTGTCAGGCACGAGACCGAGACGCATGCAATGATGGATAATGAGAGTCTTCAGTATTGTTAGAAAAACTGTAACGGAATACAGAACTGAGATGGATCAGAGTTCTTTGTGTGCCCTAGCTTGTAGCATGTAAACTAAATTGTGACTGTTTGAATTGCAAACACTCAAAGAACTTCTAAAGAGTGCAAAACATGCCACAAACCTATGCTCTACTATATTCCATTATGGAATATAATAGAGCACACAGCTCTAAGCAAAATTAATAGTTCTTTCATGTATGCAGACTATTTGTATTGTCCCACTTTTTCTTATGAAGTCCCTCTTTTGTAAAGCTGTTGTTTCTACTTTGGTTAATTCTAGGTTGACACCTATACATCCATGACCAGCAGAAATTTAATTGTGCTGAAACACATTTTGGCTACCTTACCCCATCATGATCGTATAGCATTGCTGCTTGAAATTGTTGGATTCTGAAATAGAGAATCGGCCAGGGCATGCAGAAGTTGCCCCCCACTGAATATATTTCTCTATGGAAAATTGATAATATTTCACTGATGCATTGGGAGAAGTTATGAATAGGCATATATTATGATGACATCAGCAAAAAATAATCTAATAGACAATACGTATCAATGATTTGCCAAAATCAATACATTTGAGTGTACAGTATAGACACACATAACACTATCACGTAGTGCCCGACACACAGAGGAACATAAACAGACCAAGTGACTGGCTATTCGATGATAGCACAGGTGATAATATCACTAGCTTGCTAGCCTGAGTTAAGTGAGTATGGTTCTTGCTAGTTATCCAGCTGGAGCAGCTGGGCAGTGCCACACAGGATCCAGTATATGACTGGCTTGTTGGTGGGCAGTTTGATGGGCAGGACATAGTTGGTGGAGTGTCCAGTGGTGGAGAGGACTCCCCTGCGAGCACTGGTCTTGTAGAATGGGCAGACATAGGCTCCAGTCTCATGGATGTCCTCCTTCTTGGCTGTAGGGAGGAAAAAAGGGAAACAACTTATCTAATTTCAGATCTCATTCCCAGTCTCGGTTCCACAACGCACATATCCTTGGAGGCTGGAAATAAGGTTGAGATGAATGTGCATGCATGTCCTAATTTGAACATAGCCAGCAGTGTATGAAGCATGTGGCCCATGCTAAAATACAGTTAAGTCATCATAGCCTTGTCTCCAGGCTCCACCCCATGAATACTCCAGCCTCTCACCTGGCTTCATCCATATAATAGGTATGGGGTCATAGAGAATCTTCAGCAGATGCTACACCAGTACTCCTCTGTAAGGGCGCGGGGTCAGGTGAGGGAGTCGGGATATTAGTGCTAAGGAAGAGTAAAATATTATGAGTAATTTCACACTGTGACTCCATTTAGATATTTTCTGTGAACTAGCTATATGTAGCTAACTTGACAAACATGTCTACAGATACTGTTAGTAAAAGTATTTATAGCCCATTGCTAGGTGGTTGCTAAGATTATAGTAGACCTATAAATGAGTAACATACCACCGGAAGTGCTGACACAGCTATATCAGGTGTGAACTGTGTCTATATTGAAGAGGGGCTATATCAGGTGTGAAGAGGGGCTATATCTGATGTAGACAACAGTAAAACATAGTTGGAAGGACTGTATGAGCCATGTAGAAATTGAGCTGAAAGCTCGAAAGTAGTATTTGGATTATACAGTGAATCAGCTAGCTTGCATTAAGACAAATGGTGTGAAAAGGGCCGTATCTGGTATGGTAAAAAGCAAATACAGTTACAAGTTCTGCAAGAAGCATCAAAGAAAGCAAGTTGGAGCTCGTTAGAAGCATGAAGGTCATGCTATTCGGCACCGATCGTACGGTGAAACAGCTAGCTAGGATCTACAAAAGCCTCGAGGCGCAAAACGATAGCTACAAGTGGCAAAACGCTCCCAGCGACTGTGCAAGACTGTTTGCACCCATGATGGGATCTGTGACTAGTGCTACTATGGCACAAAACGGGGCTAAAAGCATGGCTTGACATGCACACACACAAAACGGTAAGATAAAAGCGTGGGTTGACATGCACTGACCACGAAATGCAACAAAACGGTCCTTGTCTTTGACATGCTTACACAGTTTTAGCTTGGAATCCAGCTCTCCGTTTCGCCATAACGCTACACAGCTAGTAGCTAGCTGCTAGTTCAAATACTAAAATGCGGAAATTCGCGTAGCTAGTATACGGACCGCGTTAAACTGCGATGATGTAAAAAGCATGTTGCCACTAGTAACAGGCTATAAATCAGTTATATCACCCTTTCACTCGGGATGTTGCGATTTATAAGCCCTCCCCCTCGGGCGCGTAGCGCCCGAGGGAGGGCTTATAAACCAGCAACATCCATCGTGAGGGCGATATAACTGATACATATATTTAGTCAGCTCACCCCCATCCCTACACACAGGCTGAGTGAAGAAAGGCTGACTCACTTCCCAGCGAGCTCTGTCCAGCTACAGCCCTCGTACATACACCCCATCTTCTGGGAGTGTGTCACAGCTATCTGTGGGAATCACCTGAAATGCGAAGTGTGTCGATGGGGATGGTGTGCATGCAGGCATAGTTCTGCTTGGCTCCAGTCAGGAAGGCCTGGGGGAGGGACAGCAGACACTGATTTACTTGCCAAACTTCATACCCACTTCTGGGAATGAGATTCCTCCCTACCTGTGTAAAGTAGAAGCCTGAAATCTAGAAGACGGTGGGCTTGCTGTGGTCCATCCACTCCTCTGCAGCCTCTGCAGAAAGTCAGCAATGCTACCCAGTGGTTTCAGGCTTGAGCAGGAGCGCTTGGCCCAGTAGTCTGGATCCTGGGAGAGGAGGAGTTAGTCACAATGCGATACCAGCACCTGTATCCTGCATAGTATGGATCGTATCCTCCTTCATAGGGTTAAAGACTATCTGCCTTCCTGTAATGGGCGAGTAAAGGGTTAAGACCATCTGTCCCTAAAGGGTTAAAATCAACAGTGCTTCACCCACCTTCCCAATAAGCAGGCTGTTGGGTAGGGCCTCTAGCTCAGCATTCATGACCACCAGTCCTTGATAGCCTTCTGCAGGTTGACCAAGGAGGAGTGGATGGCATCGCTCAGTCTCTCCATCTCCAGCACCAGTACTGTGTCCATACTCTCCACACAGCACAGCGTTGCAGCCTCAAGGTCAAAGTTCTTTGGGAGCTGTTATGGAGGTGGTAGGGGGAAAAGAAGGAGTTAAGGAGACAAAATACTACTGAGCAAGACTTGATTATGTTCCCTGAATAGCAAGGGCAATCGTGCCTTGGGCCGAAGCCTTGGACAATACTATTTCTTCTGTGTGTGATGAGGGTAACTCCCTGGCATCGCTCACCTTGGAGAGGATGTCAGCTGTGATCTCATTGAGTGTGTCCTCTATCTTCTTGCCACTGCCTCCCCCAGAGCACTGGGACTGGGCCAGCAGGATGGAGTCAAACAGCTGAGAGGGAGGGAGGTAGCTAGAGAGTTGGTTCACTGAGTTATGAAGTAGTTTGAAACACTGGTAACTACTCAGTAGTTCAGTGGAGTATTTACATTATCATCTGTTTGTCTGTCTGTCTGCCTGTCTACCAGCCCATCTGTCATGATTAGGTCTAGCATTTGCTCTACTGTGAGCATGCAAGATGCCCTGTGAATGCATCCTCTATCCCAGTGTGTAGATGACCTACCACCCTGGTCTCCTGCAGCTCCTTGGAGATGTCCACGTTTGTCGTCCATCCCAAACACCGCTGCTAGTTGGCTCATTGGCAGCTTCTGGAACAAGTCATACAAAGTGACAATGATTCGCAAGAGGATTAATTCAAAATGATAATGAACAGAAAGTGAATGCTAACTCACACGAGGTAAACATTGCAGATGAACTTTCTTTGTTGTCAGATGTTTTATTAACTTCACCCTCCCGTGAATGACAAAATTACAAATAAAACTTCTAACTATAGCTCCCAGGCCCTTCCATGGTTGTACTATGGGTTTCTGAAGCTGTGGTGCCATAGCCCCTACCTTAATGAACTCAACACAGTCCTCCGTAGGAGGCAATAGTAGACTCCACTATGGGAGAACTTGTACTTGGGGTCAGAGGTGATGTTGGTAGTGTAGATGTTGGAGACGATGTTCATCAGACACCGCTTGGGATAAGTGTGTGTGTGTGTGTGTGTGTGCATGGTACAGGTGTAATATTTAAAGGTAAAAGCAGAGTTATCTTTGAGTATCCGACTAATGCGTAGGAAAAAGTACTACCAGCTGGAGCCCCTCCCTGACTCACTTGTCCCAGTCACCAGAGACCCTACCACCAAAGTTGCACTGCCCAGTGAGGTAGGTGATGGCATCCAATGGAATTTGCTCATATTCATTGATGAATATTTGAAGCTGGCGTACGCTGATATGCAAGTCGGACTCGTTGAACCAATAGGGGATGTTCCAGCCAAGTGGGCCGAACTTGCACTGTTCCTGCACCAGAGAATGGAAGAAGCATGGACCAAAGAGGAGTTTCTCCCATATCTGAAAGGGAGGGAATGGGGAGGGGAAGGTGGGAGACAGGGAGAGAGGGCAGAGGGAAGGAGGGAGGGAGGGAGGGAAGGAAGGAGCTTGCAATGAAATATAGTAAGTTGGCTACTAAGTGTGGACCCTATCCCTCACCAGTTCTTTGCCGGGACAAGACTGGAAGAAGGTGGAGTCTGAGATGGGGTCGGTGAGGTACAGTTATGTACCACTCACGAGCAACTTGTCGGTCCACGTGTCTGCACTTATGAGTGACTCGAAAGCCACACGTGTGTGCGTGTTCACAAACTCGCATGTGCGCGTGTATGTACGCGCTAGTACATGCGAGCGCACACACGCGTGTGATGTGAGTCAAACACTTGCACATAGCCAAAATTAATGCGAATCACTCTCACTCATTCAGTCTGGCTCTCTTTTCTTCATTTCAGTTACTACATGTACTTTTTATCTCGCAACTAGTAAATCACGCATCGTTTCAGAGTGCTATCACGATTCGCGAGTTTGCTGCGTGTGCTGTCTGAGTACTTGCGTGCACGTGCGAGTACTTGCGTGCACGTGTGCGCGTACTTGCGTGTGCGAGTGCACGTACTTGCGAGTGACACGCGAGCGACTCGCAAGTGCTGTTAAGTTACTCGTGAGCGGTACTGCAGGACTGGAGCAGGTTCTACCGCAGACCCGTGGGAGGCTTGTTGGTCATCTTCACTCCATTCTGGAGAAACGTCACTGGGACTGGAATGGCACAGAGATAAATGACACTTCGAGAATGGCATACTATATAGTAGTATACTAATAATGTCTTTTGGAATCATAAGTATCGTATCGAGAGTACGAATAAAGCTGCGAAACCACTTCGCCGGCTCCTTTTGTTGGTCGTGTTTTGCGTTGGCAGCGAGGTAACAAAATAGCACTGAATCGTGGATCCATCTCACTTTTTCCTTAGGCACGTTTGTTGTGCAGGTAATTTCGTTCGATCCCGCAATGGCAGCTGTAAGTTTTCGGTGAGATAGTAGCTTGGTGTCGAATGGCTTAGCGCTTCTTCTTTCTCTGCCATGTTGCTAGTTATTTGCGTCCACTCAACTTCGATGACGGATGCGATCGACTTGAGAACACACAATAATAAAAAAGAGGAGCTACGCAAGCGGATATGACATCTTTGGGTAGCTACACACTATTCGCGCACGCGCAGGAATTTACGGAAAACGGTATTCGTACATGTATTGTATGAGTGGGTGCGAGCCAGCCAGTCGCGAAAATAACTAAAACTGCATTTAGTATCAGTGATGCCAGAGAAGCTATTAAAATCGACTTGACTTTGGGAGACTGACGTCTATCTGCTACATATCTTCAAGGATTAGCTAGCCATGGCTGCTGTGGGAGAGTGGAAAGACAGGCTATTACACTGTACGTTTTTAGTCTCGAGTACCCAGACCCTCAGAAAATCGCGACAATTTTTCGACGGGTCTGGGTACCCGAGACTAGTACGTTTTGTGGAAACCTTGCAAAAAACACACACAGCCAAACATTCACACCAGTCTGCCCACTCCATAGAAGGGATCCAGGAAACAAATCAATATCTTCTCAGTTCCTATAGCTAGCTCTTCACTTACTTGAAATTTTCATGCTTTGAGAAATGTTCTGATAAAAAACACATCTTGGTACGTGCTTCTGTTCCTGAAGTTTGTGCTGTCTAGCTGAAGTTTGTACCCGGAAATTGCTTGATATATCATGAGTTAGGAAGGTCGGGAAAAGATGCAGTTTGCACTAAAGTGTTTCGCTTGGACCTATGCTTGCATTATAAGCTTCTCTGACATCACTGGAAATGACATGCGAGAAATTAGATAAAGCATGGCAACGTAGGCCCAAGGGCTCTGCATTAGTATCTGACATATAGCTAGTCATGTTGCCATGGTTTACCTAATACTATTGCTCATACATGCACATGTACCTATGAAAACCATGGATATCAAGTCTGGGAATAAGGCTAGGTTACACTGGTATGTTAGTTTTTTTGAGCGGTTAGTGAATTTCTGAGGAATAGCTACTAGTTATAATTATTTTCTGTAGCTATACGTCACATCATGCACTCACCAAGTCATGTACCAGGCAATTCTTCACTAAATCCACAGTACTGAATTTTATAGTACAAATGACTGAACTTCAGAGGAATACCCATTTTATAAGTACCCTGTAAAGGCTTACATCACAGTCATGCACCTAATTGCATGAGCTGAAGTGCCAAGTAATGTACCAACCAATTCTTCAATAAATCTATACCATGGCACTTAAGCTCATGCAATTAGGCGCACAAATTGTGAAATAAAGCCTTTGCTGTTTGAGATACTTCTTCCTTTTATAAGTTATCTGTCAGTGAGTTATTACCTGGTCTTGCATCCTTTCTGGGAATGAAATGCATGAGAGTACATTACGCAAAGAATTACTAAAAGGGCTCAGAACCAGTGGGTAAACATGGAACATCTAGAATAGTAGGGCAGCAATTAGGGCTTATCCTCTTTCATTTCTTATGTACACAGTAGCAACAATGGAGTGAAGGTTTACTGTACACATGTTGTCAAGCTTATGGTATGAGTCATGGAATGACTGCAAGCTTTTTAAAATGGGACAACAATATTAGAGGAAACGTAACATAATATCATAAACATGTTTGAGGAACACATAACAGCAGCTGGATGCTGTATTGTTTTCTTTGTAGGTTGTCAACATGTTTATGCTGTTATGCGTTTCTGCCCAGTAACATTTAGTAGAGGAACCGCATAACAGCATAAACATGTTGACAACCTATCTGTTACAATACAAAGAAAACAGTACAGCATCCAGCTGCTGTTATGAGTTCCTCAAACATGTTTATGACAAGTACAAAAAAAAACATTTGCAAAAAATGTAAAAAGATGTAGGGATGGAAGTACCAAAAAGCACTCAAACAAGGTGTAGGGATAGCAGAATCACAAAGTTAAACGTACATAGCCCCATCCCTACATCTTTTTCACATGTTACGGCATGCAGCACTGATCTATACAGTTTGTCATTCGTTGTATCAAGCTGTGCTGGAGTTGCCTTCCATACCGATTGTATTCATAGCCTTTGTAATAAAATTAGAGTTATTTATGTTGCAGTTGACATGTGAAAAAGATGTAGGGATGGGGCTATGTATGTTTAACTTTGTGATTCTGCTATCCCTACACCTTGTTTGAGTGCTTTTTGGTACTTCCATCCCTACATCTTTTTACATTTTTTGAAATTGTTTTTTTTTGTACTTGTTTCTGTCCATTTTTTCTTATAAATATTAATGTAATGCATGCAAGTATTCTAGTTGAATTACTAAAATTAATAATCTCCAGCTCTCAAGCTGGGGATGCCAATAAAGTACGCAGTGATCCTGAAAAGATGTATACATCTTGTCAGGATAACTGCGTGCTTTATATACGATGCATGCTATATATACGATTAAAATTAACAAGTTCACTTAGGGGATGTGTATAAACCATTTTTCTGAAGATAACGACATTGTGACGCTAAGGGAAGGAGAGGGTAAGGGCCCTGACATGGAAATGTATGTACTGTACTACCATGGCTAGAAATGTACAGATTACCCTGCTTGACATCCTTGTAGACAGCAATTAAAGAATTAAGGCGTTCTGTATATTATTGCTGTATGTCGTGATCATGAGCAAAATAGTTTTGAGATGCCCCATTATCCTGACACCTCTACGGTGAAACCACCAGAGTAGCTAAATAATCTAGCCAACGAGTCTACCAACTCTCTGATGCTCAAGTGATCGTCTCAGATGATAGCTACTGTAACATTGAATATTACAAGCAAGTGCGGCCTTCGGCCGCACTTGCTTCGCGGCGTGCAGTATACCGTCAACTATTTCAATATACTTGTCACTGCATAAATGTGCATACAGAGCTACATCTAGATTATCTGTAGTGTTGCGTATTAAATTTAAGTTCAATCCATTTGTTTAAATCATGAATAAGTGCATATAATATAGGATAGGGAATAAAGGTTCAGAATAATGGGACAGAATAGAATGTCAAGATTCAAGTAGCAGCAGTGACATGAGTTCTGTCAGAAGAGGGGCTGCTGGCTTTGCCCCTCATCACCATCTTGGAGGCTGGGCTCCTTCTCCCCTTGCTGACTTTGCGTGCTGAATGATCTGGATTCAGAGTCAGCAGATCGCAGTGTCAACCTGGACAGCAGAAGAGTGGATACTATACTCTGCTCTCTCTTCTCCGGTCTGTGTTCCTGGAGCGCTCAGTGTCTACCTGCAGAGCCATGGAGCAGATAATAATTTATTGGGCACAATCCTGGGGTGAATCTATTATTTTGTACCTGGCCTTGCCTGCGTGCTGCTCTGGCAGCTCTCATTTGGTCTCGATTCTGCGCCCGCACAGCGCTGCAGCGTCCTGCTCCTGTCCCCAAAAGCATGCAATTTGTCCATTGTATACTCTCAATTAGTATTTAGAAAACAGACTATCAGCGCCTGTCATCGACACACTACTGATCACTGCCAGTCATCGCTGGAAAGTGCTCGAACATGATTCATCATGAGGGCACGTGCGTTCACCCCGACGAGTTTTTACGTTCGCGGGTCACAGGTCAAAGTACATCCGGGAGCGCGCTTCCGTCTTCGGTTTCGTCAGTCCGAATCATAACCACAATAATTTTGTTCAGTCAAGCGGTTTAGCTAGTCAAGGATCGGTCTCACAGCAGTGAGAGCGAAGCGATACTAACTCTATTTAATGCACATCAAGGTTAGTCTAGTCTACCAGTTTTATCCTGATATACATGTATAACTTATAGCAACTCACTTTTATGATAAAGACATTCCAAGTACTATAATCGTCCTAGCAGAAGCTGGTAAAGTGGTAATAATCAGGATAAATGAGTCCGACATAACCACAGTCGACGGTTTAGCTAGTCAACGGTCTCCAGGATTGCCGAACGGTTTAGTCAACGAGAGTAAGTAGATGGTCTCTCTGATACACTAAAGTAAGCGGTCTAGTCAACACTCTCTCTAGACTAGTAAGCGGTCTACACTTGTACTCAACGGTTGTTGCCAAGTGCATGTCATGTGACATACTGTGCGCATGCGTACAAAATTATTAAAATGGCGACCAACTGCAGAGCGAGTGCACTGTGTATTGCTTTCGAGTTCCATTTTATGATTATGAAAATGCTATGTTGTCGTGGACCTTCGTGCTGAAACGTGTATTTTTGGTGCTAAAACCACGGTGATTGCTTGAATCAAATTTGAATTAGCCTCACTGAATCAAGAACAACAACAACAAGAACGAGATGAACAATTTGGTAGTCTAGCTACCTTTCGTTATTCCACTTTAGCGATGCTTTTTGCCAACTTTGGGAGTCTTGTTGGTTGCAGAAACACCCGAATATGAAGGTTAGGTCCTGTAAAAGCTTATATGTTATTTTTAGCAGAGATTTGGAGGCTTTTGTTTTGTATTACAGTAATGGGCGTGTCGGTGCCATCCCTACATAGAGAGTCTACCGACTCTCTGATATTATGTTACGTTTCCTCTAATATTGTTGTCCCATTTTAAAAAGCTTGCAGTCATTCCATGACTCAGGGATGTGGAGTGAATAAAATATTTAGTGTGTAACTTATCAGCCTCATTCCAAGACCACGTTAAAAGGTCAGATACCAAATTACCAATAGGCCGGGTTTTTATTGTGCAGTAAAAGCACTGAGTTTCTGAATTAGAAGGATATAATTATGCATTCAATAGATTATATGTAGTGTGTGCCTGCATTATTGCACATGTATATTTGCACTCAAAAACAAACTCACAATTCATTTTCACAATCAAAACCCAGCCTATGGTAGTCGCGTGCCAAGCAGTCTATGACAAGAAAGGTTTTCAGATGTTGCTTCACGTGGGAGGGGGACAAACAGCTGGACTCGAGACTAATAGTCTAATAGCCTGGACGGTCAAATTTATAAACAATAATATTCTTCCCAAGCCTAGTACTGATAGATAGATGATTATTTGCGGCATTTCTATAAAAAAGTATTATTAAGGGCACATGTACCAATTAAGTTTGTTCCACAAGCATGTTAATGTTCACATGCAGGTATGAAGGTACCGATTATGTAGCTATATGGCCCTGGAGTGTTTTGACTCCTTGATGAAAAAGAAAATGAAAGTAGATGTAGAATTATTTCTTCGGATGTGTACTGGTTGAGCTCTAAACAGAAGAATAAGTCTGGGGATGCCTGTAATAATGTAATCTTCATAATGAAGGTGGCACATGAAAGGCGGTCCAACCTAACACAGCAGGAGATGGAGCACCCATTCAGTCGCTCAGGATCGGCCGAGTCTGGGTGGGATCTCTTCCTTGGACGACCTATTCGAGGACGCTGTGGAGCAGAAGCGAGATATCGACAATGGACCGCCGGTAGGTGATGTGTGACTTAGGGCTCTGTTGTATATCTCCGTACAGTGCATAACTGTTTGTTACAGAAACATCCATTAGCCAGAAAAAGACTTTACGCCACCACTTGACAGTTTTGCGAATTAATGGGTAGGAGACATTGTACTGGTCGGCGATATCAACACCATTCATGTGCTGGTTGTAGGTGTGCACTGCCAGTGGTTTCTTCTGCTCTCCTGCCTGGGAATGTCGAGCTGGTACTATGACCATCCGTGCTGACGACTCCGTGCTAAGCATCACAACAGGCAGACTTTTTCTTGGGTGCACACCATGATAGGGCCTTGGTCGGGAAGATCCATCCTGTCACGGACAGATGTGCCAGTGAACGCTGTCTGGTTGTCATGGAGAGTCTTCGCTAGGGGAATATTAATGCTACTGTAGTAGCGGTCAGTGAAGACATGGTGTCCCCTGTGGAGGTATGGCTCGAGCAGGTGTATAACAACACGAGCAGGCTGAGGAAGAGTGGAGAACAGTGGGTTTGCCTCATCGAGTGTTTCATCAGTAGCACGTTGAAGAGGTAGCCGTTACTGCTGTCAAAACTGTCTTGTGGCCTTGATCCCCCACTTCACTGGCTTTTTGATGCACTGCTTGCCACCAAACTGCCCGCGAAACCGAAGCATGGTTTCGTCCACTCTGTGGATTGAGTTGGCCTGGAACTTCGAGCATCATCTCTAACAGGATCTTGTCGATGCACTTCTGTGGAGAGGTAGTGCTGTGGCTTACGTGCAGCATCCAAAAGATCAGTTCAAACCGATCCCTGGGCATCACTCTGGAGAAGAAGGGGATCTCCACAATCCATGAGGTCTTCCAATAGCCAGAACAGTGATGACTCCCATATTGATGACTATGGCGAAGAATCCTTCAAGCTCCGGTATTGTGACGGGGGTCCACAGGGCCAGACGACTTTGCCGACTGATTTTCCCTTCAGCCGTCAGCTTCTCAAGTCGTGCAGCTGCATACCTGTGAAAAAAGCCCAGCATATTTATATATACATTTTATATCCAAGTATTTACCCATATGCAATATTCATATTACTTCCTATAGACTCTGAGATGATTTAACGGTTGGTCTCGTCCATGATGTGACCAAGAACATCTTCATCGAGGAAGGCAGCTGTGGATCGCTGGGAAGATGAAGATGAGGGCCAGTGGTCTCATTGAAGGAGAATGGTGTGGGTGGACTGTCAGTGCGAATATCTGTATGTGTCCATGGAATGGTACTGTGGACAAAGTTCCGTCCTCTGCCTCCTTGTCTTCCTCTTGCCCCTCCCCTCCCTCTCATTTCTCCCCTTCCTCTTGCCACTCCTCTCTGATGACCTCTCATAGCACTTCCGTGAGCTTGGTCTCCACTACCTGTCCTGCTGCCATCTAAGAGAGAATGTATACTTTATGTAACCTTGCAGCAGCAATGCCCATTATGATTATTTGCTTACCTTCACCTAGACTACTATCAAGATTAGTGTCTGAGGCAGGGGACTCTTCATCTGATTCGCTAGGGCCAGGATCACGGGGAAGCCTCTCCTCATCTGACTCGCCCTCCAAATTATGCATCGCTGTCTGAAGAGTGAGGGAGTGGAAAATCTGGATCCTCTTCGATGTCTAGCTCGCCTCCAGATTATCAAATCCATCCCGGAACACCATATCCAGAGCTTGCTCTGTCGTTAAACTGCTCATTTTGTTAGTCTACTGCGTGCACAAAAATTGATTTTCAGCAGCTGCATTTAGGCAGCCGCATAAGGCCTGGCACTATTATTGTATGTCATTGGGGGCTTCCCCAGGAAGTGATGCGGGCGGGTCGTTACCATTATGGCATTATTCATAGGTTCAAAAATGTAACTGTCAAAACTTCAAACCACGGTACAGGACCACTTCAAATCACAACACAAGAAAAGGTCTACAAACGAATAACATTCACAAACACAGGTTTAAACTCTCTTGCTTACAGGGGTACGGTCCTTACACTACTCAGCATTGAGGATATACAGACGAAAGACTATCAGAACTGCTGCAATAAATACAAATTCAGGATCGTACTTCATGTACAGCAACGTAACTCATACACACACTTCTGTCAGACAACCAGGAAGCTCCAGGTCAGAAAGACTTGCACCACACATAAAAGTGCTTGTATGTGCCACGGTTCTTTTGGCTGTCGTGCAGTAAGCGGAAAACGGTTTAAAAGTGCCATTTTGTAGTCGCAAGGCCGGTGAAAGCCTGCGCATGTGCAGTAATGGCACAATGGCAATTTCCATGCGGGGAAGATTTTTGATGCGGGCGGGATATGAGAAACTAACATACAATAAATAGTGGCCTAAGCGCTCTTGAGGCACGATCTCGAGTCATGAATAATTCATATTGGCTGAATAAGGGTGTGTCTAAGCTATACATGTACCTATGACGATCGGCAGTGATGTGGGGTTTTCCCTTTGTGGATCGCTACTGGCACTAAGTGCATGTACTACGCGCCTATTATTAGGCGCTCCGCGTGCAATGAATTGCCTCAAGACAGAGCCGTATGATTGTCCCTCATTTTCAGACATTCTTGTTGCACTTGAAAACATGTCAGTTGAATAACCGTTTCCCAACCTTGTACTGTATAGTATAACGTAAAGTTCATCTATGACCATTCTTGGCTTCCACAACTGTTGAATATTTGTTGGGGGTTCCTAAATTTCTAGTACTTTTTTGATGGAGGGTGTGATAATCATATGATTATTGGCAGGGGGTCCAACAGTTCCAATTATGTAGCTATTACGTCACTTTTACAAACTTTTCAGTAACCGTAACTAAACTTGCACAAGACAGCTATTGCAGACACAATCCCTGATCCTTACTAATGTCATTAGCAAGTCCATTTTGTCCGATTCTCTGGTGTCTCAGGGCCCTCACCAATGTCCTCCAGGTGGGCATGCCCTTCTTCTCAACATAATCTTCCCGTCGAAGCCAGGCAGCAATAACGTCATCAACAAATGTTCCTGATTCTCTCATCCTCTTCACTTTCCCCTGGTTTAACCCAAGGGCCAGTCCGAGGACATACACCGTGTCATTATCCAGGCTTGCAAGGTAAGTAGTAATATCAAATAGGTCTCCGTCATCTGAAAGAAAACATTAATACTATCATAGGTTTACAATAGCAGAGAACTCCTAATTACTTGTGACGATGGAAAAAGTTGAAGTTTCTGAATGACTATCAGGGATTCATTTAGAAAAAATCTCCAAGGGGGGGCAAAAGCACGTAATCATTCTGAATAAAGCCTTTTAGCCCAACTGCATTCTCTGGCATTCTTGATTGAGCGACAACTTTCTCAAAAATGGCAATGCTACTGAGACACGTATCTCTGGAATGGAGAGAGCTGCCAACTTCTACCATGGGATTCCTTCAGTAGCAGGTTGGTACTTGTTCTGTACCAAGAATAATTCATGTCTCGCTACTGGTTGTCGACATGTGATAGCTTAAAACCTGGCAAAAGCTTATTTTTTTTTACAATTGTGGGATATGGCACTGTGCGTAGGCGGTTACGGCATTGCGTGATGTCATAGCAGTGCCATGTGCAATGTATTGGCAAGCTGACTCCCTTTGATCCGCCCATGCACCGCGGTAAAATGATAGCATACTCTCCTTACCAAGCAACCGATCTGTAACCTGAGAGGTTTCAATAGGAGATCCACTGGGTGTGGTCAGGGAGTGGACATCTGCGATAGAGAAGGATAAATATTAGTTATGTGTTGTCCAAGCTTTAACCAGTCAAAACTTGCACTGTCATTGGCCTAGGCTAAGCGAGACTGCACTACTGGCCTACTTTGAAAGTAGCTCTTAGGCTTATACATCGACTATACAAAGAGCAAATCCATATCCTACAAACCAACTGGAATCTGATGTATAGGGCAGCTTAAAAATAGTTTTTATAAAAACTGCACACCACTACAGGAAAAATATGTTTAGTTTCGTTTTGCCCGTAACTCTGACAGAAACTGAAAGTGAAAAACCTTAGGTTGGATTTTTATGCAAGGATCACAATGGTGTACTATTGATCCACTGTGACCTGCCTCACCGCTGGACGTGCGGAGAGTCTGGTATAATTAACACTGTAGCCATCTAATGCAACTAGGTGGAGCAAAGTGTTCATGCATTTGACTTACTGCTTGTACTATACCCAACAGCAGTTTTAGCCTATTATACTAGTACGTTATACTCGAGTGTAGATACAAGCTGGCCTAGTACGTGTAGGTTGTTAGATGTGTAGTGACTGTCTTGTGGTGCCAGTAATGTGGGATTACAAGATGTCAGTTTATACGATTGTGCTGTGCACCTGTGGCGTTTTACTTTTGGTCGAAGATCTTCCGTCAACAGAAATATTAGGGCTTTTTGTTTTCGCGGTTTCAGTGTGAACTTCGAGTAAAGACTGTTCTGGGTAAAAGAAAGCCAGTAGGTGAGTAACTGCATGCTTTATTTCAGGTTTCATAGTCCCCTACAAAGCTTGCTTGTACCATTTGCCAGCAAAGCTAAAGGCTTGCATCCACTTCTTGCCCTATCTAAACCCACTCACTGCTAAAATTTGATAGGACCGCTGTTGATGCTCACTCACTATTTTCCCTTCTTTTATTAGCCCATTTGCTTTTAGCAAGAACAGCCCTTCCAGTTTTAGAAAAGTTTGAACAAGACTGCAGCCGTCTGGCTCTTCACTGGTCCTCACAGTTTGAAGATTTTTCAAGGCCAAGACATTTCGCAAGAAGAAAGTTTCGTGGGTAATGATAGCCCCACAAATATAGCAAAAATTGGAACTGCAAAAATAACCGGCTATATGGTATTACTGTAACAATACACGTGGCTACAGAGGATAAATTATATCATGAGCAGTTTGTGTGTTGTGAAGTGATGCAATCATGCAATGCTCATGCTACTGGTACTGCCAGGGCCTCCACGATATTCAACATACTTTTAATGGTTGTGCAACAGAATGTTGGCTACGTAGTTGAAAACATTGGGGGAGCTGGGGACAAGGCTAGATGCATGTATCTAGAAGAAAATGCTTTATGATGACACTGTGCTACAAGTCCTGGACAGCAATGGACGCAAAACCATACAGGTTCTCTCTCGTCCACAATTAAGAGGACTATTGCTATTCCAGGAAAACCGAATGCAGCTAAAAGTATGAGATAAACGGTAATTAGAGCACTGCAAGCAGCGGTAGCTACCCAATGCAAGGCTCAACTTGTCACTGCAATCAGTACCTAGCATAATGTACACACCTACACATTATATAGTAAATGCAGCAGCAAAGTCAGAGAACAAAATCTTATCACAAGCATAGAGAAGGCACATTGACTGAAGAGCTGAAGTTTCCTTAAGTACACTAAAGTTACAAGTATATTAAATTACAACAGTTATCAGATAACTTACCAATGGATTTAGGAGCACCTGCAGCAGCTCCCTTTTGATCCAAATCTTGCTGTAATTGAAAATTATTAAAAAACATCTTTAGCTTATGACGGCCATGCACTCTCAGGACCCCACAATGTGCTAGCAGAACAGTTACTAGGTATTATTAGTCCATCCCGGCAATTATTTGTGGTTGTGTGATTGTCTTCATGTGATGAAGTAGTCACAAAGGAAACAGTATGCATTTCTATGTACGCAAAAAATATTTTTAGCAGTGCCAGTAGCTACTGCAAAGTCATGCATATAGGCCACCCCAAAAAGTTGTATTAAATTTTACTTACCTTAGGGAACCAGAAGCAATACCCTTTGGGTGGCTTCACAGATTTCTGACAGCAGTGACACAAAAGACTACAAGGAGACTGATCTCCAGAGTCGGTAAACTTTGCTCCATGGAACTCAGGTGTGCAATGTGTACATGAACAACTGCAGTAAAAGGCGAGGTAATGACCTGTATCCACAATGTAGTGCAAATCTGAGATGACTTGGTCAATACCCTTTTGGATGGAAGTGATGACATTGCTTGCACGCTCTATATTGTGAGTGTGGTGATTCATCTTCAAAGTCATTTGAGAGACAAATTTCAATATATGATGGAACTACTTTCACGGATACAGTGTATGGGAGTGGATGAATTGAAAAGAACACCTGATTTTTGTAGATTTCCTTTTCCTGCAGTATCCATTGGTGTTCTGATTTCATCCGGTTGTTGAGAAGGTAGGCTACTAGAGCTGGAAAAAGACCTTTTGGGCAGTACCCACAATGGAAGCAGACAAGCAATGGAGGAATAGCATGGTCTTCAGCCTTTTCAGAGACGGGACTACTTGCTTCAGCATGGTGTAAAATACAGGGCATAAAGAACTTTGCTTCTTCCCCTTCTTTGTGGATGGGAGCAATAATATGGAGGTGTTTAAGCAAATCCACCAGCCTTTTTGCAGTGAGAAGATCCTTTGTTTTGTGGCTGATTTTCTCAATGTCACTTTGTACAAAAAATCCTTTCTTTACAAATTGGTCGCATGCATATGGGTTACTCACTTTCTGAAATATGAATGTTTCAACCACTAATTCACTAATTTTATTAAAGAGGATACTGGGATCTCGAATAACAATTTTGCTGAGGTCTTTGAATACTTTCTTTGGAAAGTAGCGAATTAGGCCAACCCTTGTGCTAAGGAACAACAGTGCCTTGTCGAGCTCTTCCTTGTCGTTGATACCACATTTTTTTGCCAGACTACGGCATTGTTCATATGAAATCACTGGTTGAGCAACCTCCTGCCGTAACACTAGACTAAATATTAACCACTGAGGTGGAGCTCTGACCTTGAATTCATCTTGTTTAATAACATTCTCTACAGCTTTGCGAACAAGCTTAAAATCAGAATCATCCTCTGACAAATTATTTACTGTCAGGAGCATGCGCGTGCTGTTGGGATGACCAGAAGCAACTACAGACTGAACCAGACCCTCTCTGTAAAATGCAGTTGATTCCACTGCTACGTTAAGCTCATTCTCTATTTTTTCAATTGTCTCCTTTGTAACTTTGTCTTTGTGTGTTCCAACAAAAAATACTTTCGGTTGAAGAGGTTCTAATTCCATCCCTTCTCTTCTAGTGTAGACAAACCTACCCATTGCAGCTATGCTAGCAAGAGACTGGAGTAAAGCATCTTTTAATATTATGCTAGATCTGTAAGGTTTTGATCTCCCTTTGTCTGGATCAGTATACTCTATGTCAAACAAAGTATTCAGGTCCCAGTCTAATCGGAATACTAAAAAGAATACAGATGGTCCTGATAGCAAAGCTGAAAGTAATTCTTGGAACTCAAGTTGCCCTCCAGTATCGGTAAGATACATAATGCAGGCACCTTGAAAATATTTTTGGGCTTGTGGCCATCCCTTACGGAGGGAGTCTTTGAATATTTTCTGGTATGTTTTGAATTCAGGAACATTCGGCAATGCTTCTGTTGCAGTAGTAGGTGCTTCAGGTATGTACGCTGGAGCATCCTCCTTATCAGCCTCAGTTTTACTTAAATCTACTGCTTCCTGTGATTCCTGAGGAGGCAGGGTAGCTACAGCTTCAAGTTGCATCAGAGTCTGTGATTTAGAAACGGTCTTTGAATCTTGCTTGATTGCTATGGGAAGCTTATCTGAGGATTGAGGGTGAATGGGACTTTGAAATAAGGTCTTTAATAATCTTA
The DNA here is from genome assembly GCA_963921505.1 of Phakellia ventilabrum. NCBI lineage: Eukaryota > Metazoa > Porifera > Demospongiae > Axinellida > Axinellidae > Phakellia > Phakellia ventilabrum. The sequence goes on from OY997382.1 coordinate 3,695,365, forward strand.
ATGCCTCATCATCAAAGGACAGCCTACTCCAGGGAGAGATTTCAGCATTTGAGGGAGAGGATACGATTTGAGCAGCTGCTGCTGAAGGTTGGTTGATTTTCACTTGAAGGGCTTTCTCTGCCACAGGTGTACTAGTTCGCTGAAGTAAGTCTTCACTAAGCAACCGTCTCATCAATGAACTCTTACCACTGCCAGCTGGACCAATGAACACTCCCTGTACAATTGTTTGCTCTAGCTCTCCTTTCTTCTCCATTATTTCGTCCACTGTAGCAAGAAGACTTTCTTCTTCCTTTCTTCTTTTGTCCAGCGCAGCTGCATAGGAAGTATATAAAGAAATAGCATAAATTCCAAGCTCCCATACAAGGCATAGGGTCAGTCATGCCTGCACGTGCTACATACCGTATAATGGGATTTTTTCGAGGGAGAATATTTTCACGAATTTCGCGGCCTTGCGACTATCCGCGAAAATATTCTCCGTGAATTTTTTAGTTATCGGCACGTGACCTATTGAGCGCAAGTGTGCAGGTGCAAAATCGACCTTGAATGATGGCACTATACAGGTATTTCCAGCGCGTGGAGTCGGCACTACCACTGCCCGATGGTTCGCTATCAATGCAGGTACCGGCTTCCAGCATTGCAGCTGCCAATAAAGCCGTGAAAGCCATACTACCGGCGACGAGCGAGACAGGAAGGCAGGAGCGGGGGCGTACGACCACTTCACTGCACTGCCGAAGAGAAGGCTCAAATTGGAAAGAATCATGGATTCCAAAGTATAACTCACACTCATGACGCCTTTGTTCTCGAAACAAACTCGAACGATCGAAGATAGCTTAGCACGTGTTAGGTAGGCGTGGCTTTGTTTTAGCGGCACCGCGAAAATTTTCCCACCAAAATTTCCATTTGGCCGTACATACCGGCGATTCGCGAAAAATTTCTCCCTTGAAAAAATCCCGCTATACGGTACTTTAAGTGTTCTCCTTCAACATTATACTAAAAGGTTGGGAAGAGTGATATGTTATAAAGTCACAGCTAAGTTATGTCATTCCGTTTCTATGCCACTATAGCCACGAGCACAGTGGAAGCTACTGGAAGTTTGTAGGCCCAACAGGCCAAGGTACGTCAAGCTAGATTAGTGTTGTGTTGCCCGGATATTTTTTTACGTAAATTATCCAAATAAAGGTTGTGCTTAGCAATGGGTCAGACTAAGCTAAATGCAGCTGTAGAATGGATCAGCTTGGCTAGACAGTCTCATAATGTACAGCTTTCAGCGAAAGTGCTGACACAGCAATTTGTAGTGCACTTCCAGTTAGTAATCAGAACTTGTTAAAACAGAATTATCATCATTACCTATCACTCTTTCGTCGTCTAGCAGGTGTTTAGATATGAAATATCAGTCTTGTATTCTTAGTAAGATTCCTACCGAAAAATGGTGGGGCTCTGTTGATTTTCTTAAATTAATCCACTGGTACTAATGTGTCAGTGCTTCAAACAGCTCTTGCAGGACTTTGCTTTGGCCGCAGAGAGACCCAAAATCTCTATGGGGATTACTGTCTGGTGACGCCACACGCTTATTATATATGCGCACATGGATCATGTCTGACCTCCTCTGCTCTTTAGAGCCCTACTATCTCCTTTCTTCCTTCATCTTGTGCCTCATCTCCCCTTCCCCCTTGCTCCCTCACCACCCCCCCCCATCCTTTTCCCGGGTGATAACGAGTGCGAGTCACACGCGCGCCAACGCGAATGCTTCGCGGCAGCAATTGACACGTGTTCACTCGCGTTGCTACGCGTATTTCGCGATTCAGCACGATGCCACGCGCAGCCAATCAAGTCTGCACGTGTAAGGCGCTACAGTAGCGGTCAAAAAAAGTTCCCGTTCCGTTTCCGTAGAACGACCGTGCAACGGTATACCGCTGCTCAAGGAACGGTACGTAAACGGATGCACACCGGAACGGAGCGTTGCGGGCGCTACCGTACCATTTTCACACAAAATAAAATTACGTAATAACCGTTTTCATAAGCAACGTAATACGTTCTTTCGCGCAAAAGCAGTTCTTTCGTGCGAAACGTTGGTTGCTTGCCGTTTTTTGTCCAAGCAAGACCACGGGCCACGACCATCATGTCACTAAGGAGAGCGCTGAAGACTCTTCAGATGCAAACTAGTAAGCTTATGTTTGTTAGGCCATGTAGGCTGGTAGCGTTTGTATCGACTAGTCAGGCATGTAACAAACGAAGCCAGAATTGTACCAGGCAGTAGGTGTGTCGCTCAAGGCCAGGCAGGCTAGTAAATGGCAACGGACCATGCTAGGTCCTGCCAAATGGTTTGTCAGTTTCTCAAGGCTAGCCAGGCTGGCCATAGGGAAATTATGCTTAAAGCTTCCTGTATTAAGCTATGCAAGCAGCTGCAAATGCAATGATTATGCTTCCTGGGTACTGAATTCTGCCCATATTATGCCCACTTGCATCATGGGCAGTGACCTTTGACCCAAAGCTGGTGTTTTGACTGTAAATAGTCTTTATGGACTTATGGCTTCTGGCTGCAGTTCTAGTGAATGCACGTAGTCAGCTTAGTAATGAAGCTGAAGTAATTGACTCGGTTCCAGAGGCGGAAAAGGAGTCAGTAGCCACCTGGCATTCTCGGCAAGCTGTGTTACTATGTTTATTGAAGGCACTGTATTACGCTGTAATATGTTCCTATACTGAACGTTTTTGTATTATGCCTGACATTATGCCAGCATCATCTGCCAGGTCCTAAGGCCAGGACAGACTGGTATGGAATGACAATCGACCAGGCCAGGTTCTGCCAAGCATCATGCCTGGGTGGGGTAGCCACTCAAGGACAGGGCGAGCCGGCATTTAGTGGTAGACCAGGCCAGGTCCTGCCATGCCTCTTCCCCCCCCCCCCCCACACACACACCAAGCCCAGCCCTGTGAAAAGGCATCAGCAAAGGGACAGCAGACTAGGGGCCCTATAGATCTAGGCTTGCAACAGGTCAGGAGTCCCGAGGTCATGCAGGACCATGGCAGCTCCTAGCCAAACCAGAAGCCTAGGTGAGGTGAAAGGGGGCGGGGCAAGCCACCAGATAAAGGCGGGCTCAGGCCATTATGATCGTAGCTATGCTGTAAAGCTATGGGCCAAAGGGACAGCAATGGGTCTGGCCATACCTCATGAAGCTGGGCTTGTGATTGGCTGGAGGTCATGGGAAACCAGGGCAGGTCCTGGCCAAGCTGCACAGCATGGGTGCGTTTTATATGAAAAAGAAATAGAGCATATACGTCGGGACAGGTAAGGCCAGGCCAGGATGTCAGGGCAGCGAAAGGACTAGGTCAAGTCCACTATGTTGCAGCCTGCAATGGCCTGGCAATGCGACAGGTAGATCCAGCAGAGGGCTATGTTAAGCATTGCCAGCAAGTGACAGGCACAGTATGGTCCAGGCTGCCGGATGGGAAGGAGCCACTGGGGTGAGCACACCCACACGGTGGTCATAGGGCGAGTACGCCACTGGTCAAGCACGCCTTGCTATGGACCGAGGACGACGACACCTCTGCTGAAGCACACCCCAGGTCAGGACTATAGCTCGGATCTAGACAGGCCTAGCTATTTGAGCCAGCCCAGACCTAGCAGGCCAGACCCAGTGACCCCTTTAGGCAGCAAGGTGGTCAGCCTAGTTGACCTGGGCCAGGTACATGGTTATTCTGACTGTATTCTGACAAGGGTGGATCATGGCTTTCTCTCCATTCACTGCCCTCCGTCTCCGAGCCACAACTATATTAGCCGTGGTAACTACCACTTTCCTTCATGTCCATTCAAGCTGGACAACATGTGGACGGGGCAGAGCTACTGTCAGTCAATGTATTGCACTCCAGCAACAACTGGACTTGCCACACAGCCAGCCTGCAGTCCAGCTGCCAGCAGTGCAACCCTCGCTTAATGAAGGTGGGGTCTCCACTGATACCAAGTTTTGTTTCAGCATATGCTGCTGTCCGCACCCAGACCATGCAGGCAATCTGCAATAGTCCTACCTATGCGAGGTCACTAAGGCAAACGGCCTGTACCATGGCAGCGTGGGTTGAACTGAATAGGACAAGATATCATGCTGAGGGCTGCCAGTCATGCATAATATATTTTGAGTTATATCTGGTCTTTGGGGTTTAAGCAGACCCGGGGCGCGGGAGAACCAATGCTTGCACGACATTGAGCAAGTATAAGCAAAACTGAAGCAGATACATGAGCAAGACGGACTTGAGCAGAACACAGGCAAAGGCATAATTTAAATGAAAGGCAGAGCATTTAAGCAGAAAGGTACACGTGCATTGGGGAACATGTACATACGAATGAACAAGGTGAGCGCAAGGGAATTAGAAATAAGCAATTGCTCAAGCATAAGCAGACATGAGAAAATGTCAGCAAAAGCATAAGCAACATAAGGACTAGCATGAGCTGTAGCTATGGAGCAGAGTAGCTAAAGCCAAACGCTAAAGCAGGGGTTGAAGCCTAAAACAAGCAGAAGCAGAATGCACAGGCAAGCAGCACAAGCAGAAGCAAAGCATTGGCCATGAAGGTATTTGAACTAGTAATTCAAGACGACTTGCCTCAAGGGGCAGCTATTGTTTTGTCAACCGGCTTGGGCATATTGATCAAAAACTTTCTATGTTGATTAATCTAAGTAATATGTCATGTCACAGCTGCTCGCATGTTCAATGACTTTATGCTCAGCGCTATGGTGGTTTGGGGGGAGTAGTTATACTCCATGGGCGAAGAAGGGGAGGTAACTCCGCCTTCTTGACTCCACCCCATACCACATATGGGTATAGTGGCCTGGCCTCAGATTCTATAGCATGTCACCCAGCAGGCTGTCGCCCTCCTTGACGCAAGCTGACCCTTGTCGGGGTTGTGTTGCCTCCCCTAACAACCCCTCGTGTCAATTGCCCAAACTCCATCTGCCACTTATTCTGGCAGTTACGGAGTAACCTGTTTTGTGTATGTGACATGTTAGGAGCTACACAACAGTTGTAGGTGAGTTATACTATATCAATGACTCTGGTCGGGTCTGGGTCAGTTGATGCCAGAGATTATTAAATAAGGAATGCTCTGAGCCTTGCAGTGTTGCAAAGATTCTGCAAATCCCTGTAAACACATTATTTTTGGCACCGTCCACCCTTCATGTAACCTTTGTACTTTTTACTTTAGGTCCATTGCTCTTGGAATTGACAATTGAAGACCTCAAGGCACAGTTGAACACAGTAGAAACAAACCATAACCTAATTCTCCAAAGACTTGGAGCACTTGAGCAATATCTGTATCTTTCGCAGTCTCAGCCACAGCAACAGGTTCAACCACAGCCGCATCTCCTACCGCAGCCGTACCAGCCGCAGCTCGTACAGCCACAGCTCGTACAGCCACAGCAACACAGTTCCCCTATCGTTAGCCGAGCTAGTGCTAACCATAATCTCAGTACCGATCAAACCAGTCTGGAACCTTTGCCACTACCAGTGACTACTACGGGAAATACATTGCCGTCATCCGTTATTAATGTTGATAGTTTACACGATGTTGATGATGTCATCGAAAAGTACCCCAAGCTTAAAGGAGAAAGCAAGGCTGGGACTCTTGCAGTGAAGCTAGCCAAAGAGGCTTTATTTGGAGATACTGTACTAAAGCAGTGTACGCCTGCAGGGAGTCGTGAGCTGCCTGGGTTACCCACAGCCGAACTTTTTCAGCTGAAGAAGGTGATATTTAAACTCTTTCCGCAGTACCGTAACAGTCCTGTCGAGTTTGAACCATTGTGGAAGCGAAGCCTTGATGCTGTTGAGCAGGCATGCAAACGCCTACGCTCAAAAAGTCTTTAGCCATACTTACATGTACATATACACATACATCCTCTATTCACTTTATTTCATGCACAGTTTATTTTTATGTACTTATAAGTTGTATTATGATAATAATGGAAAACTTAAATCTTATCAATAAACAGCATCATAATATACTAGTACATGAGAATAATAAGAAAAAGCGTGCAGGGATTATGTACCTACTATACATGTGAAACAGTTACTAGTTGCATCTAATACCCGGTTGCATCACCATTCAGTTCTATTATTCTTGGGAGGACTTTACGAAGGTGTCTGATGTACTTCTTACATTTGCTGACACTGACAGTGCTCCAAAATCTCTGAATCCCATCTACCAATTCTTGCTTGGTCCGAGGCTTCACTTCCCGGCGAATAAACTCCTTCAGCTCGTGCCATAGATTCTCAATGGGGTTACAGTCTGGAGATTCAGCTGGTGTCTTCCACCAATTCACACTGCACTCTTCCATAAATGCTGCTGCTGCACGAGATGTATGCTTTGGATCATTGTCCTGCATGAAGCAATGCTTTTCAGGACACACTTCTCGTAGAAATGGAAGCAACGTCTGGTCCAGTATGTTGATGTGGAGTGGTGCATTCATAATACCATCGAAAATACAAATGCCTGTTCTTCCCTTCAGGCTAATCCCAGCCCACACATGGACTTTGACTGGGTGTTTTGCTCTGTAGCAGGAGGAGAAAATAAGGTATAATCACGTAAAGGAGGTCCAACAACTGCGTAGTAAATACTATGAATCTGATTAACATGCCTGTCTCGTATATTGGATGCCGAGTCAAGTAAATGTAAAATGTTTCTATGCTACAGTGTAGCTATACTCTATTGGTATATACGTACTTTGGCTTGTTCTTTGGACGCACTCCCAGCTTGCGGCAGCAAAAAAGCCTGTGCGTCTCCAGCTGAGCGGTACACTCGTCAGTCCAGATAACATCGAGAAACCCATCCTCTGCTTCATCCACGTATTTCCTCGCCCACTCCAGTCGCTTCTGTTTGTTCGCCTCCCTGATTAGTTTGCAATACGAGCTGCCACGAAACGTCCAGCTGAGTGATGTTCAACATCTCAAGATGGTGCGGAGAGAGAGCTGGTACCCGCGACTATTCAATAACACATGAAGTTGCACAGCCGTCGTCTCATTGTCGAGCCTCATCTGCTCTTCCACTATCTTCTTCACCTCTGCTGTTACTTTCGTCAGTCTGCCGCTTCCAGGGGCTCGAGCTATACTCCCCGTCTGTCTGTAGCGATTCACAAACTTCGCTATGCCTCGTCTACTCACTGACATGCCTTCTTCCCGTAGAAAGTTAGTAATAGTCGGTGGCTTGTATCCCTGGAAATAGAAATACAGGATTCTCTGTTTCTTATAGTTGCTGTACACCATATCTCTAGACTCTAAAAATAACCGACTGCTGTTCGAATTTACACATGTGAAAGAATGGAATGGGATCGAAGAACGGAACGGCACGGCACGTATTATTACATACAACGAAACGTAGTAGAACATAAACGGTACGGTAACGGTTATACCGTTGTACGGCCGTAAAACGGAAACGGAACGGGAACTTTTTTTTGACCGCTACTATATATATTATAGCCTCACTTAATAAAAAAGCGCTGATGCGGTGTATTGTTGTAGCAAATGGATTATGTTATAGTTAGATGATGGCATTGAGTGGTTTACAGGAAATACACGAGAGGCTTCATCTGATGCGAGTGTGTTTCCTGTAAACCACGAAAATGCCATCATCTAAGTGGCTTGTACTATAACATCCCTCCCACTTCACACGCTCCATGAGCACACTAATTTGGTTTGTGGTGTGCAAACAACTCAATTAAGTTTTTTATGTTCTATCTGCCCTAATTGGCAGATAGAGCATAGGCAGCTGTCTTCGAGGTATAGACTGCTACCGGCACCTTTGAACCGCCCACGCAGTATAGTACAAAATACTGTTACAAAACGGAACAGGGTATAGAGCTCAAATGAAAGCTGTTTATAATAGCAGCGACCAGAGACCACTGCAGCTGTCACGCTATCACCAAGAAGTTCACTTCAGCCCTGGGGATGATCAGAAGTGTATGTAGATTCATCATTATGTGAACTGTTTTTATATCTGTTTTCTACAGGACATGCTCTGCTAGCGGCTCTGAGCATATACAGCCTATGCTTTCGTACAATGGCAATATTACTTGTTTCTGTACATGCACTTTAATAACTAACAGGGGCATGCAGGAGCCTTTTTCATAGCTATCTCACCATTAGTTTACATGCAGGAACGGTTATCAACCCGTTCTGCTATGCCCATAAACAACACTTACCATTGAAAGAATCCGTCATAATCTGCAACATCCGAGTCAAAGTACACCCCTTTCTCGGTGCATGGTAAGTCTAGCCTCTTTATTTTTTTGAGCACACCAAGATATCTAAGTTCTTTCAGCAAACAACGCTACTTCAATCGATTTTACATGCATCCTAGCTATTGCCGTCATTTTCTCTAAACACATGTAGAAAATCGATCACGTGGAGGGCGTTGTCACTTTACGTACGTAGCCTCGCGTATTTGCGTAGTGGACTTCGCACTTCGTGCGGCTACGCGCAGAAAATGTGTGCGTAGCATTTCGCAAATCTTCGTGAATCTTTGAGTATCAACGCGACGGTACGCGTAAATTCACACTCATTTTCACCTGAGAATTTCTTCTTCCCTCAAACTAGAGGACCAGCTAAAACCAACATCACCTCCTGAACAGAAGGTAGTACATAACCTCTAAATAATAATCCTAATAGCAATGAGATAGATCCTCAGGAGTACATACCAGGTCTGAAGTAGAGTTTCCTAGTCAGCCTGCTGGCGGGTTCTGGGATTTGTTTGTTGCGGCCCCTGGATTGGAATTCTTCCGCCACTCTGCGATTGACCTCAGTCAGGATGTCCATGAGGTGCTCACGTGAAGCCAACTCAAACATGGTATCACAGAAAGCCTTGATGAACCAAGAACCATACCTGCAGTAGGAGAATGGAACACATGCCATGTGGGGTAGTCACAGTCATAAGTTATAGGCAGCTGAAATTCTATAGTATGTACATCTGGTCAAACGTAGAACTGCCAACCCTTCCCTCATCCACAGATCCTCTCACCCTTCGCTTCATAAACCAACATCCCTCACACTACTCACTCGGAGTTCCTCAAGGAGACATAGCCAGGGATAGTAGGATGGGCCAGTAAGAAGTCGGCCTCATTGGGAAGGATGGCCTCTGTAGATGTCTCTACCCCGTAGTCAAACTTGCCCCCACGATTGAGCTGGAAAATGAGAGGTAGTGTGGTGAGGGTAGGTCAAAGGTCAAGTAACGAGGGCACTCACTTACCTGCAGAATAAAGATTTTGGGCTTGCCAATGAGGGAGGGACAGTTATTACCATCGAAGTACCTACCAGAGGCGGGCAAGGAGAGAGAGAGAGAGAGAGAGAGAGAGAGAGAGAGGTACAGTAACAACAAAGATGAACTTGTGAAACTTTACAGATGGAAGCTATTACAACGAGTTTGTGAGCAAGTAAGTGGATAGCGACCTACTCAAGCACCTACTGAGGTTCACCACTATTCCCTATGCTCAGCTGAGTCAGGTATAACATTATGGTATTTACCCTGCCTATACACAGCAATATCAAGGAGTACGGTAGTACTCCACATGTAGGGATGGCCGTGTTAAATATGGACAAAACTGTATGATTAAATGTCTGCTTTACATGTAGTCATAAGCCTTTATGAGAAATACCTGTCATTCTCGAGTGTTTTCATTAGTAACAAGACTCTTAGCATGGCTGGAGAGCACCGATGCAGCACCACATTGGCAAGTCACTAAACAGGCAAATTGCCCTTACTGCAATATTCACTAAAGTAAGTACAATGATTCAAATACCAAAAAGTGGCACCAGAGCGATTTCAAAGAACTCGAAGTTTTCGGGAGTGATATACTAGCGCTCTCAAATGAACGCTTGCCATTCCATGCCATTTTCATTCATAACAATTAATAACGTAACTGGAAACTCAACTGAGCACATGTTTGGTAGTTTGAATTATTGCTTCAGGACTTGGAGTGTGCTTCATCATAGCAGTGAGTTGCTATGAGATACACATTAGTGTAATGAGTGCAACTGCTAGGCTAGGCTGACCTCAATGATGTGCATTAAATAGAGGCAATACCTGCATAGCTCTCAGTGCTGTGCACTCCTACGACCTACATGTACATGCAATCCTTGCCGGTATTGCCTTGCAGTTGTTTGTGGTCTCGTTTGAAGTATAACTATCTCAGCTAATACTCCACAGTTAGGTGTGCTGTGATAGTATAGCTACAAGCCGCTACGCCATGTATGCAACCTGGACCTGCCTGGAGAAAGAAACACTGCTGCCATTCAGAAAGGGCTCTAAAGAGGGTAGACGACTGCTGTAGTTTTGCTGTCGTTGGTTGGCTTCGAAAAAAATAACCTTACAGCACTACTGAACATACTATCCTATGCTAATCACGATTTACAACAACACATCTCTGCAAGGAAACTTTCTAGTATATGTACACATTTCCTGTATTTCTAGAGCTTCCCATGCTCTATGGGATTCTTACCATGCTCTATGTATAGGTCAGATCACTGCATAGTGGGGTGTATGACCTGTTATCTACCGTGGGAAGAATTACCTTACGAGGCTTCCAAGGGAGTTAATTTTCCCCAAGGTAGATAACGGGTCTTATACTATACCTAAGTCATTCTAACCAATCAGATTTCAGCACTACAGGTATATAACGGGTCATACCTACCGCGTGAAAAAATACACCCCGATTGCTTACGTAAAGCGGGTACCCGATTCCGTTCCAGTCGTTCAAATGTTCAGAAAGCTGTGGTAGGGCTGGTGGTAGGGTAGTCTAGGCAAGACGTACGGCGTTTTTTTGCCCATAAATCGATGTGAGATAGCACGGTAAGCTATTGGTCTCCGTCTGTAGCTAGTTTTGTTGCGTTTCTGTGTGTTTGTACGTGTGGCCACGCTGCCAGCCTACCGTTTTTGCCAAAATGGTGCCAGGGTCGGGCTAGACGGGTAGCTACCGTGGCTATTAGCTGTTGTTCATGTCTGTTACAATTGCTGGGAGTGTCTCGCCACTTGTAGCTACTATTTTGCGTTGCGAAAGCTTGCTAGCTACCCAGTTTATCGCGTCGTGCTGAACGGCACCTTTCGAACCTTCTAGCGAGCAGTAGCTTGCCTTGCAGTTCTTGATGCTTTGGCAACTCTTGTCAGAATGACTTAGGCATAGTATAAGATAGATAGACCACTGATAATTTTTCCCGCGGTAGATAACGGGTCATACACCTCGCTACACAGTGATCTGTCCTATACATAAACCCTGCTACGCAGTGATCTATCTATCTTGTACTATGCCTAAGTCATTCTGACAAGAGTTACCAAAGCATCAAGAACTGTAAGGCAAGCTAGCAGCTTGCCAGAAGGTTCGAAAGGTGCCATTCACCAGACACGATAAACACAACGCAAAATAGTAGGTACAAGTGGCGAAACACTCCCAGCAATTGTAACAAATATGAACAACAGCTAATAGCCATGGTAGCTACCCGTCTAGCCCGACCCTAGCGCCATTTTGGCAAAACACGGTAGGCTGGCAGCGTGGCCACACATACAAATACATAGAAACGCAACAAAACTAGCTACAAGTGACAGACGGAGACCAGTAGCTTACCGTGGTAGGTATGACCCCTGTAATACTGAAATCTGATTGGTTAGAATGACTTAGGTTTAGTATAAGAAACAATACTATCCCACGTTACTATAGTAACATATACTAATAAAGCCATAATGTGCAGGTGTTACTACTATCCCCAAAGGAGATAGTCAAATCCGATTGGTCAGCTAGTCATGAACACTAATGATATCTGCTAGACTCTCTCTAGCCTTTCCAGCGGTAGGCGCAGAGAGGGTCTAGCTTGATAGACTAGTAATAGGCTTACTGAGAGAAGTGGGTAATAAACACATTATTGCCTTCGTCAAAGCAGAATAAGGCTGATACTAAACTCGTGGGCAGCATTTTCACTCACCTTCGGCTTGTGAAAATACATCTGCCCACACACGCAATATCCAGCCATATTCCACTTTCAAATATGAATACACTAACTCATATCCGATTGCCTAAACATACAATGACATAAAACATAAACACAAGAGTCAATATCAAAATTACCTTGTGATGTCCTCGACAGGTATTAGGTCGCCATCAGTGCTGTAGAGCTTGCTACTGACGCCATGGGTCAGTATCGCCACCATCAGGCAGTCAAAGCGAGAGTGGTCCAGTTCGGATACACTCTGAGGAAAGAGAGAGGGCCATCAGTGCTAGAGGAGGGGACTAGCAGTAGGGCAGGGGCGTCAGCAGTAGGGAAGGGGCCTAACAGTGGGGGGTGGGGGGGATCCGTGCTAGGGGAGCAGTATTAGTGTCAGGGGAGGGGGTCTAGTAGTAGGGAAGGGGCATCAGTGACAAGAGGGTATCTGTGCTAGGGGAGGTCATCTATGATGGTGAGAATAGGGAAGGAGCAGCAGTGGTTAGGGGTGGGGTACCAGTGGATACCTGTGGTAGGAGGGACAGAAAACTAGCTATAGTTCTGGCCTTTCCTTACCTGAAACCTTCTGAGCACATCTCTTCCCTTGAGGTTGTCATATCTATTGGTATAGAAGCCCAGGTAGATGAATAGCTTCATTAGTGCTTCTGCATCTCGGTCCGTGCCAACCCGATCCTGGGTGAGAGAAGAAGGGAGGGGCTTAGGGAGCAGAATGGGAGGGGCTTGGGATAAACGTACATTGGGCCACCGTTAGAACTAGATCAATGTCACACCACTCACCTTCATCCCACAAGTGAAATGCTTGTTGTTGATGATAAGACCAACACCACGTGGCTTAGAAAACATCGGGTAGGCCACCTTTGGATAGTTGTACATCATCTCCGGTTCAGAGTATACTCCTGTGAGAGGATGGAATGCCACACTATCACAAGGCCATCTCTGGCTAGTATATAGCTGCTGCTGCACCTGAGATGACATCACACTACAGCTAAGGCACACACAGATGGCTATATACTCGTACTAGAGAGTCTGGGTGAGCGTGAGAGAGCCCCACGTCACACTGGCGTGTTCAATGTCGAGTTTTGTCCGCATGTCTGTCCGTCTGCTGGGCCGATCCGTCGCATACTGCACATTGTTTTCATATTCAATACAACATTTCTTACCACACGCATTCAATACATCGTAACTGTTTGAATCACACCGCATCAAAACGGTGGTTGTGGTAGTTGTAGGGGATGTCCTGTGTTGCATGAACGATCAGAGAGAGTCCGTAGCTATACCCAATACATTAGTTCATTTCGCTTCTTCCACCACCCCAGCAACTCCAGCAGCAAACGCCAATCAATTCAGTCTATTACACAGTTTACCAAGGAAGGCTAACTACAGCTCCAAACTTATATAGTACAGTTTGTGTAGCCTCGGTAGATATGAGAACTGGGAGATAGACTGTATGATTGAGCGATGCGTACATAAGTTTCAAGCAGCACAGCCTGTCCCTTCATTCTGCTATAGCGGTCATGATCACCTGTGAATATGTTGCAGACACAAACATCATTCTCCAAAGACCAGCAGTTCTTTTGCAGCATCACTGTTAGCTAGGTTAGCAGGTATTCTCGTGACTGGCTGGTTTGTGACAACACTAAACTGCCCCCCAGGTGCATTTCTGTTGCTGTAACATCCTACCTGTGTCTGAGTTTGTCTTACCAACTGTTTATGCAACTGACACCTATGCTTACACACAAATACTCGCTCCCCCCCCCCCCCATACTCATGGAATGAGGCTAAAACCTATTACTTACATGTTTATTGTAACTATGTGCACCAGTCTCCCAACCAGTTCTCTGATTAATTTAGCTACTGAATTAAAATTCCTGCCATTTTTACATGTTTTATACACAGTTTCAAAGCTCTGATCCCAGCTAGACACCAAACAAAACTGTTGTCTAACCATCCAAGGCTGCTACCCTAAGGGCTAAGGGCTCATACACATGACGGAATGAGACAACAGCCAAGACACGGGTTCACACAATTCATCTGAAAAATGCCGCTTTTGGATCTAGAAATGCAGAAAACCGCCCTAAATAAGGTTACATGCACTGCCAGGAACACTAAAAATGTTAAAAGCAAGCAAACCTGCTATGAAAAATTAACTAGACCAGAGCGACCATTCCAATGGGGATAGACTCTTCCCTCACCCACCCCCCTCCCCCTCCCTCACGCAAAAACTATAACTCTCAAAATAGGGATTAGGAACTAAAGATCTCGTGCCCAGTTTACGCCCACCGCACCACACCATAGCTGAAAAGTCTAGAGAGGGTCTAGCAGATGTCATTAGTATTCACAGTTCACAGGTCACACTACAACAGACAACGGACAGTGGCAGTGTACCACTAAAGCCATAATGCGCATGATACAACTATCCCCAAAGGAGATACATGTAGTAAAATCCGATTGGTCATGAATACTACTGACATCTGACAGACCCTCTCTAGCTTTTCCGGTGGTGTGCGCAGAGAGGGTCTAGCTCGGTAGACTAGGCCTAGAATTACAGATAAATGAAGCTAGTCGTTATACTCCTGATTCTACGGTATCACTCTGTCTATCATCACATTATCGTTCGTCGCACACATACAATTGAAGATGGTGGTGCTTTCAGAAAAGTCTGGGATAGAGGCTAAACTGGTGCTGATGGTTTTTCGCCATGTGGATACCAGAAAGATGTTGTTAGTTCGATTGTTCGATCCCATTTTACCTCTGAATGGCCTTAAAGGCCAGATTTGAGATTGAAAATCGAGCAACTACTAGGAGAGAGAAGCTTCCAAATTTCCATGATAAGACAGCAACTATAATCCTAGCGGATAAAAATTACAGGTAGTTTTGCTATTGTTGACTGGTTAAAAAGCCTTTTCAGTTGTAGCAAATCCAAAATCAGACAGTTTCTAGTTCTTCCGTTTACTATACATGTATACTGACTCCGTACTACTCCTCGCCATGTGACTGAATTTGGTCGCGAATACTTTTTTCTACTGACCCTGTTCCGTAAATTCTCGCGCATGCACAAACAGTGTGTAGCAGGCTCGACTCTCCCCTCCACTAGAGCCTGGGAAGGAGGCTACACTCGCGATGGAAAGTCACTCTGTCACTATGGATGCCTGACTCTCGTACAACTACTTGTGCACCCCCCCCCCTCCTCCCCCAATCCTCTTCTTCCCTCAAACTAGAGGACCAGCTAAAACCAACATCACCTTCTGAACAGAAGGTAGTACATAACCTCTAAACAATAATCCTTATTAGCAATGAGATTGATCGTCAGGAGTACATACCAGGTCTGAAGTAGAGTTTCCTAGTCAGCTTGGTGACGGGTTCTGGGATTTGCTTGTTGCGGCCCCTGGACTGGAATTCTTCTGCCACTCTGCGATTGACCTCTGTCAGGATGTCCATGAGGTGCTCACGTGAAGCCAAATCAAACATGGTATCATAGAAAGCCTTGATGAACCAAGAACCATACCTGCAGTAGGAGAATGGAACATATGCCATGTGGGGAAGTCACAGTCATAAGTTATAGGCAGCTGAAATTCTATAGTATGTACATCTGGTCAAACGTCCCAACTCTCAACCCTTCCCTCATCCACAGATCCTCTCATCCTTCGCTTCATAAACCAACACCCCTCACACTACTCACTCGGAATTCCTCCAGGAGACGTAGCCAGGGACAGTAGCATAGGCCAGCAAGAAGTCGGCCTCATTGGGAAGGGCAGCAAGGTACTCTCCCGCATCTGGGTCATCCAGGGTGAGATCAACTGGGTGATGCTATAAGAAACAGCATCTAGTGAATAACCACTGCAATACACTCTGCCCATTGCACACAACATGAAAGCAGCCTCACCCACTCCCCACTGCTGGGTGAGACACTTACCTGCTTCTCCATCAACTCCTTCACGTCGGACTTGGAATCTGTTGACTCTGTCTCTACCCCGTAGTCAAATTTGCCCCCACGATCAGCCTGGAGGATGAGAGGTAGTGTGGTGAGGGTAGGTCAAAGGTCAAGTGACGCAGGTACTCACATACCTCAAAAATAAAGATTTTGGGCTTGCCAATGAGGGAAGGACAGTTTTCACCATCGAAGTACCTACCAGAGGCAGAGAGAGAGAGAGAGAGAGAGAGAGCGAGAGAGAGAGCGGTATAGTTACAATAAAGATGAACTTGTTTCCATTCAATATAAAACATGGTACAAGGAAAACTTTACAGAGAAGCATGGAAAACGCTGTCGAGACGGATGCTATTACAAAGAGTTCATGAGCTCTTGACAAAAGTAGATAGCAACATATATGTACTCGAGCATCTACTGAGGTTCACCACTATTCCCAACGTCCAGCTGAGTAGTATAACATGGTATATACACAGCATACCCATATATTAAATCAAATACTGCTATGAATACAATAAATTAAATTCATATCCCACAACCATTGATGGCCTGGACATACAATGACTAAACACAAGAGTCAATGTCAAAATTACCTTGTGATGTCCTCGACAGGAATGAGGTCGCCATCAGTGCTGTAGAGCTTGCCATTGACGCCATGGGTCAGTATCGCCACCATCAGGCAGTCAAAGCGCGAGTGGTCTAGCTTGGATACACTCTGAGGAAAGAGAGAGGGCCATCAGTGCTAGAGGAGGGGAATAGCAGTAGGGCAGGGGCGTCAGCAGTAGGGAAGGGGCCTAACAGTGGGGGGTGGGGGGCATCCGTGCTAGGGGAGCAGTATCAGTGACAGGGAAGGCATGTCAGTGCTAAGGGATGAGCATCTGACAGGTGAGGGGGATCAGTGGTAGCGGAGGGGGATCAGGGGCAGTAGGGGAGGGGCATCAGCGGCAGGGAGGGGATCAGTGGCAGGGGAGGGGCATCAATGGAAGGGGATCAGTGCTAGGGGAGCAGTATCAGTGACAGGGGAGGCATGTCAGTGCTAAGGGAGCGGCATCAGTGACAAGTGAGGGGGGTCAGTGGTAGCGAAGGGGGATCAGGGGCAGGGGAGGAGTATCAGTGGCAGGGGAGGGACATCAGTGACAGGAGGGGGATTAGTGCTAGGGGAGGGGCATCAGGGGCAGAGAATGGCAATCAGTGCTAGGGTAGTGGATTAGTGGCAAGGGAGGGGCATCAGTGGCAGGGGAGGGACATTAGTAGTAGGGGAGAGGGATCAGTGCTAGGGGGAGGGGCATCAGTGCCAGGGACAGGCAATCAGTGCTAGGGGAGGGGATTAGCGGCAGGGGAGGGGCACCAGTAGTAGGAAAGGGGCATCAATGATAAGAGAGTATCTGTGCTAGGGGAGCCCGTCTATGATGGTGAGAATAGGGAAGGAGCAGCAGTGGTTAGGGGTGGAGTACCAGTGGCTACCTGTGGTAGGAGGGACAGAAAACTAGCTATAGTTCTGGCCTCCATTCCTTACCTGAGACCTGCTGTGCATCTCTCTTCCCTTGAGGTTGTCATATCTATTGGTATAGAAGCCCAGGTAGATGAACAACTTTGTCAGCACGTCTGCATCTCGGTCCGTGCCAACCCGATCCTGGGAGAGAGAAGAGGGGAGGGGCTTAGGGAGCAGAGTGGGAGGGGCTTGGGATAAAAGTATATAGGGCCACGGTCAGAACTAGACCAATGTCACAAATGAAACCCCACCCACCTTCAACCCACAAGTGAAATTCTTGTTGTTGATAATGAGACCGCAACCACGTATCCGAGATCTCATTGGGTAGGCCACCTTCGGATGTTTGTACATCTTCTCCTGTAGGGAAAGGGGCTGCTCCCCACTGCCCACCTCCTCCTGCAGTAGGGGGAAGGCCCACTCCCCATTGCCCAGGAACACCATCTCAAACTCAGCAGGGATGGGATGGTAGGCAGAGAATAGTCCTGGGAGAGGATGGAAATCCACACTATCACAAGGCACAACAAACCATCTCTGGCTAGTATATAGCTGCTGCTGCACTGGAGATGACATCACACTACAGCTACAGATGGCTACATATAGACTGGCAGAGAGTCTGTCACGTTATATTTGAACAACTATTTCAGATAATTGGTATAACATTTCGGCCCCTTTCAAATACCGTAGACTCAGGTTAATAAGCGCATGCACCTATCACACTAGAAGGTAAGGAAATATGCGCTTATTAAAAATGTACACTTATTACAATGTACCACACCCACCACAGTAATAGTACCGCCCACTTTTTGCAGGTGTGTCATAGCCATCATGTTTTCAAGCGAATCTGGACTCCCGTTGTTGGTGAGGTACTCACTGTGGCTAGAGAAGCTGGTAATACTGAAGATTGATTTGCTGTTGTAGTTACAAAGGATGACATGGTAGTCGGTCACGTTCCACGCGAGTTCACAAAGCTTAGTTAGCACTTCCTGAGGCACAGTGGCACAATAGCTAGTTGAAGTAACTGGTATCGCTGCCATCTCCACACGACTTTGATTGGGAAGCCATACAATGTACAGTTACTTCGTCCTTGAGGTAATCAAAAGTGAGCCATCCAGCTTCCTAGCTTCTCCAAAGTTATCGATTGGGTAGGGGTCTTCTGGTCGTGGATAACCAGCTGCAGCACCTTTCAAAAAGTCTTTGAGCTTCTCCAAAGTTACTGGAGCTGCGAAACCCTGGGGTGGAGCTGACAGGGGGTGCTTGGTGCGTTTTAGAGGCGGCAAGTCGATTCAGTCATCTATTCCGAGCAAAACCGGGTCTCCATTTTGCCAACTTTCAGCTATACTAACTAGAACTACTTTCAGCCATTTTGACTGCTGCCTGCACTATACTAAGTACGAGGTTGCTAACATATGCTTGACCAATACAAATTTCAGCCAGCACTAGGGTAAGACGAAGGTAATATTTTACCAGTCCAAGAGGGCTGTAATATATGTAATATTGTTACCAAGATTATGGGGGGAAGGTTGGGTTAGGGGGGTATACACCCCCTTCCCCCGGAATGAAAACCCTGTGTGGGATCACCATGCTACATGTACATGAGTATTTAATTGCCTTGCGACCTGCTAAGCAACAGAGAAGTACCAAGCCTAGTGGAAAGTAACTTATCATCAAGGACCTAAAGTTAAGATATTACCTGATACCCAGGCCCCACACCCAGTTTTTAATGGCCAGGTGCACACGAAGCGTGGTCTCGGCTGGTTCCCAAAAATTTTTTTTTTTTTTGCATTTGTCTAATTATTTGGTTGTCGCACGTCCACACTATTGCGTGTGCCAAACTGCAATCACGCTTGCTCATGAAATTTCTATGTCACAAAGCGGTAAAGTGAAGGGAGCAGGCTTGTAGTGATTGTTGTTCACAAGGAAATGCCCAGAAATTGTGATTGGTAGTTCGAATCTTGGATCCCATTTGCTTGGGCCAAAGACCTTCCAAATATGGTCGGTAGGTCGGCTTAAAATGATAATAATAGTCACGTGATCAGTCCTTAATCACGACATTTTACAGCGTAACGTACGATTGGTTGCAACAAAGAATTCTACGAAGGAATTTTCACAATTACAGCTCACAATCTTAGGCTTTTGGACGTTCTTTTCACCTGCGCACTGAGCCATACGTACATGCATTAGTAATACATCACGCAACTAATTATCATTTTTGAATCCTTTTTGGGTCAGTCGGGCCCGAGCAACATAAAATTAGTATGGCCTTAGAAAACCATTTCAGCTGCAGAAAGTCAGAATCAGGTTTACTGAGGCTACTGTGGAGAGTACCAAGGAATTATAAATACCTGTTGGAAGAAGAGCAAGGGCTGCTCCAGCATCCTGATGAATGCAATCCGATTGAAGAACTTCAATGAAGTGGTGGTAGTACTGTGAGTTGAGGTTGATCTTACTCAGCAGTGCATCGATGAGATGCTTCACCCTCGCGTACTCAGTGACATCTGGGCCACGGTTGGTAGCTTGATCAAACACATCCTGTCCTATAATTCCACGAGCTCTCAAATGATTGGACAGAATACTGGAAAGTCTGCTCTTCGCCAGAGGCGTAATGATGCCAGCAGAGTTCTTACAAAGTACCTCATACTCCCAGCTGGTTGCGGACTGCGATGTTGCTGAAGGAATACATACAAAGCTTGAAATTCAAACATTTATCGCAGCGACAATCCGCCCTACTCCATTACTACCATTTTGATCTCCATAAGAACACTATTGATCTATGTAATACGTTTTATACATTTATAGCTATATTATATACCTCCATGGCTCAGGCTGGGCGTTGAAGGATCGACTCCCTCGGCCATTTCTTGCAGGGCTGAGTCGGCTCAGACCACTCAAAAATGCATTAACACTCTTGCGCATGCGCAGTCACGTGCCATTTATTGCCGTTAATTACATTCCGCATCTCGTGTCAACTTTTTAACGCCCCCGCAACCCACGTGGTGTAAATCGCAAACGGCGCAGGTTTTCACCGAGTAAGACAGCCAAACTCTGGGCGATAGGCTTCGGTGGAAATGTACACTCCGGAATGTTATTAACTCATAATTGCCTCCCTGTTAATGCTAGCTTAGTAGATTTCTCTATCACTTACCAGGCTGTAGCTTGATAGAGGAGGAAAGGCTGACACTCTGCCGCACAATGGCGCTCTAAGCAGCTTTTAAAACGCGATTCAAACGCGACTTTTCCAATTAACGCACGTTAGAATGTAATTATTAAGCCAATTGGAAGTGCGCCTGCATTCCAGGCGCAGGGTACACTTCCACCCCAGCCTATCGCCCAGACCCTCTTACAATTTTCGACGGGTCTGGGTACCCGGAGACTAACTGCAGCTGACCAAACATAATAGACCTTTATCCATTACTACGTCATTGTGACGTCTGGGGGGTAATAGTAGGCGCTAATTGGAATACGAACGCTATGGCGGTGTGGCGAATGGAGCGGAAAGAGCTCGATTCTCAGAGTCCAGCAGCTGCAGAAGAAGACAAAACCCGCGGAAACTGTTGCTAGGTGAGTTGTTTCGTTTATGTAACTTGAGTTGGTTGGGCCATGTATTTTGTGCTGAGAATGAGAAGGCGCTGTTTGTAAGGAAGTGTTTTATATTGTGATTGTGGAGAGTAGTTGGTTGGAGAGTTTATTGCATCTGTGGGACTTTGAATAGATTTGTAAGATTGTAGAGCACTCTATTGAACACTTGAGCCCTGTCCTATGCCTCGGCATCAGATTTGCAGCATACATGGATGCTCTAGCAGGAGTGATAGGCCAGAGTTTGAGGGTGTAAAATTTCATCGCCTACCACAAGACCCTAACCTGAGATACCAGTGGTTGATTAGTATTAAAAGACATGTTAGTGTAAGTGAGAACTCCAGGATTTGCAGCCTACATTTTGAAGGAAGGGGGGGAAAGCGATGATTCCCAGATCCCAACCAATTTTCCATGGAGTGTGCCAGTAAAGCATCGACCCCCCCCCAAGTGTTCGAAACCCCATTCCTTCCAAAAAACGAAAGAAAGAGAAGCTTCCAACAACAGCTGAGGTAGAGCTAGACATAGCAAGGAAGGAGATTGAAAGGCACGAAGAGAGAATAGTGCAGTTGCAGGCAGATGTTTTGAGGCTTGAAGAGGAAGTAACAACTTTGATGTCTCAGCGCTTCCTCCTAAAACGATTTGAAGGAAGCGATTCAGATATTCGGTTTTACACTGGCCTTTCATCATACCCTGTGCTTATGTGCCTTTATAGATATATCAAACCTCTACTATGTTACCTACGTTTATGTCGTAGTGATATTAAGAATACGTCTACCCAAACATTTAAACCACGAGCACGAGCACTACAACCTATTGATGAACTATTCCTGGTATTAGTTCGGTTGAGATTAGGATTATTGGAACAAGATTTAGCTCATCGGTTCAATATTGGCATTGCTACTGTATCCCGTATTTGTATAACTTGGATCAAGTTCCTGAACCAGCAACTTAGACCCCTTATTACATGGCCCTCAAGAACAGTTATCGATTCACATATGCCAGAGCAGTTTAAAGAATTTTACCCCACTACCCGTGTTATTATTGATTGTACCGAGATACTTACCGAAGTGCCCTCATCTATGTCTGTGCAGTCACTCACCTACTCATCTTACAAGCACCACAACACATTCAAAGGCTTAGTTGGCATTTGTCCTACAGGAGCTGTTACATTTATATCTGAGTTATATGCTGGTTCATTATCTGACCAAGCCCTTACCCGTGACTGTGGCATACTAGAACTTATCGAGCCTGGAGACTCCATTATGGCTGACAAAGGCTTTGATATTGGATACGACGTAGCACTACGTGGTGCAAAGCTTAATATCCCCCCATTTTTAAAGAATCAACAGCAACTTTCCAAGAAGAATGTTATTACCACACGTCAGATAGCCTCCCTTAGAATTCATGTTGAAAGAGCTATTGGCCGCATCAAGCAGTATAATATTTTATCGAATGTCATACCACTGACTCTTGTAAAATCTGTTGATAGCGTATGGAGAGTTTGTTGTGCACTGAGTTTGTTTCACCCTCCCTTGGTTACCGATCCAGCTTTACTTTCAGATATCGAAATCTGAGTTAGTATGTACTATCCATTCATTTCGTATGTTCCATTTTGCTTAATCAGGTAGCAATTACAGATAAATATGTTCTACATGTGTACATAAAGTTGTGTCCATGAATTTTTTAGTCTCCTATAGGCGCAGGCCTTGCCTGCATTTTGAGTAGCCTGTCTATTTGCTTTGCGTCTGGTTTTGATGGCCATACCTGACTAAGAAGTATTGGGTCCTTGCAGTTCTTTTCTAGATCCTCCCGAAGGGACATGATTCTAGCCGTATGAACTAGGGCAAGACTTGGATCAATGGGTTCGATTTCAGTAGGGGTGTGTTGTGGCAATTTTCCATACTTAGGTTTAACTACCTCCAGCATCTTCACTGGTGTTGGTTCTTTCTTGGGCTTTGATGGAACTCCCCACTTCCTGGGCAATGAAGTGGAACTAGGGGGTCCGCTACTTCCATGGCTAACACGCTCCCTATTCACATCATCTATGGCGAACATCAGCGCAGCAGTATGATTGCAGGCTGAATTACCCGCAACACAGGTACAGCTTCCATATAGAACTTGCCCGTTTGTTTTATTGAGAGCAATGGCTGTTTTATATGCTCCAGGTTTCTGTGAGGGTAGTACTGTCGCACGAATGATGCAGTAAACAGAAGTACTAGTCACATCATGAATTGATAGGCATTGAACCTTCCCTGAACTGAACAGCCTGTATCCCCTCTCAAATGGCTTTGATGCAGTGACCCGCTCTTTGTGCAGTCGTCCTGTTATGAAGTACTGATGTATGTGCTTTAGGGTGAGTGGGGGCAGATCAATAAAGTTGGCATCTATCCATCCACGTTCTGATGATATTGTGGCCTCATAACCATCAGGTGCTGTCTCATTATTGTCGTCATCACTCTCTTCTACAGGTGAATCAAACCCGCATCTGATTGCTCCCTCAACCCTATGGATGGATCAGTTGTGTACATGTATTTTATTTATTATGTCATTATAAAAGGGAGGGGTAAATTACCCCTCCTAACTGCTCTGTAAGTGCAACGATTTACATTTAAATCTTACTTTGCTACGAGTTCGTCCTTTTTTAGTCCAGAATAGCTTAGTCCTCGGGCCTTAAGCCAAATTTTTAGTGCAGAGCATGTCCACTTATGGATGGGAACAGCGCTACAAGATCGTGAAGGGCCAGGCGAAGATAAACAGCCCTCAACTTCAGATACAGTCGCCATCGAATCTCAACAACAACACTATAGTATAAAAAATCAATGTACTAACCTCGGAAATGGCGTAAGTACCGAAAGACAGCTGTACAGCTGAGAAAAGAAAGACAACAGCAGGTACAGTCGCGCTTTTCGCACCGCCTCGTATTCCAATTAGCGCCTACTGTTACCCCCCCAGACGTCGTAATTACGTAGTAATGGATAAAGGTCTATTGAACATAATGAGCACTGGTTGAGAATATAGCTAATAGTAAAAAACAAACTAGGGAATAGCATAATGGAGGAGAGGCTCCGGGGGGGAGGGGAGGGGGTGGAATTTTGAGCCTGCATCCAGAAAGGGCGGGGTTTGTATTGGTCTCGTGTTCCTTTTGTAACGCCCCCGCAACCCACGTGGTGTAAATCGCAATCGGCGCAGGTTTTCACCGAGTAAGACAGCCAAACTACGTGGGAGTACTACAACCTAAACTTTACGGATCTAAAAACCAACAAGCTCCACTTCAGTGAGTCCTCAGCGGGCCTGGCTCAGCGAATCTCGCTGGAAGACCGAAGCCACCAAGGTGGCGCTTAGTCTCGCGGGCCAGCCTCACTCGCACACTCCTCGTGTGCGAGTGAGGCTGGCCCGCGAGACTAGGTGGCGCTCACTCTCGGAATTCTACTATTTATCTATGCTATATTAGCATGCTAGCCATACTTTCTAAGCTTAATTCAGACGTACCCGAGAGGGAGGACAGAGCTAGTCTGGTGACAAGCCTATATTACGTTTTGTACTCCCTGCAGAAATTTTGCAGTCCAATCAGATTGCAGAACGGCTAATTAAAATACCGATACCACGTGAACCCGCTAGACGGTACGGCTTCGGGCTTCGAGTGCAAGTAAGCTTTGACACCCGCTCAGAACGAGAGGCAGCCAGAAGTGCAGCAAGGGAATTGAGCTACCTGGACTTCAAACCTGAACAGCTGAAAGTCGTACTGACATTTGTAAAGGGTCGTGATGTGTTTGCTGTACTTAATAATATTCGTTAAGCGTTATGTAATCTTACGTATAGTATTACGTACTGCGGAACAAAAGTTGGTATAGGCTTGTCACCAGACCCTCGCGCTTCGCGCTTCGGGTCTGGCTTCGCCAGACTAGGACAGAGCATGAATGAAAACTAGTATCGCGGGCCCGCCTCACTCGCACATGAGGCTGGCCCGCGAGACTAGAATGAAGACCTGGCAGAGGATACGGTTTTGCAGGAAGACTGAACACTCAGCAAGGGACAGAACGGACAAAAGTTTCCAAATGGGTTTGAAAGCAGTATACTTATTATTATAACCACCTCTGCTATCCCTTCCTGCTGTTACTGCTGACGTTGAGAATCAAGAATCAGATAAATTATGAGTAATCTTGCTTACAGTATTCTGTGAAGGTAGTTTAGTTTAGTCGACCACGGGATAGTGAGCAAGGAGAGGGGTCGTCAACGAGGGAGAAGGGTAGCAAGCGTTTCTGAGCGTGATGACACCAAGGTCTTTGTTCAAATTACCCTGGATGATCTCAATGCAATCAATTAAGGCAAGAATGATTGCAAATGAAGCAACCACAACCTGGCTTGTCTTCCCTGAGACTCTCATACAAGACATGAATAATCAGGTTGTGGAGGCACGAATCAATGGCCTCAATGCAGCACCGCAGGAAGAACATTCTGCAAGGGACAGAACGTACAAAAGTTTCCAAATGTGTTTGAAAGCAGTACTTATTACTACAACCACCTCTGATCACAGCTATGGACAAAAATTGGCTGCGAGATAATGTCTGGGCATGGAAGGCCTGGGTACAAGGCTGTTTTTAGTTAACCTTTTCCTTCTACAGGTCTGCTGTAGTCAAAACCTCCCTCCTAAAGATTGAGTACCCGTGTCTGCAGGACTCCTGGAGACAATTGATTGTCGAGGGAGCCATGAAAGTCTGTGGCAGCTCATGCCCATTCTGGCATTTCAGTGGTGTGCAGGTGTCGGAGTGGTCAAAATACACATAAGCAGGTGATTTTTTATTGCATGTATGTGTCACTAATGGGAGGCAGGATGTAGGTAGTGTAATCAAACAAGTAAGCTCAGATTCTACTTTGAAGAACTGCTAAACTTATAGCCTCGTACCCAGGCCTCCTTCCTGTCAAAGCTGCATGTCTGCGTTACAGCAGTAGAGAGTGATGCTTTTAAGTGATCAGCAGACAGTCACTGTAGCACTTCGGCATGTGACCATGAGTTATCCATGCTATGATAGCTGTGTAAGGTATAACAATCAGGAGAACCGGGATTATGTTATAACCTCTGTTATGCACGTCTGGCAACTAGCTATCATCCATTTAAAAAGAAAAAAATTTGCCAAACATAGTAAAAAGTACGAAGGTAAGATGGTGTTTGGACTGTGGTTATAGGGTATAGTATTTGCGGGAAATAGTGATGTTGAGGAAGTACATGTACATTTTGGGAATATACACCTTTTACTTAAAGAATTATTGGTGTTTTGAAATCGTACACCAATCAATCTGAGTCCGGTCAATTGGCCACTATAATTTTACAGCCAACATGATAGCTACCATGCATTATACAGAACAGGAGAAGTACATAAAGTTGCCGTGACACTGAAATGCAAATAATAAATATTATGAACAGATTTTATCAATCGGTTTTACAGTGATATATAATATATATATATATATATATATATCACTATCGGCCATCAAAGACATTATTGGTTTTGTTTTATGGACTATAGTATTGTAAGAATAAGGGAGAGGTTTGTTGGAATCTACACCCTCAGACTGGGAGTATGAGCTAGAGATTTGGAGTTATGACTGTGCAACGTACAATTTACTTTTCATTCCCCAGCTCATTCTCCCATAACGTAGTTTACCTTGTAACCTGCTGTTACTAGAAACATGCACTCCAACAAATAATTGACCATGACTATTAACATGTTTCTCGTACATAGGTAGTACACATAATCATTATGTATTTGCATGCAACTGGTGTGCAGAGTATTCAATTAGAATATGTGCACATAAAACTGCAACTGAGATAACCATAGCTAGGTTAAAGTAACCCTTCTATTTTTGCAGTGAGTATATGCATGTATATACAATGTGCCACCTCCACTGAGAAATGGCATTTAACTTTTGAATATGGTAGTGTGGAGGGTGAGAAATTAATGTATCATATAATGACTCCAAACATTCATATCTACCTTGAAGTATAATGAAACTGTAAGTGGGCCTTTTCACACACAGATACAACTATATAGCTAGCTACTTGTACAAACGGCAGTCTACACATAGCTATTAAATTACAGTTGCAGGGCAATCTAAAGTTAGACATCAACTATCACACTCACGGCATGTAGATACTTTTTTCTTGACAGAAAGCTGCACATTTTGTCTTTATAACTGGAAGCCACTTTTTGATCAAAACAGGACGTATCGGAGGCAAAAATAACAGAAAGAAGCAAAGGTAGACACCTGCACAAAGCACCATGCACAGAAATATGTATGGAACATCAACACTGATATTGTTAACACTTGATGTGATGAGGAAAATAGCCATGCCAACCACACTGCTGACAAGTAGCAAAATGTTCAATATAACGATACCATGTGTCTTGAAGTCCTTCAAACGGATATTCCGAGCAAGAAGTGCAAGTACAGAACTGGAGCTCAATAAGAATGTTTCGTAAAGGAAAATCGGAACAAGCCAAACCCAAATATTATTGCACTCACATTTCTCTTCTACTGTTGCCAACTCGTGTGTGATGGTATTTCTCTTGGTTGTTCGAGTCAGCGGATCCACTGCACTCCACACTGAACATAGGATGACACTAAGCAAAGCCATTGCTGTTATGACTGTTGCTAGAATTGAATCTTTTGAGAAATTGTTAACACGTTGCAGTTTTTTGGAAGACACTACTATGCGGTAGAGTCGCCATGTTTTAGCGCACACTGTTCCAAACACCAGGGTGGACCCAATGGCTATACACCAGGCAAGAAAGTTGCAGAGGACAGTTTTTGAGGCTTCATTAGTATCGCTGGCTTCAGTGACTGTATAAAAGACTACTGCTGAGAGAATGAAGTAACAGCCAGTGTATGCAAAGTGGTTGAGCCTGACGCTGGAGGCCTTGATGGACGGAGTATTTCGGTGAGTTGTATTGATCACATGTGCAGTCGCAACAAGCACTGCTGCAACAAAATCAGCTAACATAAATATGACTACCGACACTATGGAAACTCTGATGTGAACAGTGGTAGCTTTGAACTCACTTGGCACGAATATGGCTACGCTTGTATTGATTTGTAGCATTTTATTGTCGTAGCAACCTACTTGTTGGTATTTGCCATTAAAGAATTCTTCTATGCAAATGATACGCTCACAAAATCCAGTCTTCTTGTTGAATTGAATCACTCCAGAGATTCCTTTAAAATTAAGTTTATACATCTCTTCTTGAATAATGTCTGTGACTTCCTTCTGTCCATGAGTATAGTTGGACAGACTGCAGAATCCACTGAAACTCAGGGTATTGTTTAGACCAAATGCAGTGGCCCACAAAGCATCATAGTAGAAACGTCCAGTATCAAAGGTAAAAATTGAAGAAGCATTCACAGGTAATCTCTCTTTATGGAAAGAATGGAATTCTGAACTGGTCATACCAGATATACTAGTTGTAGTTGTTTCATCAATTGCAAACGCCCTAACAGCTCCATATGTGGCATTTATCATCTGTTCCATAGTGCACGCATAATTCACACCATCGTAGAAGACTATAACGTCCTTCACCTCCCAATGCATAGAAGTTGTAACATAGAAGTTGTAATGAGAAGCTTTCCCTCAAGAATGCAAATATCACACGCACGTTTGTTTGTTTGAGTCCATCCAGTGGAATATATCGTAGGGAGGTGTGTGAAGAAAAGGTGATGGTAGTTGAAGTTCTGTTTTTGAGTTCTTTGTCAAACTGCAAAAAAGTTGCATAATCAACCAGCATTTGATTGTTGTACAGAGCTGCAATGTTAGTCCAGTTGTTGTACTCAATTAGTGCCACAAATGCGTCTATGAAACTGAGCAAGGAAAAGGCAATCCCCAAAGAATTTGGGTAGAGCGTACGATCAGCTAAGCCCAAGTGATTACTGGGATGCACGCTGATTAGCGATATTCCTGGCCGCTGAATGAGACGACCGACTGCCTCGCTAGCATCGGAGCACATAGGTCCAATTATTCCCGCTACCCGCTTTCCACTGTAGATGACATGAGACAGAAGGCTTATGATAGCCTTTGAAGTGTCGTTGCACCCACCGTCTGCTGTAACTAGCTCGACAGTGTAGTCACGCAGAAGGTCCGATCGATTGTTGATCTGCTGCACGGCTAATTCAGCAACGGGTTCGATTTCTGGTCCGAGGGCAACAGATGGCTTGAGAGAAGGAACTGAATCAGGATATGGCATGATAGAGAGTAGAGTGAGAGTTTGTTTTGCCCCATTGGCATGAGGGGATCCACGACTGATGCAAAGAACTGCGAACAAGATAATAAACATCTTAGGAGAAACTTTAACTAACTGCTCGTCACTCAAGCGGTTTTAATACAACTCGCATGCTAACTGTGAATTTATTACTACCAGCCCAGCCGGGCGCGCGCTTCATGGGCGCCCGGCCGGTATATATATACTTAGTTCGTTCCCGCGGCCGGCGTCTGTTATCATGTGCGCTAAGTTTCGTCATTATGCCACTGGAAGCGCACTACTGTCTAGCCAAGCTGATCCATTCTACAGCTGCATTTAGCTTAGACTGACCTGTTGCATGCTGAGCACAACCTTCAGTTAAATAATTTATGTAAGAATAAATACCCGGCTGGTTTTTTGATATGAAATATCATAATTAGTAGGTTTTAGCAGCTGCTTTTTTAAGCTTCCGCATGTTGTGTGGTGTTTTCATAGTCATGTAATTAGTACACTATCCACGATTTCTTTACGTAATGGTTCAAAGGTTCAAGGGTTCATTCATTTATTCATGTGTAGAAACGGTGCAGCCATGAAATGCATATGATAATTACAACTCGCATGCTAATTAGCTATCAATAGTAAATTTTACTATACAAAATTGTTTTTTACAGCCACTTCGTGTGCTGCAGGTCTCACTTTCATCTTTGCATGAAAAAGCTGTGAGCCAAATGTGATCTCAGGTGGAAGAGTCATCACACTCCTGGAGCATTGGCAGCTAAGGTTTAGAAGTTTCTCGGAGAAATATACAATATGTTCCAGCTAATGAAGTCCATTCCAAAGGACATGGTCCATTAGTTAGATCTTTGTTGTTACATAAGCCTGAGAGAAGAAATGCAGGCATTTCTCCCCTTGATTGTGATGATTAATATATGCATCACAAAAGGCATATGGTTAGCAAGTCACCAAACATTTTAAACAGATAGCTAGCCAGAGAGATGGAATTTCAAAAAAACAACTGACTTAGAAACTAGCTACACCACTAAGAACTGTGAGAAATGTGCTTTGGCAGCCCAATGTAGGGAGAACATGCAGGCTTTGAGTGTGCAAGCTCCACGGATAGCTGAAGTAGCTAGGGAGAGGAGCTACTGCACACAAGAGATTTGGAGGCTAGCTACTAATAAAGTCAAAGTCATGCCCCCTGTGTGATAAGAAAAAATCTAGCATGTCTCGGGGTGAACGGACAAGTTGTGGAGATAGTGCTAGTGCCCTTGTCATCCATCTGATTCAGTAAACTGACCAGGGCTTGTGGACTGCAGCTCTTTTCGCCGGCATTGGGACGATGGATGTGGCAGGTCCAGATGTGAAGTTGACAGTGGGAGTGGCAGCTCCTGCTACAAGATTTTCTCTAATTGATGAAGAGAGTAAAGACTTGACCATAGCACTTTCGCCTGCATCCAAGAACCATACAATATTACTTCCTGTCAAAGCTGCATGTCTGCGTTACAGCAGTAGAGAGTGATGCTTTTAAGTGATCAGCAGACAGTCACTGTAGCACTTCGGCATGTGACCATGAGTTATCCATGCTATGATAGCTGTGTAAGGTATAACAATCAGGAGAACCGGGATTATGCTATAACCTCTGTTATGCACGTCTGGCAACTAGCTATCATCCATTTAAAAAGAAAAAAATTTGCCAAACATAGTAAAAAGTACGAAGGTAAGATGGTGTTTGGACTGTGATTATAGAAAATAGCATGTGAGGAAGAAAAATAGTGATGTTTGGGAATATGCACCTTTATTGATGTTTTGAAATCGTACACCAATCAATCTGAGTCCGGTCAATTGGCCACTATAATTTTACAGCCAACATGATAGCTACCATGCATTATACAGAACAGGAGAAGTACATAAAGTTGTCGTGACACTGAAATGAAATATTATGAACAGATTTTATCAATCGGTTTTACAGTGATATATAATATATATATATATATATTTGTAAGAATAAGGGAGAGATTTGTTGGAATCTACACCCTCAGACTGGGAGTATGCATGAGCTAGAGATTTGGAGGAATTATGACTGTGCAATGTACCATTTACTTTTCATTCCCCAGCTCATTCTCCCATAACATAGTTTACCTTGTAACCTGCTGTTACTAGAAACATGCACTCCAACAAATAATTGACCATGACTATCAACATGTTTCTCGTACATAGGTAGTACACATAATCATTATGTATTTGCATGCAACTGGTGTGCAGAGTATTCAATTAGAATATGTGTATATGCATGTATATACAATGTGCCGCCTCCACTGAGAAATGGCATTTAACTTTTGAATATCGTAGTGTGGAGGGTGAGAAATTAATATATCATACAATGACCCCAAACATTCATATCTACCTTGAAGTATAATGAAACTGTAAGTGGGCCTTTTCACACGCAGATACAATTGTATAGCTAGCTACTTGTACAAACGGCAGTCTACACATAGCTATTAAATTACAGTTGCAGGGCGATCTAAAGTTAGACATCAACTATCACGCTCACGGCATGTAGATACTTTTTTCTTGACTGAAAGCCGCACATTTTGTCTTTATAACTGGAAGCCACTTTTCGATCAAAACAGGACGTATCGGAGGGAAAAAAAACAGAAAGAAGCAATGGTAGACACCTGCACAAAGTACCATGCACAGAAATATGTATGGAACATCAACACTGATATTGTTGACACTCGATGTGATGAGGAAAATAGCCATGCCAACCACACTGGTGACTAGCAGCAAGATGTTCAATATAACGATACCATGTGTCTTGAAGTCCTTCAAACGGATATTCCGAGCAAGAAGTGCAAGTACAGAACTGGAGCTCAATAAGAATGTTTCGTAAAGGAAAATCGAAATAAGCCAAACCCAAATATTATTGCACTCACATTTCTCTTCTACTGTTGCCAACTCGTGTGTGATGGTATTTCTCTTGGTTGTTCGAGTCAGCGGATCCACTGCACTCCACACTGAACATAGGATGACACTAAGCAAAGCCATTGCTGTTATGACTGTTGCTAGAATTGAATCTTTTGAGAAATTGTTAACACGTTGCAGTTTTTTGGAAGACACTACTATGCGGTAGAGTCGCCATGTTTTAGCGCACACTGTTCCAAACACCAGGGTGGACCCAATGGCTATACACCAGGCAAGAAAGTTGCAGAGGACAGTTTTTGAGGCTTCATTAGTATCGCTGGCTTCAGTGACTGTATAAAAGACTACTGCTGAGAGAATGAAGTAACAGCCAGTGTATGCAAAGTGGTTGAGCCTGACGCTTGAGGCCTTGATGGACGGAGTATTTCGGTGAGTTGTATTGATCACATGTGCAGTCGCAACAAGCACTGCTGCAACAAAATCAGCTAACATAAATATGACTACCGACACTATGGAAACTCTGATGTGAACAGTGGTAGCTTTGAACTCACTTGGCACGAATATGGCTACGCTTGTATTGATTTGTAGCATTTTATTGTCGTAGCAACCTACTTGTTGGTATTTGCCATTAAAGAATTCTTCTATGCAAATGATACGCTCACAAAATCCAGTCTTCTTGTTGAATTGAATCACTCCAGAGATTCCTTTAAAATTAAGTTTATACATCTCTTCTTGAATAATGTCTGTGACTTCCTTCTGTCCATGAGTATAGTTGGACAGACTGCAGAATCCACTGAAACTCAGGGTATTGTTTAGACCAAGTGCAGTGGCCCACAAAGCATCATAGTAGAAACGTCCAGTATCAAAGGTAAAAATTGAAGAAGCATTCACAGGTAATCTCTCTTTATGGAAAGAATGGAATTCTGAACTGGTCATACCAGATATACTAGTTGTAGTTGTTTCATCAATTGCAAACGCCCTAACAGCTCCATATGTGGCATTTATCATCTGTTCCATAGTGCACGCATAATTCACACCATCGTAGAAGACTATAACGTCCTTCACCTCCCGAATCCCAACTGCCAAAAACCATTGATAATTTGGAAAGACCATTTCTTTATGGTAGGCAATGCATAGAAGTTGTAACGAGAAGCTTTCCCTCAAGAATGCAAATATCACAAGTACATTTGTTTGTTTGAGTCCGTCCAGTGGAATATACCGTAGGGAGGTGTGTGAAGAAAAGGTGATGGTAGTTGAAGTTCGGTTTTTAAGCTCTTTGTCAAACCGTGAAAAAGTTGCATAATCAACCAGCATTTGAGTGTTGTACAGAGCTGCAATGTTAGTCCAGTTGTTGTACTCAATTAGTGCCACAAATGTGTCTATGAAACTGAGTGCAGACCAGGCAATGCCCAAAGAATTTGAGTAGAGCGTACGATCAGCTAAGCCCAAGTGATTGCTAGGATGCACGCTGATTAGCGATATTCCTGGCCGCTGAATGAGACGACCGACTGCCTCGCTAGCATCGGAGCACATAGGTCCAATTATTCCCGCTACCCGCTTCCCACTGTAGATGACATGAGACAGAAGGCTTATGATAGCCTTTGAAGTGACGTTGCATCCACCGTCTGCTGTAACTAGTTCGAGGGTGTAGTCACTGAGAAGATCCGATCGGTTGTTGATCTGTTGCACGGCTAATTCAACAACGGGTTCGATTTCTGGTCCGAGGGCAAGTGACGGCTTGAGAGAAGGAACTGAATCAGGATATGGCATGACGGAGAGTAGAGTGAGAGTTTGCCTTCCCCCATTGATATGGGAGAACCCACAACTAATGCAAAGAACTGCGAACAAGATAACAGACATCTTCGGACTATTAAACTGCGCGTCACTCAAGCGGTACCTCATTAGGTATAGGCATAGTTTTGTTTATTCATGACTAGGTTTAGCTACCGAGGGAGCTGGTGAAAAAAAGGTGTGTATAGCTTATACCAAAATGTAGGTGGTCCTTGTTACAGCTTCAGGTTCACTTGACAGAGCAGCTACTGGCAAATCAGAGTTGTGAAGAATAGGGTAGGCTCGAGATAACTTCTTGAACTTCTGTCAGGTAGCTACAACAGTGACAGTCGTCCCCATGTAGCTGTTCCTCACAAATATTCACAGCGTTCGCAAACAGTTTAAAGCCTATAAGATAAGGCTTGATTTTAAGACCATGAATTATACATTACAGAGAGCTACATATGCAGACATAGGTATTACCATGCACTATTGCATGTGGTTGCAAATTGGTTACATACCCTTATACAGAAGGCTACCTGGGAGTTTGAGGGTTGCAGAAGGTTACGAAGAGTTACATAGGGTTATAGGTTACAAGGGCACCGGGTTACAAGGTAAGGTTAAGCAAAACATTGTCTTATATCTAGCCTTATGCGATTTTGATTGTGTCACTGCAGACTCCTCTGTGCCTTAATAATGGGCAAACAGTCAAGAATAGTTAAAAAGTTGCTCAAGGAAGTCCAAAGACCCACACATGGTCACATACCGTTCAACCCCTTAAATTCCCTTTGCGCAACTGGCCTCTCTCAGGCTGATTCAGGACTTCTCTTGGGAAAGCATTTTGCGTGCTAACATCCCTGTAATGAGTGACTATAACTTACTCCAAAATGGATATTCCTGGGATGAGTTTCGGAGCAACAAACATTCTTTCAAAGACCACCAGAAATGAGATTACCATCGCCGTCATGCACAGAGCCCGAGCACTTACTCTTATCCCCGATGATTCTGATAATTGGATCACATCAGCCAGTTTCCAGCAAACACACCATTGTCATAGCTATATGACCAAAACCCCTAGCCTGCTGGACAAGTAAGAAGAAACTAACATTTCAACATCATACCAACCAATCAATCCAGCTGAACAGCCTGTTCAGGAGCCCATCATGACCCGATCACATGTACCAGGACACAGATTCACCATGCAGTGACCTCTATGACAGTAGGGGAGATGTGGAACGAACATTATTCCTTGATCTATTAGTACCCTTTGTGTGGTCATATCATCTGATTCATGTTCTTCCCCACCATTATAACACTTAGGTTGCATTTACATTTATTTATGTATCTTAGACATTATTCCTACGTTGTGCATCTATTTGGTAGCATATGGTATTGCGTAAACATGGGCTGTTAGTTTAGTCTGCTAGTTTATGAGTGTTTAGTCAAGTCATCAATAATATTAGCTACAACCCCACTGAGAAAAGTTCATCCAATTTTTGAGTATCATAGTGTGAATGATGAAAAATTAATGTATCATGCATATATACTTCCAAATGAAACATTCTCAATGACTCAAACACTATATCACAGTGAAAAAAGAATTGCGATTTTGACTATAATGTTTGTTATTTAGTTGCAAATGATGCATAAAGGACTAAGCTAATTCAGTTGCAAACGAGTGAACATATTAAGGCTTGGACACAGCTAATTCCCAAGATGTTATGAGTATGTGGACGAAATTGGTCAAGAATGCAGCAAACCCATTAGAACACTGGTCACTCCCAGCCAGCCATTAGCTATGCTTACTCATCTGCATCAGAACTAATAGCCATTACTAGGCTACCTTTTTAAATTAATTCTATCCACTTTTGTCATCATTGACAATAATTGTGTGTGTCCATGCCTGTAATGAATAACAGATGACTGATCGATGTGACAATTTCCATATAGCATCATTTCAAACTTTGTACATAATATACACACCATAATGATTATTTGATAATAACGGTTTTAGGCTAACTCATTACCTATTCTCTAGACAGTCATTATTATCACAATGGAGCTTTGTGAATGAACCTCACTTGACAAGA
This sequence comes from Phakellia ventilabrum, assembly GCA_963921505.1. Lineage (NCBI taxonomy): Eukaryota > Metazoa > Porifera > Demospongiae > Axinellida > Axinellidae > Phakellia > Phakellia ventilabrum. The sequence continues at coordinate 3,731,326 of OY997382.1, forward strand.
GCATCAAACAGCAGCCAATTCCTTATTCTTTCTTTATGGAAGACAACACATGTATGGAGTATCATTACGGAATTTGTTTACAAAAAGTTTATCTTGCAAAACAACAGTACGCATGAATTTTTCCTGGGGAAATGCTCAGAAATTGGAAGTGTCCATTCTTTGGGGAGTTTACCCTACTCTCACAGCAGCTATACAATTTTGTACGTGCTAACATGTCGCTACTTCCTTGAAGCTTAATCACTGATTACCTTGGGACTGTATGTGGGATGCAGGACTGAGAAAGAAAGGTTCGTTCTTCCCTGGCAGGTGCACCTCTCACTAAAAGGGTGGGGCTACTGGCACGCAGGCGGGTCCTGGTGAAACGTGCACGTGAGTCTGCGCACGAGCGCACGTTCCGTTATGATGGACACACTGGATGAAGAAGATTCGGCAGTTTATCAGCCAAGTCCAGCATAAAGAAGATCTTGAAGGAATTTTTAAGCCAGATTTGGAGAGGATGGCTACACTATTATACATCAAGCTGTGGTAGGGAATAACTCCAAGTTGCTGGACTATCTACTTCGGTGCGCTGAGCGGCTGGACTACCAGGCTAAAGACCGCTCAACTCCTCTACAGCTGGCGTATCGATTAAATAGCGCTGTAGCAGTAAGCACACTGCACACGGGGCAACCTTCCCTTTCAAAGACACTCGGGGTTCATCACTTTGTCTTTGGAAGCCAGCCGGTACCCACAAACAATTCAGTTTTGGAGGCATGTAAGGGACAGAGGGAAGTGTCTTTGTCGGGCCGTGAAGATGCTACGTACATGGCAAAGATTGCTTGCTACAACCGATGGAAGACCGCTGTATACTCCGATACACCACACAGCAGCCAATGGGCAAGCGAAGCTACTCGATTTCTTTCTTTCAAATTCCTGGAGTTTGTGTACAGTACCAAACCAAAGATGGCTCTACCGCACTACACTTGGCAGCACGTAGAGGACATGCTGTTTGCGTTAGAATGTTGTTAAACTATGGGGCAAAGATTCACATTAGAGATAAGTCATCAAAGACGGCGACAGAAGTGGCCCACAACTCAACATTGGCAATTCTAAGGAGCGAAGGTAGGCATACTGTAAATTTAGCTATTCAGTCTTCATTTCCAGTGTCATGGGGATGAATGCCTCCCCTGTCACAGCCCTAGAGGTGAATAACTCCGGTCACTTATTCCTAGGGGCCAGTAACTCCCCAGCCATTCTACCCTTTGGGCCCCTTATTACACAAAGATGTATGTAGCTACTAGGACCTACAGCTCTAAATTATGTGACCAGATTAGAATAGATGAACTTCTATAGGGATGCATTAGCGTAGTGCATGCTACGTATGCATGTACAGTATCCTTTTCTTAGTTTATATGAGCAAAAAAAACATTTTTCACTGTAATCATCAGCCTTACAATGTAGTAATGATAACGGTGATTAGTGATGACAAGTAAAAGTTCCACAATCGTATTACATTGGACCATCCTTACATGTGCAACAGACGTGCGCAGAAAGGTGAAGGTAGCCTAGTTCTCAATATTATTGCCCATAATATACTTATCTTGCAAAAGCTAGTGTGAAAGAATAGTGGGACCACCAAATTTTATGGCTATCAGCAGTAACCAATTTAGGATTCTTATCTCCCTCAAAGCTATCTCGCACAGTGCATGTGCAGATTGCTTTCATTACTTGAAAGTTTTCTTACAGAGGGAGCCATTCTACCCCACCATTCAATACATGGAAGTGTATGTAGCTAGCTACTTTGTTGCAGCTGCATAGCCAGGGCCTGCACGAATGGGTATAGAGACCCATGTACTACCTGCATAGCCAGGGCCTGCACGAATGGATATAGAGACCCATGTACTACCTGCATAGCCAGGGCCTGCACGAATGGATATAGAGACCCATGTACTACCTGCATAGCCAGGGCCTGCACGAATGGATATAGAGACCCATGTACTACCTGCATAGCCAGGGCCTGCACGAATGGATATAGAGACCCATGTACGTAACTACCCAAAGTGTTCTTTGGGCCGGATACCGTATAATTCTGTATAACTTTCGTATTCTTCTATTACTGTTTGCTATACGTGACATCACACAATGGTGCTGCACGCGTGATGCCTTCCAATCTCGTCTGGGAGATAGTAATTAGCATACTTGATTCAATTTTCAATATTTCTCAAGTTGAACCTCTAAATACTGTATTGCCACCCTCCCGACAAACACACATACATACTCACAGCTCCTAGAGCAGCTGTGTGCATGGCTCACTTCATGGTCCATCTGGCCTTGGTTCTCAAGGATTATTCCAGGAAATTATAGCTGAAAAGAGTCTCAAAGAGGTGAGTGGGTGTGGCTGGGGAAACTACATGTACATGATTATCAAGTGCAGTGAAGTGGGGTGACAGGTCTCAGCTGGCTTTTACCGAAATTTGGGCTCCCAGGATTGATGATTGCGTCTTTGGCAGTACATGTATGTGGATGCCATTTCGAACTTGTGGCACACTAAAAGTCAGATACATGGATAAGCCTATCACATTTGTGGCAGTCCCGGGTAGAAAACGAACATTATTCCGTCACGTATTTTAATTGCATCTGTGCGTTCAAAGCGCTGTATCTCAGAACTTCCATTTAGGGCGGAGCTCATACGCACTACGTAGAAGCCTCACATATTGACGCTACTACGTAGCTTGTATGAGCCCTGCCCTTAACAGAAGTTCAGGGATACAGCATTTTGAATGCGACTGCAGACCAGAAGTAATGTTTTGTCCTGCGTAATGGCGAAGTCATGCTTGTGTATATGACTGCATGGTCAGCATTTGCAGGAGCAAACAGGCAGAGCCAGGGAGGGGTGTGTGAACGACAAAGTGCTTGTATGAAGGGTAGGGTCACTGTGTGAGCATGCATATAGGAATGCCAGGCAGGCATAAAGTGAGAGTGATAGGCAGCAACAGTCACTTAGGTGAAGTGGTAATGCTGAGTGCAATTATCAAAGCCATGAATTTGCTAATTACAGGAAGTGACCTATGAATACATTAACAATGCAAAACCCACAAGTGTTTTGCAAGTTGCAGGCTTTATAAAGGCCAGCTGCCGGCATTTAGAGTTGGTGGTCTTCTAGGAGTGTTTTTATATTACAATTTTTGGAAGCCTGTTAGAGCACAGGCTACGTTCTAAGACTTGATAACTGCCCCTTCCACTCCTACATTAGCTTTGCTAATACTGGTGAATGCAGGGCAGTATGGGACAAGCTAGCCTCGTTCCCAGTCCGCGAAAGAGTGGCCTGAATCACACTGTTCGTGCATGTGGAAGAATTTACAGAAAACAGCAAGTAAACGTATTTGTAAACGAGTTCAGTCACATGGCAATGAGTAGTACGGAGGCAGTATACGAGTATATGATCTAGGTTCTGATTTCTACAACCGAAATGGCTTTATAATCAGTGAGGAATAGTAAAAGGACCCATAATTTTCTATCCACTAAGGCTGCCGTAGCTGTCTTACCATCAAAATTTGGAAGCGCCCTCTCTCCTGGCAGTGGCTGTGAGCTGCTTGAGTTTCAACTCCAGATCAGAAATTCTAGGCCTTTCAAAGGCAAACGGGATCGATGACTCAAACTAACTTAACAATCACTTTCTAGGCATCTACCTCGCAATAAACATCAGTACCAGGCTCAAAGCTTGCTGTCTTCGCTTTTCATTTTCGCGACACAAATAATACACGGTTCATATACGTAACAATGTACGGGTAAATATTCAATATTTTAGATTACCATAAAAAACATTGCAATTGGCGCACATGCACAAACAGTGAACACCAGGCCACTCTTTCGAGGGGTGTGTGGCCTGGGTACGAGGCTAGGGGCGAGCGTGAACGAGTTACAGTACCATCCCTCTGTACTGAGTGGGGAGTTTCTCTGGAGGAAGTACTCTGAGTTTCTGTAGCATCCATAGCTCAAAAAGTTTCGGTAGCATCCATAGTTGTGAAATTTCGTGTGAAAGTACTTGTTAGCAGGGAAATTCACGTTATCGCAATATCCTCCAATACGTTAAAATGGATGAGCATAGAAATTGGATTGCAAGTTGCTAAATTGGGTAAGCATAGAATAATAATATGGAATGACATACATACCGTGATGATGATCATGATGATAATACAGAGGAAATGCTGCGTTGACATTGGAGGGCTAGGTACCAACTGGTGTGACCAGTGCTAAGCCTGCCATGTGTTGGTTCCTACTACCATACCTGTGTTTTTATCAGGCAGTGCAGCCAGGCGTCCCCATGGGGTTAACTACCAAGGCTCACTGCTGGTTTCTAGGCTTGTAATAACTGATGTAATGACGGACTACATTTAAAATAGTAATACGTAATTGTGATGTAATGGTTTCCAGACCATGACAGACCAGCAAAGAACCCGAGACCCTTCGCCCACTGGGTAGTCTGGGAATGAGACTATCTCTGAGCATGCTGTGAAAACGGAGGAGGATGGCCAAGGTGGACCTTTTACTCTTTAACCCTTTGGCAGTGCTCATTAATATTCATAACTTTCCTGTCATTATCAATTATTGTCAACGTTACACTGCTCAAACTCTTGTATGGCTGCAGGCTGTTTTACTCAGTAAGTGTACAAGTACTCGTGTGTGCGTACACGCATATCCGAGTGCACATACTCATGTGTGACATGCGAGTGACTCGCGAGGGCTGTTAAGTTACTCGTGAGTGGTACTGTATGTTAGGTAAAGTATTAGTAACAGCCTTTGTAAGGAATTCAGTAATATAACAGCTGTGTTATCCAATAACAGAGCACTGTCATGATTTCAGGTTCATGCATGAGGTTCCCTTCTCTCCTGCAGGTACATGAAGCAGAGAGGGAATCTCAAGAGTGGTCACCATGCCAACCATTGCATCTTTTCCGGCTCCATCTTTATTGAGGACTCATCCAGTGGGCAGATTTGCGAGCTACTACTGGAAGCTGCCGTTCTCTTTAGTGGAGTTGCCTTTGAGGTGGGTGATGCGGTCTGTATGAAGAGCACTTAACAAATTACCCTTGGACTTGTGCTCTTGTATAGAAGTGATAAACCTTAGCGAGGAATTGGTACAGTACAGTTCACATGTCATGTAACACACTCAAGCAAGTGCAGATTCCAGCTACCATAGCCTACTCTGCCCTCGTGTGTAACTCACTAGTGCACTCTTTTTCCCAAGTGCACAAGTGAATGAAGTACATGTGGTAATTCTGAACCCTCCACCTGAAGGTCAATGATCACCAATGTATACCCAGTACAGTTCACATGTACATACAGTACAGTAATTCCAGACTCCACCTACGAAAGACTGCTCCGCCCTCGTATGTAACTCACTGTGTACATAGCATGCTAACTACTGTACAAATAGTCAAACTTGCGACAAAATCAGCTACAGACTTGACACACTGCTGAGCCTGAGATGCTGACAAGTCTTGTACTAGCTTACAGTCTCACAACCAGCCTGGGTTCCAACGACATGGCATGTTCTGCCAAAGTCAAGCATCTGACACGATTAAACTGCCCATCCGCCTCTTTTTTTATTTTATACTCCAACACAACAACAGTTCAATCTGAATAAGTAGAATAAGCGCTAACACTTGAACTCAACAGTACACCGCAATAATGCATGAGCACAATCACATGATCATTTCGGTGACGTCAGTTTAGGCCTTTAGAATTTCTTGACATCATCTACGGCACACGTCACATGCGAAATCTTCCAGGCCTTACTCCCCAATTTTTTCACACAGCTGCAAGATAAAATCTGGGCAAGGAAGTCCCTTGTGCATGTGTGAGGTGGGATAACAATTTTAGTAGTCTTGTACCTAGACTAGACCCTTCCCCTGTGATGAACAAGACTGATATTTCATATCTAAAAACCAGCCGTTTTTTGTTTACATAAATCATCCAACTAAAGGTTGTGCTCAGCAACAGGTCAGTCTAAGAAAAATGCAGCTGTAGAATAGATCAGCCTGGCTAGACAGTCTCATTACGCACAGCTTCCAGCGAAAGTGCTGACACAGCAAATTGTAGTGCGCTTCCAGTTAGTGATCAGAACTTGCGCAAACAGAACTATCATCGTTACCTACCACTCTTTCGCCGTCTAGGCAACACAAAACTAATCTAGCTTTATGTACCTTGGCCTATTGAGCCTGCAAACTTCCACTGCGCTCGTGGCTCTCTATATGGCATAGTAACGCAATGACGTAATTTAGCGCTCGTGATAATTGCGGACAAACACACAGACAGATGCAGGAACGTAAAGCTATCTCAGTACCAGCCGAGCGTGCGCTTCGTGCGCACTCGGCTGGTTCCTAGGATTGCTTTTTCTGTGTTTGTCTGTCTGTTTGTTTGTGCATCCACGCTTATCAGATGTACCAAATATTATTACGTCATTATGTTACTATGCCACTATAGTCACGAGAAGAGAGGAAGTTCGCAGGCCCAATGAGCCAAGCTACATCAAGGTTTGTGTTGCCTTGACGGCAACAAAGTGGTAGGTAGCAATGATACTTCTGTTTTGGCAAACTTAGCAGCTAACTGGAAATGTACTAGTCTCGTTCCCAGTCTCCACTCCTAGCTTTTTTTAGAATTTTGTAAAAAAAAGGGGAGGAAGCCTGTTCAAATTCATCACGTGAAGTACGTCATATCAGGGCGCGTGGTTTTGTGGAAAGCTCTGATCTGGCTGTTCCAACGAGATGTGATGAGCATAAAGCAGTCTTGAACAAGCTTCTCTATGAGCTCAAAGACTGCCCTGACTGACTAGTGGGTGAGTGTTAAACGGCGTGGGCCTTAATCGAAAGCTAGCGGGTTAGGTGGTTCAGTTTAGCTAGCGATACAGGCTAGCTACTAGCTTATACAGTACCTAGTGGGCTAGGCCTTTTCTAGTTGTACGGGTACTTCTTTAGAATTTGTAGCGCTTGAAAAAGGTGTTGGTACGTAGCTAGCTTTAGTGTCCAAGCTATGGCGGCAACATTCAAACTTGCAAGTCTCTGAAGGGAGGCCCCGCATTTTTACTCACCCTCTGGCTTTGTCTTTCATCCCCAACGGTTCTTTCACTAAGCTTAAACAAAACCTTTCGGCTACTCTTCTGGCTCTCCATGTGTATGTGTAGCGCGTCAAGATCACAGCTTCATGCACACTTCCTGCAGATATGACACACTTCACGCGACAAATTTAACCAGGCACCCTCCAGTTTTGTTACAATATGCGAAGCAAAGCTAGGAGTGGAGACTGAGAACGAAGCTAGAGATGTGCTACGAAATTGCCAAGTCATCACTTTTACTGGAAGCCAAGTGCATAGGTAATACACCCAGGTACTATAATATTTATAATAAAATTGCGTAATATGCGTAAGCGCATATGCGGTATGGTGGACGTACAGACGTACGTACGTACGCACAATGAAATTGTTCCACTATACACGCTAGTGTGGGGCTCACTCAGGCTCGCTCCAATCACGCACGGATCCCACGTAATGCAATTGTGTCATGTGATTATGATTGAATCTCTCCGACCTCCTCTGGACTGAAACTAAGTAAGGGTGTAAATTTTAACCTCCCTTTCTTTTGTTTTGCAGAATTAGTGGGTGGGATCTAGAGCAAAGTCAGCTATTTTGGCTAAGTAACAGAGTCATATTTAAAAACCAACCGGAAATGCTGCACTTAAGTTATTGCCTCCAGTCCAAGCTAATTATTGTTAGGCTGTCTCAGCTTGCACAGTTTCTAGCGAAAGTGCTGACTATAGTGGGTGCTTGGTTTTTCACTTGCTTTTTATATGACCCAATACAAATGGTACAAAGAAACGTTCCTGTAGCCAGCTATAACTATAATTATTGCATCAGTGCATGCAAAATAATTGCTGCTAATTCACACTACCCACAGGGGAGGGAAATACCGTTGGATATTCTGTAAAAGGATCTCCCAGTGGATCGGTAACACTAGATTTAGCCCTGGTGACCTCTATAGGTTCTTGATGTCCTCTCTGGAAAGGGTCATTTCCATGTGAATTCATTTTCTGAGCTCAGCACGGCTGCCATCACCTGGAGAGGGTGTGAGATGGGGAAGAAGTGCAGAGGAGAGACCATCCTTGAGTGTGATTAAAAACACGAAAGCAAAAGCCACTAGTTGCAATAACTGACTGCTGCTTTGAGACTTAATTAGGCATCGTTGCACCAATGTAAGTGATGTAGCTAATTTCTCTATTGCATTTTAGAGTTGTGCGTGCCTGTTGCATCCAAAATATAATTCAGTATTACCAATAAGGGGTCGAGGAGGAAACTTTGGTCCAGTATATACAAAATTGTTTTGGTGGACCAAATTTCCAGGAAAATCAATCCCCTGAACCCATGATTAGTGCCAAGATAGTTTTTTCTTCCATGGTTGCGGAAAACAAATGTGGGAAGGCCTGTGATAGACGTGCAATACACTGCACGTTCTTGGAATACCTCACAATAATTGACAAAATGTATTAACTGCAAGTTTTTGCCATAATGTATGTATAGCAACTAACTGAGGAATACATAGTAATGGACTGATAGCTAGCATAATATGAATGAGTATCTTCCGTGGCAGCTCATGCACTGCTGGTCTGAGTAATGCTCTCTTGGGTAGGCAGGCCGAGTGAGTTCAATAGGAGTAGAAATCCATTATCATGGCCTGTCAGAACTGTATAACTACCGCTACACTTTCGTTATCTTCCATTTATTCCTTACTTCAGTGTAGCAAAGGAGTGGTAGATTCTATTAATAGTGAGCTCTTGAGATAAGAAGACCTTGAAACTTACACTTGTAGTAGCTATGTCAACTATCATTGTGACGCAGTGATCACACAGGATAAATTCAGCGAATCTGCTAAGTACAGCGTAAGCATCGCAATGTTCATCTGCCATCTTTCTTTCTCCACATGGAAGTACTGGTTTTATGACATAGTTGCAACCACGCTTCTTCTCGACACTGATTGATTTGAGGTTCGAAGAGTCGCTGACAGCCTGGCAGCTAGAGCATAGTAGAAGACCAAGGTGAAGCAAAGCTTGAAGTGATAGTCGTATATAGCAGACCTGCAGATGTAGCACAAGCTGCTAGATGGTGGGGCGGGTTTACTGTCGGACCGTAGCCTCTGAGCAGGAGCTCATAGTCTCACGAGACAAAGAATACCGACAGCAGGATGCTTTTTTTTTGTGCATATTTCTGTTCCTGTTCCTGCTTTCCGTTCCCATTTCCGTTGTCCACTTGCCCCACTCCAATGAGCCCCTGTATAGCACAGCAGTGAGATACTATAGTGTGACTCAACCCACCTCTGGTGAAGTAGGTCAGCATTTCCATGCGAATTCATTTTATGAGTTCAGCACTGCTGCCGTAACCTGCATCTTGATTGTAGCTACCTAGGAATGGAAAGCCCTGATCATTAAAGCACTCACACATTTCTGCAGGAGAGGGAATTACTTTTGGATATTCTCTAAAAAGATCTCCCAATGGATCGGTAACGCTGGATTAAGCCCTGGTGATTTCTATCAGTTTCTGGATGTCCTCTCTGGAAATAGTCATTCTCATGTGAATTCATTTTCTGAGTTCAGCACTGCTGCCTTCACCTAGAGAGGGTGTGAGATTGGGAAAGAGTGCAGAGGAGAGTCCATTCCGGAATGTGATGAGAAACGCAAAAGCAAAGCCGCCAGTTGAACTCGAAATAACTTTCTGCTGCTTTGGGACTTAGGCATCATTGCACCACTACAAGTGGTGTAGCTAAATTCTCTATTGCATTTAGGAATTGTGCATGCCTGTTGTACCCACAATGTAATTCATTGTTACCAATGAGGCGGCTGGCAGTAGCTGAAATTTTTACCAACGGCAAAAAGTGTCAAACTTTGTCTTGGAAAGTTTGGTCCAGTAAAAAGTTGCTTTGGTTGACCAAATTTTCCTGAACAATGATTGATGCCAAGATAGATAGGTATGCATGAGTCTCTTATGTCACAGCTGGCCTCCCATTGAGGAAATAGCCTTATTACTTCTGACCATTGAGGAAATAGTCAACCACAAGAGCTTTTGGGACAAGGAAACTACTAGTCATCTTATAGCATAAACATCTTGTGGGAACAGCTGAGTTTAGCACGGCTGCCTTCACCTGGAGAGGGTGTGAGATGGGGGAAAAGTGCAGCGGAGAGACTATCCCTGAGTGTGATGAAAAACATGAAAGCAAAAGGTACTAGTTGCAATAACTGCTGCTTTGAGACTTAAGCATTGTTGCACCAATGTAAGAGATGTAGCTAATTTCTCTATTGTAGTTTAGAGTTGTGCATGCTTGTTGCACTCAAATGTAATTCAGTATTACCAATAAGGGGTCCAGGAGGAAACTTTTGGTCCAGTACAAAATTGCTTTGGTGGACCAATTTTCCAAGAAAATCAGTCCATAATTGGTGCCAAGATTTTTTTCTTCCATGGTTGCTGAAAGCAAAATATGGGAAGGCCTATACAGACAGACATACAATAGGTATAATTGTACACTGCATGATCTTAATTGGACAATTGACAAAATGTCTCTACTGCAAGTTTTTGCCACAATGTATGTATAGCAACTAACTGATCATGAGGAATGTATAGTAACTGACTGTTAGCTAACATATGAATGAGTATCTTATGTCACACCTGGCCCTGCATTGAGGAAGTAGCCGCATCACAGCTGACCACTGAGGAAACAGCTGTGATTGATAGCCCCACTTAGGATCCTGTGTTAATGCGAAACAGCATGCACTCAACTCATGATGTTACAGTCAGATACCACACACAAAATAGCGCAATCAACCATTGACATAATGTTTGTGGTATAGATTCACTTAAGATTCACTAGTCTTGCTTTTCAAACTCAATATCAACAGTGCAAAAAAAGAATCAAGAACTTTACATGGTCTCTAATTATTGCATCAGTGTATATGCAGTAAACATTGCTGCTATCTATATAAGAATTTTAAACCATCAGACACTCTGCATACTGAGTAAGTTTTACAAATAGCTATTTGCTTTCATGCATGTCATTGTGTGTTCGTGATAATTTATGAATGAAACTCCAGCAACCCGTTGTAGGGTGAATCAATCTTTGATACCTACATACATGTAGTCAATCTGAAATCACCTTGTATATCTATAGCTGTAATGTTTCTACAAAGGTCATGCTTTGGTGTTAGGATTACTGCTGGACATCCGGCATACCATGAACATTGTTCGTAATGACGAAGAAACTCCAACTCCAAAAGGCGATAATACAATAAGACAATAGCAAAAACTCCATGTTGGCATCAAAGACTCGATAAAGAAATAAGAGTGCTATTAAACTGATGTCAGAATTACATTAATTGTAAGAAAGTAATAAGACGCGTTCAAATACACTTACTGTCACAATAGAAGCCAGTACAAATAATACGGGATTCATTTGCTATCACTAAAATGGTTTTGGTGAGTTGTTGTGGGCTCCAAATAGCTACCATAAACAATTTGTACCTAAGTTCATTTCCTTCTCAATTAATAGCTTCTTTCCCTAAGTTTTGAGGCTTCCTTATTAACTATGGCTCCATACAGGTCTGTGATGACTGGACCATGTGGGGTGTAAAAAATTATAGTTTAACTTAAACTTTTGATTGCCAGGAGATACAGCATGGATAGTTAGTGCCGAATCAACCACTAACATAATGCTTGTGGCATACATGTAGTAAAGCTCTTGTGGGTGCTTAGTTTTTCACTTGTTTTTTTATGACTCAATATGAATGGTACAAAGAAAAGAGTCTATAACTATAATTATTGCATCAGTGCATGCAGTACAATTGCTGCTGACCCATACTACCCTACTCGGCTGACCTAGACCAATTATGTATTTCAATGACAAGAAACATGCAAAGGCTCTGATGGCATGGAGTGCTGGAGGCAGATAACTCATTGATTAAGTATTAGTTCAAGAAACAAGATTACTAAGCTGTTATGAACATCCTAGAGACTAATTGCCTAAAACAAAGTCCCAAGAGTGCTCAAAACCGCTTAGTAACCAGTCTATAAGTGACTTAGATAATAGCTATACATCACATAGTGTGATATGATCACAAACCCTAAGTACACGTTGCATGATGCTGATTGTTACATGCTACAATGGTTAAGCTATAATGTCATCATCATCTAATATATTCCCACATGCCACTGCAAATCTTTATTACGCAAGCACAACATGGATAGAGGACCCAGCTGAGATGAAACTAGCACACTATGCTGTTAAGTGAGGTGGGAGAACATGAGTCAGTATAATGATCTAGATCTCTCTGTCCAAAAGTTAGCTATAGCTATCCAGAATACTTAGAGGGATTTTGTACCCTGATCCCCGGTTCGTCTCCACAACAAAATGACATTTGCTAGAATATATACGTATATACATTAGCCTTTCCTGGTGACTTAAATGAAGCCTACTGTTGGTGGGTTATTTCTTATTAAGAGACTAGAACAAAATCATTAGCAAAGCATTTTTGATAATATTAATTGCAAGAAAATAGAATACCATTGGCATCAAGAACTCAATAAAGAAAGAAGATTACTGCTAAACTGATGTCAGCATTAGAAAAGTCAATACAATTCAGGGCTGTAGACAACTTTTTCAGTATGGGGGTGCTTTAATTCACACCAGCTATTCACTGCTAAAAGGAAAGACAATGGATTGGTTACTGGAGAGGCATCATCATCATTTTGTACTAATACTATAGGTACAACTTTGTAAAGGAACAATTTTCTGCTGACTGTAATACCTTACATGGCTATCCAATGGCATAGCTCATGGTCACATGCCAAAATGCTGCAGTAACAATCTGTTGATCAGTTAAAGGTATGACTCTTTACTACACAGATGTACCCAGTATGGTACACAGCTTTGATAGGAAACAATGCATTTTGGGCATATGACTCGGATAACGTGAATTTAGTTCATATATGGATTATAGGCTGCTACAATACCAGCTGTCAGTGACAATTTTTTTTTGGTGAAAATAACCTTCAGGTTTAGGTCTTCTGCAATCCCGAACCAAAGGTTCTGTCTCACCTGTTACAACAGACGACGGAGGATCAACAGTTACAGGCTTAATGGGCTCTGCAGTCGCCTGTTGAGTATTCTTAAGCCATCTAGAGGGACATGATGACATCAAAACACTACCCAACTATTGTCAAACTTCAATGCCGGGTTGGCAAAATCATAAGCCTGAGAGAAGAAATGCAGGCATCTCAGAGCTCTCACACTTTGTGCCTGTGGGGGGACTCCCCCCCCCCCCCACCACTACCACTCGGACAAAATTTTCTAGGGAGAACCCTGTGATTAATATATGCACTGCAAAAAGTAATTCCAAAACAATAACTGACTTAGAAACGACACCACTTAGTCTAGCTAAGAAGTGAGAAACGTGCTTTGGCAGCCCAATGTGGGGAGAACGTGCATATTTTGAATGTGCAAGCTCCACGGAGAGCTGAAGTAGCTAGGGAGAGGAGCTAGCTACTGCACACAAGAGGTTTGGAGGCTAGCTACTAATAAAGTCATGCCCCCTGTGTGATAAGAAAAATCTAGACCATATCTTGAACATAACTGGGCAGCTTGTTGCATCCTCTGGCTGGTGGTAGCTATAGCACTCGGGGTGAACGGACAAGTTGTGGAGATAGTGCTAGACTAAGTACCCTTGTCATCCATCTGATTAAGCTGGCAAGGGTTTGTGGACTGCAGCTCTTTTTTCCTTACGGCATTGACGATGGATGTGGCAGATCCAGATGTGAAGTTGACAGTGGGAGTGGCAGATTCGGATCCCACAAGATTTTATCTAATTGATGAAGAGAGTAAAGACTTAACCATGGCACTTTCGCCTGCATCAAAGCACCATAATATTACCTGAGACAGCAGAGCTTCTTCTTTATGGACTGGATTTTGGACTATTAGTGTATATACTGTATTTACATGCATGCATGCAGCTAGTACGTCACTGTAAAAACCTGAAGGTTATTTTAACCAAAAATTTTGTTCAACTATAAATCCAGGTTATCAGAGTCATAGCTACATGCATGTATGCCTGAATGCATTGCTTTCTGTCAAAGCTGCTTGTCTGCGTTACAGTAGTAGAGAGTGATGCTTTTAAGTGATCAGCAGACAGTCACTGTAGCACTTTGGCTTGTGACCATGAGTTATCCATGCTATGATAGCTGTGTAAGGTATAACAATCAGGAGAACCGGGATTATGCTATAACCTCTGTTATGCATGGCTGGCAACTAGCTATCATCCATTTAAAAAGAAAAAATGAGCCAAACATAGTAAAAAGTGTGAAGGCAAGATGGTGTTTGGACTGTGGTTATAGGGTATAGTATTTGCGGGAAATAGTGATGTTGAGGAAGTACATGTACATTTTGGGAATATACACCTTTTACTTAAAGAATTATTGGTGTTTTGAAATCGTACACCAATCAATCTGAGTCCGGTCAATTGGCCACTATATTTTTTACAGCCAATCATGATAGCTACCATGCATTATACAGAACAGGAGAAGTACATAAAGTTGCCGTGACACTGAAATGCAAATAATAAATATTATGAACAGATTTTATCAATCGGTTTTACAGTGATATATAATATATATATATATATATATATCACTGCAAAAATTAAGGGGTTATTTTAACCAATCTATGGTTAGCTCAGTTGCAGCTTTACTATCATGTTTACAAGTGCAGTCCACTTACTGTGTGTGTATCGGCCATCAAAGACATTATTGGTTTTGTTTTATGGACTATAGTATTGTAAGAATAAGGGAGAGGTTTGTTGGAATCTACACCCTCAGACTGGGAGTATGAGCTAGAGATTTGGAGTTATGACTGTGCAATGTACCATTTACTTTTCATTCCCCAGCTCATTCTCCCATAACGTAGTTTACCTTGTAACCTGCTGTTACTAGAAACATGCACTCCAACAAATAATTGACCATGACTATCAACATGTTTGATGTTAATAATCATTATGTATTTGCATGCAACTGGTGTGCAGAGTATTCAATTAGAATATGTGCACATAAAACTGCAACTGAGATAACCATAGCTAGGTTAAAGTAACCCTTCTATTTTTGCAGTGAGTATATGCATGTATATACTATGTGCCACCTCCACTGAGAAATGGCATTTAACTTTTGAATATGGTAGTGTGGAGGGTGAGAAATTAATGTATCATATAATGACTCCAAACATTCATATCTACCTTGAAGTATAATGAAACTGTAAGTGGGCCTTTTCACACACAGATACAACTATATAGCTAGCTACTTGTACAAACGGCAGTCTACACATAGCTATTAAATTACAGTTGCAGGGCAATCTAAAGTTAGACATCAACTATCACACTCACG
Source organism: Phakellia ventilabrum (assembly GCA_963921505.1). Taxonomy (NCBI): domain Eukaryota; kingdom Metazoa; phylum Porifera; class Demospongiae; order Axinellida; family Axinellidae; genus Phakellia; species Phakellia ventilabrum. Next base: position 3,746,765 of record OY997382.1, read on the forward strand.
GCATGTAGATACTTTTTTCTTGACAGAAAGCTGCACATTTTGTCTTTATAACTGGAAGCCACTTTTTGATCAAAACAGGACGTATCGGAGGAAAAAATAACAGAAAGAAGCAAAGGTAGACGCCTGCACAAAGCACCATGCACAGAAATATGTATGGAACATCAATGCTGATATTGTTAACACTTGATGTGATGAGGAAAATAGCCATGCCAACCACACTGCTGACAAGTAGCAAAATGTTCAATATAACGATACCATGTGTCTTGAAGTCCTTCAAACGGATATTCCGAGCAAGAAGTGCAAGTACAGAACTGGAGCTCAATAAGAATGTTTCGTAAAGGAAAATCGGAACAAGCCAGACCCAAATATTGTTGCACTCACATTTCTCTTCTACTGTTTCCAACTCGTGTGTGATGGTATTTCTCTTGGTTGTTCGAGTCAGCGGATCCACTGCACTCCACACTGAACATAGGATGACACTAAGCAAAGCCATTGCTGTTATGACTGCTGCTAGAATTGAATCTTTTGAGAAGTTGTTAGCACGTTGCAGTTTTTTGGAAGACACTACTATGCGGTAGAGTCGCCATGTTTTAGCACACACTGTTCCAAACACCAGGGTGGACCCAATGGCTATACACCAGGCGAGAAAGTTGCAGAGGACAGTTTTTGAGGCTTCATTAGCTTCGCTGGCTTCAGTGACTGTATAAAAGACTACTGCTGAGAGAATGAAGTAACAGCCAGTGTACGCAAAGTGGTTGAGCCTGACGCTGGAGGCCTTGATGGACGGAGTATTTCGGTGAGTTGTGTTGATCACATGTGCAGTCACAACAAGCACTGCTGCAACAAAATCAGCTAACATAAATATGACTACCGACACTGTGGAAACTCTGATGTAAACAGTGGTAGCTTTGAACTCACTTGGCACAAATATGGCTACGCTTGTATTGATTTGTAGCGTTTTATTGTCGTAGCAACCTATTTGTTGGTATTTTCCATTAAAGAATTCTTCTATGCAAATGATACGCTCGCAAAATCCAGTCTTCTTGTTGAATTGAATCACTCCAGAGATTCCTTTAAAATTAAGTTTATACATCTCTTCTCGAATAATGTCAGTGACTTCCTTCTGTCCATGAGTATAGTTGGACAGACTGAATCCACTGAAACTCAGGGTATTGATTGAATGGTTTAGAGCAAGAGCAGTGGCCCACAAAGCATCATAGTAGAAACGTCCAGTATCAAAGGTAAAAATTGAAGAGGCATTCACAGGTAATCTCTCTTTATGGAAAGAATGGAATTCTGAACTGGTCATACCAGATATACTAGTTGTAGTTGTTTCGTCAATTGCAAACGCCCTAACAGCTCCATATGTGGCATTTATCATCTGTTCCAAAGTGCATGCATAATTCACACCATCGTAGAAAACTTTAACGTCCTTCACCTCACGAATCCCAACTGCCAAAAACCATTGATAATTTGGAAAGACCATTTCTTTATGGTAGGCAATGCATAGAAGTTGTAATGAGAAGCTTTCCCTCAAGAATGCAAATATCACACGTACATTTGTTTCTTTGAGTCCATCCAGTGGAATATATCGTAGGGAGGTGTGTGAAGAAAAGGTGATGGTAGTTGAAGTTCGGTTTTTAAGCTCTTTGTCAAATCGTGAAAAAGTTGCATAATCAACCAGCATTTGAGTGTTGTACAGAGCTGCAATGTTAGTCCAGTTGTTGTACTCAATTAGTGCCACAAATGTATCTATGAAACTGAGTGCAGACCAGGCAATGCCCAAAGAATTTGGGTAGAGCGTACGATCAGCTAAGCCCAAGTGATTGCTAGGATGCATGCTGATTAGCGATATTCCTGGCCGCTGAATGTGACGACCGACTGCCTCGCTAGCATCGGAGCACATAGGTCCAATTATTCCCGCTACCCGCTTCCCACTGTAGATGACATGAGACAGAAGGCTTATGATAGCCTTTGAAGTGACGTTGCATCCACCGTCTGCTGTAACTAGTTCGAGAGTGTAGTCACTGAGAAGATCCGATCGGTTGTTGATCTGTTGCACGGCTAATTCAACAACGGGTTCGATTTCTGGTCCGAGGGCAAGTGACGGCTTGAGAGAAGGAACTGAATCAGGATATGGCATGATAGAGAGTAGAGTGAGAGTTTGCCTTCCCCCATTGACATGGGAGAACCCACAACTAATGCAAAGAACTGCGAGCAAGATAACAGACATCTTCAGACTATTAAACTGCGCGTCACTCAAGCGGTTTTAACTACCTCAATGTTAGGTATATAGGCATACTTTTGTGTATTCGTGACTAGGTTTAGCTACTGAGGGAGCTGGTAGGTGTGTAATACCAAGAAGAAGAAAATGAAGGTGGTCCTTGCTACAGCTTCAGGTTCACTTGACAGAGCAATTAACTACTGGCAAATCAGCGTTATGAAGAATAGGGTAGGCTCCGAGTTGTCGAGATAACTTCTTGAACTTCTGTCAGGTACAACAGTGACAGTCGTCCTCATCTCACAAAAATTCACAGCGTTCGCAAATTTAAAGCCTATAAGATGAGGCTTGATTTTAAGGTATACATTACAGAGAGCTACATATGCAGACATAGGTATTAGCTACCATGCACTATTGCATGTGGTTGGTTACATGCCCTTATACAGAAGGCTACCTGGGAGTTTGAGGGGTTACATAGGGTTGCAGAAGGTTACGAAGAGTTACATAGGGTTATAGGTTACAAGGGCACCGGGGTTGCATAGGGTTACAAGGCATTACGTAAGGTTAAGCAAAACATCGTCTTATATCTAGCCTTATGCGATTTTGATCTTGTCACTGCAGACTCCTCTGTGCCTTATTAATTTATAAGTAGCTAATGGGCAAACAGTCAAGAATAGTTATATAAAAGTTTGCTCAAGGAGTCCAAAGACCCACACATGGTCACATACCGTTCAACCCCTTAAATTCCCTTTGCGCAACCGGCCTCTCTCAGGCTAGGCTGATTCGGGACTTCTCTTGGGAAAGCATTTTGCATGCTAACATCCCTGTAATGAGTGACTAGCTATAACTTACTCCAAAATGGATATTCCTGGGATGGGTTTCGGAGCAACAAACATTCTTTCAAAGACCACCAGAAATGAGATTACAATCGTCGTCATGCACTAAGTCCATGCAAGCACTTACTCTTACCCCGATGATTCTGATATTTGGATCACATCAGGTGACCAGCCAGTTTCCAGCAGACACACCGTTGTCATAGCTATGTGACCAAACCCCCTAGGCCTAGCCTGCTGGACAAGTAAGAAGAAACTGACATTTCAAGGTCATGCCAACCAATCAATCCAGCTTAACAGCCTGTTCAGGAGCCCATCATGACCCGATCACATATACTGGGACACAGATTCACCATGCAGTGACCTCTGTCATGGTAGGGGAGATGTGAAATGAGCATTAATTAATTATTCCTTGAACTATTAGTACCCTCTGTGTGGTCATTATCATCTGATTCCTATGTTCTTCCCCACCATTATCGCATTTAAGTTCCCCAATTAGGTTGCATGTACATTTATTTATGTATCATAGACGTTATTCCTACGTTGTATCATCTATTTGGTAGCGTACGGTATTGCGTACACATGGCCTGTTGGTGTAAATGTTTAGTCTGCTAGTTTATGAGTGTTTAGCCAAGTCATCAATTATATTAGCTACAACCCCCCACTGAGAAATTGCATCCAATTTTTGAGTATCAGTGTGGATGATGAAAAATTTATGTATCATGCATATATGCATATGAAACATTCTCAATGACTCAAACACTATATATATCACAGTGAAAAAAGAATATAATGTTTGTTATTTACAACATTAGTTGCAAATGATGCTTATATAAAGGACTAAGCTAATTTAGTTACAAACGAGTGAACATATTAATGCTTGGACACAGCTAATTCCCAAGTATGTGGACGAAATTGGTCAAGAATGCAGCAAACACATTAGAACACTGGTCACTCCCAGCCAGCCATTAGCTATGCTTACTCATCTGCATCAGAACTAATAGCCATTGGTAGGCTACCTTTTTAAATTATTTTAAAGTTGCAGGCTTTATAAAGGCCAGCTGCTGGCATTTAGAGTTGGTGTTTTTCCAGGAATGTTTTCATATTACAATTTTTGGAAGCCTGTTAGAGCACAGGCTAAGTTCTAAGACTTGATAACTGCCCCTTCCACTCCTGTTATTTAGTTGCAAATGATGCTTATATAAAGGACTAAGCTAATTTAGTTACAAACGAGTGAACATATTAATGCTTGGACACAGCTAATTCCCAAGTATGTGGACGAAATTGGTCAAGAATGCAGCAAACACATTAGAACACTGGTCACTCCCAGCCAGCCATTAGCTATGCTTACTCATCTGCATCAGAACTAATAGCCATTGGTAGGCTACCTTTTTAAATTATTTTTGCCATCATTGGCAATTGTGTCTGTAGCTAATGAATAACAGATGACCGATCGATGGGACAATTTCCATATAGCATGATTTCAAACTTTGTACATATACACACCATAATGATTATGTTAGATAATAACAGTTTTAGGTTAACTCATTACTTATTGTTTAGACAGTCATTTCAAATATCACAACGGAATCAACCTCACTTGACAAGAGCCATTGCAGCATTAAACAGCGGCCAATTCCTTATGCTTTCTTTATGGAAGATAATACATGTATGGAGTTTCATTACGCTTTTTTTTTTACAAAACGTTTATCTTGCTAAACAACAGTATGCATGAATTTTTCCTGGGAAAATGCCCAGCAATTGGAAGTGTCCATTCTTTGGTGAGTTTACCCTACTCTCATAGCAGCTATACAATTTTGTACTTGTTAACCGTTGATGTCGCTACTTCCTTGAAACTTAATCACTGATTACCTTGGGACTGTATGTGGGAAGCAGGACTGAGAAAGAAAGGTTCTTCCCTGGCAGGTGCAACTCTCACTAAAAGGGTGGGGCTACTGCACGCAGGCGGGCCGACGCCGGCCCTGCTGAAACGGGAAGGCATCACGTGTGCCACAACTTCTGATGATGTAGTCTTTTGGCAAATTACATGAATTATAGGGGATGATGCATTTGTAATCCGAGCACTAATGTACCTTCAGAAGAGTAGCTTCAAGAACTTTTACTGAGAATTCATTGCACTGAAACCGAATCTTTTGCATCACAGCTTCTTACTCACAAACCAAGATTTTTTGAGGGGGAGTACCCAACCGTACGTACCCTTGAAGGTTGTAGAGCTATAAAGTGTTCTTTGGGCCGGATACCGTATAATTCTGTATAATTTTCGTATTCTTCTATTACTGTTTGCTATACGTGACATTACACAATGGTGCTGCACGCGTTATGCCGAGATAGTAATTAGCATACTTGATTCCGTTTTCAATATTTCTCAAGTTGAACTCTAAATATTCATGGTCCATCTGGCCCTGGTTCTCAGGATTATTCCAGGAATAGCTGAAAAGAGTCTCAAAGAGGTGAGTGGGTGTGGCTGGGGAAACTACATGAGTATCAAGTGCAGTGAAGTGGGGTGACAGGTCTCAGCTGGCTTTTACCGAAATTTGGGCTCCCAGGATTGATGATTGCGTCTCTGGCAGTACATGTATGTGGATGCCATTTCGAACTTGTGGCACACTAAAAGTCAGATACATGGATAAGCCTATCACATTTGTGGCAGTCCCGGGTAGAAAACGAACATAATATTCCGTCACGTATTTTGATTGCATCTGCGGGTTCAAAGCGCTGTATCTCAGAACTTCCATTTAGGGCGGAGCTCATACGCACTACGTAGAAGCCTCACATATTGACGCTACTATGTAGCTCGTATGAGCCCTGCCCTTAACAGAAGTTCAGGGATACAGCATTTTGAATGCGACTGCAGACCAGAAGTAATGTTTTGTCCTGCGGAATGGCGAAGTCATGCTTGTGTATGTGACTGCACAGTCAGCATTTGCAGGAGCAAACGGGCAGAGCCAGGGAAGGGCGTGTGAACGACAAAGTGCTTGTATGAACGGCAGGGTCACTGTGTGAGCATATAGGAATGCCAGCTAGGATACTGCATGGTCAGGCAGGCTTAAGGTGACGGGGATGACAACAGCTAATTAATTATTCATAAATTACATACGGTTATACTAGCAACAAGAAACGTCCTAGGCGGCTGCACAAGCCATTGTTCGAGAGGCCAAAGACTGCAGTTTAACGTGAGCTGCACTACCTGGTCCAGTTATGACAAATACGGGAAGAAATTCAAGTAAGCTGCATAGCAAATGGAGAAATTTTCTGCGTCATTTTCTGCCTCAGCGCTGCCCCAACAGCCAGCTATATCACAACTTACCGTAAGTGTTGTATCCATTCTAGGGCCCGAATCACTTCTTTTGCCTTGCTAGCAAGTTTGCGCTGTGTGAGAGCCATATCTCTCCCGAACTAATGAAGATTCTGCGGCGAACAAGGGCGCAGTAATGGCCGTAACTCACCAACGATAATTATCTCGGTGAAGTATTTACACTCTGGCCCTTCCTCTCAGTCCGTAGAATTCGAATATACAGGAAATACGGTCGTCATGTGACTGTGGGGCCGAAAATTTGACGCAGAAAAAGAACTCGCACGCTCGAGGTCGGGTGCGACCGCAAACTCAGCTGTGTATACAATAGTAATTGCAGCCCGCCTACGCACGTAGTGCGTGCAATTGAAACGTTTTAGCGGGAAAAGTGGAGTTTTTTCGAGCAGTGAACTGTGTCAAGCTGGTGGCATACCCTAGAGCAACCCCTCCAAGGCAATAAACTGGTAGATAGGTGTATTTTAATTGTAGTTAGACTGACGTAAATATTAAAAGTATGGGAAGTAACAAGAATAAGCGTAACAGTCGGAATAACCATCGCCGTGTCTTCAAAAGGAGATGGCATGCTCAGAAGTACCAACAGAAGGAGTCACTGCAATGTACCTCTGCACAAGGAAACGTTACAATACAAGGATCAAGGATCATAAATCTTGAGAAGCTGCAAGAGTACATTAACTGCTTGACGGTACATGCAGCGCAGTGTGGTGGTGACATAGTCTTAACTGGAGAGACGAGGGCTGGCCTTGCATCCATCATATCGAGTCGGTGTTCTAAATGTAGCTACACTGTTCCTCTGGAGACGTCCCGCAAAGTGAAGGGGCCTAGAGGTAACTGTCGATGGGAATGTAATCTCGCAGCAGTTTGGGGTCAGATGTCGACTGGTGGTGGCCACTCACGTCTTCAGGAGACAATGGGTGTACTAGGAGTTCCAGTTATGTCAGCAAAGAACTTCATCAATACTGAGTGAGATATTGGTGAGTGGTGGCAAAACCAGCTGCAAGAAGTAATGGTAGAGGCCGGAAAGGAGGAGAAAAAGTTAGCAGAGGAGAGAGCAGATTTTCATGAGGGAGTCCCAGCTATCACTGTGATAGTGGACGGTGGATGGAGTAAGCGTTCACACCGCCACTCCTACAATGCAAAGTCAGGGGTAGGAATCATCATTGGCCAGGCAACTGGAAAGCTCTTACACATTGGGGTACGCAACAAGTACTGTACGGCCTGCACCCAGGGAGTCCCTTTGGAGCAGCACAGTTGCTACAAGAACTGGAGTGAGTCATCCTCCCAGATGGAGCCCGATATCATCCTGGAAGGTTTCAAACAAGCTGAGGCAGTGCATGGTGTCAGGTACATCAGATTCGTTGGGGATGGAGATAGCTCTGTTTATCCAATGCTGATCCAGAACGTACCTGGATGGGGGCGATACATTAAGAAGTTGGAATGTGCTAACCACTCCTGCAAATGTTACCGGGCAGGGTTGGAGAAGTTAGTACAGGAAAATTCCTCTTATAAAGGTAGGGGAGGGCTGACAGAAAAAATGCGCCGCCGACTCACCAGTGCTGCTCGCTGTGCCATAAAAATGAGGAGCAAGGATCCTGACACAGCCAACGCTGTGAAGCTACTTGAACGGGACCTCCTAAACGGCCCCTACCACTGCTTTGGCCACCATAATGGATGCAGTCCTGACTTTTGCGTGACAGCGCAGGAGAGAGTAGAAGCTTCGTCTTCACATACTTCTGGTGATCGGGCTAGTGACGATGGAGAGGAAGGTCACCCGGACAGTAGTAGCGATGATCTCATAGGTAAGTTTTTCTGTAGCAAATAAGAGAAAATAAGCATGAGTGAGCAAAACAATTATCCTAATCACTGTTTTTAGCATCTGCAGGTACTATTTTGGATCAAGGGAGAATGTGGGAGGAAACGCTAGCTGATGATGCAGCTACAGAGAGAGAATCACGACATGGTGGAGCGACTCCAACCGAAATAAATCCCCAGATGATGCATGATATTCAAGTTCTAGTGAGTAGGCTTGCTGGAAAGGCCAGGCAGTTAATCAAGAATTTTACAACAAATCTGGCTGAAAACTGGATGCAAATAAGATGCAAGTTTGATGGTGGGAAAGTGGTCAATCGCTCCCAAAGTGGATCATGGGAGCATCGTTGCTCTGGAGCAAGTACTCCCGAAATGACAACTCAATTGCAGCTCGCAAAGCTTACAGCCGCCACGACAATGGCATTGAACCCGATGATGTCACTGATGATATTTCACCAGAGCATCTTGAGGAAATGAAGAAGAGCTTCTACACGACGACGGTACTAGTTACAAAGGAGAAAGCAGAGGAGATCGAAAGAAATACCCGAGAACAAGGTGAAAGCGAACTGTGGATGATCGAGAGGACGAAGCGTATCACCGCATCACGAGTTGGTGGAATAATGAAGATGAAGAGGACAACGAAGAGAAGTAGAAAGGTGGAAGAGATCTTATATAGTACGTTCAGAGGAAATGAGGCAATGAGGTATGGCACAAACATGGAGAATACAGCAAGGCAACAGTACATAACATACCAGCAACAGAGGGGTCATCCGGGTTTGCAGACACAGCAGACAGGACTTGTTATCAGTATTGATAATCCCTGGCTGGCAGCTAGTCCCGATGACAGGATTACAGATCCCGATACAGCCCAATCTCTGGGCATAGCTGAATACAAAAATCCATTTTCAGCCAGAGACCTAACATTGTTTGAAGCCTGTGACAAGGTGAAAACCTTCTGTTTGGAAAGGCAAGAGGAGAATGGACAAATTATATACAAGCTTAAAAGACGACACGATTATTATTATCAGATACAGTGCCAACTATACTGTTGCAACGTTCACTGGTGTGATTTTGAGAGCTATGTATGAAGTCTTGCTAAGTCTTCAAACAGAAGACAGTGAATTGCCTCGCGTGATCTGACCACAACGCTAAGATTACATAATAGCGGTATAACTCTAATGATTATTCACGCATTGATCTGTAGTAGCAGCAGTGCGTGGGCATAACAGGTAACCGTAACCTTAAAGTGAGAGTGATAGGAAGCAGCAGTCACTTCATGCAAGAGAGGTCATGGAGTCCATTGGTGGTGGGTGGTGTTAATGATGTTGTTACTGAGTGGAATTATCAAAGCCATGAATTTGCTAATTACAGGAAGTGACCTATGAATACATTAACAATGCAAAACCCACAAGTGTTTTGCAAGTTGCAGGCTTTATAAAGGCCAGCTGCTGGCATTTAGAGTTGGTGTTTTTCCAGGAATGTTTTCATATTACAATTTTTGGAAGCCTGTTAGAGCACAGGCTAAGTTCTAAGACTTGATAACTGCCCCTTCCACTCCTACGTTAGCTGGTGCTAATACTGGTGAATGCAGGGCAGTATGGGACAAACTAGCCTCGTTCCCAGTCCGCGAAAGAGTGGCCTGAATCACACTGTTCGTGCATGTGGAAGAATTTACGGAAAACAGCAAGTAAACGTATTTGTAAACGAGTTCAGTCACATGGCAATGAGTAGTACGGAGGCAGTATACGAGTATATGATCTAGGTTCTGATTTCTACAACCGAAATGGCTTTATAATCAGCGAGGAATAGTAAAAGGACCCATAATTTTCTATCCACTAAGGCTGCCGTAGCTGTCTTACCATCAAAATTTGGAAGCGCCCTCTCTCCTGGCAGTGGCTGTGAGCTGCTTGAGTTTCAACTCCAGATCGGGAATTCTAGGCCTTTCAAAGGCAAACGGGATCGATGACTCAAACTAACTTAACAATCACTTTCTAGGCATCTACCTCGCAATAAACATCAGTACCAGGCTCAAAGCTTGCTGTCTTCACTTTTCATTTTTGTGACACAAATAATACACGGTTCATATACGTAACAATGTACGGGTAAATATTCAATATTTTAGATTACCGTAAAAAAACATTGTAATTGGCGCACATGCACAAACAGTTAACACCAGGCCACTCTTTAGAGGGGTGTGTGGCCTGGGTACGAGGCTAGGGGCGAGCGTGAACGAGTTACAGTACCATCCCTCTGTACTGAGTGGGGAGTTTCTCTGGAGGAAGTACTCTGAGTTTCTGTAGCATCCATAGCTCAGAAAGTTTCAGTAGCATCCATAGTTGGGAAATTTCGTGTGAAACTACTCGTTAGCAGGGAATTTCAAATATAATTATGCCACATGATCGCAATATCCTCCAATACGTTAAAATGGATGAGCATAGAAATTGGATTGCAAGTCGCTAAATTGGGTAGGCATAGAATAATAATATGGAATGACATACATACCGTGATGATGATCATGATGATAATACAGAGGAAATGCTGCATTGACATCACTAGTGTGGGGCTCGTTCACGCTTGCCCAAGTAATGGCAAGCTTGACTTACCTCATGACAGGATTAGATTATTTGTGATTAGATTTGAGCAAAGGTGGCCCAGGGTGTTTGCTGGCAAGCATGCAGTGATCTGTTGGATGACGAACTGGTGTGTCATTGCTCAGCGTGGCAGTTGTAGAGGCCAGCCAGTGCCAACTGATGTAGTCAGCATGGGAGTCTGGTCTGGGCTAGGTACCAATTGGTGTGACCAGTGTTAAGCCTGCCATGTGTGGGTTCCTACTACCATACCTGTGTTTTTAACAGGCAGTGCAGCCAGGCGTCCCCATGGGGTTAACTACCAAGGCTCACTGCTGGTTTCTAGGCTTGTAATAACTGATGTAATGACGGACTACATTTAGAATAGTAATACGTAATTGTGATGTAATGGTTTCCAAACCATGACAGACCAGCAAAGAACCCGAGACCCTTCACCCACTGGGTGGTCTGGGAATGAGACTATCTCTGAGCATGCTGTGAAAACGGAGGAGGATGGCCAAGGTGGACGTTTTACTCATTAACCCTTTGGCAGTGCTCATTAATATTCATAACTTTCCTGTCATTATCAATTATTGTCAACGTTACACTGCTCAAACTCTTGTATGGCTGCAGACTGTTTTACTCAGTAAGTATACAAGTACTCGTGTGTGCGTACACGCATATCCGAGTGCACATACTCATGTGTGACATGCGAGTGACTCGCGAGGGCTGTTAAGTTACTCGTGAGTGGTACTGTATGTTAGGTAAAGTATTAGTAACAGCCTTTGTAAGGAATTCAGTAATATAACAGCTGTGTTATTCAATAACAGAGCACTGTCATGATTTCAGGTTCATGCATGAGGTTCCCTTCTCTCCTGCAGGTACATGAAGCAGAGAGGGAATCTCAAGAGTGGTCACCATGCCAACCATTGCATCTTTTCCGGCTCCATCTTTATTGAGGACTCATCCAGTGGGCAGATCGCGAGCTACTACTGGAAGCTGCCGTTCTCTTTAGTGGAGTTGCCTTTGAGGTGGGTGATGCGGTCTGTATGAAGGGTGCTTAACAAATTACCTTTGGGCTTGTACTCTTGTATAGAAGTGATAAACCTTAGCCAGGAATGGGTACAGTGCAGTTCACATATCATATAACACACTCAAGCAAGTGCAGATTCCACCTGAGCATAGCCTACTCTGCCCTCGTGTGTAACTCACTAGTGTGCCCTTTTTCCCAACTGCACAAGTGATTGAAGTACATGTGGTAATTCTGAACCCTCCACCTGAAGGTCAATGATCACCAATGTATACCCAGTACAGTTCACATGTACATACAGTACAGTAATTCCAGACTCCACCTACGAAAGACTGCTCCGCCCTCGTATGTAACTCACTGTGTACATAGCATGCTACCTACTGTACAAATAGTCAAACTTGCGACAAAATCAGCTACAGACTTGACACACCGCTGAGCCTGAGATGCTGACAAGTCTCGTACTAGCTTACAGTCTCACAACCAGCCTGGGTTCCAATGACATGGCATGTTCTGCCAAAGTCAAGCATCTGACACGATTAAACTGCCCATCCGCCTCTTGTTTTTTTTTATACTCCAACGCAACAACAGTTCAATCTGAATAAGTAGAATAAGCGCTAATACTTGAACTCAACAGTACACCGCAATAATGCATGAGCACAATCACATGATCATTTCGGTGACGTCAGTTTAGGCCTTTAGAATTTCTTGACATCATCTACGGCACACGTCACATGCGAAATCTTCCAGGCCTTACTCCCCAATTTTTTCACACAGCTGCAAGATGAAATCTGGGCGAGGAAGTCCCTTGTGCATGTGTGAGGTGGGATAACAATTTTAGTAGTCTTGTACCTAGACTAGACCCTTCCCCTGTGGTGAACAAGACTGATATTTCATATCTAAAAACCAGCCGTTTTTTTTTTACATAAATCATCCAACTAAAGGTTGTGCTCAGCAGCAGGTCAGTCTAAGAAAAATGCAGCTGTAGAATAGATCAGCCTGGCTAGACAGTCTCATTACGCACAGCTTCCAGCGAAAGTGCTGACACAGCAAATTGTAGTGCGCTTCCAGTTAGTGATCAGAACTTGCGCAAACAGAACTATCATCGTTACCTACCACTCTTTCGCCGTCTAGGCAACACAAAACTAATCTAGCTTTATGTACCTTGGCCTATTGAGCCTGCAAACTTCCACTGCGCTCGTGGCTCTCTATATGGCATAGTAACGCAATGACGTAATTTAGCGCTCGTGATAATTGCGGACAAACACACAGACAGATGCAGGAACGTAAAGCTATCTCAGTACCAGCCGAGCGTGCGCTTCGTGCACACTCGGCTGGTTCCTAGGATTGCTTTTTCTGTGTTTGTCTGTCTGTTTGTTTGTGCATCCATGCTTATCAGATGTACCAAATATTATTACGTCATTATGTTACTATGCCACTATAGTCACGAGAAGAGAACAGGCCCAATGAGCCAAGCTACATCAAGGTTTGTGTTGCCTTGACGGCAACAAAGTGGTAGGTAGCAATGATACTTCTGTTTTGGCAAGCTTAGCAGCTAACTGGAAACGTACTAGTCTCGTTCCCAGTCTCCACTCCTTGGAATGTTGTAAAAAAAAAGGGGAGGAAGCCTGGTCAAATTCATCACGTGAAGTACGTCATATCAGGGCGCGTGGTTTCGTGGAATGCTCTGATCTGGCTGTTCCAACGAGATGTGATGAGGCTGATGAGGCTGATAAGCCAGCAAAAGAGAGCAAAAAGCATAAAGCAGTCTTGAACAAGCTTCTCTATGAGCTCAAAGACTGCCCTGACTGAAAGAACAGACTAGCGGGTGAGTGTTAAACGGTGTGGGCCTTAGTCGAAAGCTAGCGGGTTAGGTGATTCAGTTTAGCTAGCGATACAGGCTAGCTACTAGCTTATACAGTACCTAGCGGGCTAGGCCTTTTCATTTAGCTAGTTGTACGGGTAACCTACATACGTCTTTAGAGTTTGTAGCGCTTGAAAAAGGTGTTGGTACGTAGCTAGCTTTAGTGTCCAAGCTATGGCGGCAACATTCAAACTAGCAAGTCTCTGAAGGGAGGCCCCGCATTTTTACTCACACTCTGGCTTTGTCTTTCATCCCCAACGGTTCTTTCACTAAGCTTAAACAAAAACTTTCAGCTACTCTTCTGGCTCTCCATGTGTATGTGTAGCGCGTCAAGATCACAGCTTCCAAAAAACCACGCACACTTCCTGCAGATATGACACACTTCACGCGATGAATTTAACCAGGCCCCCTCCAGTTTTGTTACAATATGCGAAGCAAAGCTGGGAGTGGAGACTGAGAACGAAGCTAGAGATGTGCTACGAAATTGCCAAGTCATCACTTTCACTGGAAGCCAAGTGCATAGGTAATACACCCAGGTACTATAATATTTATAATAAAGTTGCATTTAGCTTGGACTGACCTGTTGCTGAGTACAACCTTCAGTTGGATGATTTATATTTATGTGATAATACCCGGCTTGTTTAGCCTCATTCCCAAGCTGCACTCCCCAGCTTTTCTCGCAGAGTGTAGAAAAACGGGAAGGGAGCCTGGTCCATTTCATCACGTTTTACATGATGTAGGGTGTGTGGTTTTGTTATTCGAATTACGTGTGACACCCACTTGCTCAGGCTTGCCTCTAAAGCAATGTAATGCAGTTGTTACTGAGGCAATTATCAAAGCCATCCCTAATTACAGGAAGTGTCCTATGAATACATTAACAGTGGCAAACCCACAAGTGTTTTGCCAGTTGATGCCTTTATAAAGGCCAGCTGCCTAAGGTTTGATCTAGCCTTTTTTGATACACTCCCGAGTGTAAAGTTTTTTCTGTAATGTAATGTAATGTAATGTAATGTAACTGTCCTGCCAAACTCTGGACCTCCACAGTGTAACTAACCTTTCTTCCATGACACATACACCTTTTGGAGAAAAGTTATTATCTTGAAAAGTTCAGCAAAGTCTTCAATGGGTAGCTACAGGGTAGAACTTCTTTTAGGCACGGCTGCTGGCGGACATTTTGAACAATCAGTATATCAGAAGCACAGGGACCCACTCTTAACTGATTGCATTAGCTACAGAGTGCATGATCTCATTACGATTCCCATTCACGCTAACCATTGATGCGTGACCTAATTTAACCGGTAGTGACTCATGAAACTTAAAAATAATATTTGGCTAGAAGAAGACAGCTTGTGAATTGGAAACAGGTACTGTATAACTGGAGGGGAGCGTATTTAGACAGACAGTGTCAGTGGCGGGTACGTGTGATCATTAGCTAGTCGGCCATCGGGAGGTACTGTATAGGTTACTGAAGGGGAGTGTATTAAATAGACACGGTGTCAGAGGCGGGTTTGTCGGTCTCTGTGTGGTGCGTGTATTATATATTATTTGTGAGTGTTGTCGTTAGCCTGTCGGTACAGTTGCGTTTGTATTTGTGTTCGTATACATTTTGTGTGCAGTCAGGAGTGCATAATGACGTGAGAAGCGGAAGAGAGAGTAGGAGCGTGCAACGACCACGCAAAAGATTAAATTTCGAAAATGTTCCCACGCTAGTTCCGTTACTATTTTGGTCACGCACATGCCACAGTCAAAGCAGCATGAAGATGGCTTGAAACAGAAGGTTACGGCTGTCTAGCATGTCTAGCAAAGTGACACTATGCCCTACAGTGGTCAACAACCCCAAAAAGGCCGCTTGCGACTCATGACTGCCAACCGTACGCTGCCAGAGGCGTGAAGCCTGAGACAACTTTTAGTAACAGCGACTAACGCCATTTAGACTAAGCGGCTGCTAGCTAAGTTTGTTGCTACAACGTACCTGATATTCAGAAACCCATCAGAACCTGGTAGGCGCCTGAGGTACACTGATCCAAGTATATCGGTAGGTTTGTGTTGTTTACTAGCCTGTACTTCTGTCTGTAGCAAACGTTTGGCGGCTAAACGATCACGAACGGCTACACAAATGCTTTCGCTCGCTTCTCCGGTAATATTCACTGTTGTAGAAGCTGCTTGGTTCAGCAAACAACGACTATCTACTTCCTTCTTTGATGGATTCGAAGCACGTGCGTGCCCAAAATAGTAACGGAACTAGCGTGGGAACATTTTCGAAATTTAATCTTTTGCGTGGTCGTTGCACGCTCCTACTCTCTCTTCCGCTTCTCACGTCATTATGCGCTCCTGGTGCAGTTCACATGTGCGTTTATATTTGTATTTGTATACATTTTGTGTGCAGTTCGCGTGTGCGTTTGCAGTGATGCCGGCTTCCAGGTCAGTCCAGGTAGGCCTGAGGGCACCACCCGAGATGCCGGCTTCCAGATAGGTACTGGAGGGGGAAAGCCTGCACACTGGGAGCAACAACAATTGCTCTTTGAGGGCTGTGAACTTGCCACACCCACGATCACCTCCGCCCATTCTGTACGTGTCCTTCAAATTTTCGGCTGCTAAGCAACTACTAACAATTATGTATGTATGTATGTATGTATGTATGTATGTATGTATTCTTTGTATGTATATATGTATGTATGTATGTATGTGTGTATGCATGAATGCACGTATGTATGTGTACAGATGCATACAGCATAATGATAATTATCATAGCTGGCTTCTATACATTCTAAGCATGAAGAACTACAGATAGTCAACAAAATATCGTGCAATCTCACCCAATACTCCACCAACTAATAATTTTCCTACTCTTCTACACAATCTTTCTACTCAATCACTGCTCTGAATCACTTCATTATCTGCTCACCTATTCCTCTACTTACCCAATAATACTTTACACTCGGGAGTGCGGTTCGCTCGTTCTCATATAGAATTTTTTTTGGAGAGCCTGTACTCTTACAGGCTTGTATAGCCAATCTGATACGGCTAGACAATTAATTAATGGCCATAGCTTGCTATTAATGCTGGAGACACCACATTTTTAATTTCGATACCAATACTGATTACCATTTTGTTTGGCCGATACTAGCTGCAGCGCTAACTCTCTTAAAGAGCTTTATTTGTGTTTGATGGTCGATGTTGACAGTGGCTCAAAGCTGAAATAAAGTCTCTGAAAGCAGCCCGAGTCTGTTTCTGATGATGAAGCATGACATGGACATGGATGTGCATTCTAAACCTGGCATGCCCACTCTATGTACTGTAATCAAGATTGCATAAAAATAGCTTCCCGCACTCCCTTATGGGCAGGGGATTTCTTTATGCGCTCTTGACTGAAATGTAACTCCTCTCCTGTATGTTAGCACTTGCCATCAGAAGGTATAAGTAACTTCATCGATTGAGCCCCATTGAGCCCCACTGTAGTATGTTACAGCAGTTTCTTTCTAGCTAACTCTGTATCTTAGTCGCATAACTCCGTGATTTAGTTCACATGCGATAGTGGAATGCAATTGCCTACACGTACGCATAAGGCTTGTCTGATCCTCCTGATGCACATGGCAATATTGGCTGATACCGATTCTAGTACTTGATACCACCACCCTAGAATGTGGTATTGGCAGTACTGATTCCTGGAACTTGGTCTCACTCAGCACTACTTGCTAAGCCAATTACAGCCTGGCACTATGATGACATATGATTTTTATGAGCATGTGTGGTGGATTGGTGGAGCAAGTAGAAAACACGGAAATGAATGGTAACGGGAACACAAGTGTGCAATTTTCCATTATTATACAAATGTTGTTGCTTAGCATAATGACATCAAACACTGGTTTCTAAACAGCCATCTTAGCAAATTGATGTACCGTATAGTGGGAAAATTTGGCGAGGACTTTAATTTGGAGGTTTGGTGAATCGTAATAAAATCAACAAATTAAATTCTCACCAATAATAAAAGCTGATGTAATGCATACCACCCACAGGCGTCTTTCGAACACGGGAATATTAAGAACACTCCACTCAAAGCTCTCTAGATTGAGAATTACTCCTTTGAGTATCGCCATGGAGCCGAAGTACTAGTGTAGGCCTGTATAAAAAAACTTGATAAAGTAATCTTTCGTTAGGGTAGCTGTTTAAGTTTGCTATTATGTTTGGAATTTTTTTTATAGTAGAGCTCCCCAAATTGGACAGTGTTTTTTGTTGTTGTTGTTTTTAACCGTTCTGAAGTGTTATAAAGTACCATTATAGAAATGGTACTTTCTCTCGCTGCTATAATGTTGAGTTCAACGTAAAAAATCTTTAACACTCGATCAACGTAATGCAGATTTATAATATCTGCACGACAGATCTAGAGTCAGATACTTACAATACTAACTGACTGAAACTGCGTTTTGCAGTAACTAATAAGATTGAGAAGCAGGATGGCTATGATGAAATAATTACCTAAAATGGTTAAAGTCGTAACTACCTAGTGTCTTGACATTATCTCTGCTATGCGCAGTGCTAGCTGGAAATTCAGAAGGTGAATGGTTGGTAGATAGCACCAGTAATTATGTCAGTACGTCTAACAATGCATGATATGTATATTACACCAATGCCCTACGCAGGCTTAATCGAGGCTAAGACGTACAAATAGGAAACTGCACTCTTTTACCCTTTGGTGGTTATAAAGAATTCAGTTGAAATTTTAAAATTATTTATATATAACGTGCTATACAGAAAATTACAATGCCTGGTTCAGAAAGTACAATTACTATTATAGCTAGTAGTTCATGCTTCGTACAGTCAACAACGCATATGAGATGTCTTCATCAGTCTTTACTATTGGGGTCTTCCACGTACCAAATAATAAGTTGGTCTTGAAAACCAGACAGCCTATCTTTAAGCATCGGGAGTACTGCACTGTCGCCTTGAAAGTGTCTTCGTTAAGGGTCACATTTTGATGTTCGGCAAGCAACTTAACGTCGTCGTGTTTGCGAAAGAAGTAATACTTGGCGTGCTTTTCCAACGTAGCCTGAATGCCAACAATTGAAATAACAAGTTCCCCCGTTGTTGGTTCTACCATAGATAATATAGCTCCGTATTATTATCTATGGTTCTACATCACAAATAAGAATCTGAAAGTGGACCGCCTTGTTTGAGTAGCTTTTTCCTTCGAAATAGCTCAGTTTTTTGAGCATCAGACTTGAGAGACTCCATAAACGTATTTATGATGGCTAATTGCTCCTTAGTAGCTACCTTACTTAGCACGTTTGCGGAGATTTCTTCAAATGTTGCACTCGATTCCACACGGAAACTCGAAAACTCGGACGACTGTTTTAGCCATCCAATACTTTCGAGAGTACGAATAAAGCTGCGAAACCACTTCGCCGGCTCCTTTTGTTGGTCGTGCTTTGCGTTGGCAGCGAGGTAACAAAATAGCACTGAATCGTGGATCCATGACACTTTCTCCTTAGGCACGTTTGCTGTGCAGGTAATTCCGCTCGATCCCGCAACGGCAGCTGTTAGTTTTCGGTGAGATAGCGGCTTGGATTCCTTTAGTGTCGAATGGGTCAACGCTTCTTCTGCCTCTGCCATGTTGCTAGTTATTTGCTTCCACTGAACTTTGATAACGAATGCGAGTGACTTGAGTATACGCAAATTTTATAATGAAAAAGGGAGGCGACTACGCAAGCGGATATGACATCTTTGCAAATCCTGAGTAGCTACACAATTCGCGCATGCGCAGGAATTTACGCGGACTGCAGGATGTGCTTCTAGAGGCTGGTATGCCACACATTAATCAGTCAGCTTACAGGAAGGGGGTTGCATGTGCAGATGCAATATTTGCCACTCAGGAGGCGATAACATGCACGGTATTTGAGGAGTAGTAGCAAGGTGTACATGTGCCTCTTCGATCTGCAGAAGGCCTTTGATTCCATCGAGTACCCAGTGCTTCTCAGTCACCTCTGCAAGGTAGGGATTAATGGCAAGCTGTGAAGAATCCTGAGGAGCTGGTAAACGGGCAAGGAGTGTAGGGTATGAGTTGATGGTCAATGTAGTGAGAGTTTTGGTGTGGAACAGTGTGTCCGGCAGGAGTCTGTGTTGTCTCCTATGCTGTTCTTGGTGGTGATGGATCCCTTATTGCATCAGCTGAAGAATCAGGCATTGGTCTCTCCGTCAACAGCTTCTATGCTGGTGGTTTCTTGCATGCCGATGATATCAGAGCCTTGGCCAGTAGTGTGTCATATAAGGAGGAGCAGGTTGCAATGGTGCAAAAGTTTGTAAGGGAGAACCTCTTAAAGCTGAATGCACAGAAATGTGAGATAGTGGTGTTTTTGAGAAATCAGACAAAGCAGTTTCCTGAGTGCAGCATTGATGGAGAGGTGATCACTGCTGTATTGGATGTACACTTTGGCACTCCCAGAATCCTCTTCCACATCTCTTCCTAAATGATTCTAACCATCTCAATAGCTCTTCAGATACAATCCAATTCTCACAGCCGTACATCAAGATTGGCATCACACACACTTCCACAACTGACCGAGAAGAAAGTGAGCTACGGTCTGGCACTCATCCCCATGAGTTTAAGAAGGAGATTATGCGAAGAGACAAAGAATGGAGGCTGGACAGATGTTCCCAGGAGGACAGAGCTCCATGGCCAGTGGTGGCACACATGCATAGCTCGGACTGTTGGATGGGAAAACTGTGGGATACTGCTCTTGATGAGGGACCTCGCTGCATCCAATAGATGAAGCACCTAGTAAAGACACTGTGTTACTGCTGCTTTGGCGGGCAAGACTGTCAGTGTGTTCACAAGGAGGTCACGCAAGAAATGATAGAGTCTCTAGCTATAATGGATTTTAAGTCTCTTAAGGCATTAATGATTTATGTTTTTAAATTATTTTCTGTAACGTTCCCCCTGGGGTTATCCAATGATTCTGATTTTGATTCTGATTCTAATTCATAAAATGGTATTCTTATATGAGCGCAGTCACGTAGCAATATGAGCTGGACGGGAGGGTAGTATTCTCACGAGCCAGCCAGTCACGAGAATAACTAAAACTGCATTATCAGCATAATTATCAGTGAGTGGAAGCAAGTAACTAGCAATCTTCATGATTAGCCATGGCTGCTGTGGGAGAGTGGAGAGACAGGCTACCGCATTTTGAGGAAATCTTGGAAATCTTGCGAAAATAAGACACAGCCCAACATTCACACCACATTGCCCACTCCATAGTAGGGAAATCAAAATCTTCTCAGATCCTATAGCTCTTCAATGATTTGAAATTTCATGCTCTGCGAAACATTCTGAAAAACAAATATGTGCTTCCGTTCCTAAGATAAGAATCCACTGCTGACTAGCTGAACTTGTACCCAGAAATTGATACGTAATGCTTAGTGCTAACACAGTGCCACTGTATAGCTATAGCTAATATAAACGATATATCAGGAGTTAGGAAGGTCGGAAAAAAGATGTGATTTGTACTAAAGTATTTCGCTTGGACCTGTGCTTGCGACCAGAGGGCATTGTAGATTTGATCATGGTATATTAGGAGCTAACTGCAAAGCTGTGTGCGTGTGCGTGCATGTGTTCATTTTTCTGCTACACACACTAAAACTAAAAAAGTATTAGCAAAAAAAATTTCATTGGCAGAGCTATCTTCTTCGGATGGGACGAGAAAAATCTGGAGTTAGTTTCAGCCCAAACAGACGGCTGGAACGTCCTCGCTATCTGGCTCAATTCCAAAAAAATGAAAGTCTCAAAAGGAAAAATAACATGTAACAAACATACGTACTAATGTTACTGTATGCAAGTTCTTGCATGCTAAAGTTCAATCAGCCATTTTACCGATGATGTAATGCCCTTACATAGAAAAAGTACAGAGACTGGAAGTTCCACTTCTTTTGTACAATATTTGCATGTCTGAGCGTAGACTGGGTAGCGATCGAGGTGCATAGTTACACTGGAGGTTGGATCCAAGGTGGATTGCGTAATACTTTGCGAGACAGCCTGTCGCGAAACTAATAACTACCTACAAGCTACAAAAGTGGTCATAAAAAGACTGATGTCTTTTTTTGTGCAATACTTTTCCGAGGATAAGTCATGGTAGTAGAGAGATGGACTGATCAGGAATCAGCTGTGGCTACTATGGGAGACTCTGAGCAGAGAAATGGTTTGAAGTTCATGTTAATATCACTTGATTGTGCCATCTGTCTCTAGCACTCATACCTCTACTTAACACATAGGCTACACCTCTGAGAGATACTATTTCAGTGTACACAATTTGACCTTCCATCCAACACTGTATTACCTCCCTACTGTCAAACACACTCAAAGCTCTTCTCAGCGAGATCAGAGCGCTTGGTAATGTACTAATTGTATTCCACTTAATTGAAGTCAACGTCTACCCCCGCGTCATGCCTGTCTCGGCTTTTGAGGTCTTTTCGCCACCAGAAAATCACAATCAGCTCACACACACACTCACACACACATTCACACACACACATACACACATTCACACATGCACACACACACACACACACACACACCACAAATTCACAGCTGAACTAATGTATTTAAGGTAGGAAGCTAACTTTTACTCGACTTCCACCAGTATTTTCTACAGTTGTTTTGAAGCTGTTTTTGACAGACAATATTCCCACCAAATTTTCCAACTGAGACGTACAACACTTTTCCATTCAGTTATAGCTATAATAGTCTTTGCTGCCTTTGATATTGCCAAGTATTTCAGTTTATGGACATGTTCTTGACAAACGTTATCCTCTTTGTTAGATCAGGGACCATACCTAGTTACATCCCGTTGGATTGGTGGGGTACTCAGCTACACAACGGGAATGTGGTTATATTCTACTGAAGGTGATTATCAAAGCTATAAATTTGCTGATTACAACATTAATAGTGGCAAAATCCGCAAGTGTTTTGTCAGTTGCAGCTTTATAAAGGCCAACTGCCCAAGACGCAGTGTCACTGCACAGACAGAAATTTGCATTCTAAATATACACCTAGTATAATTCGTGTAGTTGTTTCATAATAGAATAGGTATGACACAGTAAGGTAGGCATAGGTATGCACAGTAAAACCACTAGCTATTATAATAGTATAACTGTACATTCAGCAGTAGCTATAGCTTCAAAAAGTACTTTGCACGGTCACTTAGAATCCACTGCACTTGAGCCGAATCTTCTGCATCACAGCATACTTGCAAACCATTTTTGAGGGGCAGTTCCTAACTGTACCTTTACTGTATTAAAGTATTGTTTGGGATAGACATCATAAAACTCTGCATAACTTCCGTATTCTTCTCAATTGGTATGGACTACGCTCTGCACATGGTTCACTTTTGGATGTTTATTAATTTAGTCGTTCTGTCCCTCTATAGGAGAAAACTCTCAAATAACATCCATTTTTGGACTCTTCAAAACACTGAACCCAGCCCAACACTGAGTATGAACTCAACTCAAGTCGCCCAAAAAGAAACACAGGACACACAAGTTCTCACAACCAGTTTGGATCTACCTAGGGTCACGAGATCTAATTCCAACGCACCTTTCTATTCAGGTAAACAACCTCCTACATTTGCTCAACAACAAGTTTACGGTCTTCGAACAAGCAAAGACCATCAAGCCATGCTTTAAAACCAAATGTAAGACCTGTGGGAAACTAATTAGTCCACAACAGCAACTTTGTACAAAGCAAAGTCGATCAAAGCTGCTACCCGGTTAGACCATTCTCTAAACCTATGACCTGCCTAAGCAGCTGAATTGTATATCTTATACAATGTAGTAAGTACCTAAAACAATACGTAGGGCAAACAACCAAGCCTCTTCACATGCATACGTATGTGTCTAATATCAACAGCACATCAAGAACCAGTTTGTGGTGCCACTTTAATAAGGACCACGCGATAAATGACCTTTGAGTCACCCCAGGTAGCTAGATGATTCACTACCACCACACTTAGCTAGCTGAACCTAAGCCGAAAGAACTGGAGATGCTATGGATCGACAGACTATGCAACCGCTGGGGATGAACTATGTCAAACATGATACCCAGATGAGGAGTCAAACCTCACGTTGAATAACGTTGAAAGATGCACGAGGTAAGGCTCAGCTCCGAACCCTTTTCGTAAGCCTAAGTTATAAAGCAACCACTTCATAGATCTAGAGCCTTCCTAGGGGAGCATGTCCCCAGAACCCCTGCCCTAACTTGCATAGTAACCAGCTGGCTGCTTTATCCCCCCCCCCCCCCCCACAAACTAATTTGTGCCAAAAAACACTGTGTAGCTACTATCCTTCTCTCTTGTTGGTGCTCCATCTTCCGTTGGCACCTGGAGCATGTCCCAAGACCCCTGGGTGCTCAGGTCCTAACTTATAAGCATCTAGCTGACTGCTTGTCCTCCCTCCTTCCCTCTACAAGCATCCCCCCCCCCCCCCCCGTTGGTGCCCCTCTCTCCCATTGGTGTCTGGCCTCTGTACGTTGTCGGCTAGCAAGTACTCTAGCTGCAATAGTATTTTCTGCTGTTCTCTCTTTTTTGAGTTCTTGGTTCCTGCCTTGCTGTTGGTTAGCCATCGCCTGAAATGTCTTGTGAATTGTCTTCTCTTTCACTTTTCTTCACTTCATCGCACGTGAGCATAACATGCGGTATCAGATATTTGAAGCTTACCTAAGCACATATGCGGTATGTGTGTACATATGTACAGAATGTACAGAGGAATCGTCCCATCAAACACGCTAGTGTGGGGCTCACCCCAAACAGGAAAGCCATTCACAGGAAAATCTTTTCAGTGCTACATAATCAAATTATTACAGCGTGCAGTGTCATGATCAAATCCATGCCTCTCAGCCTTTCTAGCTATATATATAGTTCTAATTTTGCCAATCAGCCAGTCTGGAAAGGGCAAATACATTGTGTCTCAGGTTATGGATGGTTGTTATTCCATACTTGCTTCAATTTTCTATGTAGAGCTCTGAAGAGTGAACATGGCACGCCTTTACTCAGTTTATATTTCTCAATCTTCAGCTAGCTTCTAAGCAACCCCATTCTACATATACCTAGCTACAGGTTCATATCAGACTAGCTAGCTATGATGTCTGAAGGACTTTGTTTGAGCTACGCTAGACTATTAACTTTCCCAGCTAGCTCTGACTCCACAAGTTATAATTTCTGTATCATGTAACAATCATACAACTGAATTTAAAAGCGGTACATGTATGTGTTAATGAAGTGAACCGCTTCAAGAAGTATAATACTATAAGGGAAGAGGTAGCAATAAGTTTATGTACATGTCAAGAAGTTATCCCTAAACTGATACTGTTTTAGATGATTGTAAATCAGTCATCCATTTTCATGTATGGCTCTTGAAGCAATTCACGAAAGTTAATGTGCGTTATGGTTGCACAACCATCTGGCAGGTCTGGTCGATTTTGTTGAACTATGCCCTCATGGTCAGAGTCCTCATCCATTGGGTGGATAGGTTTATAGGTATCATTTGGTGGAAACACTTTCCTCCATAGCTCGGGGGCATGTTTAATTTGCTGAACTAAGTGGTAGGTAACAATGCCAATGAATGTTGCAAAGGCTATGCTGATGGAGGTGAATGTAACAGCATTCTGGTTACCTCCTGTGGAACGGATATACAGGGTGGCTAGTGAGAGAATACATAGATTGACAATGAAAGACAGTTCCAATGCATTCAGGTACCAGGTCTTGTAGATTCTATTTCCTAAAAGAGCGTAGACAATTAGAAGCACTGCAGTAACAGAACCAATAGCCAGGAGGTTAACACTGGGATCCCCAAGAGCATTAGAGGCAAATAGAAGGAACAGGATACAGCGAACAACAAGCATCAGTCCAGTCCAGTAGCGGTGTTTATCAGTATATGGTGCATGGTAGGCATCCATAAAGGGCACGACTCTGTGATGATTGACCCAATGAAAAATCTTCCACTGTCGTGACTTGAACCGAAGCCACTGGCTAAATATTAAAAATATTAGGTAGGGAAGAAATAAGACAATCAGGCAAATCAATGCCACTGTGAAAAGTGGGATATGTTTATTGCTAAGGTATCTGATGTTTCCGTCATAAAGCCACACAGCGATCTTTGAATTTTTTGGGTATTCCAGGAGTGTATAGGCAAGTGATGTGATGATTGTTCGAAGAAATTTAGTATATGATAGCAGAAAAAGTGTTGCCAGAACTGCAATAGGGTTGGTTCCAAAAAGTCTAGCCACATTTGAGGAGTGGTGACTGATAAGGATTATGATACCTACCAGAGCCCACACATAGACAGGGAATACAAACTGTAGCCATACTTTAGTGTATGCATCCATGCCAGCATAGAAACATGTTTCTATTCCTAGATCCAAATTTAGCCAGGCTATGAATACTGTCAAAATATTAGTAATTTTAGGCCTAAAGAATGTTGCCGAATTCATCGCAAAGATATTGGCATAGAAAATCAGCCCATTGATAGTACCAACAGCAACTGTTAGCCTCAGTGCTAAAAGTAGAAGTACTAGTGCCACACCAGCAAAAGCAAATGCCACTGTGAGCCACAGATAATCATTAGAACACCGCAGGCAGCGGTTGGTACCCAATACAAGGCTGAAATCGCGACCACATTTTCCACACAGTAGACCTGTTCTGTTGTTACTACACTGCTCATCACTGTCATCAACTGCTATGTACATTTTGTTTGGTGAGCAGTAATCAAAAGGGCAACGAGGATGAAGAATTAAGCCATCAGATGAGCTGTTTGGTAGATACCCCACCCAAACCTCAGGACTGCGCTCTACCTTTCCGTCATCTATCTTACATGTACTTGTAAACTTTTGGAGTCTTTGTGCACAAGCACACTCTTGATGGAACTGTACTAACTCAAACCCAGGAGGACATTTCTGAACACTGACATGAACTTTAATGACATTAGTTGGTAGTGAAGAAACTGTACTTTCTATTAGCAGACAGGGACCTTCTGCATACAGAGTCATGTTTTCAGCAGTTCCTACTGCACCTGTCTGCATAGTATATGTAAGTAAAGTGCAGCTGTTTGTAACACTCTGAATGTTTTCAAGATCATTTTTACGTTTAGGTGTGACATGTATCACAGCAGGAGTTATCCCTTTTCGCTGTCCATATGCAATTATTGGAACTTCTATTGTACCCCCTGGATGCACAGATCTTGTGATGGAAGAAACACTGCAGTCTGGTTCACCATCTTCACATGTGCAAATATACAGTGGATCCGAGGATATGTCCACAGACAGTTGATCTGATCTGGTTATATAATCAAATACTTCACCACTGTTGGGGCAACGATATACGATTTTATTGATCAAATTATCTAATGGTGGAGGTTGCGAATTAATGAAGTGGAGACTACAGAGATCAACTGAACCACCATATAAGGCAGCACCTGCTTCAAGTGCTGTGTTGTTTTGGAAGTAGATCCTGACATTGTTTAGTTCAGTAATCTCAGAGATGTTGGTTTCAGTTTCATATTGTGTTTGGGTTTCAATTTGAAAAAAGCAGCTATTTTCTAGTAAGAATTTACAGGATGCTCCAATACAGTAACTCAAAGGATTGCTTTGTTCGATTTTGATTGCTCCTCCTTTCTTCTCTACAAAATTATTTGTAAAGACCATAGTTGTATTTGGCTGAAGGTATAGCGTAGAACCCTCAGTGAGCAACAATCCACCACCATTCAGTGCCGAGTTTCTAATGAAAGTGTTATACTGTCTGAAGTAAAACTTACTACCAGAGGAATAAATAGCACCTCCATCTGAATTTGCAAAATTACTACTAAAATTTGCATGTCCACTGACCTGTGACCGGTCAACATATAATCCTCCACCAAAACTGGCATTGTTGTTTGCGATTACCAAGTTTCCAGCCAATATTACTTGGCATTCTAATGCAGCAATACCTCCACCATATTGAGCTGTATTATGTTTCACTTCGTTACTTCCTAATACGCCAAAAGTGCTATTGCTGAAGCAAAAAATTGCTCCACCATATAACCGGGCTGTGTTTCTAGTGAGATTATTGTTTTCGAGATTGCTTATGCTTTGTCGTAGCAGTAAGGCTCCTCCTCCAAAGCCAGCAGAGTTATCTTCAAATGTGTTTTGTGAGAGGGTGAGGACATTGTTCTTAGATGCATAAAGAGCGCCTCCACTGTCATCAGCAGAGTTGTTCTGAAATTTGTTCTCTGTGAGGGTAAGGGTATTGTTAATATATGCATTAAGAACACCTCCAACATATTTAGCAGAGTTGTTCTGAAATGTATTCTCTGAGAGAGTCAGGGTGTTGTTTGTAGAAGCATTAAGAACACCTCCAGCGTGGTCAGCAGAGTTATTCTGAAATATGTTCTCTGAGAGTGTGAGGGTGTTGTTTATATATGCATTAAGAACACCCCCATAGCCAGCAGAGTTGTTTAGAAATATGTTATTCTCTGTAAGGCTGAGGGTATTATTTATATACGTGTAAAGAGCACCTCCAGCATAGTCATTAAAGTTGTTCCGAAAAATGTTCTCTGAGAGGTTGAGGATGTTGTTTCTTGATGCATAAAGAACACCTCCAGCACGATTGGCAGAGTTATTCTGAAATGTATTCCCTGAAATTCTGAGGGTGTTGGTTGTATTTGCAAAAAGAGCACCTCCAGAGAAGGCAAAGTTGTTCTGAAATGTATTCCTTGAGAGGGTAAGGGAGTTGGTTGTATCTGAATAAAGAGCTCCTCCATAGTTAGCAGAGTTGTCCTGAAACTTGTTTCCTATGAGAGTAATCGTACTATTATATACATACATAGCACCACCAGATTCACCTTTAGTAATGTGTTGCTGAGGTAGGCCATTTATGTTGTTTTGGAAGGTGCAGTTTGAAATACTGATGTTATGTACTGACACTATATTCACTGCTGCACTACTGTTGTGTCCACATGAGACGAAGGCCAGTGCATTGATGTGGATTTCAGTGATGCCTGAGAAAACAAAACCAGCTGGCCACGTGCATACAATCCTACTGGTGAGCTCCGGAAGGGAGGAGGGATTTCCAAGTAGAGCGAGAGAAGGATGGGGGTAGTAATAATCTGGCTGATGAGTAGGAGTGTTACCCCACCGAGCATTTAAATTGGAGCTAGTTCCAATTGAGATGGTGTGGTTGAGAGTGTGATTACCGGGAAGGAACACCAGTGTTGCATTTGAACTGAAATTCTTGAAGTATTGGTCAACATACTGGGAGAGAGTGTGGCAGGGCTCTCCATAGCATGGTGTGTTGGTTGTGGGTGTGATATAGTAGGTCTCTTTGGTACAGCTCAGTGGGAAGCTAATAAACAAAATGATTAGAAGCAGCGACAACCTGTGCCACATTGTTACTGTGCACTTCTGTTTCGTTCTATCTTCGGCTGTCCTTGAAATTGTTTTTAGATTCCAGCAACCAGATCGATTAACTTCAAACCCTATATGGACGGTCAGGTTGAGATCATGCAGGGGCAGACTCTAGAATATTGTCTAAGGTAGTTAGTTCATGATAGGTTGCATA
Source organism: Phakellia ventilabrum (assembly GCA_963921505.1). NCBI lineage: Eukaryota > Metazoa > Porifera > Demospongiae > Axinellida > Axinellidae > Phakellia > Phakellia ventilabrum. The sequence continues at coordinate 3,775,989 of OY997382.1, forward strand.
TCAGCTGATCATGTATACATGTAGCAAATGACTGATATTTAGCTTTGATGAGCATGTCCAGCTAACTAACAAGATGGCTTCTATTTACACATGACAGTATACTTGGCTGTTATTATTGGTCATGTGTTTATTTGTAAAACACAATGTTTAGCAGCTATCCTTTTTTATGCTGCATGATTTCGAAGTAAAGAACTAGTGTGCATGAATAAGTGATATGCTTGTTACAATAAGGACTTTGATGCAATAATGTTGACAATTAGAGATCTTTTATCCTGTATGCAAAAAGAATTGATATATTCATTGGGTGTTCCTAAATACTGGACTGGATTCTCCCCTAGAATGTGGGACTAGAATACTATTGCATTGGCTCATGAACCAATGTCATCGTACGTCTACCAGAAACTGATAAGAAAATACTTTCAGGAACTGATAATGGATGTAAGAGTGTCATAGCAGGACTGATAGACAGTAGGTGTAAGGTAACAACAGGCATCTGCTACAACAGGTGGCCTGTCCCTAACCTGATATTCTTGCAAATTGTAATTCACTTAATAGTAATCTATCATAGCCTTGTTCCCAGGCTCCACTGCTCAGTGTTTTTGAACAATCTAAATGGTATCCTTCAGTCTTGTTCCAAAGGCCTACACGAATGTTTGAAAGTTCTTTTGCCACATGATAGGCAGCTCATTCTTGATAAGGCAATAACCCTCACCATGGAAGATTGCACTAACCACAGTACAGTTTCCCTAAGCCATGGACTAGTAAGTATAGTGTATAATCGGTTGTAATATGACTGATTTGATAGAGAGAATTTTGCAGCAAGCATGCCACATTTTTATTGAGTATAGCTGCATTAATAGCTGCATGATGCATGCATTATGACAACTCTTTTTGTATCTGTGCTTTGTCCAGTCTCTGTGCTATAGGCTTATCTTGTTGCCATCCATTGTATTATTGTGAGGTACTGAGGATAATTAAAAAACCTTACTGGGTCATGAATTTCTGCTCTTCCAGTTGGGTCTAACGGTAAGAGCTTGTCTGTATTGCCATAAAACTATTTAATATTCTACATGATAAATTTGTAGAAAAGTACCAATTGCAACAAATGCTTGATTGCTAGGTCCAATACATGTTGTAAAGGAGGGCTCCTTAAACAATGACCTTTACTGTGGTACCCATGAAAGCTTAAACTATTTTGAAATATCCTCAGAGTTATCAAATACACATTCTACACTGTCCTCCTTTCTTGCCTTTGTATAATGGCACAAATGTGAATAGCTATATTGTACGAGCTATAAAGTGACATTTACATTTAACATAAATCTGAATCCCAAAGCTATACCAACAGTTTCTGATTAGCTCTTTACACTAGACTTATAATTCTTAGCTTTGGAGCAGTGGCTGAGTTACCAGTTTTATAACTTTGCATGGGAGATAGCCTCATTCCAATGCTCAATCAAATGTACAAAATATTAGAGTCTTACCTGCTATAATCACAATATATGAGGAGATAGGTAGACGATAGAATCTTGAACTTTACTTCAGAATCTGTAATTGTAAGCATGGGAGACAGTCTTATGCTCAGAACACTTGCAGACAACTTAACCGTTCATAGAAAATAAATTGTAAGTTTATCACATTATTGAATAGAAGTATACAGTATAATTGGTATATTATGGTAAACAATCCAAGTTAACTTAACCAGTGATGGTTTCGATGTAACAACAGTTATAATTAGTGAAGAATTCACAGAAAACAATTGCAAGTTCATGGAAATTAAGTGCGAGTTCATCAATAGAAAGTATACAGCATCATCGATATTTATAGTCAACACTCCTGCCTTACTTGATATGTTGGGGTATTATTAGGGTAGGAGCGAAAACAGTCACTGTTGACAAAGTATGTTTGGGAATACTCACAGGTAATATTATTAGTCCTTGAAATATTACTGGTGTTTTTTCTGAGTCCCTAAGTGAAAATGCAAGACTACTATAAATTAAAAACAGTGAAAGCTCTTGGGAATATTGGCAGGACTAGTGTGTGTGCCATTGGGGAATAATTTTATACACTTACCTCTCCTATATAATTATGCAACTGTTTAACCATTTTTAGGTTTTATGATCATGGAGCCAGTCCAGAGTCTGAGACTGTGATATCCCAGGTTTGTACAAATGATGTAATCTCACTGGCCAAGCATGACATACCACCACAGAATTGGGGTAAGTGGAAAACGTGAAAAACTGATAAACTGAAACGCTGAAAATTGAAAACTGAAACTAAATAAAGAAGTGTACACTTATAGTTTAGCAAACAATCTAGCAAAAGCAGCCTTGTGAGAGCCAATAAGGGCCATAGCCACCAGTCCTCTCTTTCTGGGGCACCACTATATGCTTGAGGCATGTATTATGGAGCCAAGTGCTGAGTGTGAGGCTATAGCTAGCAAGAGCTATGGCTAGGTTTTGCAGCAAGTCATTCAACTCGAGGCGTTCAGCAACTTATTATATAGTCATACGTATGACACTCCACCCACTCAAACTACTTTGGTCCAAATAACGTTATTGTGACATTAAGTTGAAGTACACTCTGCATGACCATGGATTGTATATGTAGCTACAGTCAGGTGTGGCTCCGCAATACATGCCTCACGTATGAAGCTACGAGGGTTATTATTTCTTTGTATTTGAGAGAATCGTTGCTTGTGTTTGACAACACCAAGCATTAAGAGTTGCAGTTATCCAGCAAAAGAAGAATCACCCATGTAGTGTAGTGTAGCTATTGATCCAAAAACCCAGTAGTAATCCTTCACTCTTCACTAACAAGTAGCCACATCTGTTCTCAACTGGTATACTGTTGACAGTGTTGAGTAGCTATTAGCTAAGGTAAAGCAATTGAACAAGGCTGCAGAGTGCAAGTTGGCGGACCGAGAAACTTCTTGCATGCTTTAAAGAAGACTGTCATATCAATAGCAAGTGAGCAGGCCAAGGCAGCTAAGATTAACACCACTGTTTTTATCCAGAAGACAACATGCATAGTCGTTGAAAAAAATTTGATGCCCCAGAAAGTGGTTCATGAACCGGATCAGCCAGACCAGTGACTAGGCTACAGCTCTAAAGGCTAGTATGTTTATTAAACTATAATCTTTATTTGGTTTTAGTTTTTAGTTTTCAGCATTTCAGTTGTTCAGTTTTCAGTTTTCAGCGTTTTCCACTTAGCTACCCACAGAATTGCCATAGCTAACAGTTACTGTGTACATGCATGTATGAACTACATTGAGTGCAGCAGCATTTTAACCCATAGCAGTTACACGAGTGCCAGATTTAACGGACTTCACCAGCAACCTGACCATACTGTACGTGAACATGCTTTTTGTTGCTGAGGGCCCCATGATGTGCATATAATGAAAGTTTCAGACTGGGGCCCGAGAGATCAAGGATCAAGTAGCTATAGTAGATCGGTCCGCCTACTAGCTATAGTTGACCCGAGATCATATTAAAGAGACATCGAGGTATAAAATGGGAAGCTATAATTTAAAAGTGAATTGTTATTTCACACTCATTAATAAGTTAATTATTTGCAGTCATTGTTGATTAATTTCTGGTTTTACCCCAATGCTAGTGATGACTTCGAACCTTAATTGTTTCACAAATGCTTTTGAGGAGGGTTATATTGAAGTTGACCCTTAAATTTTGACAAGCATTTGAGCTTTTTGCTGACCTTGTTCCCAAACTCTCCCAACTCAATGATGCAGAATGCAATGAGAGAGCCTGCATAGTATATTTATTTTGTAACGTAGACAGGACACGTTATATCACGTGAATAGATGTGATAGACAGCAGATTTACTTTTGTCTGAGTTTGCTAGTGTACGTGCTGGATGTCAGACAAGGCTAAATTGTGTCGGACAAGAATATGGCCCAATAATGGGTGAGAGCTACTAGCTATCAAAAATGTTTCCAGATGTCCTGTTACAAGTACTGTGACTAAGGGAGTATCCTCAATATAGTGGTATGCACTCCTCTTCAGGCTTCTTGTCTCATGCACGCCTGCACCCCGAACATTCCGCACTCTGTTCTTTAGTGAAATCTCACTGACGTTTTCCCCTCTATCTATCACATCCTGCAATTTCTCCGCTATCAGGACCTTGCCTTTATATCTTGGAGGAGATTCAACCAATCTTGCTTGACTCAGAGTGAAGGCAAGTTGGCAGTTTTCCTTGTCAGCCAACAGTTTAAATAGCATGTCTGATTTGAGAACGGTTTTTAAGAAGCTCTATTTTGTGGCATATCACACTACCAAGATTAATCTTTAGCTATGATACTGACAACTCTGGATGTAGTGTAAGTCATGAACGCATGCAAATTCTCACAAACGTAAAGAAAAATGCTCATGCTCAAATGCTCATAAGTGCAGATAAAGATCACAACTGCGGATAATGCTCACAGCTGTGGATAATGCTCACAAGTCTGGAAAATGCTCACAGGTCTGGAAAATGCTCACAACTGTGGATAATGCTCACAGCTGTGGATAATGCTCACAGGTCTGGAAAATGCTCACAACTGTGGATAATGCTCACAGCTGTGGATAATGCTCACAGGTCTGGAAAATGCTCACAACTGTGGATAATGCTCACAGGTCTGGAAAATGCTCACAATACCACTTTTTAGAACACAGCTACTGGGCAAAAATAGAGAGATTACAAGGACAGAGTGGTGAATCTACCCAACCAATGTAAGATTTTAAGATGCATGAACAAACATAAGGCTATAAAACAAACCTCCAGTCCTGGTACCACAGAATTTCAAGAAGTCCCTAAGAGTGGTTGGAACATGTGGTGCCCTTTGGTTGACGAGTTGGCAGTGGTCTTCACAGAATGCCTTGCCATAGGCAGGTGATGCTGTACACACATTTGGTAAATTCAGATGAGGAATTTCTTTGACAGCATACTGTGCACAAAAGAGGAATAGATTGTTAACACCTGCACTGAGTTTACTGGCATACACTTTAAATTACTAACTTGCAATTGGTACATGCAGTGGGGAAATGTTATAGTTTCCAGATGCCATCTGTCACCCACAACTTTCCACAACCTACATGATATAAAGAGATGTGATTAAGATCCAGGTAGCAAAATCACAGCATAGTCCTGCAGTATAGATGCCACAACAGGTAACAATTTTGTAAGTGTATGTAGACACATTTTGCACGCTTATATAATGTACATGGCAATACAATGTGTTAAGTGGGTTGGTAGTGAAGGGTTTAACAGTTTGTGTTGCCATGTACATTAAAAGCTTGCAAATGGCTTGTAAATAGAGAGATTACAAGGACATACTGTAGACACACAAATGTGCATGATTTGTATTTGTATGTCTACAGCTCATGCAGATATTGCATAGTTTACCTCTTCTCTTGCATTCATCTGTGCAATCTGATGGAGCATGAGAATACACAGATTCACATCTCAGCTGCTCTATTAGGTGCATGCATTTCTCTCGATCGGAATTTGCCATAAATCCGTAATCTTCCCTCCCAATCCGTCTCAGCTCACTCTCTACGTAGCTCTCCATTAGAGAACGATTCTGCGACAGCTTCTTGATGAAGCTCTAAGAAAAGTGTGGAAAATTAAAGCATAAACATCAGCTTCTGAAGTGCTTATAATTATGCAAGTGGATTTGCATTAATATGAATCAGCATTCACATAAGCTATACATGCAGTATGCGTAGCTGTGTTTTACTCAACGTATTCTGTTCTTTGGTATATATAGCTATTTCCTAGGTTTGGAGGAGGGTTGAATGCATCATTGTAGGCCTCTGCAAATGCCTGGAAGGACACCCATCCTTGATTTCTATAAGGGTAAAAAAAGAAAAATTAATAGCTTATCTTACTTAGAATCTGCTCCTGATTGCTTATACTCACGCCAAGCAGCACTGGAACTCCAGTAAGCCCCTTTCCATAAGTCGGCCTTCTGTAATTTCCACTGCAGGACGGGGTACGGGGTATTATTGGAACCCAATGCCATGTTTGTTGCCAAACTGGGAATAATTGTACTGAAGGCAGCAGTGCACACATCGGAGTGTCACCTTGGTTGCATCAACTGCACCAGTGCAGGTAAAATATGTGACCTTGCAGGAATGGTAGGCCACCAGTTGTGAGCATTATCCACAGTTGTGAGCATTATTTTCCACAGCTATGAGCATTTTCCAGACCTGTGAGTATTATCCACAGATATGAGCAGCATTATCCACAGCTCCGAGCATTTTTCAGACCTGTGCTATATGTACGCTCTGTGCATAGTAAAGTTTGTATGCAGCATTCATGGCCTACAAATGCACACCCCGTTTTTATCATTCGCAAATCGACGATCACTTGTGCAGATGCGTTTTGCTGTGTGCCCAAACTTGGTATAGCCCACCTTTGAGCCTAAGCCCACCCCTCATACAGCCCCACCTTTGAGTATATTATCGAGTAATTATCCCACGCATTTGTTACGTGATTAGCCAACCATTGCACGACCTTAATTACTAAAGATTAATGTTAGCTGATCTCCCCTGGTGAGGAGGAGCGTATGAGAAAAACTAGCTATACCTTTTACATGTACAGTGTGCATACAGTATTCTTTAACCGTAAATTTCTAGAGCTGTGGACATAATAGATTTAATATCCCAGACATAATTAACTGCTTGTTATACTAACCGTAACGATATATTTTCACTATCTTGTTCCATAGCCCCACCAGGTAAAGGTCTATTAGGTCTTGGGTTCATTTGAAGCGGATATGCTATGCCCTTTCTGGTAGAGCCAAATAAATTCCTAGTATACCAGTCTGTTCAGCTAGTCAAAACACACAATATATCATCTTTCAGCATATGCTATAAAAGGAATGTGAAACACATGTGTCACATGTACACACACTTCTCTGTAGTACATAATATTATGTGTGTACACTTCACATGGACTTTACTGCATGTGCAATGCATGCATGAAGTCACTAAAGTGATCCTCTGTAACAGTTTTTTGTAGTCTCATGCCTGGAATTCAATTCACCCCACGAAAGATGGTCTGGTACCGCATTTTGCAAGCTACAATAATAATGATTAGTCTTTGGGAGATTGATGTCTTTATCTGCAGCCATGGCTGCTACAGGAGAGGGGGAAAGACGGGCTGTGCTGTTCAAAACTCGCATTCACATCACTTGCTCATGCCGTCCGTTCATTTGTAGTACTCATAGCTACATGTACGTATGTCTACTTACACAAAGGGCACGCAAAAACTGTACTAACCTGGGAGCTGTAGTAAGTCTTCTTTGGTAAAACTATGTAATAGACTAATCCAGATCTCTAGCTGACTGTTCATGCACCACAGGTTTGAAGACGGTATGCATGAAACTGCCGGAATTGTTCTTAGGCTCCGCTCTCCAGCTTTTATTGTAGTATATATCAAAGGTGGGGTGATAAAAGCTGGGGCCTCACTCTAGTAAGATGTAATGGTCAGACTAGCTGGAATACATTCTACACGGATAACGCATACTGTAAATTCTACAAAGAGACAAACAAAATACTAACACTGCACATTCATTAACATGTCCAAGCGTCCAGGTAGCTAGCTCAGAGGGTTGGGGGATTCCTCACATAACACAACACAAGCCCTGAAGCTTGGAAGCATAATTCAACACCTATAGCTACTAAGGTAAAGTCAGGGTTCACAGAAAATTGTACGGGAAATTATACTACATGATTGGTTTTTTGAGGGGTAAATTTTGTTTTGGGCGTAGGGGTCTTTGCCCAATTGCCCCACCCAACTCTGTAGCTATAGCTCTCACTAACTCCCATATAGCTACACTCCGTAGCTACACCATGGGTATACTAGCTATATCTTACCTAGCCTCACTCTAGTCTCACGGGCTAGACAAGTTTTTCACCTGAATAATTGGCTGTCTCACGATTCTAGCCTCATTCATGGAGTGGGGAGGTGTGGTCTCCCCACTCCCTCAAAAGGTAGAGGTACAGAGTGACTGCGTCTTGTGATCTGTCCAGCTTAAGTAGCCCAACTACTGTGCATGTGTTGAATGGGTGTCCTAAAGCAATCCACCGGGGTTGGTTAACTTGGAGACATAAATCAGTACTCCCTGGCTTGCCTTGTCACTCACGATCAGCTGCAGGAACATATCTATGCGCCTCCAGCCACCTTACCACCCAACCAGGTATCAACTTCGTTACTGCGTTAGTCCCAAACTGGTATTTGTAACAACTCTGACATCAAATAAATGTGCTTGTGTATAAGAAAAGGCAGTCTCGTATTAAAGCCAGCCCCTATTTGCTGACGTTTACGTAGTAAATTACTAGCATCAGCATCAGCACACTACTTGTGCCGCAGTAGGCCTATGGCAATTACAACTGAATTTAGACTGCAGTACAGTCACACTGACATTAGGGGGCATCTCCAAACTATTAATGGTCCAAATAACGTCATTGTGACGTTAGGTTTTGACCCCCCCCCCCCCCCCTCCCCCTCCCCCCCTTCATAACGTCACACCCAAGGGTGCCTCACAATGACATACTCGTATATATACCTACTGCACCAATTATTGCACAGAAAGCTTTCCTTGCTGTATAAAAGGATGCCAAGTAGGGTAATTTGTACTTTTCTAGCCATGCTAGCGTGGTACATACGTTTTAACTAATGTTAACGTCACGGCCCTGACGCCCTCCCCCCCTTAATGTCACAATGACATTATCTTCGGCAAAATGGTTCGGAGATGCCCCCTTAGGTATAGCTACTATATGCTCATAGCTAAGTGCTAGCGCCAATGCTGGGAGGGATTTCCAGATGGAGCTGATGTCAAAACCACAGTCCAAGTTTATGGTGAAGCTCAGACTCTCATTGCCAACTTAGAGGATCATGCAGAGACCCTTAATAGCTTAGTCTATAGCTCGCGTGGCCAGACTCTCGACGGAAAAGTGAGAGTCTGGTCCACTGCCCATGTACGACTGACTTGCCGCCACGCCACGCGAGACTATTTAATAGCTAGCTACACGTCGGAAGTTGGTCATCTAGGGGCGGGGCTAGATCGCCATGCATAAAGGGTATTTTTCCGCCGAAGCGCCAGCCGATATCAGAATTTTTGTTAGTGACGCTATAATTCGACGGTAGCATATATAGGAGGTAGGCCTCAAAGTGGGTAATTTGTTTGTCCCTATGGAACTTTCCATAGTAAGGAACAAATTACCCACTATGCGGCCTAAACCCTACACTAGTTGTAGCATGGCCTCGAGTGCCACATGCCAGATGTGCATGGGCACTGTTGCCACAGGAAGCCCCGAGCCAGTGGCAACAGTGCCCACATCTGGCATGTGACAAGAGAGGAGCCATGCTACAACCAATATAGATTGTAACCACGGTGCTTTACACCCTTCACTTGTGATTTGGTTGAGATTGTTTCCACCTAATTAGATCACTGTTTCCTTCTAGGAATGCGTGATTGGATGTTGGCACTGCAGTGACACGTTATGAGTCACTGCAGTGAGTCACTACAGTGCCACATCTCGATGTGGCATTGCTATGATGCGTTTTATGAGTCACTGCAGTGCCACATCTGGATGTGGCATTGTTTACACAAGAACAGTTACTCTATGCTACATGTTGGCACAGCTGGCCCTTTCGATGTAAGGCTACAAATTGGTTTAAGTACTAGTGATTACTGGAGTCATCGCTATACACATTCATAGCTCTTTATACTTTCTTGATTTTTAACCATTCCTTATTATAACACAGAAATGCTCGTTAGTGATATGATTTCCAACATTTCTTGGAAACTACATGCACGAGCAAACAGTAGATACCAGGTGCTTGTTTCATCTCTCTCTGCACTGGGAACCATTCAGGCAAACATACGAGTGGATTAATTACACTAGCCTCACCCTCCCACTACGCTAACACTGCCGTATACTTTTCCTACTCTTAGCTGTACAGTGTATTTAGTTGGAACAGTATAACTCTGCTGAAATACTCCACTCGTACTTTCACACGCAGTTTGCTTCGATGTTGTATTGCAATCTAGTCATAACCACAAATGCATTCACTAGTGAATAGCTGGGACTAACATGGGTCTTCACAAAAAGAAGTCCATTTACTTAATTTTACCTTAGTTTCGTAACTCCTTATCATTGCTAGCTGTGCTTGCTCAAATTTGTTAACTCCCTGTTAATACATGCATCACCCCATAGTCCATATTAGTCATTTCATTCTTAAAATGATCACTAATGGTATGCCACAGTAGCATTACCAATTGTTGGCCTAGGACCCTTGGGAATTGATAACACAGTTGATTTTTGTAGGCATGGCTCCTTTAGTGTTTCCAAGCCTTTAGCTGTGATGAAATGATGTTTATAGTGTTCTATGAGTTGGGGTACCCCCAGAAATGGTTGTCCAGGACCTTGCGATTGTATCTCATCAGGAGCCTATGAGCGCGGCGAAGCGGCGCGAAGGAGCGTACAACTTGTGTGATCCAGACATCGTAAGTGGATCTTTGCCTTATATGGAAAGTGTGTTTACAAACTGCACTCTTGCGGATTCGGTGCTAGTAGTGAAGCCAGTAAGTCCAGACAAATTAGTTGTTCAAGCTTTCCACATATGGCATGGTAGCAGCTCTACCCTACGAGATGTGTTTCTATGGAGTTAGACGCTCCTACTCCCCTACGGGTTCATGGGCTCCTGATCTCATACATTCCAAGTTGTGTATGTTGAATGAGAAAGTGGGTAACCTTTCCCTTGTGCATTAGAGATATAGCATAGCCGTCTGTCTGACTTTCACTATTTCTCACAAGGAAGTGGCCGTTTGGAGCTTCGTAAAGCCTTTGCTCAGCTTCCTCATAGGAAATCTGGCCATGGAACCATTTGTAGCTACTGCATTACAATATGCGCATCAGCAAGACGATATGGTGGTGAACCTATTTATAATACACAGTAATGTTATGAATACAACCACAGTCATTGTATGCTATATACGGTATGTATTTCCTCACTTGCAGATGGTGTGATTTGAATGAGACGATGTTTGTCAGCTATCTTCGTGGCAAGTGCATGGTTGTTACCACCAACTGGATGCGCGACTGCTTGAACTAAACTCTTCCAACTGGGTTCACTAATGTCTTTAGTACTGTACTTTTTCCGCAACCGACAAGTGAGCATTTCAGTCTGGCATTTGGCAGGGTCTCCTTGATATCGGGTTTCAATTGCCTCAAGGTCACCACATGCCAGTTTCAAAATCATCCCCATGCCTTTCCACTTTGACTGACATGGCAACAATTCTTCTTTTACGGCTACCAAGTCAGCATCAACATCTAATGGGATCACTAAGTACAACAGTGAGATACAGCAATAGTTAATCTGCGTACATAATCCATAGCAGAAATTAATCAAGCTATAGGCATAATACTCCAAATTACCAAGTGGTGTGTCTTCAACTGCAATTCACATGGATGCCAGCTAGGGCTCACCACTGTAGCCCTAGAATACACTGTAGTTTATAGGGTTGCCAACGAGAATTTCGAGATGATTTACTTTTTAAATCTACCGAGTGCATTCAAACGACGTACCACTGCAGAAAAAGATCGCTAGGCTCTCTAAATTATTACAGAGAAAAAAATCATGATGTCATTTGTACAAAAACTGGTAAGCTTAATTAGGCCATACCATTTATGTTGCTCGGGCTGGGTCGGTAGGTCGGCTTAAGTCACGTGGTCAGGCGATATTTTACAGCGTAACGTACTATTGGCTGCAACCAAGAATTCCACAAAGGAATTTTCCCATATATAGCTCACAATCTTAGGCTTTTGGATGGCTTTTTACCCGCGTACAGAACACACGCTATTTTCATACGGCGTATTTATACGTAACAGATGACGTAATTCGTATCACTCCCCGCCCCACACTGCGATCGAATTAGCTGGCGCACGAAGGAGTGGAGATCTGGATCACTTTTTTTTACCCAGGTAGGCCTACTACAGCTCCAACACGATTAGAGTTTGTGTAGCCTCTGTTTCAGCTGAGATCTGACCGTAGTCTCGCGGGAAGGGGGCTGGCCCGCCAGACTGATCTTACCGCTGGAGACAGACGGTACATAGATCGATCGCGAGTGATACGAAAGTGAGTTTCAAGCACCTCTGCTCTCCTGTAGCAGCCATAACTGGTCCTTGGAACTGAGAGACATCCGTCTCCTGAAGGCCAATTGGTGCGATGCGGCTCCTTGTGGGTGTGGTTTGTGCTAACTAACTCTGCGCGAGGCTCCATATGGATACATATATGGGGTTGCTGGGCTTAGTGGCCCAGCAGGAAGTGTGTGACATTATCCATCCTCACCTTGCTCCCATCAAGCCACACATGACCATTCCTACCTCTCCTCTCCCGTCCATCCGGTTCCATCATTCAGCAGCATGGGATGCTGCTTGCTATAGACATTTCCCCATCTGGGTGGGAGGAACGCAAGCTATTTTCATTGTTTCGTGTGGGCAGTGAGGCTTCCCATAATAGCTACAGTCCACATTCTACTAGATTATACAATAATTTACAGGCTACTAGCAGCTATATACAAAGCTGAGACCACACCCATGATTTATTAAGCAATAGCTGCCAGTATACAAGGTCCCACGGATGCCCGTGAAAGGACTGCTATATGGATACAAGCCTATAGCCATTCATGCTTATAATAAATCATTGTCTGGAGGGTGTGCTCTGGGCTATATAATTATATATATGGATAGGGGTTGCTGAAAAAATACCCAGTAAACTGCCCTAACTCACCCTCTGCAGCAGGGAGTAGCTTGGGGGGACTGGGAGGAGGGGGGGTTGCTGTATGTGGGTGTGGTGTTATTGGATCACCTCAGGGGTATATAGAACCAAAGGTGTTTAGTACACATAAAAACTTACCAGGTTCAAGCTCTGTTACACTGACTCTTGGCTCTAACTCACTCTCTAATTCTAATGTTGATTCTACTCCCACTCTACTCCTCACACAAGACTGTATTTGCTTTTATAAAAATAGTAGAATAACAGTACAATCAGCAGTACAATCATGCAGTAAATTAGTCTTGTTCTTGAAAAACGGTTCCAAAAATGACTAGCAAATACAGACTAGATAAAGTCTAGAAATAGAACATTTTTCTTCATTCTATTCTCTATTCAGTCAAATATTTGCAGCAAAATATGACTGCAGTAGGGTGGAATGAAAAGTAAAATCTGTTTGTATCCTCAAGAATATATTTGAAGCAGTTAACCCATGCTTTTCAATTGTGTCAAGTGGTGTCAAAAGGTCCTTATAAAGATAAAAAGGAATACGTTTGTCTGTGGATTCTAGAATTGCCCTTGCAACAGACCAAGTGATGTTGCTCATAGATGAATGACTAAGCATACTTTTCTGGCTGATGTCAAGACTGTCAAGTTAAAAAATCACTGTTGTAAAGAGCTCGTTTCTAATAAGTGAAAAATCTGAAAATCTAGCAAGAATTACGGCTGCCATCTGTAAATGTACAAAACGTCCACCAACAAGATCCACTGTTTGATTAATGGCATCAGTGCTCACATGATCAGGGCACATACAATTCAAGTATTCCAGTGCTTGTTGATGAGATATGTCACCTCCATAGACTTGAACTGTCACAAATCATTGAGATTCTCAGATCTCCTTTCAAAGATTTCAACTGATCACAGGGAGTGCCCTAAGGAAACAGTGGAAAAAGTACGGTTGTGCCTCAAGGTACTGCATGATGCTGTTGAAGAAATATCTGAACAGGGAATGTACATCCCAGTACTTGTAATTGACAATGTTGGTGCTCTTCTTTCCAATGATAAGGGTGAAGGAAAAGATATCCTTTATTTGCTGCAAGACTTTGCAAAGACTATTGCAGATGAACGCATTTTGACTGTAGTGTTTGCTGCCAGTGATGGGCAAGTTTTCTCTTTGTTTTTTGCAAGATCAGCTGGTTCACGATTGTATATACCTACTGTTATTGGTTCCATCACATCAACTGAAACATACTTGATCCCAGGAGCAGCTTTGTTCACTGTCTGGATCAGAACTGTTGTCTTTCCAAATCCATGGGGACCCTCCAACAAATAATACATACCGCTCGCTGGTTTAATTTCTTGTAGTAATTGTTCAATCACATGACTTCTGTCCACAAAACACGGCAGATCCTTCAGTTTCCATTCATAACTAAAGACTGCCTTCACTCGGGTCAACTCACAATTAGCCAAGAAAATCCAGGCCAATAGGCCTAAAGAGACAAACGTCGAGGATGCAAACATGGCGAGCGAAATTCCTGAAGTACGACTCCTGATTCGTCCATCTTTCCAGGCGAGGATCGAAATAGTGATGAAAAAAATTACTAAAAAGTAACAAACAAGGATAATGGTCAGCACTTGTACTCACACCCTCGCGTTGCTCAGGTATGAGTATGTGCTGACATGGGGAGGCCGGTCCGTAGGCCGATCTGGTGTGTGCTCCCGTGTGACCATTATCCTTGTTTGTTACTTTTTAGTAATTTTTATATATATATATATATTTTTTTAAAAGAGGGGGGGCTGCACCCCCCAACCCACCCTGTGCTACTCTTTTTAGCTCACTTTTTTTACAACTTGGGTCAGTTCATAGGAAAACATAAGTGCACCTTGAGACTGCATGTGGCTAATTATTTGGCTGGTTCTATGAGCATGCTAGTTTGACGTGGGTGTTGTTGGTTGGAGTACTTCACCGACAGGGGGCTAGGTAAGGTGTGTGTCATAGACAGGTGTACATGTATGTGTGTATGTGTACATGTATGTGTGAGTGCTAGCTATGATTCTTAGGTTGAAGATGATCTAAGAGATCTAAAAACTCGCAGTGGAGCGTCCGTGTATGAGTTAGCTACTGTAATAGTGTGAAATAGGATGTGTCATGAGTATAGAATGTGTAGTTTTAAGTGAGGTGAAATAGTCTGCCATGTTTATGCAGTGTAACAAGAATTTCATGCCTCTGGCATTAGTCTAGTTCAGCTAACCCCTTAGATATAGCTATTCTACAAGTCACAAAAATTTGAAAGAACATAGCTAGCTAGCTATAGGGACAGCATCCCAAAAAACCAAGCAATGCCGGGTCACACTGGAGCACACACCAGATCAGCCTACGGACCAGCCTTCCCATGTCAGCATGTGCTCCCACCCAAGCAATGCAAGCACATGTACATTACTCTTTAGTAACTATGCCTATAGCTATTTGTGAAATTAGTGACGTCTGACGAGAGATGTTTGTCTAGCTAGCTATGTGAACAGACATCACTCCGCACTAACCCTACCTTTAATGATATACAATTCAACTAACCCTGCTCTTACCTAGCTACACTGTTGCTTCAGACTATAGTTAAACCTAGCTATAACACTGTGCATGGCTATAGCTAACCATGCCTAAATTATGCCTCTAGCTAGCCTTAGTCTACCTCAGTAACCCCTTAGATAGCTAATAGTAAAGTAGTAGTAGTTGTACTAGTACTATCTATGCCCTAACTGGCCCTAGCACCAATAGGCTTACCTGAACTGTTCAGTGCAAGCTGCAACTGCGCGTAGCTATTCTATATAGAGCCCAACCAGCACACATATAATCATATATAGCTGGACATAACCAGTCTCTCAATAGAAAAAATAATAATAACTATTTAAATAGTATAGATAAAAGGGAATATTGAAGAAACCACTAAAAAAAGCTGCAAAGAAAAAAAATTGGATGTTAAAAAAAGAGTGAACTGGTTATCATTACTTGGAATCGAACCAGGCACACTAGGTATGGTAGATCGTGCGTTATCCACTGAGCCATTCTGCCACTGCTGTACAGATGCGTCAAACAATGGCTTATATTTATCTATTTAACAATGGCTTATATTTATCTATCACGCTCAACGCTATTACAGTAACGGTGCTACCAACGTTACACCATTACAAACCCAACATAGTACTCTTCGCGGAGCGGCCTTCGGCCGCTCCGCTGCGAGTAATAAAACAACAATAGTGGCTACGATGGGTATTGCACTGAGTGGTTCAGCTAAGTGACATATCGTATCTCGGAACATAGTTAGCCTGCGCTTCAGGTCGATACAGAGTAACCAAATTATGAGAAGCTGAGGTCTTCTGATTGATTTTTCGGCACTCTTTCAATAGTCTCGTGCAATACAATAGCAAAAACAATAGTACAATACAATAGTCTCGTGCATGAGGATGAATGTTACTAAATATAGTAACATTTATTTGCCCTACGTCATTACCGCAAAAATAGGAAGTGCGCGGATGGAAGGCGGGGCTCAAATGCACTTTGCAGCTGCAGTAGTGTTATTCGCTAATGGGCCTTGCTCGTAAGGATGTCCAGCGTTTGATGGTATACCAGCTGGCTCTTGTACTAGTACTATTTAAAAATAATCTGCATAATATAATGCAGTACGTCCTCAATATGCTCTGTGTCACTAGCATGCCGCACAACTCTATATAGCTATGGGTACTGTACCTGTCCTTGAAGGCATTGCTCGTGCACGTACAACACTGCTGTAATATTACCGATTCGCGATGTTACATGAGCCCCGCCCCATTCTGCTCAGTCCCACCCAAACCATCGGCTGACCTTTCTATAGCCAGCTGTGAACAGTAAGGACAGGTACTAGACAGGTGGAATGCCAGGTGAATAAACACTTATACATACAGGGTCATATCATACCATTTTTCCTTCAGTGAAAATAGCAAGGACAGGTACTGAACAGGTGGTATGCCAGGTGAATAAGGGTCATTGTGAGGATTATCGCTGGGAGAGCACGCTGCCGAGTAATAGAATGGAGTAATATTCGATTGGAGATAGATGAAAGACACTGAACAACTAATGCACAGATGCACTGTTCCTTATATACTAGTGCAGAATGGGTAATATAAAGTGTGGGTGATACAAAAAGGGACCACAGTTCTATAGACCTAAAAAGAGCATGAAAAGAACAAAGGATTCTATTCAACACAAGGAAATGGGAGAGACAACTAGTTCTGATGTACAGGTGATAGTAACAACATGCGTATACAGTGAATAGGACAAGGAAAGGATGCATGACACCAATCAGAGATCACATAAATACATCAAAAGCAAAGTGGGTATATGCATGCTATAACAATCCCAAGGTGGGCGTAGAAAGCTACTGTAGTAAATTCTATTCAGCCCAAAGCACACCAAAGGAAATCAAAAGACCTATTCAGCACAAACCAAACCAAAGGAAATCAAAAGAACATACTACCTCCTACACCAGAATATTGTCTACTACAAAATTAATAAGCCTAATAGTTCACCAATAGTTCACTTACTATATAATGCAAGGGTCAGTCCCTTAAAGTCATATAACATTTCCTTGGGTAAGGAGTAGTAAGGACAGGTACTGGACAGCTGGTATGCCAGGTGAATAAGAATTGATACAGGGTTGTACCACATTTCCTTGGGTAAGGAGTAGTAAGGACAGGTACTGGATAGCTAGCTGGTATACCAGGCAAATAAGAATTGATACAGGGTTGTACCATATTTCCTTGGTTAAGGAGTAGTAAGGACATGTACTGGACAGCTGGTATGCCAGGTGAATAAGAATTGATACAAGGTTGTACCACATTTCCTTGGGTAAGAAGTAGAAAGGATATATACCGGGCAGTCGGTATATACATAAGACCCTAACATATGGCATATCAGGTATCTAACTTTCCAAGGATTTATGCAGGAAATGTATAGGAAACTCCACTTTCTGCCCAGGGTACCAATAAATAGACTAAAATAAGGAATGCCAGGCTAATGGATAAGGAACGTCTAATACTTAAAAGCACTGAAGTGCTTCCATGGAGCGTAAGAGCTTCTACAGCACTTACAAGCAAGTGATAAAGGACTAGAGAGAGGTTGCACATCATTCCATTCCCAATAACTACCAATAAATACACTAAAATAAGGACCGCCAGGCGAATGGCTAAGGACCGTCTAATACTTAAAAGCACCGAAGTGCTTCCATTGAGCATAAGAGCTTCTAAAGCACTTAGAAGCAAGTTATAAAGAACTAGAGAGAGGTTGCACTTCATTCCATGCCCAACAACTACCAATAAATACACTAAAATAAGGACCGCCAGGCGAATGGCTAAGGACCGTCTAATACTTGAAGTGCTTCAACGGAGGGTAAGAGTTACTAAAGCACTTAGAAGCAAGTGATAAAGGACTAGAGAGAGGTTGCACATCATTCCATGCCCAACAACTACCAATAAATACACAAAAAATAAGGACCACTAAGCAAATCGCTAAGGACCGTCTAATACTTAACAGCACTGAAGTGCTTCCATGGAGCGTAAGAGCTTCTAAAGCACTTAGAAGCAAGTGATAAAGAGGTAGAGAGAGGTTGCACATCATTCCATACCCAACAACACACAAAGTAGAGAGAGGCTGTGTTCCATTGTAGGGTAAGCGTACAAAGAAATTTTTAAGGACCACGAGAAAACTGACTGCCGTTGTATTGTCCTTAAAAGAGAATACAAAGGCAGTCAGTTAATAATATAGAAGTACGTGTGCAGCATCGTAAATTTATACCTTTTCTGGAAAGCAAGTAGAGACACATCCATTCTCGTGCGCTAGGCATATATCCCCGACCGTGGAGAGCGCGAATTTTGAATTTGGGCTCGGTTTGGCGGAGATATACGGAAATTCGTATACTAGCTGAAGTATTAACCCCTTGCCAACTTGTTTAGGTTTTGTAGCTGGAGCAGTACAGTCTCACAGTGCAGTCTCGCGTAGCGAGAGTCTGGCTACGCGAGGTACGCTAGTCGCGGGCCAGAAAGGCGAGCCTAAGGCAGGAGGCTCAAGGACTTCGAAATTACAGTGTACGATTCTTAAGTGATGAACAATGAGGTTGGTATGCCATTGGCAAGGATACAACAAAGGCAGCAAATTCAGAGGTAGTTTTATACATAAGAATGCAACACTCTATATAGTGCACAATATAAATGCCAACAAGAGTGTGGTATACAGGATGCGTCAAGATATAGTTACATAATTTTATAAGCTGACTTATGAAGCATTTCTGGTGTTTAGTGCAATGTTCTGTGATAGATTGTGCTGTTTTTTTTTGCCCTCTTAGCCTTCCTAAAAGGAACACACTGAACTTCGTTTTTTCTTTTTGGTGGTCTACCTTGAGGAGCCTTTTTAGTTCCCCTTGGCAAGCCTTTCCTTCTTCTTTTTATGCCAGTGGAGTTAGTTTTAATATATCTCCCACGCCTTCCTTGAGAGGACACAAATCCTGAGTATAAGAAATATATTCCATTGTTAATTTCTGCTACCAGCTACAGCATTATAGTACTATAACTTACTGTCTGGCTTGCCAAAGTTATGAAGTGCATAAGAAATTGTTGGAGTGGGACTTTAGCATACTCTTGTATGTTTTTAGAAATTTATTTACTCCAGATATCATGTTATGATCTCCCTGCTGTAGTCTGTCCATCATGTCATCCATAGTGTCTAGCAACTGTGACTGAAAGGAGAGGAGTAACTCCTTCCAAGGGTCATGTGTATTGGCATCATCTGTTTCATCAAGATCCATATCATCTCCCAAGTCAGCATCACTAGAGCTGGGGTGGACTGTGTCACTATCACTGGAACCAAGGTAGACCTTGCCGTCTGCTATTATGATACTATCATCTGTAGCTGCATTGAGCCCACATTCATGCTTACTGGTGTCACAGAGATCCGCATAGAAGTCTATTCCCATTACATTGTCTTCTCCTCTCGCTAACACAGCAAACATTCTTCGTGCTTCTTTAGAATGGAAGGGGGAAATAGTAATTGTATTTACATTGTACTGTTTGGCTACTGCTGCCTGGTGCCTACATGCTGAACCAGTGCAACCTTTCAGACAGGAACAGGTTCCAATCTCCATATCAACAGTGAATTCAAGCTCGCCTATTTGCTTGAGGTTTTCTGCAACGCAATATATGGAGTCTCTAATCTGGACAACTGTTGTAATGGAGTGTGCTGATTCATATATATCCTTAAAACGGAGGGCTATGTTAGGACGATACCTACTGTGTGCAATATCTAAAAGTCGATTGGTGTAATACTTCTCCATGATTACTGTAATAAACTCAAACATCTGAATTAAATTGTATGCCTTCGCCCTACCAAAGATGATCTCTTTGAGGATCCTGATCCCAGAGTCTGCGTAATTATTGGTATGGTTACCTCTCATCATCTTTTCAACCCTGTAGGAGAGAGCCCATTCTTCTCTGCGTTCCCAGAATTGCTCAAGTCGAGGAATCAGTTGAGGGTAAGTACTACTATAACTGTCAGGTGTAATATTTATTAAAGCATTATATCTTTCTCCAAGATCATTAGCACTGCGAGCAAATACCATACTTTTCACTAGCTGAATTAATGGTTGTCGATCCGCTAGTGCAATTCCATGCTTTGAGTCCCACAACCAAGTCCACCAACTTTGCAAGTAGTGAAAAATGCATAGTAAAAGAATTGTTGTTGGCTATACTGTTCTTAAAGCTGCCCTCTCTGCTGCAGAATCATCCGTAATGCACATCTCAGGGCCCATGTCTCCTCTGCCGTAGAATGCACATGGTGGAAGTACTGTAGATTTTAGTAAAGATACGGCTTCAGTAATGGTGGCTTCACTCTCTCCAGATGTGATAATTACTACCAGTGGGATTCCTCCAGCTGAAGAACATGTACTTAAAACAAACGTTGGGGAGTTGTAACGGTCTAGGCTGGCGGTGGAATCGCAGTACACTAGCTCACCTGCCTGTCTGACTAGCCTATGTGCACGTGCCATTAGTGGTGTGCACACAGCTAGAACAAGGGGCTCCTCCCCATTGGGATTCTCCCATGTAGCTCCTTCTTGGTGATGTTGATATAATAATGTGCATCATGTGCATGATGTGTACAGTTAGTGTCGCAGACACTGACCTTGGTTGTTTTGTTACATTGATGCACAAAATCTCCGGTAGATGTACTAGTGAGACTTGCTTTTCCTTTGCGACATTGACTCTGCACCTACACACAGCATGAACCATCATTGATTAATACATGATCAGAGGCTTGTATTGTATTATATTGTATACCTTTCACAATTTGCCATGACTTCTTCACTTAGCCAATCCGTAAAGAGACCCTGAACATGTGCAGACTGACCTTCCTAAGTGAGGAAATTTTAATTATTATACATGTTTGGCTTTGTGGTACCAAGTAGTTTACATACCGTAGGCACCGGTTTTTAAGCACCCTTCCCCTTGTAAGCACCTATACACTTTTAAGCACCCATCCCGCTCTTGATTTTCAGGCAGCAATAAGCACCTATTCTAATTATACGCTATCGAGAGTGAAAATTTTTCGTTGAACTATCTACCGGTAGCTAGCTAGCTAAAGTCGCGCCCGACGGATCACTTTCGAGTCGCACCTTCTAGTTCGACCAATCAAAGTGTTTGGATAACGAAGCAATGAGATTGCTCGGTCTGCTGGAACAGCTGGAATAAAATGATGAGAAGTAGAGCTGTTATGTCATCCGAAGATTCTCTCGATCGTTCAGTTCTCAGTCGACGCTTTCAACTCGCTCTACTACTCATGGCAGCCCAAGCTACGCTCACCGGTGTCCCTTTCAAGGCTACTAGGAAGAGCTACACTAGAGAATTCAAGCTCAAAGTGGTCGCATTCTACCGAGACCCATGCAATACTCTCTATGTAGCGGAATACTCTAGCGTAGCAGATCGATCAATACATGTCTAAATTTGCGCACGTGCACGTGGCAAATAATTGTGGGCGTGGCCTAAAACAGCTCGCTTTTAGGCACCTTCCGCTTTTTAAGCATCCATTTTGTCGCTATTGTCCCGATAAGCACCGGTGCTTAAAAACCGGCGCCTACGGTAGCTTATATATCTTGCCTGGACATAGAGTTGGATACAAGTGTTTGGTGTAGTGATTGTGTTGACTAGGCCACAGAGGGTACATTTCACTGTAATGGAGAAATTAAACGATAAGTTCAAATTTAAATGTCATTGTTGTTGCCTTACAGGTGTCAGTTGTTACAGCTTGCAAGACGTCTTGATTCTTCAACTCACTACAATATGGATACGATCAACATTGATATGCATTGGATATTGTTTCCATTCTGTTGCTCTGGTACCTTTCAAGTAGCCTCTGTGATTTATGAAGGAGGCTTGTAACCAAACTGGTATAGAACTCGTGCGCATCACACTGTGACCCTCGTTTCAATGTTGTTGCTATATCTGTAAATAAAATTAGCTGTATGTTCATTACTATACTGAGTGGCCTTTGATTAAATTACCTTTTAAGGAAGACAGAAGAGGAAACGGAGAGACTAGTTTTGCCTTGTGCTGTGTGTACTCATAACTATTCTTTATTGATCTAACAGCAGCCACACAACACATCTGTCCTGTAGGATAATGCATATTATGCATGATGTGACTAAAATGCTTATGGTAATTAATTGCATGTTGCTGTCTGCACCTGGCTACCACTACATACCTCTGCTGTGACATTCTTTACTGCAATGATGGGGATGTGTCTCAAACAGCTCCCTGGTTAGTTTGCTGAAACTGGGATGGTTCAATAGGCACTGCAATACACTATTAGCATAACAGTTGTTGGCAGGATTGGTAATACCGCTGGGATAGACTACATTGAGTGGACAGATCTCTCCTGGTGTCCTTGCTTTCTCTTGGGGCTGATTGTCTGCCACAGCAGGTCTCTTTCTTCGAGATAGACTCGAGCGCTTCATCTTCCCACCAAATTGGTTCGCATTTCGCGGGAAAAACACGTGCATGCGCAGTTTGGTGGGAGTTAAATTTTATTAAGCGTTTTACGGAATGCCGCATACCTTAGGCATATGCACTGACGTCAAAACGGATTTCCGCATATCTCCGCCTAACCGAGCCCAAATTCAAAATTCGCGTGGAGAGCGCTTCCATACGCGGATATACGCCCACGCGTTGACCTCTGAACCGTGCGCTCTATTTGGAAACCGTGGTCCTCGATGACTGCACCTTTTTCGTTAGTCTCGTGCCCAGACGTTCACGCCCTCCCGGCGAAAGACCGTCTGGTGTTCTAAACGAACTTTCTCGTCACAGACGCCTTTCCCCTTTGGAATTCCAAAGGGTCCAATCAGATTGCAGCTTTCAGACCTTCCGCAAAGTTGCCATGACGTTATTCGATAAATCTTTAATACTATTGGTCAGTTTGATAAATTAGAATGAATATACCGTATATACAGTGACCAATCACATTCGAGATTTATTATCAGCAATCGTGGGGTCTGTGACAAGAAAGTTCGCTTAGAACACCAGACGTTCTTTCGCCGAGAGAGCGTGAACGTCTGGGCACGAGACTATGCCCAGACGTCCACGCCCCCCTGGCGAAAGAACGTCTGGGCGAACTTTCTTGTCACAGACGCCTTTCCCCTTTAGAATGCCAAAGGGTCCAATCAGATTGCAGCTTTCAGACCTTCCGTAAAGTTGCCATGACGTTAGTCCGATAAATCTATTGGTCAGTTTGATAAATTAGAAAAAAAATTTGAAATATACCGTATATACAGTGACCATACATACGTGATTTGCAATCGTGGGGTCTGTGACAAGAAAGTTCGTTTAGAACACCAGACGGGCGTGAACGTCTGGGCACGAGACTACTTTTTCGTATCAGTAATTTTTTTTTTTTTTTAGTTTGTGCAACAGAATAAAAATATAAGCATTTTACAAACCGAAAGTAAAGGTGATGAAATGAATGATAAAAGTGGTCCATATAGAGAATTTTCTGTTCAGTGGGTTGGGACGTGACCTTCTGAGAGGGCCACATCCAGGGGGGTGTCACAGTCTGGTCTCGTTGGGTGGTGGTAGGAGGATCGTGCTCCTCTGAGGCACATCACTGAAGATCTGACCAATGAAAAGCTTAGCAGGCATCTGATCCATGCAATGGTTTTGTTGTAGTCCTGCTGTTGCTTTTCCGATATCAGTGAGGCCAGTCTCTTGAAGGTGGTAGTTGCGGCTGGTGCCATGCCTCCAGATGCAGAGAAAACTAATGGAGTGAACGAGCCGTGTTCAACTTCTCGAACTCTTTGCTCATAGCTTCTCTTTTTGATATTCTCATGACGTCTGTAGGTTGCATTGAGAGAAGCCCTGCAATTGCTGGGCGCAAGAGGGTTGAACACACGCACATCAAAGAAAGCGCGGGCATGCCTGTCTCCCCAAAATCCCTGTGCCGAGACGTCCAGACGGGCTCCATCCTCATAGTTAGAGGTTCTGTGTGATAGTGTTTCCCCGGTCAGGGGTTGAAGATCAGGTTCAGTGGCGACGTTCCCAGACGTCCACGCCCTCCAGGCGAAGGAGCGTCTGGTGCCTTGATTTAAAATTCTTGTCACGGACACCTTAATCATCTGGAATGCCAGATGACGAATGAAATCGCAGAGTGTGGTAATTAAGCGTGATTACGTCACCGAACGATCGAAGTGTCAAAAGCGCGATGGCTGCTGTAGAAGAAGACTATTGTATACCTATGGCTATCTTCGACTCTAGGACTCTTACGAGGACTACATGGCGTGAATCTCTCAAGTGGGATGCTGGTCCTACTTCGAGGCGTATGCTTTTCGTCATCTGGGCACTCATCTATTTGCTGGAACAGCTCAGACAGGCGGTAAAGAGAACTTGCTTCGTAGCTCGTTGATGAACCCCTTCGCAGCTTCTAAGGACCTTTCAGCCCTCTCCAACTTCGAGAAGCATGGTTTACAGCAATACTGTATCCTCGTGCCACCCGCCGTCCCAGCACCGCCAGCTAACTCAAGCTCCGGGTTGACGACTGAAACCAAGAAATTCACCACCCTTTTGTTAGCGGCTGATGCTTCGGGGTTTAGAGAGCGTCGCTGACTGCATGAAGGTAGAGTCGCACAACAAATAGCACAGAGAGGAATATCCATCTTTGAGTTGCTCTGATAATTGCATTCTTGGTGCAAGCGCCTTTCAATTATACGTTCACGAGACACGCCTCCGTGACAAAAAATTTAAATCACGGCAGCAGACGTTCCTTCGCCTGGAGGGCGTGGACGTCTGGGCACGAGACTAATATGGGCATAACATACAAATACGAACGACCAGCCGTAGATAGTAGAGTAACCCGCTAAGTCGCTAGGATTGGGACTCGCTCAGGCTCGCCCCAAAAACGTAATCACGTACCCGGCTGTGATCTTTCATAGTTCTGCTAATTAAGTCATAGATAATAGAGTACGTAACGGGATTGGAATCACGTCACGTGCGCCCATTGCCCTCAATAGTGAGGCGCGCGGACACTCCGTGTTGCGGTATTTGGCAAGTTTTTGGTGTTAAAACGTTAAAACGTTGACTGACGAGAGAGACTGACGAGAGAGAAAGAGCAAGAAGAGAGAGGACTGTCTACTGTAATTTGAAGAGATACAAGTAGGAAGGTCAGTCCTGGGAGAACAGTATTTCCGACTATATTTTACTAGCTGCTTTGTATCATAGTTTATGTGGACCTCCAGTACTTACTCTATGCAGTATTGTAGGGCCTTAAGCGCAGCAAACTGTTACATATAGACCAAAGTTGTGTACTAAATGTTTTTGTTGGGGTAACTACTCTGAAGTTGCACTCTGGGAGGCTAAATGTCCAAACTGAGGTTGTGTGAGGGCGGTTCTTTGTGTACCTGCAGTACCTCTCCTGTGTAGACTGTTGAAGATCTAAGGCCAGCAAATGGTAGCTCTAGCTCCATAGGACTGGATGGGGGGCTTTGTTTGGAGTAGGACTACTGTAGAGACATCCATGAGCGGCATAGTTGCTAGGATGCTATATGTCCGTCGGTAGTGTCTGCGTGTACATTTAGAGGATATTTAATGTATATCTGTGTAATTTTAACAAGCCTACTATTTATTTATAGGATGGGGAGGAAACATAGATTGGCTAATCCCCGGAAGAATGAAGAGAGGAAGAAGTATGCTGCACGGCAACTACTAGTATCAATTCCGTTGTCCGCCGTGTCGGTATTCCCGGTGTCGGTTTCACTATCATTAGTGTCAGTGCTGTTTGTGTCAATACCAAGACCCCTGGCCCTGCAACAGAACTGTGCCAGCTGCAGTCACAGCTGAATGAGAGTGGGATGCTGGTTCCATTGGGGTGGGTAGCCGTCTCACAGTTGACAGCAGCATCCACCGCATCTCCCAGTCTTGTCCTATGTAAGCCAAGATGTCATGAGCCTCTTCCGAGTGTTGACATAGGATTCACCCTGAGAGTTGGCCTGGAGTTTTCCTGGAAGCTGTTCCTATGCAATGAAGAGGTCCACAGTAGCTATCTTCGAGAATGTACTCCAGACACGCTGAACACTGTGCCAACGGTTGTGTCCCTGCTGAGGAGACTTAGTGGACTAAAGATCTGCGAGGGAAATGCTGATGACCAGTTACAAGTCCTCTCTGTACAGCACAAAGGAGTGTTCATGGATCCCTCAGGTACTACTCTTACTATTAATACTTATGTATGTATGTATGAATATTTACTATTACACACTTGGCTCTACGCAGGCACTGAAGTTACTGCAAAGGTAGATCGAAGCACCCTGCCTTATCCAACAATCCGGCATCGAGGGTGTACCATGCTAATTCAACAAGGTACATCAATCATACGCTGCAAGAACTGTAGCGCGTACCGCAAATCACTTCGGTCCATGCTTAGCCGTCAGAGAAAGGCAGCTGAAACTCCAAACAGCCGGACTGATATCAGCAGTCACGTGAACACTCGATATCTTCACACCCCAGAGAAGGCTACACGAATAACGAACCTCCACAATACTGTACGTGCCCTCTCAAAGAAGGTTGGCCGTCTCACTGCTAAGATTGAGGCTGCGACTGAAAAAGTGGCTGTTGAAATTGACGAAGGCACACACCAGGACATTAGATCGATAATGCTCTCCGAGAATGCAATGATAAAATCGAAATACCCTCCTGGATCATTTCAGCAACAGTTTTGGGACCAGCAGATGCAGGCAGCCTCTTGCAAGGATGCACGGGGCATGAGGTGGCATCCACTGATGATCCGCTGGTGCCTTTACCTGAGGCATCAATCCAGCGGTGCTTACGAAACACTCAGAAAATCTGGTGTCCTGATGCTACCATCGCAACGAACACTGCGAGACTATACTTACCATGTTAAGGCACATATTGGCTTTTCCCACGAGACTGATCAACAGCTAATGGACGCTGCCAACATACAGACATGCGAAGAATGGCAGAAGTGTGTCGTGCTTTTATTTGATGAAATGCATATCCGAGATGACCTTGTATATGATAAGCATACAGGCGCACTGATTGGCTTTGCCAACCTGGGTAATATTAACAGCCACTTACTAGAATTTGAGCGTTGCTTGGAAGCACCTGCATCTGCCGCTAAAATGCTGGCCACTACCATGACTGTTTTTATGGTGAGAGGCCTTTTCACCCGACTTTAGTTCCCTTATGCGCAATTCCCGAGTATCAAGGTCAGCGGAGACCTCCTATTTGATCCGTTTTGGCAGGCAATTGAACGTCTTGAGCGGTGCCAGCTAAAGGTGCTTGCTGCTACGGCTGATGGGCATCAGTGAACCGCAAACTGTTCAAGCTCCATGGGGACGGAAAAGGAATGGTCTACAAGGTGGTGAACCCATTTGCCACAGATGGTCGGGAGATCTTCTTCTTCTCCGACCCTCCCCACCTCATAAAGACGACGAGAAATTGTGTGGTGTCCTCTGCCAGAAGCCTGTGGGTAAGTTAATTACTTAGTGAACTGATTTTTTGTCAGTAATGATATGCATGATCATTTTTTCACAGTGTAATGGGAAGCGTATTCTCTGGCAGCACATACGAGACTTATACCACAGAAACAGTGGAGCACAAGTGGAGTCTCCAGGCCTCTCCCTATTACCCAAACTGAAGTACGAGCATATACACCTCACATCTTTCTCCAAAATGCGTGTCGATCTTGCTTCTCAGGTAAGACACTCCATTCCATTCTATATACATACATGTGTACATAATCTCATTAATATATCGTGTAGGTTCTGAGTGAGTCAGTGTCAAAGGCACTAAGGCTCACAGGGGGTCCAGAAGCAGAGGAAACAGCTCGACTCTTGTCCAACATGGACAAGTTCTTTGATTGCCTGAATGTAAATAACTTTACAGCAGGTATCTACCACCGGAAGCCATTTCAGCTACCGTATCGCTCTGGAGATGATTTCCGGCTGAAGGTATAGTCATGTATTGTGAGTGAGGAACATTCATGGTATTAAGTATATTTTTATCCATATAGTGGCTCGAGGAAGAGTTCCTTCCTTACTTGGATCAATGGGAGCAGAGCGTTAGTAAACGACCGGGCTTTTCACAAGGTGAAAAGAAGGCAATGCTGCTTAGTGTGGAGACCAGGCTAGGTCTGAGGATGACAGGTAAAATTAATTAAGTGTACATGATGTTTATTTTGGCATGTTTACATGACATCACACTGTGTACATTTATTTCACAGCCAAGTCCTTTGTGGAGCTGGTGCGGTACCTCTTCAAAATGCCAGGGGTGAAGGTCTTCTTAAGTGAGCGATTGTGCCAAGATCCCCTGGAGAAATTCTTTGGTTGCCAGCGCCAGAGAGGGGGGATGAACGAGAACCCAAATGTACAGGAGTTCTGCCGCAACACACAAGCACTCCGGATTGTTAATTCATTCTGCCGAGATGTGGCCAAAGGGAACTGCCGGGGCAATAAAACAAAGGCCATAGATATCAACCAGGAGAACAAGCCCCTCCCGAAAAGGAAGCAGACTCGGGCCCGGCCCACAAGTCAACAGTAATATTTATACTAAGATGTGGCACATGCTATACATGTTGTAGTCTGTGTATATATGTTTAGATTTAGAATAAATAATTGATGATTTCAGTAACAACAATAGCACAATGTCAAGAATGCATGCACGTACAGTAAATTAAGAATCACTGTTCCCGGTGGCGAGAAGACGTTTCCTCACCCCTTTCGACTTTTGGGTGGATTTCTTGGTTTCCTGCTTCCGAAGTTCCATCCAGGAACTCACAAAAGCAAAGCCCCTAATTGTTACAAATAAGTCTGCAACTATTCAACAAAGCTGTAGCTTCCTCCTCTTCCCAGTCTGTAGCTACTAGTGTCCAGTAGAACAGCACATCCTCATTCTCAACGATGCTTTTCAGGACTTTCTTTTTGAAGTCATCATTCACTTTGTGGACAGACTGCAAACTAATATGTTTTCGGAATTCTAGCTCCATTGCCAAGAAAGCACAGTAGGTTGCATTATTGACATGACTGAGTCCTCCCCTATCCACAGCTTCTACCCATTCAGCTGAACGATCCGTGTTGTCTTCTTCCTCACCATCCTGAAGAAGATCTAGAAGGCATAGAGTCAGTTCTTGTTTGATAGGATGTGCCGATTTCTGTAGGCGTTTCTTCAAATGCCTTGGCACATAGCCAGCAGCATACCGTAGTGCATTTTTCTCTTCATATGATAGTGCCTGCTCTTCTTGTCTTTGGGGCCCAGTTTCAACAACTGGAAACTCCTGCCGAACCATGTCCATGAAAATGGTGGAAGTAAGGTGTTGAAAAAAGATAGGACAAGCAGTGGCAGTGATTACTTCTTTAAGAAAGTTTTTCGAGCGACTTATGAACGTTACAGAGGTACGGAGTCGATGAAACGATCCCCACATTTTCTCCCGCCTCCGTCGTTGTGCTGCATTGGCTGAGTGTTGAAAGCATTTACCAAGCTCTCCCTTCAACCATGAAGTGAACTCATCAGCCTTTGCCTGGTTCTCGGGCGCTTTGCACCACTGCTTTAGGTCGTTGGCTGCCTTTATAGCAGCAGAAGTCAGTGGTGAGGGTATTGTAAATCCCGGATCTGCAACCAGCTCATCAAGTGCCTTTAGTAGAGCTATAATGTAGGATATGATGGGCAATAATTAGACCCCAATTCTATCCGCTCACCATGATTTAGCCATAGGTAATACAGTACGCAACTCTACGATCTTAGTATGACCATTATCTATGATATAGCATACTCCCAAGCCAGCCCAGTATTCGTGATTCGCGAATACTGGGCTGGTATAAAACCAAGCATCCTAGATGAGTAAGCTTACCAGTTGAATCTCTGAAGTCCGTGACGGGCAGAGGTACAGATGCCATTATTCGCCGAATAAATCGCCTTTGGAACGTTTCTTGAAAAGAAAATGATAAGAGACAGACTGGTAACACTAGAGACGATTCGACTTCCGGCGCAACACGGAGTGGCCGCGTATACGTCACAATACGTCAGTGATTCCAATCCCGTTACGTACTCTATTATCTATGATTAAGTGTGCGCAGAGTTAGAAGCTTTGCCGGCTACTTCTCGAGTAGCTATCTATACTGGACAACATATCGAATATGGACCGCGAAGCCAGACCCGCCTGCGGGCGATGTTGGCAATTTCTTTGGACATTGATGCTTCTACTTCCGTCACTTGCCGCTACTGCCCAGGATACTCTGTGCATTGAAGGGTGTACGTGTGTAAGATTCAGACGCAGTGCTGGTACCGTGCGAGTAGAGATGGAGTGCATTAACCAGGGACTTACGCGAGTGCCAGATTTATCGGACTTCGCCAGCAACCTGACCAGGCTGTAAGTGAACTGAGAAAGCGGCGATTTTTTGTTGCCGAGGGCCCCTTGATGTACATATAATGAAAGTTTCAGACTGGGTACCGAGAGATCAAAGATGAACTAGCTATAGTAGAACGGACCAGCTAGCTATAGCTATAGAGCTTAGTCAAGGCCTAATCTTGCTGGTCCGTATACTCTATTCTACCATAGATAGTAGAGTAGAGGGACAGTCCTTCTACTCTACTATCTATGGTATACTATAGTTCACCCGAGATAATATTAAAGAGACGTCGAGAAAAAACTGGAAGCTGTAAAGTGAATTGTTGTTTCGCACTTGTTAATCAGTGAATTATTTGTAGTCACTGTTGATTCATTTCCGGTTTCACCCCAATGCTAGTGATGACTTCGAACCTTAATTGTTTCACAAATGCCTTTGACGAGGATTACATTGAAGCTGACACTTAAATTTGATAAGCTTTTGAGCTTTTTGCTAGCCTTGTTCCCAGGCTCTCCCAACTCGATGGAGAATGGAACGGGAGAGCCTGCATAGCATATTTATTTTGTGACATAGACAGGACACAATAATATCACGTGAATAGATGCAATGGACAGCAGATGTAATTTTGTCTGAGTTTGCTAGTGTACGTGCTGGATGTCAGACAAGGCTAAATTGTGTCGACAAGAATATGGCCCAATAATGGGTGAAAGCTACCAGCAAAAACGTTTCCAGATGTCCTGTTACAAGTACTGTGATTAAGGGAGTATCCTCAATAGTGCACTCCTCTTCAGGCTTCTTGTCTCAATCTTGGTAGCCCCAGTCTAACACCCTACAGCTCTTTCTATCATGTTTTTTGCACATGATATCGTGTCCTGTTTTCATGTAATTAATTAACTGTCACTAGCTAACGGTAGAGAAGTGCAACATTCTTTCGAGTGGTCCTGTCCACGCACAATTATGTAAGTTAAATCACATCAGAAAAAGTACCAGGCTCTCCAGTGCCTGGGGATGAGGGTATATATAGCTAAGCTTTCCTTCCAGATCTTGGTGCTTCCCCACAAACTAGGATTGTTAGTATAGGCTGTGTGTATGCTCAGTGCGTTATGACTACAAGTAGTCTAGCTTGCTAGACCCTCCCTCTCCTCCACTAGTAAGCTAGACTAGACTAGCTACAAGCAATGCCTTAATTTGATCCATCTACGCAAAATACTTGTGATAGCAGCTAATAATCATGCCACCATGTAAGCATTCTGAGCTGTTGCAATAGAGTCTATGTCATAGTCTATGCCTCTTAGTGGTGTACCTTTAAAGGACTATATAGCTATATAGCCACTTTTCCTTAATTTTGAATGAGGCTACTCAGGGCCGTAGCCACCGGTGCGGCCGGTGCGGCCATGGCCGTACCACATTTTCGTTCAACCCAGTTTTTTAATACGAGGTCAAAGGGCACGCAGGTTTGCTCTCGTACGGTACCCAGATTACTGGGTTGGAATGTACGTACGTACACGGCGATATCCTAGTCCGACATCGTGGCTATCTCAAGCCCGAAGACGTTGGCGATCTTCCACTTCAGCCTATTCATATTGCCTTCCCTTCTCGGTCCTTTGGTAAGAGCGCTGCTGTGAACCGTTCGTGTCAGGCTACGTGGTTCAACAAATTCGGGTGGCTGCACTACGACGTTACGCAGGACGCCGCTCGCTGCTTTACGTGTTGCAAAAGAATGGTTATTATTTGGGTTCTGATGGCTCCAGATTCAATCTCAGAGCATGCAAATTTCAAAAAAATTGTGGGGGGGCATGCCCCCAAACCCCCCTAGACAAGTGTGCTTTGCACACTAGTACAGCACCCTGAGCCCGAGACAGTAGCCAGCCGATTGTGGGGCCGCACCAACCTGAAATAGCTGCCTACGGCCCTGATACTGACCATCTAATTCCATTTCCACAGCAAAGCAATAACTGTGCCAAAGGAAAAGTACAACTTTCAAATAGAAGAATATATTATACATGTGACAAAATGCATGGTACTGTTTTATATTATCCGATTCAGTTCATGTTCCATACCTTTTTTTTTCTTTCTCTAGGAACCTATGTGACAATGACATAACAGAGCTCAGAAGAGATGACTTCAAGAACCTCCAGATACTCTCAGAACTGTAAGAGGGAATGTTATGTAAAGGCTTATTCATCTTTAGCAGAAAATCTTTATCGTTGTGCACTGCTATTACTGAATTCCTATGAGTCTTCTGTTTATCACATGCACACACACACACACACACACACACACACACACATACACATATGCTTACACATAGAAATCTTTGCAACAATAAGATTCAAAGCATCGCAGATGAGACCTTTTCTCGCAGCAACCTTCCACACCTTGAATATTTGTACGTTTCATTTCTCTGCATGCATGCTCTGGCATTCATTATGATAATCCTGCTACATACACACATACACTGCTATATGCTATGTGCAGGTATATACAGTAACTATGTTATTGATCCACTGCAAAAACAAAAGGATTGCTTTAACCCAGCTTGGGTTGCCAGCTTCAATGTGTATGCAAGGAGATCAAATTACATTGTTTGAACACTATAGGTAGTAAACAATTAAGCTAAGTCACGTATTACAAGTTAGCATTAATTGAGGAATGCTAGAAGTACAGCTGCACTTGGAACGTTTCTTAATTGCAGGAGCCGTAGAAATGTTATAAGTGTAGCTTTACTTGTAATATTTCTATACTTCCTTAATAATAGCTACCTGTAATATGTGATTCATTGTGTAAAACAGCTACTGATGAATTTTGGATGGATGCAAAGTTTGCACAGTATATTATACAAGGGATATGGCTGCAGTAGCTAATGGCAATTTACGCCAACTATATATGACCTGCATTTTATTCTCTCGAAGATCTCTTGCCAACAATCAGCTGGAGAGCCTTCCAGACAATGTAATGAAGGATGCAAGACTTCAGTCGTTGTAAGTGCAAAATCATGCTATCGCAACAACGTATCATTATATCTGCTGATCACCACACATAGCTAATGGTCAGTTAGATGTTAGAAGTAAATTGGGCATAGGTGATCACACGTACACATGGTGATTTTTATACACACACACACACACACACACACACACACACACTACAGGGATCTCTCTTTTAATGAGCTGACCACTCCACCACGAGCAATTGGAATTACTGCAATCATATTGCGTGATCTGTAAGTGCATGTACATGCCAGTTAATAACACTCCGTTACCTGTAGCATACATACAAAATATGTAAAGGAAGAGTAGTGGCTCCATTACTGTGTTATGTGGGTGTCTCTTTGATGTGTGTGCTGCAGACAAGGTGGGTCCCTTCGGTATTTCCTGGGTAGTGATTGTGTGGTTAAGGTTACAGGCACCACTTTGCTTATTATTATTCATAGAGAGTAGCACTAACCTTGGCTTCAGTTGCAGCAGCGTGAATATTTTTATGCTACTTTGATCCCTTGCACTGTATGGCTTTCTTGTAAAGTACTGCGTGGGTTGACCATGTCTGTGGTTAAGGCTTACCATGCAACTTGGAGGTTCTGAATTCTGCGTCAGTTTTCTTTTTACTTACGACAGATTTGACCATATTAGAGTAAGCCACTGATTATCGGACGGCATCAATTCTCGGACGCCGTAGCGCCCTTCCTACAAAGGGTATGCCGTTCTCTGGGTGCCCTAACGATACTTCAGTCCGAGAAACTCTGCAGCCGTAATCGAAGGACTTCGCTTTACTGCCATTCCGTCGCTATGAAGCGACAAAGTTAAAATTCGGACACAGGTATATTCGGAAGACAGAATCTAATCCCGGACACACGCACAGACTTACTTACTTATACCAAGGAGCACTTCTCTGGGTACCCTAACGATACTTTAGTCCGAGAAACTCTACGGCCGTAATTTCGAGACTTCGCTTTATTGCCATTCCGTCGCTATAAACCGACAAAGCTAAAATTCGGACACAGGTATATTCGAATCTAATCCCGGACACATACACTTCGATGCGCTTCGCAGTTCACTTCGCCAATTTCTGGAACGACCTCGCGCATGCTCACGTCACGCGTTGCAGGACATGAACTTTGAACTTTGACTTTGAACTTTGTTGACCCTTGTACCCACACTTTAAACCACAATTTCAAGTCAATGAGAGCACACAAAGTGGAGTCTCTCCTGTGTTCCTCTAGTCTGCTTTGACACCCCTGTGGGTATTGAGAGCAAATTATGAAGTGCTGATCTCACAACTTCAGGTATGCTTCTGGGAAAAGCATAGCTACCTTTCAGTCGTCCTCTGGTTGTTGCTGCAGTCACATTGGAGGTAGGTGGGAACGACAACCTAGGGTCACTGGTTCCTACAAAAAAAATCGCAGTCAGTTTCCAGTCAACACTGGAGTTTCACAGTAGAACAGAGAGAGCTACCACTGAACGGGCATACCTTTGGGAAGTGAGGCTGCACTCCGCCCCCTAGTTGAGGCACTAACAGCTGCCTTGGAGGGAGGTGGGGAGGGAGACAGAGAGTGTCCAGAGCCACCAGATTCTAGACAAAAAATACACAAAATCATACCTTCTATTCTA
Organism: Phakellia ventilabrum; assembly: GCA_963921505.1. NCBI lineage: Eukaryota > Metazoa > Porifera > Demospongiae > Axinellida > Axinellidae > Phakellia > Phakellia ventilabrum. The sequence continues at coordinate 3,811,288 of OY997382.1, forward strand.
TAACCAGCAAGCTGATACCCAATCTTCTCACCAGGGTCTGACTCCGATGCCAGATAAGCACCCTTTCCTCTACTTGCTGCCGTCTTCTTACTGCGCACACCTCCAGACCGCACACTCTTTGACACCCCTGCAGTAATGTTGTTGGGAGCAATGGTGAAGTACTGATCTCACAACCTCAGTCTGGGAGAAGCATACCATTCAGTGGTGCACCTGCACGTCCTCTGGCTGTGGCTGCAGTCACCCTGGAGGTAGGTGGGGAGGACGGCCGAGATGACCTAGGGTCACTGGTTCCTACAAAACAAAGCATTGTAAGTGCAGTCGGTTTCCAGCCAATACTGGAGTATCACAGTACAACAGAGAGGGCTGCCACTTTGAGAGTTGAACTTGGGCATACCTTTCAGAAGCGAGGCTGCACTCCGCCCCCTAGTTGAGGCGCTAGCTGCTGCCTTGGAAGGAGGTGAGGCAGACCGAGAGTGTCCAGATTCTAGACAAAAAATACACAAATTAACCCTCTATTCTATAACCAGCAAGCTGATACCCAATCTTCTCACCAGGGTCGGACTTCGATGCCAGAAAAACACCCTTTCCTCTACTTGCTGCCGTCTTCTTACGGCACACACCTCCAGACCGCACACTCTTTGACACCCCTGTGGTTGTTGAGAGCAAATGGTGAAGTGCCAATACGTTGAGTTGCTTGACTGTTGACCTTAGGTTGACCTGCAGATGCAGATGTGACTACAGGGTCTATGGGAGTGACCCGACCCCCCACCCCCATACTTGTTTGCGCATCCTGGAGTATCACAATTGAACAGAAAGGGGGGCCACTTTGTAAGCTGAACCTTGACGTATATGTACCTTTGGGAAGTAAGGCTGCACTCCGTCCCCTAGTTGAGGCACTAACAGCTGCCTTGGGGGGAGGCGGGGAGGGAGATGGAGAGTGTCCAGAGCCACCAGATTCTAGACAAAAAATACACAAAATAACACCCTCTATTCTATGTCTGGCAGGTTGATACCCAATCTTCTCACCAGGGTCTGACTCCGATGCCAGATAAGCACCCTTTCCTCTACTTGCTGCCGTCTTCTTACTGCGCACACCTCCAGACCGCACACTCTTTGACACCCCTGCGGTAATGTTGTTGGGAGCAAATGGTGAAGTGCTGATCTCACAGCCTCAGTCTGGGAGAAGCATACCTTTCAGTGGTGCACCTGCGCGTCCTCTGGCTGTGGCTGCAGTCACCTTGGAGGTAGGTGGGGAGGACGGCCGAGATGACCTAGGGTCACTGGTTCCTACAAAAACAAAGCATTGGAAGTGCAGTCGGTTTCCAGTCAATACTGGAGTATCACAGTAGAACAGAGAGGACTGCCATTTTAAAAGTTGAACCTGGGCATACCTTTCAGAAGTGAGGCTGCACTTTGCCCTCTTGTTGAGGCGCTAGCTGCTGCCTTGGAGGGAGGCGGGGAAGGAGACCGAGAGTGTCCAGAGCCACCAGATTCTAGACAAAAAATACACAAAATAACATCCTCTATTCTATAACCAGCAAGCTGATACCCAATCTTCTCACCAGGGTCGGACTTCGATGCCAGAAAAATACCCTTTCCTCTACTTGCTGTGGTCTTCTTACGGCACACACCTCCAGACTGCACACTCTTTGACACCCCTGTGGTTGTTGAGAGCAAATGGTGAAGTGCCAATTCGTTTGAGTTGCTTGACTGTTGATCTTAGGTGGACCTGCAGATGCAGATGTGACTACAGGGTCTATGGAAGCCCCCCCCCCCCTCACACTTGAATAGAGAGGGGGGCCACTTTGTAAGTTGAACCTTGACGTACATGTACCTAGCGTTGTACATGTACCTGCTTGTGTTTGTGAAAAATACCCTTTCCTCTACTTGCTGTGGTCTTCTTACGGCACACACCTCCAGACTGCACACTCTTTGACACCCCTGTGGTTGTTGAGAGCAAATGGTGAAGTGCCAATTCGTTTGAGTTGCTTGACTGTTGATCTTAGGTGGACCTGCAGATGCAGATGTGACTACAGGGTCTATGGAAGCCCCCCCCCCCCCCTCACACTTGAATAGAGAGGGGGGCCACTTTGTAAGTTGAACCTTGACGTACATGTACCTTTGAGAAGTGAGGCTGCACTCCGCCCCCTAGTTGAGGCACTAACAGCTGCCTTGGAGGGAGGTGGGGAGGGAGACAGAGAGTGTCCAGAGCCACCAGATTCTAGACAAAAAATACACAAAATAATACCTTGTATTCTATAACCAGCAAGCTGATACCCAATCTTCTCACCAGGGTCTGACTCCAATGCCAGATAAGCACCCTTTCCTCTACTTGCTGCCGTCTTCTTACTGCGCACACCTCCAGACCGCACACTCTTTGACACCCCTGCAGTAATGTTGTTGGGAGCAAATGGTGAAGTGCTGATCTCACAACCTCAGTCTGGGAGAAGCATACCTTTCAGTGGTGCACCTGCGCGTCCTCTGGCTGTGGCTGCAGTCACCTTGGAGGTAGGTGGGGAGGACGGCCGAGATGACCTAGGGTCACTGGTTCCTACAAAAACAAAGCATTGGAAGTGCAGTCGGTTTCCAGCCAATACTGGAGTATCACAGTAGAACAGAGAGGGCTGCCACCTTGAGAGTTGAACTTGGGCATACCATTGGGAAGTGAGGCTGCACTCCGCCCCCTAGTTGAGGTGCTAGCTGCTGCCTTGGAGGGAGGTGAGGGAGACCGAGAGTGTCCAGAGCCACCAGATTCTAGACAAAAAATACACAAAATAACACCCTCTATTCTATAGCAAGCTGATACCCAATCTTCTCACCAGGGCCTGACTTCGAAGCCAAAGAACTCACTGCCGTCTTCTTACGGCACACACCTCCAGACTGCACACTCTGCCCTGTGGTTGTTGAGAGCAAATTGTGAAGTGGTCATCCCACAACCTGAGTCTAGCAGAAGCATACCTTTCAGTGCTGAACCTGCTCCTCGTCTCTTCATAGCACTTAACCTCACTCTCTCCTCTCTCTCCAACCGTTTACGCTCCTTTTCCAGTCTCTTTTTCTCCTTCTCTTCTGCTACTGCCAATCGCTTTAGTGCTCTTTCTTCTTTCTTTCTTTGCTTTTCTTTGGCTTCCTCCTTCTTTTTCTTTTCTTTCTCTTCCAGCAACAAAAGGTTCTCAGAGCTAGTGAGAACTCTAGCCGAGTACTTTTTTTTCGATTCAGGATACTTCACTACAGGAGCTCGCTGAGTGAGGAGTTGAGACAGTACAGATGAGCGCTGCAATGTGCTACATGTCTTTTTAGCTCTTTCAGGTGTATCAGGAGAGGACACAGGCTCACAACTTGGACTGGTTGACTCACGAACATGGACAGACTCAGGAGAGGCACAACTTGGACTGGTAGACTCACGAACATGGACAGATTCAGGAGGGGACACGGGCTCATGACGTGGATTGGTTGACTCACGAACATGGATAGACTCAGGATGGTACATACGTACCCACTGCTGATATCGTTCATCAGGAAGATCGTATCCCTCCTCAAAGCGTACCTGAAAATGACCAATCTCTTCTGGAGAGAAAGACACCACCGCTGTTGGCTGCTTGTCTGGTTTACGAGCAGGGCTGTACAGTGGAATGAACTGTAAGCCAGTTTTTTCAGCAAGTGAAATTTGCTTTGACTCTTTGGGAGAAATTAGAGCAGAACGATTGAAAGGGTACACTCCTGTGGTGTAAAAGCCTGCTACAACATTCTGCATACTCATCCCTTTCATCCATGCCTTGCCAAAGAGTGATGAAAATTGGAACCTGGTAATAATACGATCCGGGTGTGTGGTAATGTACGACCAACACTCCTGGCGCCAGTGCATTTTCAGTGGCCCAAAATATAATAACCTTCTCATTTGCTGCATTCCGAATCATATTCGGCTGATAATGAGATGAGTGGCCATCCATGAGGAGAAGCAGAGGTCGCACAGGTGGAGCATGGGCAAGGAAGTGATGAGAGAACCATAAATCAAATAGATCTCCGTCTATCCACCCCTTCTTCGACAATCCATAGACTGTACCAGGGACTTCTCCAACTGTAAGATCAGGATTGAGCTTCTTTCTGTCGAAAATGACGAAAGGCGGGAGAACATATCCAGCAGCACTGCAGCACGAGAGCACAGTAATCTGAGACTTATCTCCTGACCCAACTGCAGAGGGATGTTTCTGACCACATCTTGCGACAACCCGAGGCGGCGAAGGATCAAGTGGCATCCCAGTTTCATCAAGGTTGAAAATTTGAGCTGGCTTATCCATGAGATCGTTATCACGAAGTGTGCATTCAAGTAAATCGAAGTAGTTATTGATGACATCCGGGTCACTTGCCATTGCCCTGGCATAGGACATAGGAGCTGCAGTGCATAGTGTGAGTTTCGGGTGTCGCCTCCTGAACGATTCCCACCACCCATGTGTCACAGTGGCAACCATACCCTTATGGGTGACAACCTCCTGAACAATCTGGATTACCTGCTGTCGTGATCGCGCGAAACCAACAGAGGAGCAGTGAGTCAAATATCTCTCCAGTTCCACCTCCTCCTCATCTGTGAGGTACTTTGGTGGCCCACTACACCTTCCTGCTAGAACTCACCCACTAACTCGGTCATGCAAAGTGGACTTCGGAACAGCATACTCCTCCGCTGCCCTTCGAACTGAGAGACCGTGATTCTTAATCGCTTCCACTGCTTTCTCCATACAGCCATCTGACCAATTCTTATATTTATCAGGTCTGTTCTGGAGGGGGGCCAGAGGCACATGTACTTCACTGCTGGGTGCCCTCAAGACTCGGTCTTTCAAAGGGAGGTCACCACCCTTCAACATCTGTTAAAAACACAATCATGTTCTTAAACAAAGTTACACCAGAACACCTACCCAACTGATTAAAGAGCTCAAATTCTGTAACAGCCTAATTCCAGATTTGAATGATGGACCTGGGAGTACCTTTGTGACGAGACGCTGCACTGCAGAAAATTAGTTGAGGCACTAGCAACTGCCTTGGAAGGAGGTGGAAAGGGAGACTAGGTGTGCTCAGAGTCACCAGATTCTGGACAACAAAAAACACACAAAATTACACCGTCTATTCTATATCGGTATGGCAAGCTGATACCCAATCTTCTCACCAGAGTCGGACTTTGATGGTAGAAAAGCACATTTTTCTCCACTCATTTGTAGTTTTGCCCCCTGACTGCACACTCTGAGTCACCAGATTCTAAACAACAACCAAAAAATACACAATAACACCCTCTGTTCTATATCTGGCAAGCTGATACCCAATCTTCTCACCAGGGTCTGACTCCTGAGCTAGAGAAGGGTCTTTTCCTCCACTCGCTGCTGCACACTCTGGTTCGGCACCAACAGTTACCTAGCTTCCAGCTCTGGCCGGCTACCGTCTTCTCCACTAGTGGGCCACGTGTAGGTTCTGCGCATGCGCGCTAGACAAATTACCATGTAGGTTCAAGGGTCAAAATATTGTACGAGACCCTGCCCGAATGAGAAACGAGCAGAAGCATAGATCTATAGCAGAAGTAAGTTACTCTCTGCATGTGTCCGGGATTAGATTCTCTCTTCCGAATATACCTGTGTCCGAATTTAAACTTTGCAGCTTCATAGCGAAGGGACGACAATAAAGCGAAGTACCTCGATCGCGGCCGCAGAGTTTCTCGGACTGAAGTATCATTTGGGCAACCAGAGAACGGCATATCCTTTGTAGGAAGGGCGCTACGGCGTCCGAGAATTGATGGCGTCCGATAATCAGTGGCTTACTCTATAGCTCTATTCATATTCTACACACACTGGGCTAGGGCCAGACATAAAGTTTTCGCTTCAATCTGCGACTTCCGGTTGGGAAGTTATGGCCGTGCCTGCTCTGCTAATCAGTCAGAAGTGGCTATTATTTTAGCTTCATAGCACTGTCATGGAATTTTTTTTGGTGATGGAAACAGAAGATTGCTTCATGTGGACCTGAAACGAGTTGAAATCTCTCCGCTAGCGCTCAATCTAATGCCGTCAAGATGACAACAGCTACAGAAAGGAGAGAGAGCCTTCCAAGGCTATGTGTAGTAGCAGGTTAGGCCAATTAACTGTGGAGCTAATTAGTATCATTATCTATAGGATAGATCACTGTGTAGCGGGGGTATGATCCATTATCTACTGCGGGAAAAATTATATCCCGTGGACGCCAAGGAAGTACCGAGCTGCAAGTAACTGTTATTGGGTCTCAAAACTGCCGTCAGCACAGCTGTAGCACGGTTCTGCTGGTTTTCGATAACGGTAGGTTACCGATCAATGCCGGTCTTTCGCGATTCAGTAGGCATATGACATCGTGCTGCAAGTAAACACAGAAATAGCACAAAATTAGAGTCCTGGACTGCCGTAATGCACTAACAGGAAGTAAAAAGACCGTTCACGCACAGCACATTCACGTGAAATTATTCCGTATTCTATCTGGTCGATAATAGGTGGCGGTCGATAATTGGTTGCTTACGCTAATTTTTCCCGTGGTAGATGATGGGTCATACACCCCGCTACGCAGTGATCTATCCTATACATACCTACCGCGCGAAAAAATAGCCGAGTACACGATTCCGTTCCAGTCGTTTAAACGTTCAGAAAGCTGTGGTAGGGCAGGTGGTTAGGGGAGTCTAGGCAAGACGTATGCCATTTTTTGCCCTGTACCTGCCAGTTCTGAAGAAGATCCATCCCACCGAGTCAGCAGAAGCCCTTTTGCTAGCTGTAGTTGGTGATTTAGCAGTCCAACAGTGTTGATAACTTAGTCATAATACTCGTGCATGCCGTTTAGCACAGAATAATTTTTGTACTTCATGGACACTGCTCTTGTGGAAAGCCAGGTACTTGGGTAATACTCTGGTAAAAGAGGCGTGGTAGTCAATAACTCTTTTCAAGCACGGAGTTCAGAAGTTTACATCTGGTCGATAATTGATGATAGGAAAATGTAAGGCGGTCGATAATAGATGGCAGTGGTCGATAATTGTTTTTTTAATGGGCAACACAAAAGTGTTAATCAGCGAGCGCGTGTGACCAATAACCCGGTTATTCTTACTTGGCATTGATTGCGCTCTCGATTGGTGCAAGAACCAAGTCTCCAAGTCGTTCCTGGACTGAGATATGAGGTGGGGACCAAAACCTGGTCGATAATTGGTTGCTTACGCTATCCCCCGGTAGATAACACGTCTTACACCCCACTATGCAGTGATCTATCTATCTTGTACTGTGCCTAAGTCAGTCTGACAAGAGCAAAACACAAAAATCAGCAGAGGTCACGTGCCCCCCAACTACAATTGTGTTCTGCCATCTATGCTATAGGCTTTAATATGGGCAGTAAAACAGTGGCTCAGTAACTAGCTGTGCCAGCCCAAACAGTATGTCTATCGGAGCTACAATGCCACATCGATCTACCTCTGGTTTAGCTACATCTGTAGCTCTACAACCTTTGAGAATGCAATTGGGTACACCTCCTTGGCTTGTAAGTATGGAGCTGCAATGCAGAAGTTGTGGTTTGAGTGCAGTGGATTCTTAGGGTCATTTTGACGCTGTGTAAGTTAAGTAGATTTTCAAAGTACAATAGCTAGAATCTGAGAGTAAAACTGCTACCATACCTTCGGTGTAACATCATTGATGGAGCTGCTATGTTGCTCTGCCAGATAACTTTTGCATTACTCATCAGACAGTGTGGCACACGTAATGTCTTCCAACCTCCTCTGATCTTCCATGTTGTGTGGATGACACATGTCATTTCCTATTATGCCTTCATGTTGCCATTGTGCTCTGCTCTTTCTAGGATATTAAATAACAACCCATTTGGATACCTCCAAGAGGATGCCTTTGCTGGAATATTACAAACGCAGTCTGGACCAAATGATCTGTGAGTTTCAAGTTAATGAGCTAGTAGGACTAAATTGAACTTGTGCATGGGAATGGGCACAACTTTGACCAACCACACTGTGGATTTTAAAGTCAAAGGTCATGAGTAGTTAATAAACTAGACTAAGTAGGATTAAATTGAGTGTGGGTGGCTATATGACATGTATATATCCGCGTATGCAAGAGCTGAGGATACTACGTTTTACACAGCAATCACCTGACATTATCCATAGTTAGCGTAACTAAGTATCACTATCTTCAAATACATCAATGACAAATCAATGCATTCTCATAACATAAATGCACATGCTTCATGTATACTCCCTTATTATGTATATAATATTGTATAAGTATAATTACAGGGATCTTTCCTACTGTGATCTCACTGGATTTGCTCCTACGGCCTTTGAAAACTTTGGAGCGCTTATCGAACTGTAAGCAAATTATTATTTGTACATGTATAACATTTCTATAACTACTTAGTATATGTTACTATAGTAACATGGTATAGTGTATTTTTTTCATAGAGCATGGTAAGAATCCCATAGAGCATAGGAAACTCTAGAAATACAGGAAATGTGTACATATACTAAATGACCTAGGCTTGGTTTCTTTTAATTTCTTGTGCTTCTAGCACTTTTACCCCCTATTACAGGGCCGGAGCCACGAAATTTTGACTGGTCAGGTTGAACATTTTGTATGAGAGGCTGCGAAGCAGCTGACAATCCGCGTGAAGCGTGGAAAAAAATTGACTTCTCTTTTCAGCAGGCAGGAAGCGCTCTCATGGCCTCTCGTAGCTTCTTTTCGCCCTGAAACCAATCACATTGAAATCTGCAGAGCACTGTGTTCTTACGCTCGTCGTAATTGAGAGGTCCTTCGTATTGAAAAGCGCGCTGTTGACTAGTCTCGTGACCAGACCACTCGTACGATATCATTTTCAGCCAGCGGGCGTTGCCGCTTTATTCGTGTACTGAGTCGAGTGCTAGGAGAGAGAGACATGCAATTTGCAGCAACGATACAGCGATGATCCCTCTATACTTCTATACAAAATATTTGTCTGAAAAGTGGTCAGGTTGAAACCTGACCAACCTGACCGGCGGCGCCGTCCCTGTATTATATCATAACAGATAAAGTCTATTCCACAAGGTATAACAGTAATTACTCAATGGGTGAGTAACTATAGTTGATCAATTTGAAGCTAACTGTATACCAGCACAACCACTAGCTATAAGAATGGAATCATTCTTTGTACTACTCAATTACCATTTAGCGGGAAATTTTCACCAGGGGTAAAATTTTGCCAATTTCGCCAGTCGGTTCAAGCGGCGAAATTTTAACAGGCGAAAATCGGGTGAAAAGTTTGACTGATGAAGTTTGTTCCGAAAGTCAGTGCATGAACAAGTTATCAAGTACCATCAACCATGGCTTTGCTACGTTATATGCAGGTTCTGCCGCATCGCGGAGAGCTCCCTGATGCTCACACTCACACTCACTCACATGCGCATTGCTTGAACGTGCCATCCGTATAATTTAGCACTCATACCTCTACTTACACATAGGCTACACAACCTCTACTAACCTGGGAGCTGCAGTAAGCCTTCGTTGGTAAAACTGTGTGGTAGACATGCTCTGATTTCTGACTGTTTGTGCGTCACAAGTTCGAAAACAGCATCCACCTACGAAACGCCATTTTGTACGCGTACTTTGTAGAATTTAATTTCGCCCAATCACGTACATGTGCGCGAAAATAGATCTGGCAGAGTTTTCCCACAATACTACACTACTTTACTGGCTTTGGCGAAAATTTTCCCCGGTGAAAATTTCCCGCTGTACGGTATTTCAACTACCAGTAGTGCTAAACCAAGCTCGAAGGCTGCAGCTCCTTTTATTTGAGAGTTATGTAAGTTTGTCATTAGATTTTATTAGCTATGCGATAGGAAAACACTGTAGCTAATGTTTCTCCTATATCTTCCATACTCTAAGGCAAAAATGCTTAGTTTCTAGAATATTACCACAGCTGTTTCCACATTATTGCATTCGTAAAAGTGAGATATGTGGCAGTCGAGAGTAGAACTTGAATTTTTAGCACACGAGACTCATTTTGGGACTTTTAGTACCATTCGAATCCACTACTCACAAACTACAATTTAGTGTGCTTCTACATATCTACCTGGGACTGCCACAGATACATTTATTATGCCTATTATGCCTACACACACACATACATGTATGTAACATCATAACCAAACTGACACCCATACCTCCAGGCACCTGGATGGCAACAGTATTTCAAGCCTCACTCGTGACCACTTTAGCCATGTGACCACTTCTCTATTGCGACTGTAAGTCTTGTTTGAATTTACACGTACATGCATCAAATTAACTGCTTAATGAATATAGCTAAAATCCCAGAAAAAAGCTGGTACTCTGCTGGGAATTAAACCCATGACCTCCTGAGCACTAGTTAGGCCACTGGATGACCCATGACAGAGGATCAAAGAATCAGCTGGAGATAACATCTACTCATTCTATCGAGGATCATCCAGTGGTTTAGTGGTATGAGTACCTGACTAGTATTCAGGAGGTCTTGGGTTCAATACCCAGCTGGATCCCAGATTATTTTCTGGGATTTCTCTCTCTCTCTCTCTCTCTCTCTCTCTCTAATTGAAATATGCAGCATTTACTGGTGACTTACGTTAACCAATCAGCCTACTACTAAAGGCCACTGTAGTCATATTTTTGGCTATAAAGAGTACGAGATACACCATGTACAACAGAGTGCCTATAAACATATGTCTCTGTTGCTCTTGGTCTCCCAGGTTTCTACGGCACGGTGGAATAAGCAACATCGAAGCCGGCACATTTGAAACATTTGGAAATCTTAAGGAACTCCATCTCAGTGGAAACAATTTTGTATATCTTATGCGAAATTCCTTTCGGGGATTGTTACTAAGAATGTTGTGAGTATGTGTGTGTGTGTGTGTGTGTGTGTATGTGTGTGTGTGTGTGTGTGTGTGTGTGTGTATGTGTGTGTGTGCATGTGCATGTGTGTATATGTGTACAGCTGTTAAGGACAGGATAGTGGAAGTTTTCTACACTGACGCACCTAGTCATGGTTAAATGTAGACACACAAGCTATGCAGCTACATGGAGAAGTCCAATACCACGCTTGATGGTCTCAAGAGGCAGTAAGACTCTTGTTTGGTTCATGCCCAGATCGCAACTAGAGTTCCAAGAACACATACCGCGCGCTCCAGACGGTATACCAGCAAATATATGCGGATGTACACAGACTTCCATCTACGTATACACTTAAATTATGGTGTGCCGGCTCTGCAAAGAGCCAATAGCAGTGCATGTTGCCAGCAAGTTTTGAAGCAGAGCTTATCGTCCTCAAAGGTGGCTACAGATGCTGCTACCAGAGTATGTAAAGAGTTGGGATAGCATTTTATGAAGCATACCATGGATAGTGGCTCTATACTCCCTTGCATGTACGTGCTATACTTGGTTAAGCTCAGGTATATTTCCAAATGATGCCAAACTTCAGAGGCCCATAGTTCCAAAACGTGTGGGAGTGTCGTCCTCACAAATATGAATTACTATAATCAGTGACTTTTGCTTTTCAGATGGTGCAAACCCCATGATTCTAGTGTACTCCAATATGGAGCTACAGCTGCTCAAGCATACATCACTTCCGCTCACAATTTGGACTGTCATTTTTGGCTTACCCCTGGCTCCTAGCAGCGAAGGCCTCAGGTCTCCAAATGCTCCAGATGTGTTTATAGCTATCTAAAAACCGATTGCTTAACCCCACCTCCTCATACACGGCGCGGGATAATAATCTTGTACAGTAATGCACATGCACATATGCTTGATCTTTGCCATGTACGATAACCAGTACATGTTTTGTTGATTTCATGCCACTCAGTTGTTAGAAGAGAGCATAGCTAAGTGTGGCCTTCATCCAGATTCTAAAACAGCTCTTGGTATATACCTTCCAAACAAGCATTTAATCAGGAATTATACAATATGACTACAAAATACAACAGTAGCGAAGTATTGACACAGCAATTTTGTTCCACCTCCAGTTGGCAGCCACAACATTGAACAACAGCATAATTTTGTACCCGTATATCCTCGAATAGAACCCTCCCTCGAATAGAACCCGGCCTCGTTTAGAGCCCGGGGGGCTGAGCAGTCAAGTAGTAAATAGAACCTGGGCCCCTTATAGAACCCGGAGTCCGTGTATGGCTTAATTAAGCGCCCCGCCCACTCGCACGTGTACGCGACTTACCATGGCTACTGCTGGTGTCAAGAGAGCGAGAAGAGGATGGGGCGAATGAAGTTCTTATCAGTGATGAAGATGTCAGTGACGGTGGTGTTACAGATGCTGAAGACTGCTAAAACATTCACTGTAATTATTGTTACATTTTCTTAGTAAGGCCATCCAGAAAAGATTGCTTGTTTCCGGTAACCCGACCGACCCACTTTTGGCTTCCGGAGGCCAATTTTTTTTTTTACTTTATGAATCTCATTAACAGTTTTAATAGAGTTATCGCGCTATGTTCTTAAGAAAGCATGGCTGCCACGGGCCTTAGACAGTTTTTTTGTAGCATTTTGAAGCCTTACAGCAAAAGGGCTGGCTGTTTTGATATAAACTTGGAGCTCGTTTTGCCGTTTCCTACGTTTTATTAAGTGGGCGGGGCTTAGTCTGACGCCGACCGACCAACTCCCCGTAGGATCTAGGAAGCCAGACTCGGGTTACCGGAAACAAACATTCTTTTCTGGATGGCCTAAGTACTGTTTGTTAAATTGCCTTATATAGTAAGTAAATTTTCTTCGTAAGTACTGTTTATTGAGGACATGATTGTGGCTGGTCAATATGATCTAAAAGTTTACTCAGTTTGTTCACAGTTTTAGCACAACTAGAATATACATACGTACAAGGCACTTCTAAACCAACTCCAAACTTTCTGTTTCCTGTTATGCGACAGGTTATGCTGCCCCCTCGCTTCAGGAAGAACCAGGATACTTCAGCGGCAAGACGTGGCACGTGTCCGATGACAACTCCATCTTTCACAACAGCGACAGCGTCCTGATCATGATCATTGTCGTCTTCTGTTCGTACTTCTAGCTCCTCGCCAATCACTGGTGTCCATATCACCTTGTATACGTGGTGGCCTCTTACAACGCTTTCTTTTTCGTACACTGCACGGCACTCTAGGCTGGCCATGTGCTCGCAAACGCAGAGGAGCTAGGCGCTAGGCGTGGTTAGATATGACGTCACGTTATTGAAGCCAGTATAATTTATAATAGTCAGTAAACCCGTTTACAACCCGGCCTCGTTTAGAGCCCGGGGCAAAAACTTAGCGGAAGGAAATAGAACCCCGGGGATCTATTCGAGGATATACGGTAGCTATCTACAAGTCTTACACCATTTACATAGGTATGGAATGGGTAACTATGTTAGCTTGATGTATCTTGACCTACAAACTGTCAGCACCTCCACTAAACTGGTAGACTATGTTGCATGATAACAGTTATAATGCAATCATTATAATGTGAATGCACATCCAAACATCCAAACTCGAAAACCGTAAAACAATGTGGTAGCATGCTTCACACACACCAGGCTGGTGAAAACCTCATAGCTACTGAACAGCCAAGGACAGCACCGTGTACTTGTATCATTGCATGTTGCCGCTTGTATGTGTATACACGCGCAAGCGGTAACAGACAAGATTACTTACTCTAGTAAGGAACAGGAAGCTGAAATTCTTGTTGCTGAAGTATCAGGGGAAAGCTCTTTCCATTCTGCATCCAATTAATGTACATTGTGATGCCACGAGTTTTTAACTTTGAACTCCACTACTTTTGTAATCTCTAGTATAGGCAGTGGAGTTGCAACTATCAACTGGAACAGAATGTTAAATTTTTCAAAACATGCTGAATGTACATCATCACACTTGAAAATTTTATGAAAGTGTTTACTGTAGGCATCATATCCGAGTTTCAAGTGAGTTTGCTGTTAGCTACTCTATTGGTACTAGTGAGCGGTACCCGTAGCAGGTGGTTGAAACTTTAATCAGTACATTTTCAGCCAGTGTGCCTTCTTCAGCTGATACAAGAACTAAACAACCATGCCCGCACTGACAAACATAATAAAATGCTACAATAATCGGGAGGCCACACTTAAAAAAAGGCACGATGCGCACCCATGAAGTTGGTTGGTTGGTTTGGAGGTTCAGCAAAAAAGGTCCTCAAAAGACGGGGATTTTTTTGCTGACAAAGAGTTTAGGGGTTTCTAACAGGCTAAACTATGCTGGAGCCAGCTGGAGGCATCTTTATACTGATTTGTTATTGTGATTTGTAGCTGTTTGAAACTTGTGTTTTTTTACAGTAGAGGATAATTGCACTTGACCTGGGCGGGGTGAGATGGGTCACGAGCTAGCCAGAATGTCGCGAGAATAACAACTAACCCAGAAGCATGCATAACAATATCGCTGCAAAAGCTACGAAAAAGCGACTGGTTTTGGCAGGTTGTTGTGTCTATGTACAACATAACTGACTTCAAGTTCAGAACCGTCGCGACTCAATACAAGAGCTCGAGTACTATTGGGACCGGCAGCCGAGTCGAGATCGGTTTTGACTGAATCACTACGGATTTGTGCTTCTGGCCTTGGAGATGTTTCTTGAGATGGTACTCGCTTAGTCCGCTATCACTGCATCGCACTTACATCACTCACTCGGCGGCGGCTCTCGTTCGGCTGTGGCTCGCTCGATTCTCGTCATGATCGCGAGTGCGAAGTAAGGATTGGGTCATAATTATTAAACTTTTTTTGCTGTGGCCTCCTGCATCATCTGACTATATGGGTAATTTTGAAATGTAGCAGTGAACCTTATGACATTATTGAGTTCCCTATTATTTACATAGGGAAACTTACCTGACCCAACTTCTACTGTAGGAAAGTACACAAATTCCACCGCATAAGTCAAAACGGCTTTATTTCTCTACCTTTCACCAGCAACACTAGCTACTTATAAAGCTAGCTAAGTGCTCAGTCTGTGGCACCAATGGGCCCTAAAGATTAGCTACAAGAAGTATTGATTCGCTGCATGTCCTTGGTGTCTGAGAACTACAACTGTGCTTGGCTACAAACAATTAATATCAAGAGTACATAATGAGTAATACTATATTCTAATCTAAGAAAATGTACTGAATGGCATGCAGCCTGTTATTTCTTGTAGGGATCTCAGCAACTGTGGAATCACTGACATTAGAAGAGGATCTCTGAGAGTTAGAGTTTCCAAAACACTGTGAGTCAAATATAATTGCCTGAGGGATATGTAGAGACCCCTATTGGGTTGATTATATGTTGTTATAAATTACTAACCTCACAAACTTTATTTGACCTACTCCCTACCAGGCGGCTAGAGAATAATAACATCACCATCATTCACAGCAGAGACTTTTTAGATCTGTGGGGAGTGCAAGAGCTTTTTCTGAGTAGCAATAACATCCAGCAAATTAATGGTCACCCTTTTGAAAACATTACAGAACTTGGAGAACTGTATCTCGATCACAACTCTCTCGATGATAAGAGTGTGACTGGTGCCTTGAGAAATCATTCACGTTTATATTATCTTGATCTGAGCTCAAACAACCTGACATGTGTCCCAAACCTTAACTCCTCCAACTTTCCCTCGTTACGAGGCCTAAGATTGTCTGGAAATCAGATCCATTACCTACGTCGTGAGCATGTCAAAAACATGACCACTCTTCGCAATTTTAATATCAAAGCAAATGGCTTACGAGAGATTGAAGAAGATGCTTTTGAAGAGTTGAGTAGCTTAACGAGTTTAGATATTGAACAGTCTGAACTCACACATTTGCCAAGCCTCCAGCCTCTTCGATATCTTCAGAACCTTTACATTTCCCACTCTCAATTGCAATCTCTTCCGCAGGATTTATGTGAAAGTGCTCCTAGACTCATGATTCTGCAGGCAGCAAACAATGAAATCAGGGAGATTCCATCTCTGTCCAGGTGTAAGCGACTCTTTTCGGTGTCACTAGCCTACAATCATATCGACAATCTAGCTGAGGATCAATTTGCTAATTTACCATATCTGGAAGCAATGGATCTCAAGAGAAACATTATCAGAGAGTTTCCAGTCAGTATTTTTGCAAACTCCTCACGACTAACCTACTTGGACATGAGCTTCAATAAAGTCAGTAAACTGGAGAGAGATGCATTCCTCTACAACTTCCAACTTCAGGATGTTCTTCTAAACGATAATTTAATTATGGAGATACACCCCAATGCTTTCCCCTCCAACATGATTAACTTAGACACTCTAAACATTTCCAACAATGACATCAGTACTTGGCAGCTTCCAGAAGGGGGTTTCCCCTGGCTTCGTACCCTCTCCATGCAGAACCTGTTCAGACTCCACCAGGTCCCCGAACCCAGCCAGATTCCCAGTATCCAAAACTTGGAGCTCACTTATTCCTACCACTGCTGCATCTGGAGTGACTATAACAGGAATTTTACTGTCGCAATAGATGAGAGTGATACAGAAATACCCCTCACAATTTCATTGCCAATTACAATACCGCCGGAAAAAATTCACACATTTGATGATAACCCTTTTGTATCAGAATGCATCACCCATCCTGACAATCCCATCACAGAAGCACAACGGCAACATATTATAAGCGTTGCTAAACAATTTCATCTCACAGTAGTGGTATTGGACAATTGCGTGGTTGAGTTCTTAGATGGGGATGGGAGACCACTTGGAAATGACGATGACTACTTCTTTGAGGATGCACCAGATATTTTACTAGAACCACCCACACTTCCTGTTTTGAGCAAAATTAAATGCATCCCACGATGTGGTAAGTTTGCTAACTTAAACATAGCTCAATTACGCATGTTATTAACATTATACCACAAATGACAGCTATTGGCTGCATGACTTACTAGGATCTATTTAGCTAGATAAAGTAGGAATTATAGTTTGTGTTACGGTAGTAAGGCATTGATCAGTAATTAAATCACAGTAATAAACTTTGTCTCGGGAAATTACTCTTAGACTAAGTTTGTTCCTTCCAATATTGTTCATCTATATTTTCTGTATTTCCAGGATCTGTGGCTTTCAAGCCAGCTGTACTTAT
Source organism: Phakellia ventilabrum (assembly GCA_963921505.1). NCBI lineage: Eukaryota > Metazoa > Porifera > Demospongiae > Axinellida > Axinellidae > Phakellia > Phakellia ventilabrum. Next base: position 3,828,382 of record OY997382.1, read on the forward strand.
CTCATTGCTCACAGTGGTATCAGCTGCTGTATTTGTATTCTAATATTTCTACCCTTTGTTTTTCCAATTTGGCTTAATACAGCACCATGCACTTAGGCCGTTTTGAACCTAGAGATTACTCTGTCATGCATTTATTTTGTGTTTTTGCAAATTAGGCTGTTACAGGCATTGGTTTATATACTTACAAATTAAAACCTCAAAACAAACATGCACGATGCACTTTACTTGTGAATTTGATGTTTAAACTTTCTGGACATTGGTGAATGCTACTCTAGCTGATCATTCTTCGCATCCAGTTTGGTATTAGGTGCAATCAGGTATCTATTGCATAGCAGGAGCTGTTCATGGGATCCTGTGTACAGACATGCATACATATGCACTAATGTACTGACAAGTCTTCCTTGGTCGTCTTGGCCGGGAACAGCTGATTAATGAAGGAGCCTGCTCTTTTTTCTTCTTTTTTTTCTATTAAAGTTTATGCATAGAAGTGCACAGGATACACAAATAGCACGGCTAATATAAAGTGCACCCAGAAAGGAAATGTTAATTTTACAGTATAAGTTTATTCTTAAATACAGGCAATGATGGAGCTGACACAGTAGCTAGGCCAGGGTAAAGAATTCCATAAGGAAATGGTGTGAGGTACAAAGGAGTACTACAAAGAACTAGTATAAGTATGAGGTTGGAGAAATGAAAGGAAATGGCTTGTCCGTTGACTGTAGCTTACTCGGGGGACAAAAATGTCAGGAGGGAAGTAGCGCAAACTATAACAATTTTATAGAATGTACATAGTTTCAGATGTAATCGGCGAGTGGCTAGGGAGGGAATATCTGTCAGCTCAAGGAGCTCATGATAGCCCAGGTCCCATCTTCTAGTTGCAATTTTGCAAGCAAATTACTTTTTTAATTGTCCTTTAGTTTGTTTCGATTTTTCTGAGTATAAGGATCCCATACTTCCGAGGCATACTCCATATAATGAGGGCGAACAGCCATTCAAGGTCAGAGTGGGGGGAATTGATGGCTGTCTTTTTCTTGATAAAGCATATATTTATTTGCATTTTGAAAAAATTGAATGTTAAAATGTAATAGTTTGCAGACACCCAATCTGCAACAGGGTGATATAATGTCACTTTGCAGGGTTTGAAAATCATACTGCTCGGTGATTGGTCGAAATAGGAGGTCATCAGCCGTGAGGGGCAGGCCTATGCCAGACTAACTGGTAGGGAAAGATTTCAGGCCTCCAGAGATCGTAGTATAATTAAGGCCCGTAGCCAGCCTCCAATTTCAGGTGTTTTGATTTGAGGCAGCAAAGCAGTTGATTATAAATGCCTGCACACAGCACAGAAATTTATGTTTCTTTATGCTTGGGCACGCAGAGGTCCCTACTGTAAAAGTGATTGAGATGCACTCAGTGCTCGCAGAACTTGAGAAAGTGTGGCTTCACAATAATAATCACGGTCAAAAATTGGTACTCCGAAAAGTGGTTGGGTTGAAACCTGACCAACCACACCGGTGACTACGGCCCTGGCCTGGACTATAGAGAGTTTTCATGTGACGTCACATCCTGCATGTCGACCGTGCCATTTTCCGTTTACGTCCGTTTTTGCCCACCACACATGGGCGATAAATGGAGTACGTTATACAGCCATCTCAGAATCAACAGCTGCTTGGAACTTACACATTCAGCGCCTCAGCTATTGCTGTGAATCAGTTTTCAGGTGAGTGAATCTGCTGTCTATACTGTCAGTATGAGAGCTACTTCCTGTCCTTATATGCGCATCATGGCGGTATATGCTGCTCACCAAGATGGCGCCCTAGCAACAGTTGCTAAATGCAAATGACGTAAGATGATACTAATGAAAACTCCCTTTATTGATAACTTTCCTTACTCTTCCTCTTAGCTCCTATCACTTCTACTGCTACCGCTGTTGCCCAATGTGGTTCTCCTACTGGTGAACAAGGTGAATCTACAACTCTTAAGTATATGCTAGAGTAACTGCTATCTAGAGGTTACAGTCATCCTGACTTTCCAAAACTGTGTAGTTAGCTAGTCTTGTACAGTGAGCCTGTCACTGTAGGTAGGTCTTACCCTTTTTCATAATGTCTGAGTAATGAATATGTTACCCAGTGTCATAATAAATCAGATTGGCACATTCTGTTTACCAGAGTCAATACCACAACTATGCCCATTTTTCAAGTAGCTAAATGAATAGACAAATGGAAATATGTAGCTAAAGCTTTCATATAGGATCAGTCGAGCATGTGCTGAGAATAATATTATGCTAAGACAGTGATATAGGAGATGGTATTTGAATTATCGGATAATGTACATGTACTGACACTAACATAGATTGTTTTTCATTGCATCATTCACTTGGTTATATATTAATTGTTAGCTGACACTGTTATCCACTTATAGGTGCTACTTCACAGCCGAAGGATGATTTTACTGAGGGAAATGACTTCTTTATCCGAGGAAAGTTTGCAAATCTGCTAGAATTTGTGCAAATGAAGCTTCAAGATCAATTGAGACCAGAAGAAATTGAGACTAAGCTTCGGTCATTCGTCCTTAGAATTTTTGGAAGTGTACCTGCTAATTATATACCAGTATCCTCAAATGTCGCTGAGATATTTGAAGCAATGACAAGTAACAATTTGCTGACCTACTGGAATTACTTTCCACTCGAGGAGATCATCAGAAATTTCAGCAATGTCGATTCAGAAATGAAAAGCAAGATGGAGCAGTATGGTACTCAGGGAGATCCTGGACCTGCTGGTGCCCCTGGTAGTCCAGGATCACCTGTAAGTACTAATTAGTTAACAGTTTATTAAGCACTTGTTGCCTGTCTATGACTGAATACAGTTCCTCTGTATACTCCAAATACATTATTCATGCATTATCCAAATACTGGCAAGTAACCAATAGGGACACTTACTTTACTCTTGAGTCCTTGCCCTGGAATAGCAGCCTCAGATGATTAGAGAGTAGTTTAAAAGTGGCCTGAATTTTAGAATGGGTGGTTAATTCTTCCTGTGAGTCAAATAATTTTCCCTCAAGATGATAGACGTATTAATATATAATTATCGATATATACCTATACAGATATTATGGTTATTACAGGGACTACATGCGCCACCAGCTGATGTGAAGAAACTTACAGATGATTATGGCTATTGTGTGCATGAGCAGAACTGAAAATTTACAGTCACTTATCAATGCAATGTCAAGATAGCCATGTGTGAGCAGTGCTATGAAAAATACAAACAAGTTTGTCCATTTCATTCAGCACGCAGTAGCTACATGTAGTAAGTAGCCACTATTGTGTACTACAGCTTGTACTCAGTTCGTATATACATTATGATTACATTATACCTGTATGAGAGAAAATTCATTTTAATAGCCTGAGCTATATATGTAAATGGCTGGGACTGGCTCGAATCTATGAGGAGTGTTCAAACCTTACTATGAGAGAAACACACTAGTTAATAAATGGCCATGGGCAGTGAGAAAAAGAACACGGATCCAGAAGATGGTTGTTTTTAGGCCATCACCTTCAGGACCCCTGTTTTTACGTCTGTACGTTGAATTAGGTGTTGTTACTTGTTGTGCAGTCAATGTGATAAAAAGCAGCAAGTCACGACATAGCTACTTACTAAGGTGATAAAATGCAATGAGAACGTAACATACGAGAGAGCTTCCTGACTGCTAGAATTTGTTTTGTTCATACCATTATCAGCTGAGGCTTTCTAAAAACATTTCTTTACACTCAATTTTGTGCACATTCAGCCCCAATCCCCTCCCCATAAAGCCAATCTAACTCGCTCATACTAACCACTACCATACTACTACTATGACTTTGGCCGCCGTCTTGGCATTGATAGTCATAACATTGAAGCACCGCCATCATCCCAAGAGAATATTCCTTGGCTCAGTGGTGATCTATTTCCTGGCGTACATGGATAGATGATTACACTCTTCACTTTCAGGGAATTGTGAGGAGCTTGCATGATTAATTTGCACAGAGGATCCAAGATAGCTGAACATGCTAATACATAGGCCTAATTATTGTGTACACACAGGTATCTGTAAGAGCTGGACTCTGGACTCTGGACTGGACTATGGACTGGACTAGGTCTAGATTTTGATTAGTTCTGCTGCCAATAGCTGCTTACAGTTCTGAAACGTTAGTACCAGTGGGGTGGTTCAGGGAAATTGACTGCATCCCACCGTTTTTCTAGGAAAGAATGCTAGCGGTTGGGCCACTATTGTTACTAGCTTCGTAGATCGTGCCTATAAGCGAGTAGGCATAACGTATGTTAACAATGCAAGATTCCAGATAAGAATCTATAATAGAAAAGCACTGAAAAGTGATAAAGGCTAGAATCAGCCTTCATGTACCCGCTTACCAGCTGATCTTAGGATCGAATCGCTGGGCCATACTGTGTCGTTAACTGGACTTAACGCGTGCATGCGCTCACGTGCCCGAAATACCACGGTACCACGCGCACGCCTTCTTTAAAGAAGGCGTGGTATTCCGGGCAAACGTTCCTAAGGCTGTACTGTAGATCGACGAAACTAGCTACTACGAAGAATAGTGTCGAGTGCTAGCACAGCACACACGACAATAGAACTGTCCGAGGTAATATAATATACGTAGCTAATGATCAGAAACTTTGATCTGCTTTTGGCTTGATGTATCGCCATTTTCCCCCCCAAGGGGTCCAAAAGTGGGGCGGCCATGGCCGCCCCAGTCGGCCCTAGAAGTCACCATTCCATTCCAGTCCACTGACCTCTAGAATGTACTCCTGCCCGGTGAGTTCAAAGGAGTGGTCTTCCATGGAGATTTCAATAAGCGAGGGAGGTCATCCACCTTGATGCAGTCCACCACACCCCATACTGGGAATGGGAGGAGATGAAAATCCCATATATATATGTACTGGACATAATTCCGTCACTTACAATGACAAGACATTTAGGGATTAATACTGTTCACTCACTCTGCTATAAAGAGCAGAGACACCATTTTTAATGCGTGCCCCTTAACCCCTGGGTCCAAGCATACCTGTAGAATGAATATAAGCCTACACCCATAAGGCATTTCCACTCTGCTCAAATGATCTGCATAATATTATAGCTACTAGGGATACGGAAGCGCAATATGACTCACAAAATTTATATGCAACAGAGAATACATTGCTTGCACCCGTAGAGTGTGCATTATAAATGCTTCAAAGGAGCTCGAGGTAGTTATGGTTCCTAGGGGTAGCCCCCATCACTCCCCTGGGTGGAAAACAGGGCGGGAAGGGGTATTCTCGTGAGGCAGGCAGTCGCGAGAATAACTAAACCAGCATATCAGTGATCCCGGAGAAGCTAAAAAAGTGTTTGCCACTTCACACCGCTACTTGTACCACTGTTCAGCTATGTAATCTTACACATCTGTCTGTCTGAAAATGTTGGTTATCAATCGAGTTTGAGAGAAACTTGGCTATGAGAAATTCAAGCCTCAGCAGGACAAAGTGGTTCATGAGTATCTCAGTGGCAACGACGTTTCTTCAGCTTTACCATCCGTAACATCAGCAGCAAAGGTTTCACTGTATAACTGTCCAGCCTCCGTCTCTCTGTGATCGGTGATCATATTGCCACAAACTCGGCAAAGAAGAAGAATATGTTTTAATAACACTTACTTACTCAACACGTGCAGTTAATTGTGTCCTAAGGTACGCGTACCCCTAGTAGTAATCTCGTGTGCCAGACCAGGAGTAGTATTGAGACAGCTAGTATACGAACATAGTAAGCGGAAGAACTACAAACCAGACTTTCTGCAGCTGAAATGGCTTTCTAACCAGTCAGGCATACTAGAAAAACCTGCAATTTTTATCCGCTACGATTATAATAACTATCTTACCATAAAATTTTGGAAGCGCCTCTCTCCTGGCAGTAACCGTGAGCTGCTCGATTTTCAAACGCAGATGTAGCCTTCTAGGCTTTTCAGTGGCAAACGGGATCGAAATTTCGAACTATCAATCACTGTCTAGGCACGTAGCTAGCGAAAAACCATCACTACAGGCCATCAAGCCTGCTATCTTCATTTACACTTTCATGACACGAAAGCATTAACGGATTCATAACCGAACGTGACGTCATTATATACGGATAGAACACGATAGTTTCCGATTTACCAAGATTTCTGGTAAATTACGCGCATGCGCAAACAGTGGATACCAGGCCACTCTTTCGTGGGTGGGGGTGTGGCCTGGGGACGAGGCTAGGATGAGACTAGTTTCCCGGTAGTCTCGCGGGCCAGACTCACACACTGCGCGCGTGAGTCTGGCCCGCGAGACTAGTTTCCCGGTTACTCGAAACTGGTACAGGTCGCAAAATTTAATTACAGCATAGATAAATTATAGCAATGAGACTGCTACCACACACTGTCCTGGCAGATAAATGTTAACAGCTATGAGGATTGTGCATAGGCAGCCGAGTGTGGGGCTGCCTATTTAATACTTGGTGGTAAAGCAGAGGAAGTTGTGCCCCAAGTACAGGTTAGGACCTTTGGAGAGACGGATACACCTGGTCTCTTTCGGAATTAAGTCCATACCCTGATCTGTAATGCTTGGAGGGTTAGCTGAAGGACAGGGAGGTGTAGCCTCCCGTTCTGGTTCCAGGGAAGAAGTAGTCTGACCCTCCAAGGCTCCTATTGTCTTTCTGGGGTGTTAGCTATTTGAAATAGGTTCTGAAATGTTGTTTATAGCTACTAGCTATAGCTATACAGTTTCCATCATGATGAGGTGATGGAATCGTGACTATAGTTATAGCAAATCTGTAGGAATAGCTAGCTACTCAGTTTTGCAGGCAGGGTCACGGTGAGCAAAAGTGAGTTACATGTAGGATGGAGACCTGCTGAGAGTCGCCGATAATGCGACTGGAGTTTAATACGTGGAGTGCAGATGCACAGGAGATAGCTAAGCCTGTGATCTCCCATCTGCCGGGTCTAGGAAGCGGCGATGGGCAGTTGACTAGCGGTCAACCCCTGACAGAGGAACGGTTTGTAGCGAAAATTCGTAAAGCGCTGGCGGCTTCGATATTGCCTCTTGACAAAAAACTTCCATTAGCTAGCTACGGCCCAGTAGGGTAACATGTGAGTGGCTTAACCTGTTTAACTGATTTGATGGGCTACTTGAGAATTCAAATTTCCTCCCTTCCTCCCTCCCTCCTAGTCATGTCCATATAGCAACCAGCCAAGCCTTGCCTCATTCCCAGGCTCCCCCCGCCCCCCACTCCTGAAAATTTCATGTGGAGGTAGCCTCATCCTCAGGCCACACCCCCTGAAGAGTGCTCTCTTTGGAGGGTGTGGCCTGGGGACAAGGCCAGGGGATAAGGGAGTCTGGGAACAAGGCTAGCCCAGTCCAGTACCCAGAGCTGTGAGTAGTGCTGGGGTTCATACAAGATTCTTTGGATGAACTGGGGTAGATGTTGCGTGTGGAGCCACACCCCCTAGGGGGGGGGGGGGGGTCTGGAAATACTCCCTTGGGGAATTTATATTATCTGTGGTTGCTTCTGATGGTTTCTAAGTCTACGAAATTAGCTACTATTGCCTTTTGACAGACTGTTAGAAAGACCTGAACTTAATTTAATTAAGAAACGTTAAAAATTTTAAAGTGAGTGTAACAGACGTATAAGTCACTCTATTCTTGCTAGGAATGTACAGGCACATTATGCCTCACGAAGCTTTATATGTACATGTACACAACCGGTAGCTACTTGCAAGTCTTAGCAGCTGGGATAGTCCTCAGTTGCAAATGGAGTGAGAGGCGGGTACATTGCAGCACATTTCCAAGGATCACCCATGGCTGCTACACAGAGATGGACTGTGCTGCTTGAAACTCATGTTTACGATTTTGCCGTCCGTCTCTACTAACCTGGGAGCTGTAGTAAGCTAACACTGTGTGATAGGCTTGCCCAGATCTCTGACTCTTCGTGCACCACAGGTTCAAAGATGACATCTATATAGATGCCTGACTTAAGCACGTACTTTTCCCCCTAAGTCGAGGGGAGTGTGACTGAGTCCATATGTCACGATTATTGGCCTAGGTGATTAATTACGGGTAGATTTATGCTGATTACGCAATTAATGTTAGACTACAGTATGCATAATATGCCTTGATCTTAGAACTTTATGAGGTTTTTTTACAATCCAACAGACATCTCATCAAAAATTCATATTTCATACAGAGAAACTGAAAGCTATAACCCATGGTGTAAACCAGTTATTGCGTTCAGACATGTCTCTGAGCTGTTTAGGATGCCACCTGTAATTACCTTGGACTTCACCGTCAGTGATTGTAGGTAGCATCCCTTACGTCTCTAAAACAGCTAAGAGACCACCGGCCTGAGGGCAGTAACCTATTATACTTAATACGAAGATTTTAGGGGGGGAACTACTGTAAAGTTCCCTGTATGGAACCTTGCACTGTACAAGTATGGCACTAGATGAGGAGCCAGCTGGTTGCTCTCTCTTGGGTGTTTGACCATTCCAGCCTCCTATATCACATGTGTACACCATACACACATGTGCACACACAATGAGATCATATACACATGCACACACACACACTCGCACACATACACACACATGCACACACTCGCATACATACACACACGTACACGCACACACACACACACACACACACCCACAGATGCTCATGTGTAATACTCCTGCACTGATAATATAGTTAACTAGCCCTCTCAGCCTTATCCTTAGCATGTATCACATACATACACACAAACAGACAGACAGACACCCACATGCAAAGTTGACCAGCACAAGACCCAGGTGTCATGGCCTGTAGGACTGCCATCAAGAACTAGACTCACTGTTGTGTGATTTAATTTGTCCTGATTGTGGGGTATTTCAATAAACTGTAATGTGAGTGTACAATTCTTAACATAACTAAAAGGGAACACACTACATGAAATCACATAGAACATAATCCAGTGATGAAGTGTCAATTACAATGTATGATGTACCGATTACTTGTGTACATTTCAAAACAGCCGAAGGATACATTAAACAATAATAAGAACAACACTATTAGTGTATACCAATCACTCAGTCTGGAGGAGTCCTTTGTACGCTTTATTCAGTCTCCCATTTCTATAGCCACCGATAACTAGGAGTTCTGTTGGTGACAGCATTGCTGTAGCAGCCCACACTAGAGGGGCTGGTAGATCACTGATGTGGATCCATGTATTGGTGCAGGGGGAGTAGACGTGTACTGCTGCTTGTAGGTTGGGTGGATATTTGGAAGTAGTGGTTCCCCCCACTGCCAGGAGAGATGTACCAAAGGTGGCTGCGGCTGGTGCATAGAGTGGGGTGTTGGGAAGCACTTCCCATACGGTACCGTTGCTGTCAGTGGATGCTCGGTTGCCATTGAGGGTCCTCTGGAGAAGTAGGTCAACGTGGGCACACAAGGCTCGGTTGGAACGGTCCTCTCCCTTTTTAGTTACTCCGCCAAGGAGGTACCACCTGCTGTTGATGACTAGTGAGGAGGCATCATACCAGCAGAATGGGAGTGGCTCAGTCGTGTGCCACTGGGAGGTTTCTTCTCTGAAAACTTCAACAGCTGGTGTGCGAGTATGTTCAGTGAATCCCCCTGCAACAATCAGGGCAGAGTGGTGGCTTAGAACAGCTGGTGAATGTCGTGCAGTGGGCATGGGTGGAATGGACGGCTTCCAAGTTTGAGTCACTTCATCAAACTCATACACTTCATTGGTGACTTTACAATCAGATTTCTTCCATCCACCGACTGTAACTAGTTTTCCTCTCACTTGACCCAGTCCAAACCAATGTACGGGACAAGGTGGTAGAGTGGTCCATGTGTCTTCTGATAGACTGTAGCAGATGACCCGGTACCTATCATCATCAGCAGCAGCAGCAGTATCACCACCACCACAGTAGGTCTTCTCCTTGATGACAACAGTTTGTGCTCGAAACATCCCCACAGGGAGATCACTGCATGGCTCCCAGGCGATCTTGGCTTGTGGGTGTAAGCAGAGCAATGGGTGGGGCTGTGTGCAAAGATGGAGGATTAAGGAATGAGTGGCCTGGTATCCACTGTTCGTGCATGCGTGAACAAATTGTTAAATGTACGGGAAAAGGTCAGTAAAAGTATCCGTAAACGGTATTAGTCACATGGCGAGGAGTAGTACGAAAGCAATATATGTATATAGTAAGCGGAGAATTAGAAATCTACCTTGATTCTGACTTTCTGCAACTAAAATGGCTCTCTAACCAGTAAAGAATGGTAAAAGATCCTGTAATTTTCTATCCGCTATGATTATGGTAGCTATCTTACCACAGAAATTCGGAAGCGCCTCTCCTGGCAGTGACTGTGAGCTGCTCGATATTCAATCTCGGATGTGGCCTTCTAGGCTTTTCAGCAGCAAACGGGATCGAAGAATCGAGCTATCGATTACTTACAAAGCATCTACCTTACGAAAGACCATCGCGGCAGGCTTGAAACCCTCTTGCCTTCACGTACAACTTCGTGACACGGAAACATTCGCGGATTCGTAAGCGAACATGACGTAATCATACGCGGACACGATATGGCAATATCCTAAATTCTCAGAATTCTGAGAAATTAAGCGCATGCACAAACAGTGGATACCAGGCCACTCTTTCGGGCGGGTGTGGCCTGGGTATGAGGCTAAGTCCCTTGCCAATGAGACTAACCTTCAGAATAAACAAAAGCAGGCTCCAGATATGGGCTTGTTCTTCCTAATTTTGAGTAGCTATGTACTGCTCTACATTGCTCTAGAATGCATGTACCACTTCCCAATTAGCTACTAGCTGCAATTTTGTTTCTTTACAGTAGAGGCCAAAATGGTGGAAATGAACATAGCCTGCACACCCAAGCAAGCATTGTGGATGGTCTCATAAACACTATTTATGGCGAACACATAAAAAACCTATGGTACAGCTTTGTGTACACGAGTATATTAGTACCTATAATTTATCCATATCGTATTCCTGAAAGAGAAATTGAAAATGTCATAATCATGGTAATCTCTCACTTTACCTGCTCCGGCTTAAACATGGGCCAGTGTTATATGCCACAATACATGTACTGCCACAGTATACTTGTGACACCACCCACTCCTGTACAAGTGCATGGCCCTCCCTTTACTTGGCTGGTCTAGTAAAAGGGAGGTACGCATACAAGTGCACACTACCACTGGACTCATGAGCTGACTCTCATGTATTCTAATTCCCCAAAGAGGTCCTTATAATTGAACATTATATCTCCCCCCCCACAATTTGTGTACTGTAAATGGGGTAATATTTTTGGCAGTGGATGCCAACTATTGTATAATTGCCGGGATTGAATGCTCACAATTCTGCAATCATTTGGCGTTTACAATCTCTAGCATTTTCCCATTTACAGGTTCAGTTTCTCACCGGTGAGAGTAAGTCACAAAATATGCTGCAAGCTAACTCAGCCTGACGGGCCCACAACACTGGATTGGTCATAACAACTTCAGGGTTGTCAATCTCACTCAAGAGGCTATCCAAACTGACGGGTGAAGGAAAATCAGATGACTAAATTAATCACATGTTAATTCAGTTAGGCTTGACATAATTCAGTGCAGAAGTAACAAGTTAGCATACATTGTAGCTATAAGGTAAAATTCCAGAACAATAGCAAGTACAGCTTGCAATGACAGTATGCACCCAAATGTATGGGCTGGCTGCATGTAGCTTATGTGCATGGTCCTCGGCTCTATCATAGATAGTATACCTCCAGGCCTATGGCTCTATCAATGCATGCAATTCAAGTCCATTCCGCTGAATCAGTTAAAGCATAATTATCACTACTATTGCAGCACAACAAGCGATAAACTTGTTGTAAACTTGAGAATAAAAATTAATGGGCCGGGAGAATAATAGCAATCATGCAGTTGAAGCATAGTTATCTCTCAAGCCTAACTTCAGTTAGCCTACTGACGTGTCAAAATGCAGACTCACTCGCCGCCTTTAGGTAGCTCTATTCTTCCAGCAGCAATCATGTCACTCCAGGTTAGCGCTGTAGGTATATAATGAGTTTCAACGTGAGATTTATTGGTCTGTAGATTGCTAGAGCATCGTTAGCGTGCATTTTATATGTGACGTCAAAGAAGTACCTTGCCGCCGCCAATGCGGCACTGCAATAGAGTAACTGGTACTATTTAAACTGTACCTTTCACAAAAGTCGCACTGAAGAAACTCACCCTTTCTCTTCTTTGGTGTCGGCGAGTCAGCCATCCTGCAGTCTTCTCAATCGCTCCGGTCTTACCGAGTCTTACACGTTCTACAGCAAACAGACCTATACCTGGGACTGTATCATAAATTATACGAATACTTTCTGGCTGCATACTTGGTCTGACACGTTCGCGTCGCGCCGCGCGCCGACTGGTACGTAGCAGCAGCTGCACGTGCGCCAGATAATTCGGCCGCTCATTGCGACAAAGCGTAGTATACGGAGAATAATAATAATACCGTACATGGCATAGATACTATCTGTGGTACATGGTCCTGAAATTGACAGTCCCGACCTCAGATGCAAAGATCCTTGACCAGGTGAACGTGGTACTTGAGAAAATGAAGTGTTAATGTCCTTATTATTCAGGGACTATGTGTCCTTATAATTCAAGGAATCTTAAGATCAGTGCGTGAAGTCCTTATTATTCAAGGAATGGGCACGCATAATAACACACACACACACACACACGTCTGAGATCAGAAGTGTTTCAATAAACTATGGATTGTTACGGTTTTGATGTATGCCAATAAGAATCACTAGCCACCTAATATAACAAATTATCTTGTCCTCACTTAGATTTGAAGGTTCAGAGGACTCTCAAAACTAGACCCCTTAACAAGAGTGAGGGGTGGGCTATTACCATCTTACTTGGTGACCCACAGATGTGATCCTCACTGTACTTCTCCCCCGTCCCATCCCCTCCCCTCCCCCCCTCCCCTCCCCTCCCCTCCCCTCCCCTCCCCTCCCCTCCCCTCCCCTCCCCTCCCCTCCCCTCCCCTCCCCTCCCCTCCCCCCCCTCCCCTCCCTCCTCCCCCTCCCCTCCCCTCCCCCTCCCCTCCCCTCCCCTCCCCTCCCCTCCCCTCCCCTCCCCTCCCCTCCCCCTCCTTCCTCTCCCGTCCTTTACTTCCGTATACCGAAGCAGCTCTAGCAGGAGCTCAAGTTGCTCACTCACAAGAGCCACAGACCAGGTGAGTTCTCCTAGCTATTTAAGACCACTCAAAGATACCTGGTTGGTACCTGGATATGAAGGGAAAGACTTTGAATGCCCTAATTGCTAGTCAAGCTTGCTACAACTATCCATAGGCTGGAGTGGAGCCTGGGAGGAGGCTGTGAGGTAGTCTCGTGCCCAGATCTGGTCTGGCCACTATCAACAGAAAGCAGAGTTGTTGCTGTATCAGCAGTGGCAGCTGGGCATGTGTTTGATGATGTAATACTGTAATCAACCAATCACATTGCCAGTTTAAAACGTTCACTGCTGACCAAGCAACAACCCCGCTTTCTGACATTTTTTCTCCACGGCTGTGAGATAAAGTCTGGGTGTGGAAAGCCTCTGTACGAGGCTAGCTGTGAGGAGGCTATTGAGTCCTAGCCCAAGGATTTCTCAAGAGAAAATTCCAAATAAGGATGTGTGGCTATCTAGGACTGAGGCAAGTTTGAACCTGCTATACAGCCACCTCAGTGGCTGGTCTGAGCTTGCTCTGGTGCTAACCATAAGCACCCAGGGTTGTGTGGGAAAGTGGCCTGAGCTGGGATGCCAGGCAACCACACAAGTGAACCCATGAGTGTGATGTGACCTCACAGAGAGCAGCAGGAGAGCATGTCAATATATGTATGTAAACAGGTAGCTGCTACAATGTGTATGTGTGAAGGCTACACTACCTAAGGGCTACAGGCCTTTAGAATTATTAGGTTTTATTCTTGGGAGGGAGGGGGACATGTATATGGCTGTGGTAGTCTCCCGGATGTGGTACCTCGTATACTTTCTTCCCTTACATAGTGGAAAGTAATTTGGTTACCATGACTACCTCTGGAGCTACTAGTCATTGCTAGAGAACAGAGAACAATATAGTACAGAGCATACACTGTCAGTGATCTCAGTAGCCTCACTTCACTGCCCATCATTTTTGCACATTGGAAAAAGTGCTGCTAGCCCCTCCTTCCCTGCTACTGTATCCCATTGAAATTCTGTGCACACCTGCACACTGTCACAGCATACGTGGACTCGAGGGAACATAATCTACCATTTGATGGGTAGGTTGTGGCCACCTGGTGATTAACACAAATGACTTTTTACAACAAATAATATCGATAATTCTTACCCTGCAAATATTAATTTTTCCCGCTATACCATTCACATGCATAATATATTATTATGTTGTGTGATAGTTGCCCCTTTGACTCAGGGAAGAAGGTGGAGGGGATGGTTGCCATGGTTACTGGTGTGAATCTCTGGCTGCATTGAATATTATGCTCTTCTCTTCCTCTGGCACAAATACACACGCACACACACATATGCATACACACACACATACGCGTACATGTGTACACACATGCAGCCAGCAAACCTGCAGTGCCACCGTTTAAAAATATTGATGCTTATTCACAAGTGACCCCATGAGTGTGATGTGACCTCACAGAGAGCCATATTGCATGTCAGTATATGTATGTAAACAGGTAGTTGCTACAATGTATCATGTGTGAAGGCTACACTACCTAAGGGCTACTGGCCTTTAGAATTAGGTCTTATTCTTGGGGGTGGGGGGGGGGGGGGCATGCATGCAGACCTTTTTTTGACATCATCACATCTGGGTATACACAGCTGTCTGTTCACACCGACTGTGGTGTACATCATCCTTGGACACCACACACCACACACTTGCAGTATACAGCCAAAGTTTATGGGTATCGTAGCCCCTGTTAATTTCTATTTCAGGCTATGTATCAGCTGCCGTTGTGATAATTAACTTGTTCTTCAGGGGACAATCTCCTAGCTACATAATTATCCTTTGTCAGTATTGGTAATTAATTAGGCCAACAGAAGGAATGCCATAACAGGCAATCTAGCAAGCTTGTGGCATGCTTGTTAATTATGCAGTCAAATGAAGATCACATTTCCTGACTCTTGCAGTATGCGATTACCATGGAAACCAAACTGGCATAATAGGTAGTGAGACCATTAGACAGCTGTATCATCACATGCAACAGACACGTTGCATTATGTCAGTTTATGTGCCCACACTTTGCTGAAACTGACATTAAGACTTGTGATGATCACGTGAGAATCATGTGATCTCTTCCTCCTCCCACTCAGGTGGTCGAGTCTATCAGTGGCTGACGGCTGACAACTCTGACATCGTGGTGTGGTGGTGAGATCAGAGGACAGCAGGATGACGAACATGTGAGTGGCTTAACCTGTTTAACTGGGCTGCTTGAGAATTTAAAGTTCCTCCCTCCCTCCCTCCCTCCTAGTCATGTCCATATAGCAACCAGTCAAGCCTTGCCTCACTCCCAGACTCCCCCCCACCACCTGAGCCTGATACCGACCATTCCAACTACCAATCAGTTTCTAAGCATCTACCTTGCAAACTACAGGCTTTAAAGCCTGCTGTCTTCATTTACAACTTTGTGACATGGAAACATTTTCAGATTCATAAGCAAACATGACATAATCATACCAATACGGTTATATCCTAAGTTCCCAGAGTTCTAGGAAATTAAGTACATGCACAAACAGTGGATACCAGGCCACTCTTTCGGGGGGGAGGGGTGTGTGTGGCCTGGGGACAAGGCCAGGGGATAAGGGAGTCTGGGAACAAGGCTAGCCCAGTCCAGTACCCAGAGCTGTGAGTAGTGCAGGGGTTCATACAAGATTCTTTGGTTGGGGTGTGGTATATGTTGCGTGTGGAGCCACACCCCCTAGGGGAGGGGGTCTGGGAAATACTCCCTTGGGGAATTTAGATAATCTGTGGTTGCTTTTGATGGTTTGTGAGTCTACGAAATTAGCTACTATTGCCTTTTGACAGACTGTTAGACCTGAACTTAATTTAATTAAGAAACGTTTAAAATTTTAAAGTGAGACGTATAAGTCACTCTATTCTTGCTAGGAATGTACAGGCACATTATGCCTCACGAAGCTTTATATGTACATGTACACAACCGGTAGCTACTTGCAAGTCTTAGCAGCTGGGATAGTCCTTGGTTGCAAATGGAGTGAGATGCGGGTACATTGCAGCACATTTCCATGGATCACCCATGGCTGCTACAGGAGGGTGGAGAGGTGGACTGTGCTGCTTGAAACTCATGTTTACATCACTTGATTTTGCCGTCTGTCTCTACTAACCTGGGAGCTGTAGTAAGCTAACACTGTGTGATAGACTTGCCCAGATCTCTGACTCTTCGTGCACCACAGGTTCAAAGATGACATCTATATAGACGCCTGATTAAAGCACGTACTTTGCCCCCTAAGTCCAGGGGAGTGTGACTAACAAATCTACTAGAAATGCTAGCTGAGATTCTGAGCCCATATGTCACGATTATTGGCCTAGCTACACTAGGCGATTAATTACGGGTAGATTTATGCTGATTACGCAATTAATGTTAGACTACGGTATGCATAATATGCCTTGATCTTAGAACTTAATGAGGTCTTTAAAATCCAACCAACATCTCATCAAAAATTCATATTTCATACAGAGAAACTGAAAGCTATAACCCATGGTGTAAACTGGTCATTGCGCTCAGGCAGGTCTTTAGAGACCTTTGGGATGCCACCTGTAATTACCTTGGACTTCACCCTCAGTGATTGTAGGTAGCATCCTAAAGCAGCTAAGAGACCACCGGCCTGAGGGCAGTAACCTATTATACTTAATATGAAGATTTTAGGGGGGGAACGTGCCTTTGGGGGGACCATCCCAGGGCTTCCCTCCCTGTATGGACCCCTGCACTGTACAAGTATGGCACTAGATGAGGAGCCAGCTGGTTGCTCTCTCTTGGGTGTTTGACCATTCCAGCCTCCTATATCACATGTGTACACCATACACACATGTGCACACACAATGAGATCATATACACATGCACACACGCACACACATGCACACGCATACACACACCTACACACACAAATATACACATGCACACACACTCACACACACACACACACACACACACACACAGATGCTCATGTGTCATACTCCTGCACTGATAATGTGTTCAACTAGCCCTCTCTCACTTATCCATATTATGTATCATGCAAACGTATACACTCACACATACATGCAGACAGACAGACAGACACCCACATGCACAGTTGACCAGCACAAGACCCAGGTGTCATGGCCTGTAGGACTGCCATCAAGAACTGGACTCACTGTTGTGTGCTTTAATTTGTCCTCATACATGTGATGTATTTCAATAAACTGTAATGTGAGTGTACAATTCTTAAAAGGGAACACACTGCATGAAATCACGTGGAACATATAATGCAGTGATGAAGTGTCAATTACAGTGTATGATGTAGCGATTACTTGATCCAGAGAAATAACTTTTGTGCACATTTCAAAACAGCCGAAGGATACATTAAGTAATAACAACAACACTATTAGTGTATACCAATCACTCAGTCTGGAGGAGTCCTTTGTACACTTTATTCAGGAGACCTTCATTGTTCCAGCCACCGATAACTAGGAGTTCTGTTGATGATAGCATTGCTGTAGCAGCCCACACTAGAGGGGCTGGTGATCTCTTTCTCCTCCCATTCAGGTGGATGAATGCCACGAGGTGTGTCTGTAGCTGACAGCTGAACTGGCAGACAACTGTGACATCATACGTAACCTGGTGGTGAGGACAATGGCTATGAATGACATGTGAGTAGATCAACTGGTTTGATGGGTTTGAAAATTCCCCCTCCCCTCCTTCCTCTTGGTCAGCATGAAGGTATCGTATCCATAGCAACTAGTCAACCGGTAGCCTCATTCCCAGTCCCCACTCCAGGTTGTGTCACTTGCAGTATGAAAGTTACAATGATGGAGAAATGAGCTGTTAATTAAAGTGTAACCTGGGAATGAGACTACCTGGAGAGATGGTTTTAGTGGGTGCATGCGGCCATATTTAGGGCTGTTCACTGCATGTTTATGTCGGCTTTTGGGGTGAAGTGTGTATACTTGTGCTCTGCCATGTGTCAAGTGGGTGTGGCCAGTATATGCGCGTGGTATAGACAGAGGAGCCAGCTGGTTGCTCTCTCGAGTGGTTACTGGTATCCATCCTCCCATGTTTACCTGTGCACACCATACACTCACGTTAGGCTTCTAAAAATGAATTTCGTTTTTGTGTTAAAAGGGTTTAATTTCTAATGCTAACTAATTTTGAGCATGGATGTGCCTGAGTCCATCAAAAGGGCTTATTAGCCAGGCAGCTCCTACAGCAGTGAGTGTTACCTTTGACTTTGCTAATAATTAAGAAATAAGCTTAATGGGTGGGCGGTTCATTTAGTGGCCTTACTCACATATCACATACCTTGCTACTTTCACTGGTAATGTATTTAACTAGTCCTGTCTCCATACATGCATGCACTCACACACATACATACACACAGACAGACAGACAGACGCCCACATGCACAGTTGACCAGCACAAGACCCAGGTGTCATGGCCTGTAGGACCGCCATCAAGAACTAGACTCACTGTTGTGTAATTTAAATTATCCTTATACACGTGGTGTATTTCAATAAACTGTAATGTGAGTGTACAATTCTTAACATAACTAAAAGGGAATACACTACATGAAATCACATGGAACATACAATCCAGCGATGAAGTCATTGAAGTGACAATTACAATGTATGATGTACTGATTACTTGATCCAGAGAAATGACTTAAGGATACAGAACGATACATTAAACAATAATAGCAACAACACTACTAGTATATACCAATCACTCAATGTGGAGAAGTCCTTTGTACGCTTTATTCAGTCTCCCTTTGTTCCAGCCACCGATAACTAGGAGTTCTGTTGGTGACAGCATTGCTGTACCAGCACACACTAGAGGGGCTGGTAGATCACTGATGTGGATCCATGTATTGGTGCAGGGGAAATACACGTCTACTGTTACTTGTGGGTTTGCACTAAATCTGGAGGTATTGGATCCCCCCACTGCCAGGAGAGATGTACCAAAGGTGGCTGCGGCTGGTCCATAGAGTGGGGTGTTGGGAAGCACTTCCCATACAGTACTGTTGCTGTCAGTGGATGCTCGGTTGCCATCGAGTGTCCTTTGCAGAAGTAGGTCAACGTGGGTACATGAGGGTCGGTTGGAATAGGTCTCTCCCTCAGCTGCTCCACCCAGGAGGTACCACCTGTTGTTGATGACTAGTGATGAGGTAGAACGCCAGCGGAATGGGAGTGGCTCAGTCGTGTGCCACTGGGAGGTTTCTTCTCTGAAAACTTCAACAGCTGTTGTGCTAGTGTGTCCGGTGTATCCCCCTGCAACAATTACACTGCCCAATAGTAGATATCAAAATACTTCCTTTGAGCATGTATACAAAAAAACGTAATTGCTAGGGACATCCGATCAATATAAATGTATGTACTATACATACCCAGGTAAGCATTATAGCAATATAGGCAGTTTCAGTTGAAACACTAATTGTGGTGAACACATAAAAATTAGTCTGTAATGGTACAAGTAAAAAAAAACATTCTTGATTATGAAATCACTATTCCACTGCACTAGTTTAAATATGGACTCGTATCCAGGCCACACCCCCACCACCCCCAAAAGTGGTCCAGCTATGGCCGGTCCAGCCAGTGTCACAAAAAAATCAGCACCCCCATTTTTCGGCACCCCCGTTCCAAAAATCCTAGGATATTTGGCATGCCCGTTCCAATTTTCGTAGGAAACTTTGACCCCACCTTTGACCTCCCCCCGTAAATTTTGCATCCTGCGACCAGTGACAACGACTGATGTGTACCCGGTAGAATAAAACTCCATCAGGGTGGAGCTTTCGCCAGTTCAGCAGCAACGTGGAGCAGCTGACTGTGGGCTTTTCGCAATTTCCAAGGGCGAAGCAACCAGCCGCTATGAATGTTCGCACATTTGCTACCATCATTCCAGTTTATTGTGTATGTCGAATGCCTGAGACCCTGGACAACATGGTTGAATCAATGTGAAGCGTGCATTCGGTGGTTCCACTACAACTGCGTGGGGATAGACAACGAAAGGCACACTATCTCCTGTAAATGCAGTGATTGTAGAAGATTAAATTAGCTAAGTATAGAAACTCAGTTAATATTCTGTTTTTACTTTTATATGATTGTGCTTGTACTTGCTGTCATCCGTATTATATTGCTACTGTAACAGTTAATTTTGGTTGAGTGTTCCTACAGTATTACATATTTTCTGATGGGGGGTGCAATATATCCTAGGATTATTGGTAGGGAGAACCAGAATCAGCAGGCTATACTATTTTGTATGGGGTTCCTAAATTCCTAGTAGTTTTTGATGGGGAGTGCAACATTTTTGATGGGGGGTGTAATATCCTAGGATTATTGGTAGGGAGAAACAATCAGCCACAACATTTTGTATGGGGTTCCTAAATTCCTAGTAGTTTGTGATGGGGGGTGCAACATCTTTATGGGGGGGGGGGGTGTAATATCCTAGGATTATTGGCAGGGAGAAACAATCAGCCACAACATTTGTATGGGGTTCCTAAATTCCTAGTATTTTTTGCTGGGGGTGCAACATATCCTAGGATTTTGCCAGGGGGTGCCATAAATTCTACCGTGATGAGGGGTGCCAGTTTTCCTGAGGGGGGTCCAGTTTTCCTAGGAAAAATTGCATGGGGGTGCCAGATTTCCTGGGGTGCCAAATTTCCTGTGACACCGGTATGGCTCCTATGCCCATATCACTAGAGGTGATAGTAACAGTTACAGTCACTAAAGCACAGATGAAAAGGGTACAGCATTCTCTGTATATAGGTATAATTATTCAAATTATGAGATATGGTCTACACGTATCTTACCTGTCTCACGTGATTCTTGGTCTTCTTGTTCAGATGCAGTACCCGGTCACACTCACCACACAGGTTTCCACAACTGTCACACTGGATCACCGCCTGGGTCTCAACATCATCATGGTTATCGCACTGGATCTGGGAGCGGGGCAATAGGAGGATCAGGGTGGCTACTAGTCTCATGCCTAATATCTGCCCCTTGCAAAAAATTGTATTCCTGTGGAATCTCTTGAATAATAAGGACACAATTCTGGAGTTCCTAACTTCATAAGGGAATACATGTGGGTGGAGTCACTAGAGGTGACAGCAACAGTTAATTAATCAAAGCACAGATGAAAGAAGGATTGCTAGGTACAGCATTCGTATTCAAATTGTCTACCTTTCTCTGGTAGTTCAACGATAAAGTGCTTTGTATGCAGTGATGAGATTGAGTGAAATTCGATTCACTACTTGCAAACACATGTGTGCAGCTTGAGAAGAAGTTACTGAAACAGCAAGTCAAAGATACGTTTCGGCCATTTATCCTTGCGCACCTCCCTCATAAGGCTGCACAGTACATTCCAAATTGTTCAGATTTAAAGGAGATATTTGAAGCCATCTCCTGTAACAAACTATGGGACTGCTGGAACTATTTCTTACTAGAAAAAATCATCAATGAGTTTGATCCGCTTGATCCTGAAATGACTAGCCGAATGGAACTATACAAGAAGGATCGAGCAGAGTTTCAACGGAAAACAAAAATTAAGGACTATATTCCTACAGTTGTGACTCAGTTCAGTGAACCTTGTCAACCTACTCCCAAGCAGCTGCCTTTGACGGAGCAGACGCCTAAGAATTTCAATGAGCTGTCAGCAAAGGAAAATCCTGAGTGTTTCACAAAACTTCAATTGAAGCTGCCAAAACACACAGCTGACTATCCACTAATATACCTGGAAATTTTGTGGAGATCCCTTTCCTTCCACATGTCACTCCCACCCACTGCACTGCTATTTGATATCGTCCTGAGTGGTAGTGTTTTTGTAGTATGGCTGATTCCAACTGAGATTAGCCGTCAAGTACTTCACCAAGCTCGATGCAGTGATTATTTCTATAAAAGCCTTCGGATTCAGAAGGTAATAATTTGTGAAGATTGCATCTATGAATACAAAAGTATTGCAGATGATGTGAAAAATATGGTAAGATTGGTAATAGCAGCTAGCATAAAAATTTCTACATCTGTTCAATTAGCAAAAATGTGCATACATTCCATTATGATTAAGTGAGTTATAATTAATTAGGAATATCTTTAAAGACTATGATAAATTGCAGTTTGTAGTCATACCCCCTTACAGAAATTGGAAGTGGGAAATGTTTCCTTGATTTACCCAATGGTACCGTTGTTTTAGTAATCTTTAATAAGGCAAGTTTTATTTTAGGATTTGAGAATTGGAACAGGGATGATTTTAAAGCATTATTAAAGCTAGTTAAGAGCTTTGTATTATTGATATGGGAGACTAGGAAGAAGGAATTGTATGGTGATCAGGATTGTGTGGTCTCTGGTTGTTCTTGCTCTTGTCCTCTGACTGGAGGTCTTACAAGCTCCGCCTGCGTCTGTGGGTGCGTGGTCAATGGCGTAAGCGCTACGGCAGCAACATGAGTATATTATTATTATTGTAACAGAGAGTGAAAAACAAAAAGTGAAAAGCGAAAAGTGTGCAGGCATAATTAAACCACTTAGGATGTGTTTGATCTGAGATTGCATACATAAACACTTCCTGAGCTATTGAGTAATTGAATAATGCCCAGGTGATGAATAATTATCCACTAGTGGGGTCCAGATCAAGGAGTTCCAAAGTGAGCCATGCTTTTGCTGTTCACAGTTGGTGTTGCAAAGATTACTAAATCGACGGTATAATGTGTTTTTTGTCTCTGTGACCCCTACTTTGTACCTACCAGTTATATTTCCTTAAATTTTACTTTTGGCACTGCATTGTAGTTAGTAGAGATTGCCACTCAATCACCAGCTATCAGCCATCTTTCTTTTTTTTTACAGCACAAAAAGCAAGGAGGGTATGATTGTGAGTTTATTGAACAGCCTCCTGGAGTTCTGGAGACAAAATGTCCAATATGCCACCTTATCCCACGTGAATCGCATCACACCACCTGTTGTGGTGACAGCTTCTGTGGGTCATGCATTGAATCCCTTGAAAAGGATGGAATGGATTGTCCCATATGTAAAGATTCTAATTTGAGTATCGTACCCAACAAAAAAATTGGATCGATCATTATTGGACCTCAGAGTACGCGGTGTCTATATAGTAATAGTGGATGCCAGTGGATAGGGGAACTCAAAGAATATGGCTCTCATCTAAATGAGAATCCAAATCCCAGTTGAAAGGATGTGACTTTGTTGAAGTGGAGTGTATTCATGGCTGTGGAGATTACTTCCAACGACGTCTGCTTGCCAACCACCAGGAAGAAGTCTGCCCCAAAATACTAATATGTAAGGCCCTAAGTATTCAATTAGTCATTTATATGCATCCTCTCCCCTCTCTAATTTAACTGCTAGTAATAAAGCATTTCCCTAAAATCTGGTAGATAATATTAGCTGAATATAAAATGCAGTGGTAGAGTCATGAGCTATGTCATCACCTCTTTTCATTCCATAGGCTTTCATTTTTTTGCTGGGGGGGTGGGAAAGATGTGCATGCGGAGTCTCGCCCCCTCAGGGATTGTAGGGGCATGTCCGCCAGCAAAATGTTGCAAATTTAAATGCTCTAAAGGCTATTTCAACTACTGAGTATCAAAAACAAATTGACTTTAAAAATTCTGGGAGGGGGAAGGGGGGTGCGAAATCCCAGTACCTCCTCCCCCCCTCCCCCCCTCCCCCCCCCCCCTCTGTTTGACAAAACTCTTGAAGTAAATGTGCATCACCCATGTATCACTGTGATACTTAGTCCATGAAAGTAAAAGAGATCTTTGAAAGCTTTGAATCTTGAGAACAGGAAAGAAAGCCTTAATTAATTTCTACAGCCTTTGATATACCGATATTTTCAGCCTATACAAGTGCCGGGATACTAATCATATATTGCATTGTTGTTGATGAGATAGGAAATGCATCAACACCTGACTTAGCATTGAGGTATGTACGGCTTTTACTTTACTACAGTCACCATAGAGATTATTCATCGCCTGAAACTATCATAGTGTTATACACTAAATTGTCTGGTTTATGGTTCACTCATTTCTTTCTCTAGCTCAGTAGATGACATACAGCCACTCATGTAATAAAGTTTTATTAGAATGTATTAACCAAAGCCTTCACAGAGGTATTTATCAAGCCTAATAAGAATGACACTCCTAATTATAATATTCCTTTACTTTATAGCAACTGCTGAAGCTACAGAAATCTTCAAAACCGCAGCAATGAAGTATGGGTTCATAAAGTCAAGAAATTTTAAGCTTTTCATCATCGGCGCTGCCGGAGTTGGGAAGGCTCATCTACTGGCCATGATGATGGGAGAAAACCCTCCTACATTGCGCCATAGTGTACAATATCTCAAACATTTAATCCGAGTAACTAGGATAGGAAGGTATGGGAAAGACTTGGGAAAGAGGAATGAGAGTTCTATACAACCACAGTCTCAAGAACCAATGGTAGCATCAGCACCAAACCAATTGTCAGTTCATCCAGATTCACTAAAACATCCGATATCTTCCAATATTGAAAATGACCTACTACTGCAAAAAAATTGAAAATGCTTACAGCTCAGAGGATACTTTGGAGTTTGATTGTGTGGATGTGCAGACGTGATTGACATTCACATTGGAAGGCCTGATTGTCTTGAAGTTTTGCCTAACTATCTTGACAGAGCCACAGGAATTCTCCTTTTGCTCAATCTTTCTAAAGAGTTTAGTGAGCACTAAATTGTTGAAAACTACAATGATAAAAGTGAACTTGTGAGTACTTACCAATCTGTGTTCACCAATGAGCAAATGCTGAGAAGAACATTTGAGTCCCAAGTCATGAAGACTTCTGACAATTGGCGCACAGATATTGCAATAATTGGTACGCACAAAGATCAAGAACATAAAAGTGCTGAAACATGTGAAAAGAAAAATGTAAAACTCCAGAATATGCTCCCCCCAGGACTCCAAGATAACATTTTCTATTATGGAGGAGAAATGAAACATATAATCTTTCCAGTAAATGCAAAAGAACCTGGCCCAGAAGAAAAAGAGATCACAAATAACTTATGCGAAGTATTTGTGGAAAGACAAAATTTTAATCCTGATGAAATTCCACTCCGGTGGTATGGACTTCATTTAGCCCTACAGAAATTAATACAGGATTTAGCAAGAGGAATACTAAGCAAAGCAGAGTGCCTTAGTGTTGCTAGCAGATTTCACCTAGGGGAAAGGTCAACTGAGGCAGCACTTAAGTACCTACATAGCCTCAAGTTTCTTTACTATTATGATGCTATTCTGCCACAAGTCGTTTTTGCTGACCCCCACATACCCCTTGTTAAGCAGGTGGAATTGTTTGAGTATAGCCAGAAGTTAAGAGGAGCCAAAATTACTCTAACATCTACTACAGGCCGTCTAATGAAGTTTAGAGAGCATGAAATGCTTATACAATTGAACTTCTGAGCGACTTTCCCCATCACTACACTCCAGGTTTATTCACTCCTTCAGAGATGATACAGTTATTTATAGCACAGTTAGTTGTAGCTGAAGTTGAATCAGGTCATTATTTTATGCCCTCACTCTTACCAGTAGCTGTGCATGCTGAACGTCAGCAAATATCTT
This sequence comes from Phakellia ventilabrum, assembly GCA_963921505.1. Lineage (NCBI taxonomy): Eukaryota > Metazoa > Porifera > Demospongiae > Axinellida > Axinellidae > Phakellia > Phakellia ventilabrum. The sequence continues at coordinate 3,854,257 of OY997382.1, forward strand.
CCTCTGCACCACTGCTGCTCTATTTTCCTGATGGTAGACTACCAATGGGATTTTTCTGTGCTCTTGTCTGTTACCTTATTTCATACTCCAAGTGGAAGCTCCTAATGCAGTCTGGTACACCTGTTCAAGTCTCTAGAAATAGTATTACTTTTGAAGTTCCAGGGGGGATTCCCAGCGTTGTGACCCTCAGTGATTCACTGTCCTCTTACTTTGAAGTCAGTTGTACATGTCTTCACGTAAAAACATTAACACAAATTCGACAGGACATTTTAGCTGGTATTCACAAGACCTCCCATTTGTTGGGATATGTTAACATCAATCTCCAAGAAGGTTTCTTATGCCCAGTACAGGATCAAACCTGCAGCCATTCCCCACATCCAGCCCTGATTGATGGCATCAGCTCATCTTTGAATTGTACTATAAACCCAGGGAAAGCGGTTAGCATACTACAACAGAAGCATAAAGTCTGGTTGCCAAAGAGCCAAATGCCTGGTGAGTGCCTAAAGAATTATCCTCAAGAGTTCATAATATTATGGCCCTGAATAAACAGTGTTACCAAATCCCTATACATTAGTACCATTGTATATACACTGTGGCAACACTGTTTGCAAACTAGGTCAAACTTAGTTAGTTTACACTCATAACGTTTATTATGTACAGCAAACACATCACTTCTCTTCACTAATGTTTCTACAACTTTCAGCTGCTCAGGCTTCAAGTCCGGGTAGCCAAATTCCCTTTGCTGCACTTCTGGCTGCCTCGCGTTCTGAGTGGGTGTACTTGTGCCATTGCACTCGAAGCCCGAAGGCGTATTGGTAGTTTAATTAGCCGTTCTGATTGGACTGCAAAATTTCTGCAGTGGTTACAAAAAGTAGTATAGTAGTTTAATTAGCCGTTCTGATTGGACTGCAAAATTTCTGCATTGGTTACAAAACGTAGTATAGGCTTGTCACCAGACCCTCGTGTTTTGCGCTTGAGGTTAGGTTGTTACATGGAAATGGCAAATCAGTCTCAGTACATTGCCTTATTTGGTACTGCCCTCTGAGCCTCACAGTTTTGATATGACAAGACTAATTAAATCGATTACGGTACAAGCCAGCTGTACAACAGCCTCTCTAAGGACAAGGTAGTTGGCATTTTGATTCCGTTTGGAGCTGAAAAGGGGGAGGGTGGTCTAAATATAAGAGGGGTCGAATTAATTGAGACAATATGGTACCTCTGTTTCCTTAAGGTACTACTACTTTATTGAATCGAAGTACTCCAAGATTGAATTTTGAAACATCCTGACTGCCCATTTTATATTGCCAATAAAGTATTCCAGATACCTCTATTTCTTTAAGATACTGCAGAATCGCATAGAAGTACTGGAGGTCAAGTTTTGAAACATTATTATCAATGGATTTTTCACGCACTCTGAATAACTCCATCTGCTGTTATTGACAATGAAAGTTGCAGCCATCGCACACTCTATTAACTTCGGGATTTTGGGATTTTGGGTAGAAATCGAATTGAACTATTTCATGATCAGATTTGGAAATATCAACTCACCGTGCATGTATGCTACACCTGCAGGTTGTTTGAACTCTCAGTTGTACCAGGGGTACTAGGGCTAGCACTAGGTGGCAGCAACAAATTGGATGATAGCCAGCTGTACCATTGTTTTGTAGTGTGCTGTACACTGTACCTGAGTGCAGTTTTATGTATTTCCAAGGGAATACATTATACATAATACATAAACCTGCACTCAGGCCACACTACAAAACCATGGTACAACAGCAGCAAGTAGTGCAAGAATTAGCTTGTTGATGTAGCACTGCACTGACCAGAAGCTAAAAGGCTGTTCATCCACTATGCATTCACATGAAATTATTCCGTATTCTATGTGGTCGATAATACATGCTGGTTGATAATTGGTGGATTATGCTAGCTAGGAATGACACCACATGATATGACGTTTTTCTAACCACACTCACCATGTAGCTAGACTTGTCTGAAGCTGCAGTGATTGTTGACTCCCATCCCCAGTGGATGACCCGATGCATGCTTCAGACTTGGCAATAATATCAAGCAGTCATGAACAGAGAGAAGGGAACTCTGCCTAGATCGTACCTTGCGTTGTTGGACTCAGCCTTTTGTGCATTTGCCTTTTGCTGATGTTGACTGCTTTTTTGGATTTGAGAGAAAACTGGCCTGCCAAACGTGCTAGTGTGGTGAAACTTGCTCAGTCTCTCCCCCTCCCCCCCCCCCCCCCCCCAGTACTCTAGTGAAAAGTATACAAGCAATTAATCCCACCAGTCATACAACCTTAGTTATACCCTTGTTCCCAGGCTCAACTCCCTAGTTTTTCTTGCACCATGCAAGAAAAGCTGGGAAGTGGAGCCTGGGAACGAGGCTAGGCGAGTACTGGGAGTCAACGATAAAAGTTAGTTTGTAGTTGTTACTCTGCAAAGAATAATTATTGTAGCTAGAGCATGTAAAAAGACTACACACTGTAACACGATATAATGCATACAGTTATTGACCTTTTGATTGACATAGCTTCATGAGAAATCAAACGTACTGGTACCTATAATGATCTTCAAGTTTACATGTAGTATATACCTGGGGTAGTAAGCAGTCTTTAATAAAAACAAAGTACAAAATGGCACATGCCATTAGCTAGCTATAGCTTGAGGAAATTATAATTTTGAACATAATAGATAGATATATAAGAAAGCTGATAGGCAGAGTCATAAAATATATTTGAGCTGACCTTGGCTATACTATTAGAGTACATGTACTAGCTAGTACATTGTGCATCATTTAATGTTCCCTACCTCGTGGTAAAATGGTTAGTACTGAGGAGTTAGTAGTGTATCAGAATTTAAGGATGTGACTGATGCAACGACTGCTAGCAGCTCTAATTACTGCACTAGTGCAGTAATTAGAGCTGCTAGCAGTCATTGCATCAGTCAGCTATTGAATGGAAGTTTGATCAACAGATGATAATAATGATTGTTACAGGCATCAGCCAATTTGGGGAAACTGACAGATGACTACGGCTATTGTGTGCATGAGCAGAACAAAATTCACAGTCACTTACCAATGCAATGACATGATAGCCATATGTGAACAGTGCTATATGCAAACTATCATATCCATATCATCCTGCAGTCAGAACAATGTACTAAGTAGCTGCTATAATATTCAGATTGTAATTAAGATTAGATATTTTGAAGTAGATATCTTAGATATTTTAATAGTCTGGATCTGGTATTTAGCTACATTGTACCATTGATATTATAAACCGTAGCTGCGAGAGAGAGCTCTTATGGACTCCAGTGATGCAACCCTGTTCCCCAAAGGAGTGTGTGACAGTGTGGTATTCTTTGGGTGTTCCACTAGTCTATCCACCATGACTGACAGCATTGTGAGTGAGCCCTGACATTGACCATAATGCAAGTAGAGCTTAAACTCACGATTGAGTAACCTCTGATTGTGATATGACCGGCCAATTAGTGGACCCTTGGAGCTACTGAGTTCCATGATTGCCTAGGAGAAATCTTATTGCTGGGATCATCAAGCTGCTCACTAAGGTACATTAATATCTGCATGAGCATCTGCAGCATCAATGTATATCCAGACAAGCAACAACCTTTGCCATTGTAGCTAGCATTTATGGCTGTGTATATGATTTAATATGCAACTTGCGGAGCTGCAACGTTTTTTGGCTGTACCCCTCCCCCCTTTTGAATTTCCCTCGGTCTCTCTTTCAGGTGGTCAATCTGGCAGAGGTGAGCTGGAGAGCAAGCTTCTTGAGATGGTGCCAGGGCTGATTCAAGGCTTCTGAACAGAATCTGCAAGTACAAGGCTAGCATATTTGTATAATTATGTAATAGCATGGTTTGGAGTGAAATTTGGGATAAATCATACGAGTAATGTACCAAGGATGGGGTTAAATTACACGAGGCGAAGCCGAGTGCAATTTACAATCCTAGGTACATTACGAGTATGATTTATCCCAAATTTCACTCCAAACCATGCTATCACATGTTAATCTTATAGCTCCCAACAACAGTGAAATTTCACATAACAACAGTGAAATTTCACATAGCAACAGTGAAATTTCACATAGCAACAGTGAAATATCAAGAAGAGTGAAATATCAAAATAATTTCATTGTTTCAAATAGGAGTTTACCATTAGCTCTACAATAGCTATGAGATTATGTGTGGTAGCCATATACTCGGTGGTGGGATAGATATAGATAGATATTGTGTTTGGCCGTAATATTAGTATGTACTATCTCTATATTATACAGATTGCTGTCAACACTCAGTTACTTCACTGACTGCGATTTTGCATCTCACATATATACATATATGCATGCACACACACACATGCATATGTACACACACACACACACTCACACCTGCGTGTATCCCCTCATCCACACATAGGTATTGATGCCGAGTGCTTTAGTGCCAAGTTAAAGTTATAGGCTAATGTAACTGACAATGAATAGTTCCAATAGACACACAAGCTAAATTTTTTTAGAGATCACTGTCTAATAACTTATCTTCAGGTTTGACCAGCCAGCCTGCGACACAGAATACCAAGTCAACTCCAGATATATAACAATGTGTGTGTGTGTGGTATGTGTAGCCTCATTCCCAGTCTCCACTCTCAGCATTTTTTTTGCATTTACATTGTAATTGTTTTTATCACAAGAGAAAAAAGCTTGGAGCGGAGACTGAGAACAAGGCTATGTGTGCATGTGTATAGATGTACATTAGTGTGTGTGTGTGTGTATACATGTACATCATGGCCATAGCAAGTGGTGGACATGCAGACGATGGTGGTTCCCAGCCTAACCTATGATGAATATTAGCCTGGCAGGGGGCCAGAAATGAGGCTCTATACATGTACATTCATTATTGTGCTTGTGCTACACACCTACCACGAGATCCTACGTATGAGAGCACTTCCTACTGCTGGAAATTAAATCTTCCGTGCAATGTAATAATCAGCTGCTTCACAGCTTCTCTGGCCGAACCAGTACATTATAGCTTGTTACGGCCCTATACATATGTGTTTGTGTGTGTGTGTGTGTGTGTGTGTGTGTGTGTGTGTGTGTGTGTGTGTGTGTGTGTGTGTGTGTGTGTGTGTGTGTGCATGTTTGGTGGTGTGTACAGGAAATGGAAGAAGTATGAATGAAACATTTGCGATGGTTTATGAAATCAAGAGGTAATGGCCTACTTCTCAAGGATGGGCTTACATACATGTAGGTACTCAGGGGTGGGCTCTTACATATACATACATTGTACATGCTCAGGAGTGGGCTCTGACATGTACATGCTCAGCAGGACATGTAGACTCAGGTTGGGCTTATATGTGGGGGGCCATAACATCAAACTAAACTTTTCCGATATAGAAACATGTCAGTGCCTTCTCTCATGATCACTGTGTATATAATCTTATAGGTATGTGGATTATGGGTTTATATAGACCCTGGTTGTGAAAGCAACTTGTAGGATTGAGAATGGTTTCATACAGGATTTTTTTGTTTGGGATGGGGAAAATTTTGCAAGTGGAGTCATGTCCCCTGGGAGGGGGGGGGGGGGTGTGGGGGGTGTGGGGATATGCCATACTGACCTTACTGCTCAAGCACTTGTATGCGTGCAGATAATAGTGCTTATATTTGGTGGATGCTTACTTTCGTATGGGTGCTTATATATGTGGATATAAGGCATACGTTAAAATTAGTGATAGGGATGCCATCATTGAGCTTGTGGCACATGAAGAATGACTCGGAGATCTGGATGAGCTTCAAGGTTAGCAGAGTTTGTGTAGCCTATGTACACGTAATTCTATATGTAGAGATACAAATGTATGAGCACTAGAGAAGAATGGCACGATCAGGTGGTAGTTTCAAGCAGCACTGCCCACCTCTCCAGCTATGCAGAAAGTGATCTCTAATCATGTGTTCACACCTTCTTCAGTACCACCGATATAATACGATATATATTGCATATAGCTAGTCCCTGGTTAGTCTAGCCCCCAGTCAACAATCAAGGCTAAGGATCGCTTACACCACAAAAAGTGGTCTGGCACACAAACTAACTACTTCACACCACTACTTGTACCACTTTTGCTATGTAATCTTAGACATCCGGGTCCCATTATCCCCTTCCACTCCCCACCACCTCAGTAGTTCCTGACCTGATCATGCATTCTGGACAAGTGAGCTTGGACTTTAGTGACCATAGTGTGACGCACCCGTAGGCTGGGTTTTAATTGCAAGTGTCTTGCAATTCATAGCCAGGTCATAATAAAATTGTCAAGAATGCAATGCATAAACTAATGAATATGAACATAGAAAATGCAAGTATCTTTAAAATGCAATATTTCACTATGCAAAACCAATTTTGGTAACCCTGATGCATTGGTAATGTATCAGGTGTTGAGAAATTATGCATTCTAGCCATCAAAATATTTGCAGACTCGATCCCTCCCACTCTATGTAACAGTAATGCCTTCACCCACTCTCTCCTCCAACTATCATGTATGCATATTTACTTTCATCCACAATTTTCCCTCTTACTCATCCACAATTTTACTAGTAAATGCAAGCTAATAATTTTATATTTAGCATTCTTTGCTGTCCCCAACTCTGATAACCTGCCCCTACGTATCAGCATCCATTTTAACATTGACCACTCTCCTATCACTTGGACTACTCACATTTGCACAACCTATCCCTCTTATTTTGCACCGCAGTTACTTAGTAATACTGGTAAAATAAGTTTAGAAAGAAATTTATCTGCACATTATTCATACAATTGCATACTGCATTTAAGTCAAACCCAAGAATATACCTATGCATACACAGCGAGACATATATAATAATACATGGCAAAAATAAGCAAAGATACAAAAGAAAAGTCACATTGCCTAGAAACTAGTAGTAAAGGTGTTACTGTTTTTACTGAGTGTTTCTACCTTCCCCGTCAGAGCTTTTATTTCTTCCTTCAGTTGCAGTATTTTCTCTGACTCCTGTTGGAGTGTTGTTTTCACTGCATCAATCTCGGAAATTCCCTGTAGAGTGTGAAATGGTAGCAGCAATAATGAAAAATTAACCCAAATAGCTAACTATAAATAATATTCTCATTCCTACGTATGCATGTATTACTTTCTATGATATACCACTATATATGTTATCACTGAAATAAATTCACCTTACCATCACTTCACTGAAAATGGCTTTGTTTCTTCCTTCAATCTGATTTACTACTTTGAAATGCCTCTTGTACTCCAGTCCAAGTAATCGTGCAAGGAATCTGGTGAGACGGTGCTTGCCACAGAATCCCTCAGGGTCAAATATTTCATCACTTTTATCAAATTCAGCTCTTCTACCCACACAGATCTCTCGCAGAAACTTGGAATTCCTCTCTCGCTCCAGGATGAAGCCCACCTGCATATGCAAATGCCATACCATTAAAATACTCACAGTAGCAAATAATACACCAAACAGTGAACTTAAAATCCTCTAACTTGAACTTCAATCTTTGTAAATTCTGCTTTCTTCTTCTGCTCTTTAGTATCTCCAACAGCTAAACCAATCTGCAGGGGTGAAAACAATCCATGAAGTGGTATGTAACATTATTAAAATAATATTCATGAGGCACTAAACATATAAGAATCTAACTTAATTCAAGACTAAGCTCCATACTCATGCACATACATACTATATCACAAATCTCAAGTGTACTATGGTAAAATTGCTTTTAATCACTGTGTTGATTGAAATTTTTTATTGCATGCATGTCTGAAGTATAACATTGGGATCTCAATTGAGCTCTCAATGGGACTTCAGCATACACAGTCTGGGGACTGACTAAGAATACAATCAACACTAACCAAGAGATTGATGAATAAAACTGGCACGATTACGAGAAAAATGACAAAGATGATGTAGGCCATCGGGTTGTAGAGGAGGTCCCCCTCGTTGAAGATGACTTCAAAGTCAATCTCCCCAACTATCTGTACCATGGTCTTTGCTATAGCATGAGCAGGAGAGGTAAATGAAACCAGTGCTGGAACACCCGTTCCCTGTGAAAGATGTTCATTGATTATGGAAGATTTATTGACATGAAAGGGGTGGTTTTCCTCACCTCAGAAGCACTGACTGTACGTACGAAAACCATGTAGAAGGGAAGGGCAAAGGCCATCAACAGCAGGAATGGTAGGAACAGCACTTTCAAGAACGTGATGCAGATGTTGATGAACATGTTAATCGGGATTGCAGTCCAGGGTATGTCCTTGAGCACAATGATGAGATTGAACCAGCTCAGGCAGAGAGAAAGAGCTCCAATCTGCCACTGCCAATTGTGGGCACACCAGCAGTCATTAGTGAATCCAGGGGCAACAAAGATGATGGTCGTAAAGAACACAGTGACTTGAAAATAGTTGTCAAACTCCTTGAAATATTTCCAATGTCGCTGGTAGAGTTGTATACTCTCCATAAAAAGCAAAAACAAACACAGAAAGAGAATAAGACCAGCTGTTCCAGCCAAAAAGCCACGCTCAACTTCACTTTGTCCTAGCCACAAGTAGAGAGAATAAATTTGCATGCTTTCAGCTCAACCTCAAGACTTAATGGATTGAGGAGCTTTTATACAGAGTACATAGCTACCCACTGATAAAAATTATATAATATACATAATTTTTATAATGATGGTGTAAAACTAATTACCTTACCTGTACAATCAGTACCTGTAAAAATCAAGGAAAAACAGATGAAGTGAAAGCAACACATTATAATGTATGATTGTTTCATTCCAGTGAGTAAAGGTAAACTGCAATGATAAAATTAGTCAACTAACCATTAGCTGTTATGTTTGGATTCCCTTCAGGACCTGTATGCATTGTGGAATAATAATATTAGTGATGAACACAGCATCAATGTAGCTAATATAACTCTTACAAGTTTCACTGTCTGGTCCTGGTCTGGGAGACACCAGTGTGAAGCTGGTGAGTAGTATCAGGAAGACACAGTACAGCAGCAGGTACCCAAAGAAAAGGGGAAAGGTAACAAGCCAGAATTTGTGGAAGAGGTATTCCTTCACCAAGGGGTGTTGTAGTAGCTTCAGCCGCTTGTAGTCAATCTGAATGGGTACAGAATATTGCACATTTTGACCGCATGCTGCCATGCTGAGGTACAGGTATTTTCCTTCCTACAAACTGAGGATGATCTGTTACAGTATTCATGTTAAAACCTTCTCAGGCCTGAGTAATATGGCACTCACCATCCACTTCAGGATGTGGTTGTCACTTTTATACTGAAGTTTGTATTGATGTGTAGCAGTACCCTCTTCTTCTCGACCACCATCACATTCCACCATCGGAATGTTTTCAGTAGGAGGAGTCTAGTATAAAACCAATGATAAAGCAATCATACTGGCTCCATCTCCTCATTACTACCCTTTCTCTATTTCTAGAGTGGAAGAACTTAGGAGAAGCTCAATTATCAAACAACTCATTCTTTATTGTTACTGTCCACATGTTTTAGACCTACAAAGCTATCCTTCTGCATGCAGCTAGTCTATGAAATCACTAGATTGAGTGCATTATTTGATGCCTGATGCTTAAATCTCTTAGGTATATGAACCTACCACACTCTCAAATTCAGCATGGTAAGTAGCAACTGTATTACATACCTTACAACTCGGCTTGTATTCTACTTGAGTATTGTACTGAGAGGCACTAATTTCTAGATATGTAGTACTTAGAATGAGCTACTCTTTATGTATAGCTATATAACCTTATTGTCTTCAGAGGCACCTTCCAGTACCAAATCATCGAACAACTGGAAGTCATACGTAATCGATGTTTCCCTCTGATAATCCACTCGATGTTTCTGACCTGGCTCACCGGAGTCAGGCACATCACTGCCTTCACCAATCAAAGGTGGCTCATCTTTACACATTATTGCAATGTTTCTGTTGAGTGCATACTCAGCAAGGTCTGTCATATACAGTACATAGAGAAGTCTTGTGTGGAGTATGCAACAAAACAATTTCAGAGTAGCATGCATTTCTCACCAGGCATCTCCTTGATTAACAATCTCAACGGAGTGGATTCCTTTTCCTTTCCCTTCTCTACACACTTCAGTGCATCCAAACCTTGCTCTTCATCACTGAGTATTGCCAGTGCAGTTTCTCTGTATGTATTACACAGAAAAACATGACCCATAAAGCACAGTGATGAATGTCGTCATAGTCAGGTGCACTATTAGGCAAATTAACCTGTACAGCTAGGTTTACACACATACTTGTGGAGGTTTGTAATGGCAAGCATCAGGCAATTCTTGCCAGTTGTGTCTGTTTGCAGTACACTGGCCTTCTTCTCTAGCAGTAGAGTGACACATTTGGTGTGTCCATTGGCAGCAGCATGCAGCAGTGGCAGTGTCTAAAGATGTAGATAAGTATGATAGCTATTAGAAAATTCATAAGGTAGAGACATTGTGACGAGTATCACTGGTTTCAAAGACTTATACACAGTCATAGCATAATATGTAATCCTACGCCTAAGGTAATGCTGCATGTGTAGCTATCTCGTGGTGGCTGGGGAGCCAAGGCAGGATGTACGACATTTCATCCTCACAACAGATCCTCCTATTTACTGCAGTTGCAGTTCCCCCCATATTCTATGTTATAGTTAGGTGATGGAAATACATGAGAGGCTTAATCTGATAGACCATGAGCTGGAAGCATAGATTAAGCCTCGAGTAGGTTTCCTGTAAACCACAAAAATGCCATCATCTAAGTGGCCCATACTATACATTCCTCCCACTGCACACTCCAGGAGCACACTAATTGGATTTGTAGTGTGCACCTGCAGTAGGCCTGCGCTAATTATATCAGAATAATTTTGAGAATAATCGGTAGTTATAAGAATAAGAATAATTCGAGAATAATCGGCATGATTTTTACGTAGTTACGTCATTCTAATAATTAGCAGCAGCGTCTTAAGTGCTTTTTACCTTATTTGGAAAGTGCTGTGTACACAATGCATGTAGTGAAGCCATTTCTCACCTATCATATATGGTTTGGCAGCAGCCTTGCGAGACCTTGTATAGGCATGCAGCAGCAATGGATACAGTATGCAATAATGTAGTTTATGTGCTGTAATATTTTTGGGAATAATTGGCTGTTTTTGAAATAATAATTACGACATTTAGCAAGAAGTCAGGAATTGAATAATAGGCAAATTCAAATGAATAATTAGCTCAGGCCTAACCTGCAGCACAACTTGGCATCCCATACTCTAACTGCCAATTAGGGTAGTTAGAGCATACCGTATTTCCTCATATGAAAGCCCCCTTCAAAAAAGCACCCGTCTCATTTATACACCAGGTGAAAGTTTGGTATTATTGTTAATAAATGCCAGGCTGCAATTAAACGCCAGGTCAAATAGAGGGCGTGGTACCTTGCACACGTGGAGTATTTCGTTGTGGTTGCTAGGTGTTTGTTAACATCTACCGTGTACTATATTATCCATGTTAGCAAGTGAGCATGACTATTTAAAGCTATTCACTGCATACCATATTTTTTGGATTACTTGACACAACTCTGTGCTGCAGGAGATATGCAACTGTCTCATCATGACCAGCATCAGAAGCACACAGGAGAGGAGTACTGTCCCGGCCAGTAATTCCCGGCCAGGCTGATTGCCTAGAAAATAAGCTTTTAGATTCAGAAGTAAACTCAGATAGCCAGCAGACTACTTAATTCTGAGTAATGGTAAGACGCTTTCTAGCCAACTGTGCATGGTTCACCATAGCTTAAAATAAGGCTTAATTAAATTGTAGGACACTAAGCCACTAAAACGGTACCAAAAAACTTGTATATACATCCATGGATGCATGTACCTCATGTTGGGCTGGTATCCATTGTTGATAAAGTACTTGACTGCACTGAGTGACCCACAAGAGGAACCATGGAGGAACAGTGGTGGGATAACTTCACTTCGCCACTTATTTCGCCATTCGGACTGCCATACGCTGGGGGGACCAGGCCTCTCAAGCCGTTTTTCTAGTACTTTCAGTATGCTAAAGATTATGAGGTTATAAGATAGTTAGGAAAGGAACTGAAATTTCTCCAATTAGTTACTAAATTTATTTCCAAACTGGCTGATGTAAAGATCTAGGGCCAGGTGATGAATTAAAGTTTTCATTCTACTTGCACTATGAATAGTTTATCCTTACTCAATGCATTCTCTCTCAACTGCCAGTTGGAGTGCAGTCTTTTTTTCTCCATTGCAGGAATTCACAACTTCCTCAATAAGTGTCTTACTCCAGCTCATCTCTAAAATTATCTGTGAAAAGGAGGTCATGCATACATTCTTATTTATTACATTACTATATAGCTATATATTTACTATATATTTACATATTTGACATTGCTAGGTGTTTGCTACGCTTAGCTACTGAGCTGAATAAACAGGCTACAAGCCACCTGTCTGTGCTGACACAGCAAAAACTGGCTAACCACAATGCATGCACTAATCACAGTACAATATCTACCACACTTGGTTTCCAGTAGCAGGTGCTGTATACAATCAGTGGACTGGTGGACTGGACTGGACTGGACTGGACTGGACTGGACTGGAATGGAATGGAATGGATCAGAATAGAAAGAAATTCCCTCGCTTAGCTATACAAAATTGAAATCTATATCTCTGTGTAATACTGGAGCAACCAGTGTACACAATTAAGCGTGTGACGTCACTTATTACAGTAATCACCACAGAGATTTTGAGTCCTTCTGCTGCCAAAGCAGAGCACTGCAAGAACTCTAGTTCTTTTTTCGTCTACCAGATCATAGCTATTAAAACATGTAGGCATAATGTGCATCAACACTGCAGGGCTTCCAGAGAGAAATCTATACAGAAAATTAAGCACTGATCACAGTTTCTACACGGTGCGGGAAAAGCTGGGGAGTGAAAGCTGGGAAGTGGAGCCTAGGAATGAGGCTATTACAATGTACTTGGCTGCTTTAATTTATCTACGTGTATACCAAAGATATTCAGGATTATATTATGTGCAGAATACAATTTTGTCGTGATTTTTTATCCAACCTCCTCCGCAACTTTATCTTTGCAGCACAGATATGAAAATGAGACCTACAGTAGCTCTATTTAGTGGCGAGATAGTTGTATACGACTACATTAGTTGCAAAGATAAAGTTTTGTCAATTTTGTATAGCTAAGCGAGGGAATTTCTTTCTATTCTGGTCCAGTCCAGTCCAGTCCATTCCATTCCAGTCCATTCCAGTCCAGTCCAGTCCAGTCCACCAGTCCACTGATTGTATACAGCCGTTTCCAGTAGCAGGTGCTACATTATGTGCAACTCTATCGTAGAGTAATGCACTCAGGAATTAAGGGGATAAAATAGCACGAGGCAAAGCAGAGTGCCATTTCCCTTCCTGAGTGCAGTAGGAGTGCCATTAATCCCAAATACTACAATAATTCATGTTATAACAGATTAATCTGCTATACCTGTGAAATTACAGATGCACCCAAGATATATTGGGTTGATACCACAGATTAGTATAGAAACTTTTGTACAGTAACCTTTTACTTATAGGATTATAACTAATACGTAATATTTGTGCATCTTTTGGATCAGTACTACTCAGGTTGGTATTTCCCCTCATTCCCAAGCTCCATTTCTTCTTGCACAAATTAAAAATGTGTGAAAAAACAGTCCCGTGGGGCTTCAGACCCACAATACATCACACCTGCCTTGTCACATTGGAAGCACACAACCTTATCATGCTTTCAGTTTTTTTATATTATTTGTTCGTCTCTTGTCATTTATTATAATTGTGTTAGAGGAGAGAGGTGGGAGAGAATCGTTTTGCTGCTGGGCTTCCAAAACTGTTTTATTAATAAGGCTGTTTATGAGAGCCCACCAATTATTGGCACGTGATTCACTTGTACTCATGGGTAATATCCCGGCCCACCCACCTTTTGCTTCCTCCCTCTTCAGTTAACTATGGTTGAATTTACCTTGAAGATTTCAGCATTTCCTGCAGCAGCTACCAGATGTACTATGGTATTGTCACCATCACTGATTTTAGCAACCAGAGTATCTGGTGCTACCTGGCCAAGCATCTGTGAATAAAACCATCAGATTCTGGTATTGCATAGCTACAACCATACAATCTTCCCTATAAAAATGATCTTACTGATGCAACTGTATTAGAATAGTTACCATACCTGGAAGAAAAGAGTGAGGTTCTTTTCAAGTGCCCATTCAATGGTCCCAGAACCAAGGCAGTCAGAATTCTTCACCAAAATGGCCTTGGCCACCAATTCATGGCCCTTCGCAAGTGCCAGCATGAATGGATTCAAGTTAGAGCTGTCACAAGCTGTCACATCAGCTTTACTATAATGAACAGAACAGTGCTTATAAAAGAGGATATAACAGCTACACATATGGCTTTAAGGGTTCCATATAGGCATACACATAGTGGCAATTATGCATGACAGTATTTAAGTTGTATGAAAAATATACACACAAAAATGAACACATCCATTGAAGCACTCCCACATATTATGCATACACGTACGAGCCAGGGGACAAAATAATTAATGTAGTAAAAAGACCTGTGAGCTACAGATTAACGTCATTTACATATAACATTCAAGTGTAGGAAATGAAGTAATGAAAATTAGCTTACAGTTTTAGAAGGATTTGTACTGATTCCAAGTCTCCATTCTCTGCTGCGATGTGGAGAGCTGTCTTGCCAATAGAATTTGTTTCGGTGAGAAAATTTTCACCTTGCTCTTTCCCCTTCTGAACCAGTAGTGTGATTGTCTCCTCGTGTCCGGATGTGAGAATAGCATGTGATGGAGTTCTTTGTTCATATTCCCAGGTTGTGAAGTCCTCGTCTTTCTTCATTGAAGTGATGCACTTGAGAACTCGATTCACAAACTCTTCTCTTGTGTGTTTCGGTATGTATTCCTTGCACAGCCAGCGAATGTAGTTGTTGGTGCCCTTGAAGTGGTACTCTTCGAACATTGGAACTACATTGTGTTTCTCACCTCTTGGAGTGCCACCGGTGATGGGATCTACTTTGCCTACCTCAACTAGAACTTTAGCAATTTCAAAACCATTCCCAGTAGTCATTGTCAAAGGCAGATCTAGCACACTCCATGCGTAACCACCTCCAACACTTTGACCATCAAATTCATGGTTCCAGATCTCACGGTCGAGGGGAGAATTTTTCGCAATGAAGTACTGGACCATAGTGGGATCTAATTCAACATTCTGAACAATGCAGTGATATATCATCTGAAACAGTGGCGCCCCGCATTCATTACAACCTGCATCAATTTCTGGAGGTACAATCATGATGGTAATTAATAAATTATTGTGTGTAGATAGATTATATTGATGGATCCATAGATTGGTTCAGATTAAGGGGAGTGAGTAACCAGGTGAGCTTATAGTATGAAACTTCTTTAGAAGAGCTGCAAGGAAGCCTGGGACAAGCCTGGGACAAGGCTAGGAGTAGCAACGTTCCCAGGCCTCCACACCTAAGCTTTTGTCTCTTTTCACGTGTGGGGGAGAGCCAGCCTGGGAATGAAGCTGGGCTATAGGAGTATTGCCATTAGGTAATATGTTGGCATGTATATATGTGTGGATTCATGCAATTCAAGGCTATTATCCTTTTGGCCTATAGTATACATTAACTTACTAGCTCCTTCATTCAACAGTAACTGCACCATTTCCTTTTGTCCATGGACACCACAGAATGCCATTAAGGTCATTGCATAGACCATTCCACTCCCCTCCAGCACACGAAACACATCAAGTGGCGTAAGGATCTTCTGAGTGCTTGGATCTCTAGCTACTGCTTTTAGTTTGGAGATAGACTGCTTGAAACTCTCATAATCCTGTCCCTTACTTGCCTGCAAATGAAAGATGGGGAAGGTAGTTGGAAGTTAAACCTCACCAGTGCTATCAAGACTTATATAAATAGGGAAGTGTTTTGACAAACAACCAGTGGTTAATGGGAGGAAAGCACATATCTACATGATCGAGAGTTTATAAGTACATGGACTATAGTTAAATAGTTAAATTCCATCTACAGTACTATAATATTATCATTCTGGCTATATCAATTGTGGGCATATAGGGATGGACAGTGTAGCTATATAACCATACACCCACAGACATAGGCAGCAGAGCTTCCAGTCCGAGGACAAGAGCAAGAGCAACCAGAAATTGCACCATCCTGATTACCATATAAATCCTTCTTCCTAGTATCCCAGATTAATAATATAAAGTTCTTAATTAGTTTCAATAAGGCTTTAAAATCATACCTGTCCCAAAATTTAAATCTCACACCCTAAAATAAAGCTTGCCAAATTATCAAAAGTACTAAACTCCCCAACAACTTTTCTAATTGTACCATGAATGTGTTTCTAATGCTGTCATAAACAGGACACTCCCATAGCACAGGTACCACACTCTCACAGTCGTCCCCACTTAATTTAGTACACTGCCAATCATTGTTTTTACCTCCATCTTTCTAACTCTTCATGCAGACCATTAGTACATGATCTGAATTTAAACACTAATCTTGTACCTGGATCACCTAACCCCCCGCAAGTAACTATTGAATTCTATTTCCTTGCAAAAAGACATACAAATTCAATTTAATTGTACTATTCAAGCCAAATTCTTTGTATTCTTATTCCTTAATGCTTTGTCTACCGTATCTAAAAACAAATTAACACTGTAATCTTCACCTAACGCCCCTATATTTAACAGCAGCAACAATTTATTAATTACTTTCATCCAGCTGCCTAACTCTATATGGCTTCACTTCCCACTCAGTGTCTAGGATATGTACCTCTCATTATCCAATTTATTGACTTTATACCACCACCTTTGTTTGCTCCTATCCCTCTTCCCTTTCAAGGACACTTTTTCTTCTTTTTTTTCTATGAAATATTTATGCCATATGCAATGGACACATACATAGCAATTGCTAATATAGAATATGCATCCGTAGACCTGACTTATAATGTGATATAGAAGGATTAGTGACTAATGTGGTGGGTAAGATATTCCAGGAAGGAATTGTACGCAAGGCAAAAGAATTGTAAAAATAGTTTGTGTGAGCAAATGGACGGTGAAACAAGTAAGGCCTGTCTGCATGGTGAGATTTGCCTGTATGTTCACAGAATACATCAGGAGGAAAATAAAAGTAACCATGTACAATTTTTTACCCAAATAATATTATATTCGTATCAGCTGTGGCCAATATGTATGACGGCACTGGGAAAACTGTAGGGACCTGAACAGAGAGACTAGGGACATAGAAGCTCTGATGCTATTATCATACGAATGCCATATACAGGTTGCTTCTCATTACCTCCCAGGCTTTGATGAAGTGCTCCTGAAATGGGCGACGACATTGTGAAAGCTCATGAGGACTGGTACTCTCACGGACACATGAACATTGAAACCTGTGTTCGTTGCTCATCCTCACAAGAAAATAATGTGTATTCTGTATAATAAATAACAGTTGGCCAGCATAATGACCAATTAACTTTATGGAACAAGCTATGTAATTACCAAGCACTTTACTAAACAAATATATTAGCTACCTCTGCATGTCAAAAATTGTGTAATAGTTACAGCAGTAACATTTCGGATGAATTAAATCTCTTCTCCAGTAATTATTAGTCTCATCCCCGGCCTACAATCAAGGGTAAGGATTGCTTACAGTATCCCGCCTTATTCCTTAGCCTTGATTGTGGGCTGGGGATGGGACTAAATAATTATCATGGCATAGAAATATTAGGAGGCTGTTTTTTTAAATTTGTATACAAATGTATAGCCAATAATGGTAAACATAGCATTCATGTCACGCTGGTGATCACATAGTAGCTTTGACCGAACCGCACATTAACCGAGTTTCCCATCGCATGAGCGCATCGCATGGATGGTCAAATATCGTCATCGCCGCTATGATATTATGAGCGCATCGCATCGGCGATATCATCAACGCATTGCAATTTTGATTGCACTGCATATCGTCATCGCATCGCAGCAACGACCGCATCGCAGCAACGACCGCATCGCAGCAACGACCGCATCGCAGCTACGACCGGATAGTATCGCAGTTCAGATCGCATCGCAATGCGTTATCCCATTGCAGAAGTGACCCCGTATTCATGTACGTGATAGAGCGGTTCAACATCGATAGGAAAGGGCATTTTCGGCCACCATGACACTTTATCAGCACTACTTTAGAACCCAATACTCTCTTCTACCTCAGAAGCGAAGTCCCACCCCCCCCAAACACATATACCACTTCCTCCGCAAAAATGCATTACAATTTGCAAGGTATCTTAACATAACCGAACTATTACTGTATTACAGCATGTATAATGCTTTGATCAAGTGAGGAGCCACTGTGTATATACCTCCTAGTTCTAGGAAAGCACATCTCTACATGATCAAAATAAAGTCTGCCTTATTAAATTATCGCATGTACTAATTATAAAGTACTCAAAATACCCTCAAAATACTACTTTTATTATATGAAAGTGTTTCTAATGTTAGCATATACAGGATACCGGTACTCCCAGAGCTAACTCTCACACTCATCCCCACATAATATTTACACTGCCGATCATTATTTTACACCCTTCTTCCTAACTCTTCATTCAGACCATTAGCTACTATACCTGATCTGAATTTCAACATTAATCTTGAACCTGGATCACCTACTCCTGCAAGTAATTTTGGAATTCTATTTCCTTACAAAAAGACTTGTACAAATTCAATTTAGCTTTACCATCATTAAATCTTTATCCCTCAATGCTTCATCTAACGTATCTAAAAACAAATTAACATTGTAATCTTCAGCTAACACTTCTTGGCTATCTATATTTAACTGCAGTAATTAACATTCATTGATTCCTTTCATCCAGGTCTTTCTCTGCCTACCTCTACACGGCTTCACTTCCAACCCAGTGTCTAATAGTTATCTAGGATACCTCTCATTGTCCAATTTATTGACTTTATACCACCACTAACAACTTGAGTTTGCTCCTATCCCTCCTCCCTTTCAGGGACTCTAACCATAATAATATTATATTGGTATCAGCTGTGGTCAATATTCCAACTCTGGAAAACTGTAGGGACCTGAACTGAGAGACTAGAGACACATGCATAGAAGCTCTAATGCTACTATCAAAAGAATGCCATAGGCAGGTTGCATCTCATTACCTCCCAGGCTTTGATGAAGTGGTCCTGAAATGGGTGAGGATATTTTGAAAGCTCACGAGGACTGTTACCATTATGGACACATGGACACTGAAACCTGTATTCGTCGCTCATCCTTACAAGAAATAATGTAAATTCTGTATAATAAATAACAGTCAACCAGTATAATGATTACTATAATATTATGGAACAAGTACAAATAGCTATGTGATTACCAAACACTTTACTAGCTAAATAAAGATATCAGCTACCTCTGCATGTCACAAAAAACAACAGCATATAGCTAAAAAAAATGAAGATGCAGTAGGGATGGAATTTGTAAAAAATAACCGAACAAAACTTTAAAATTTCCGGTTGGCCATCCCTACATCAGTTGCCATATTTCCAACCATGCCCCGTGATGCTCAGCTATTACATGCAATGGCAGGAGGTGAGTTTCACACAATTACATCCGGTGGCATTTTGTTAAACGTGCATGCTTTGGTATAATTGTCGTCTTAAGTATACAGATAATCAAATTTATAGTATTATTTGTTTTCCCATGGTAGCACCAGAATCAGCAGCCGGGGAAAGCCATTGAAAGTGCCACTTTCCACATCAAAGTGACACACCCCTGCTGTTGATTCTGTTTGTACATCAAAGCAGTATTTTGATATCGCCTTGCAATCTTTTTTTTGCTAAGATCCCGTTTAGGCCACGTATAGTGCTGAGTAGGCTATTTGTGACTAAAATCCAGCCTAAAGTCTGTAGTAGTTTTTGTGAGTGTGCCTGAAAGGCTAGAAGACAGCTTGCCAGACAGATGGTCATCCAGTCTTCTCTTGTCACTGTCAGTTGTCTTTAGGAAAGTGAGCTTTCTATCTCGTAGACTGCGCCCATTTTTGCGGCTAGCTGGCGTTTGTGCGGTCCTGGCTCAAGCAGTGGTGTAGCTTCGTTCCAGTACACGAAAGAGTGGTCTGGTACAAACTGTTCACACATGCACAAGAATTTATGGAAACCTGCAAACGTATTTATAAACACTTAGCTAGCTACCCCAGTGCGGATTAAATTATCATGCCGTAGACATTTTATGAGGTTGTTTTAAAATTTGTTTGTACATGCACATAGCCAATAATGATAGACATCGCATTGATGTCACACTGATGATCGCATAGCATCTTTCGCAAGAGCGCATCGCATCGATAATCAAATATCGTCATCGCATTGCACCTCTAATCGCATCGCATGTCGTCATCGCAGTACAGTTTTGATCGCCGATCCCATCGCAGAAGTGGCCGCGTATTCGCGTACGCGATAGAGCGGGTCGACATCAGATAATAAAGCGCATTTTCAGGGCCATGGTACATACTAACATTAGTATGTATTGTCTATGATAACAGCACTGCCGCAATTAAGCGGTACTTTTGCAAGGTACCTTTAATAACGTAGCTAACCGAGCTATTACTGTATTACACCATAATAATCAAGTGAGGAGCCACTGCGTGCCTCCTAGTTCTAACATAATACTCAGACTATAACTTACTTCAAATGAGAGGTGGTTTTACGTTCTGGGACAAAAAGAACTCCAACTGTCTTGTATTGTAGCTACTTGTCTTGTATTGCTAGGTGCATGCAGTTATATACACAGGCAAAAACATAAGGTCAAGGGTCACTCGTATGCGTGCGGTTGAAAGATTAACAAGTGGGTTAGCTACAAGGAAACTACACACTTAGGTTCAGTTTCCGTCGAGTTTCCGTCGTAGCTAGCTTGTTAGAAGCTACGCACTTAGTGACTAGCTGTCTGGTTACGTTTCCTGTGACTGGCTTCCCTAACTGAAAGTATGTGGCTACACTGGCTAGCTTTCTGGGCCAATTGAAAGGAAGTGAACGTCTGGTAATCAATTGTTCTGATGTCTAAGTATGCAGTTGCAGGAATAACAATGTGGTTGAGTTTCCGTTGTAGCTAGCTTGTTAGTACAAGGAAACTACACAGTTAGTGACTATCTTGTTATGTTTCCTGTGACTGGCTTCCCTAACTGAAAGTATGTGGCTACACTGGCTAGCTTTCTGGCGCCAATCAGATAATTTGAAAGAAGTATTTTTGTGGCTGAACATCTGGTAATCACTTGTTCTGATGCCTAAGTAGCTATGCAGTTGCAGGAATAAAAATGTGGTTCAGTTTTCGTCATAGCTAGCAACAAGAGTAGCTACAAGGGAAACTATACGTACCTTGTTATTCCTGCAATATACATATGCAAATCAGGTGACCCATCTTAGACTAGCACGCTGCAACTCCAGTAATCACTAGTAGTTAAACCAATTGGTAGCCTTATACATCAAAAGGGCCAGCTGTGCCAACATGTAGCATATAGTAACTGTTCTTGTGTAAACAATGCCACATCCAGATGTGGCACTGCAGTGACTCATAAAACGCATCATAGCAATGCCACATCGAGATGTGGCACTGCAGTGACTCACTGCAGGGACTTATAACGTGTCACTGCAGTGCCAACATCCAATCATGCATTCCTAGAATGAAACAGTGATCTAATTAGGGAAAAACAATCTCTATCAAAGGACCAGTGAAGGGTGTAAAGCACCATGGTTACAATCTATATTGGTTGTAGTATGGCTCCTCTCTTGTCACATGCCAGATGTGGGCACTGTTGCCACTGGCTCGGGGCTTCCTGTGGTAACAGTGCCCATGCACATCTGGCATGTGGCACTCTGAGGCCATGCTACAACTAGTGTGGTGTGGGTGTCTTTATTTGGTGGACTGGAATGGACCACTGGCTACTGGAATGGACTACTGGAACACTGGATTGGACTACTGGAATACTGGAATGGATTACTGGAATGGATTACTGGAATGGATTACTGGAATGGCTACTTATCTCACAGGATGCTCGTTAGGGGGGAAGGTGGGGCTTGGACCGGACAGTAACCTGGTTCTGCAATGAGATATTAATACAGCAATGTGTATTTATTATTGCAATGTAGCTACCTTGCATTCAGGCTTACCGCCCATACTTTAAATAGGTAATGCTGCAGCTTAACTGTAGCCTTGCCCAGACCCTCGCTCAACTGCTTCCTGTGCATACTGAGCACTTGGCCCTACCCACATGGGTCGTATCTAGACCCAATGTTTCTTATACCAATACTTTATACTGCTCCACAGGTATAGCAGCCTCGTTCCCAGGCCTTTCCCATACGAGCAAACAAAGCAAACGCCACTTTTCTTGCTCGTGTGGAAATGATGAGGCCACAGGTTTAGCATTGTGACTTTGCTTTAGTGATTATGTGCTTTATTCAGTTACACTTACCTTTGTGCAACCATATAAAGCGGGGGCCTGGGAATGAGGCTAGTTCTATGCCGCTTTATAGCTGAAACACTTCTGTGTAGCTATGCATTATCCGTTGGTTACTAGAGTTGCAGCTAATTGCTACAGATGATGGACATTATTGTCATTGATATGTGATATTGCAGCACTTTGACATGTGCATGACCATATGCCACCTTATCAGAGCCATATGCATTGTTTCCTGCCAAACTTGTGTACTATGCTGGCTACATCAGTGTAGTAGAGAGTCATGATTACAACGTACCGATGAGCAGATTGTCATCATAGCACTTTGGCATGTGATCATGAGCTATAATTATCCATACTACGATAGCCATGTAAATTATCACAATCAGCAGAACATTGTTCCCTTACAAATACTGTGTAGCATAAAATGATAATGATGCAACTCCAGCGACTGATCCATTGTTAAAATAACCTTTCCTTTTTAGCAGTGGCATGCATGCATGCATGTATGCATGCATGTGTACGATTGTCAATGATACTTCAAATTTCTGACAGGCATTTTCCAGTAGACCACTCCAGTGCTCCATTAGTCCATTCCATTAGTCCAGTGGTCCATTCCAGTCCACCGAATAAAGACTCCCAGGACAAACATACAATTTACAGGATCAACAAATCACTGGCGTCCATTATCAGCAGTTAAGAATGCTATAGGATTCCTTATCAAGTTTGCTTCTTCTCACAGCCGGTGCAATAGTCCAGAACAGTATCGTGTAAACGTGTACACACAGCCTGCCTTGGTAAATTCTATCCAGCCTGAGAATAACATGATCTAAATCTAACATAAGAACACATTTAGTGCAGGCAATTCTGAGTACACATAATATATAGCTATATAGTGCATAACTCATACAGATTATACTTACCCAGCTTCCTACATTTTCAAAGGAATGGAGTTGCTGATGGGTTTGCTACCTTAAATCTCAACTTCTAATAAGAATTCTGCAAAAGTGGATAGTGAAGTTTTTCATGCTAACTGTATCCTATTATACATGCACTACAGGTGATAATTCTTACTGGTGTAAGCTGCAATGCCAGTTATGGTAGTGAACAGACAATATACATGGCAATCCAATAGCTAGTGGATGTTTAAGTCTTCTGCATGTGAGCCCATCTTCTCAACCATGGAAGCTAGGGCATTGTTAGTATAGTTAGCTACATGTATAACGTAGAAAAGAATGGATGGGAAGGCTATAATCTGATCTGATTAGAGCAAAATGCATGTCTTTTGTAAAGACCTGCCAGATCAGTAGATAGTATAATATTCTCTAGCACAGAGTAAAATTTTCATGCTGGAGATTAGCCGTTATTAAAATGTTGTTGTTGTAGCTACTTTAGGGCTTACTAGTATATGTTACTATAGTAACATGGTACAGCATTTTTTGTAGCGCATGGTAAGAATCCCATAGGAAGCTCTAGAAATACAGGAAATGTGTACACTAAGTATAGCTTAGAGCTTGGGCAGCTATGCTTTAACTAGGCCGAGGCGGAGCATAGAGCTGCCCATGCTCTAGGCCATTTAGTATATGTTACTATAGTAACATGGTATAGTATTTTTTTTTCATAGCACATGGTAAGAATCCCGTAGAGCATAGGAAGCTCTAGAAATACAGAAAATGCGTACATATACTAAATGGCCTAGAGAATGGGCAGCTCTATGCTCTAACTAGACCTTGGCTCTAAGCTATATATGTAGAATGTTATAGTCTGAACACCATGATTTAAAACTGCCATAGAATCATCCTCATTCGCTTTTGTATATTAGTTTCAGACCCCTTGTACTGAGTCTTTTATACAATAAATTGCTCTAAGTCTCTCATAATCTTATTATCAAGTATGCTGACTAGAATGCACATGACTGCACCTAAACCAATTTGATGTGCACGTTGAGTATATGTGACGTATATAACAATAGTTAATCATCTAGTCACATAACTCATGTATTCCAGATTCTTAAGGTTAGGCATTATTATTTGGAGGTAGTATGTAGCTACAATTAAATGACTGGTTAGGTAATAATTCGCCCAGGGGCAAGATTAACTGGTATGGTCCCCTGTAGTCTTGTAAACTTGTTGGTGGTAACCTGACCAGTGCAAAATTCATGGCTCCGGCCTTGAAGGTTAACCGTAGTTTTATCTCATGTATCTATTAATCTGGCATAGTTGAGGTTAAATTGATTACTGATCACTTAAGAGTTTACTGAATGGGAGGGTAAAAGGTATCCCGTCAGTGTAGTGTATAGTGTATAGGCAGTATCCAGCACAAATATTCTCCCTTTTGCCATGCAATGCAGCATCACCACTCGCATTATACCAAAAATCAATGCAGTGTACAAACTTTACAGTCAAAACAATCTTACAGTACAGTGTTCCCTTTTAAGCAACACCTTAACTGCATAGCTAGCTATGTATTTTTGTTCAGTACACTATGAAAATTCAGCTTACTAATAGTCACAAGTAAAGAGTCCAAATACCATTTCAACACTGGCTCTCCTCAAAGCGGCCAAACTGATAACCTGTCTCATCAAATGCACTTGGTACGCGGTACGACCTATAGTTTCCCTCAATCACAGGATCATTGGGATCAGCGACTTCGTAGATAGGACCAGCCTGCTTGTTGCCACTGTACAAGCAGGGTACTAATGATCTGTCCCAAGTACGACGACCCAAATGACCCACAAATGCTCTTTGTGGAGATCCGGCACGTACAACAGTGACTACGTAATCATCGGGATCAACCTCTCCATCTCGCCGAGTTCCAGTGAAAGGAGATAACTGAATTGGAACATTCCAGAATTGACCTGCAGCATACAAAAGGAAAATACACATAGCTATTACAAGTGAGCAAAATAAAAGGGGACATATAAATTAATTATTCTCTAGAACCTAAGATCAAGCATGTTAGCTAACAGACATTGACATTACCGATTATGCCATGGGAATCTCTGTGGCCAAAGTTGAGACCCCTCATAACGTCAAAGCGGAGTGAATCAAAAGTAATGAGATCATTGGATACTGGGCTCTTAGTGGTACGAGTCTGACAGGTGATCCACATTACAAGACTCTGCTCCTGGCAGTTGGGCACTGTAACTCGAACCCTTCGTACCATAGTAAAGCGCCTGATAGTAATTTCATTCTCGGAGTACCGACTTCCATTAATAGCCATGCCATCTAGCTCCACAGAACAGTTCTCAAGGTTCACCAAAATCTCCCTGCAATTCGAAACAGCATCTACAGCTCGAATAGCTATTTGTCTAATAACATTCAATTCACCATCAGCAATACCGATGTAGTGAGCATTGACTGAAGTGCACTCATCAGTGACAAAGTTAAACCATTGATTTGCTTCCCCATGTATCTCATAGCATAGAGAAATTCTATCAGTGTTCAAGTTCAGGCTCTCTAGGTCACGCACATTTAGAGGCACAGCGAAGAGAGGATCGCCAATGACAGTGTCATTTACTTTAATCATTGCACCAATAGCTGAGGGGAAAGAATGAAGAGTGAAATATAAACTCCTGGCTGTAATGCAGCAAACTGTAGACATGACTCATACGGGCTTAGCATTGAGAATTTCAGATTGTTTGTAAGGTCAAAGTTTATGCATGGCTGGCAAGATTGTAAACTATGAGACAACTATTTTTTCATGTCTAATACAGATGCGTGACCATGTTATGGTTCTTAAAAGAGTTGTCTCAGATTCGTATGAACATTATCAGTTTCACCAAAATATCTTCATGTGACACGAGAGTGTCTCATGGAAATCGTGATCCTCACATGACTACTTTAGCAACTACTAAGTAATTACATACTGACTCCACCCCTAGCTGGTTAAATGACCCTTATCTGTGTAGCTACTCTAGTAGCATCCTTCTTGCCGACCTAGGCCTTGAACGTCACTGCTTTTGAGTTCAAATTTCGACTGCAGGCTGCGTACAGCGAAACTGATGAAATTAAGTAACTATTATTTATTGCATTTTTCTTGTATCTTACATTCAGATATTTTATATATTTATTTAAAACTGTTATATGATACTATAGGTCCAAAGTTTGAAACGTGTGTACTATGTGTAAAGATAAGATTTTAACATCGCAAAACAGGCAGCACAATGAAGGGGCTGAGCTTGACCAAGACTGGAACACTGTATAATAGATAGCGTGATCAATCAGTTTCAATCAGCTTACTTTGCATCTCCGCTCGTCCATGGCAGCAAATGGCTTGTTCTCAAATACGTGAGAACATATACGGACTAGAAATTCCAAATATCCATGGTCCGAAGTATAAATTATAATTTAGCTACATCCAATGCGTATGTCCACATCTCAGCTCTCCCACCATGCTTACACCCGTATCTGTATTTGTCCGCCGTACATACACTTGGCAGTGTGGACACGCTCAATATAAATGAACTATACATGATAACAATAAGCGTGTCACCAATTAAAAAGCTGCCACTGCATATACATGCTCAAGTTTCCAAGCAACAGCAGTCGTAGGAACATGCAATAACTGAGAAGGTGTGCAATCACTCCAGACAATTCTAGTTATATTCATGAAGTACTCACGCCTGCACTCTGGTGGTGGTACTGCTGGATATGTTGCAGAGTTCCCATCCGCAGCCGCTGTGCATGTCGTGGTTGGATCTCCGATCAGCTCAAAGCCCGGGTCACAGGTGTAGGTAGCAGTGTCACCAACTGAGTTGCCAGTAAATGTCCTCATGCCATTCACAATCAGTGGAGGATCAGGACACATCATTACTGCAGCGCAAAGAACATGCGAACAATATACTAATTAGTGAATAAATACACTCCCAAGCATAAAGATTTAAGGGGGAGGGGGGGATTCTATGGCTTGAAGGAGGGGCACAGAGTGACAAACACACATACTATTATGTAATGCTTGATATGAAGGAGGGGTCACAGAGGGTTTCTCTACTTTCAGTTTCTGTAAGGAGTTATGGCCAAAACACAACCATATACATTTTAAATGTCTGTTTATGAGACTTCATCAAGGCACATGTTCAAAATGGTGTCTCTGTCTTTGCACACGAAGATTCAGAAGTCTACGACACAGATTTATTAAGGAAGGTTTACTACAGCTGCTAGATTAGCAGAGTTTGTGTAGCCTCTATATAAGTCGAGTTTGCAGGTTTGTGCTGTAGGATCTACTGGTTTGTAGTCTAGTAGTCTCGTCTAGCCAGACCATCACACAAACTTTCTGGAGACAGTTGCTAAAATTCTCTCATGCAAAAGAAGTTTGGTGCTCTCCAAATGTAAATTTCTGTGTAATAGTTGTGTATTCTATACACAAACTGTCAGATATTCAACCTTCAGACATTCACACTAGCTGTGTATTCCAGATGAAAACTGTCCACTGTGCTGGATTTATGCAGATAGATGGACAGACAGAAGAAAATGCTTACTCCACCTTGTACATGTACAGAGCAGTAAAGAGAGAGAAAGTGATGATGATTATTAGCCTGGACACTTACAGTCATTATCCAGTATCTCCACGAAAATGAGATCCGGAGCAAGTCGTATATTATCAGAAAGGCCATCTTGTCCAGTAACAACTTGTACACTGAAGAACTCCAATTCTTCCAGTAAAGTATCATCATTGATGTGGACATCAATGCATGCTCGACGGATCACATCAGTGATAAAAACAAAATGACTATCTGTTCGAAGTTCTGTATAGTCACCAGGATCTTCATTATGAAGAAAGAAGAATGATCAGCTAACTCTTAATTAGACAAACTTTACAACAACTTACCAGCGGCAGTGCCACGAATGGTGCCAATAAAAAGCATCACACTGAATCCTGTAAGGTCGTCAAATTCATCTATGTCTAGTATCCTGAGACAGACATCGGCAGAGCCTCGAGTTTCATTCACAATGGTAAGATTTCGCTCCCATCCAATGGTCAACTCTGTCAGACAGAAAAAGGTACACTAAGTACACTACATGTAGATACCACTGGACATGTGCTTGGGGTCCCTCTGTACAAACTATGGACATGAAACCAGCACTGCAAAACGGAAACATTTCATTAGGTCCTTATGGCATGCAATTGCTACTGCAGTGTTAGTTGCCAGCGTTGGCACATTACAATATGAAAGCAAGATAATTACTGTATAATATCATGGGTAACGTTAAAGCTCTTTTCCCAACGCACACACACATGCATGCATGCACACACACAGTACACATACACATACACAAATTTTAAACTAACCATCATCATCTACAATAACAACAGTTGTCCTAGCAAAGGGACCACCATCTTGACCAACCACGACACGAGGTGCTCCTGAAGTAGTTAGCTCAATGGTAAAATCTTCATTAGGTTCAGGAAGTCAGTCTTGGAGTACTTCAATTACAAGTGGTATAGACTGTCCAATAGGCCAAAATGGAATGATTACCCTTGCTTCGATCGTATGATAATCTCCACCAGTTACACCTGTCAGTCGTGTTGCCGTACCATCTATATACTGACCAATCACATCAAATTGTAGCTCTGATTGCAGGTTGTCCCCTTTGATGATTGGGGTTGAAAACGGCTCTGTAAAGGCATGAGGTTCTTCAGAGACTGTATACCGCTCTTGTTCAAAACCAATGGGAATAGCTGTAATAAAAGAAAACATACGTAACAATCACAATACAGTAATTTCACTCATTTCAGTGAACTGCACTCCCAAGTGTAAAGATTACAGGTCAGCAGAGAAACAAGTGAGCCAGCAGAGAGAAAGGACATATATAATAGCAGGTAATACAAGACTCACGTTTAACTTACATGTAAGTCTATGCAAGGAAGGGTAGGTGAAATACACAACTACACTCTCACTATTCAAGTAGCAGTACCACAGTTTAGTTGTTAGCTAATGCTTGCATAGCTACACACACTACTGCTCTTTGCATACTTGGCATGAGTTACGTACATAGTTGGACAGTAATTTCTGGCACGTACAGGGGAATGAACATCAGATTTAACTCCCTGAAAACAAAGTTTAAGCTGTAGCAAATGAAAATATAATATGCGTGTGTGTGTGTGTGCTTAAAATGGTGTAGCAGTTGCCTACACAGTGGTATGACGTGTCAAAAGGAAAGCTACAGCAGAGTCATCTACCCTCTTTATTGCGTACAATCTGAATAGCAGCAGTGTTTTGTTTCGCCAGGCAGGTCCTGGTTGCATACAAGGTGTAGCAGGTTGCTGCAATAATATCACAGCACACTCAATTGTGGAGCATTAGCAAGGATAGTTAGACCACAAACAACTGCAAGGCAATATATGGGCAAGGATCGTACATGTAGGTCATAGGAATGCAAAGCACTGAGAGCAATGCAGGTACTGACCCTATTTAATGCACATCATCGAGGTCAGGTTAGCCTAGCAGTTACACTAATGTATATCTCATGGCAACTCCCTTCTATGTTGAAGCGCACTCCAAGTCCTGAAAGAAGCTGTTTTACACCTAGCTTAGACATTGCAAGCAATACAGGCTTCAAACTACCAAACACGTGCTCAGTTGAGCTTTTGGTTCTGTTAGCTATAAACGAAAATGGCATACAACGGCAAGCGTCCACTTGAGAGCGCTAATAAATCACTGCTTAAAAGTTCTAGTTCTTTGAAAGCGCTCTGGTATGAGTGCAATGCCCGAATGCAGATGCTGCTTCTTTGTGTATTAATCATTGTAATTGCAATATTGTGGTAGCCTTGGCTGAAGAAACAATAATAATCAGAAGAAAAACACAATTTGCTCGTTTAGCGACTTACCGATATGGTGCTTCAGCGGTGCTCTCCAGCAACGCTAAGAGTCTTGTTACTGATGAAAACACTCGAGGCTTATGACTACACGTAAAGCAGACTTTTAGACGTACCATTTTGTACACAGTTAATGCGGCGGCCATTTTTATTGGTGCCATCCATCTAAATGGAGTACTACCATAATCCAAACCTATTAAAATATTCCTTATGCATTTTACACAATTATGTATAGTACCAGGAGTGCAGGAGCTGCCGAAGGCAGTGAAGGAGCATTTAACTTCCCATGTTACATTGAAATATAAATGGCACCACCAGATTCAAATCGTATACTTCCTGATATGCAGTTCGCTGCACAGCCGGGTGACATCACAAAAAGCATGTTGCGTTAGCAGTTGAGCTGGCTTTGCAATTATAGCAGTTAATGCCTACACAGCATGGCTTCTTAGGACGACCAGCATGTGTTGTGAATTCAATTAACGGTGCGTGCAGCAAGACCCAGTTCCATTTCCAAAGTGGGTGGCTGAGTATGCTGGGGCAGCTTAGGCAGCAGTTATGCCATTTTCTAGTTTGCAAAATGGTGGAAACCTGATGTAGGTGGCATGGTAAGCTACTGCTCTTTGTGGCTAGTTTATTGCGTTTCCAAGTGTCTCCATATGTGGCAGATGCTGCCAGCCTACCTTTTTGTGCCGCAATGGCGCTAGGCTCAGGCTAGACAGGTAGCTCCTAGCTACTAACAGTCCTTTGTTGCTAGTTTGTAGTTACCTACACAGTGGTATGACGTGTCAAGGTAGATGCTGTACATAGTGGTCCACAGCGTTCGTTTTGATAGAACCGAGTTAAATGCTCCTTTGCCGCCTTTGGTGACCCGTGTGCTCCTGATAGTACGTCTATTCACTAACTGTCATCATCGATGATCCTTCCCAAAGCGGTCAAACCATCAGTCCTTTCTGGAATTACTCTGAGTGGATCTATGGGACTAATCACCTCTACTCTGATTGCAAAAATCTGGTCTGCTTCATGGATAGTGTCATCTGTTATACCCATATTGAATCCTATAGTCTCTGTGCTTCTTTCACTAGCAAAGGTGACTCGCACACGCATGATAGAGAAATCAGCGACACCTTTGGAAATATGGTAAGAGACAGTCATGATTCTGCAACTGATAGTAGCCTACATCTGAGCTTACTTGTGGCAGTTTGAGTGTTAGGATCAAAATTGGGGTCCGTCTGAGTGGGATCAAGGGAATTGGGAAGTTGGCCACTATCCCTTGCAAAAGTGAGATTTAATGGAATAATATCAACAACCAAATCGACAGCTATAGTCGTAGATAGTTGCAGTTGGGGTTGTATGACATTCCGTGCTTCTGTATTAGAATAATCAACTTCAGTGAACTGAAGTGTAGCATCTGGAAAAAAAAGAGAGTCCATAATATAATACACAATGTAGTATTATGTTAACTTACACACTCAATTGTAGTTCTATTGGTATAGGAATGACTTCACCCACTCATGGGTTATGTGCCTATGTAGCCCACACGTTTGCAGTTATCCTCAGGCGAAGCCGAGGGATAAATACAAACAAGTGGGTTATGGCAAATAACCCATGAGTGGGTGTAGTATATCTGACTTATACCACATTTTGCATGCGCAAAGTCCAATTATATAAAGCTGCAACAGCTTATCTTAGTAACTGCAGAAAAAGCCAAAAATGTTGCAGCCGGACCCCAGCTCTCCAGTTAGCTTTGTTTTAATAACAAGAAACTACCTCAATTATGTGAGTCCAGACATGCCTACCATTGACTGACCCAAAATTACAAAACTACCCGAATATCACAATGAAAGCTCTCATTGTGAAGGCTAAAGTAAGCTTACTCACCTTGGAGATTTGCCTGATAATATATAATATTATAAAAATCATGAACATAATATTATGTTGGCTGACCAACGTAATGAGTCAGAGCTAGCCATACTTTTTTGTGTACTTGAGGCCCTTTTATGGCAGAAGCTAGTATTGCTATCACCAGTTTGTTCTAGCTTTGTAGCTTCCATTTCTGTAATTTTTGGTTTTAGTCATCAACAATTGATAAGCAGGTAGAGCGTGCAAGTACTACATCTCAGGCCACGAGCCCTCCAATGCTTGACTAATGGTCGAAGCAACTTTGTGAAGACATAGCAGGCTGTAGCCAAACCAAAGGGGAGAACCCGAAAGACGTAAAACTGTCAGTGAGCACCTGTACCCTAGCTGAATCCTAAATAATCCCAGAACTCTTTGTGTATGTCCACGTCGTGATAGCCTGACTTCAGGTCGAAAGTGGTGAAAAAATTTCCCCGACTAAACATCTGTGGGACTAACTTGATGTCTTCATAATTGAATTTGTCCTTCTATAGAAAGGAATTGATGTATCGAAGATCAACAACCAAGCGCATTTTGCCTCGAGCATTAGTAACTACCTGCAATGGACTGCAAACTTTCGGACAGCATTCCACCTCTGCCACACACTGGGTCTGCAGTAACTCTGCAATGACTGTTGATACGAAGGCATCATTGCTAAGGGCTGATGAATGGTTGCGATGACACATTGGCTCTGGGGTAGCAAAAAATGGCAAACGGTAGCCCTCAGTAACTATGCCACGCACAAAATCAGAAGCCTCTAGCTCTTCTAACCAAAAAGTAGAATGCTCTCTAAGCCGACCTTGAACTGAGATAGGCGGTACGTCACCAACTGGTTCAGCGTGGGCCTCATAGGAATGCAGAGATCCCACCTCCTGCTCGATAGGTAAACATAAATCAACAGCTGGCGTGAAACCCAGATAAGGAGGATCACCCGAGGTGGCCGCATCTAGAGTAGAACAAAAGACTAACGCTGAACAACATGTCGCGAACGAGCGCAGCTGCCATATTACAATAGAAACGAAGACACACACACATGCATGTCCACAACAATTGAACAACAAAACACCAGCCATTATACACAACTGAACAAGAAGCAGCTGCCATATCATACAGACGACAACTTCTACACATCCATTGCATTAAAATTATATTATACTAGCCTATACAGCGTACTGCAACGTCCTGCCTACTTGGCTGCGCCGTACATAGCACGCAATAACGGGCACGACCTTCGAAAATGCCTTTCTTTACCACACTGGAAACAAGGACCGACCACCTGGCGAGCACCAACAGGCAAGCTTGAACTAGCTACACCATGCGGCAGAACTGCGCCCCCAGACTGCATGCAGCAACGCTGAAAACTGCCTAGGGAAATGCTGGCTTAAGTTGGGTGAGTGGCTGTGCCACCGAACGATCTCCCACCTCTGCTGAACTTATTTTTATTTGCAGCCTTCTGGCTAGCAGATTTCACTTTTTTAGCCACCCTAAGTTCGGCCCTGTAGATACGCTTCTCGTCGTCCGAGTTTGACACCAGTTCATCGTCATCGTACTCGTTGACCGTAATCCACCCGTGTTCCGACCTATCCCCTATTCTAATCAGTTTTTGTCTACTGACACACAGCTCCTCACCTTCCTGGAGGTCTTTCTTGGCCTTCTCCACCGCCGGCGGTGTCAGTTCCAAAGCCCTGGAAGCACTCTCCAACTTACCGCGCAGCTTTTCGTTGAAACGGTACTGCTCCTCGTGGCCCTTCTTCTTGAATTCAGGAAACTTGTCGGCCTTTACTCGCTTAGCGAGACGGTCATGTGCCTCCTCCTGCTCGCTGGAAAGCTCGCGCTTCAGCTGAGCCAGTTTGGAATCTAACGCCGCCTCGGTCGTTGTGCGGACGTTTCGAATGGCTGACATCAGTTCGTCGAACTGTCCTGCA
Source organism: Phakellia ventilabrum (assembly GCA_963921505.1). Classification (NCBI taxonomy): domain Eukaryota; kingdom Metazoa; phylum Porifera; class Demospongiae; order Axinellida; family Axinellidae; genus Phakellia; species Phakellia ventilabrum. The sequence continues at coordinate 3,888,474 of OY997382.1, forward strand.
GAAATGCCGCTAGCTCCCGGCTAGTTACTGCCTGACATCGTCCAGGAACGCTTATAGTAGAGTGGCTTAGTAGTCTTCGGGGGTCACAATAGGAGCTTGCAATAGTACGTAAAATTTCTTCACCTTTGCCGTCTACTGCCACAAGCGAGACTGAGATGCACATCCCTCAAAGCGCCTGCTTATATACCCCAAATTCCCGTGCGCAGTCACGAACTGCGCACCATATGCACCGCGCATGCATAACGCCAGTGATGAGAGCTTATTTTCCGTCTAATTCATTGCGTTCAAACGACAGAAAATACATGAATAAGCAAAGCCTACCAAACTAGTTTAGATCTAGAATAAGCTAGGAGATTCAAGACGGCATAAGACTTTGAACTTCTCAACAGCTGCAATACCTACAAGTATATTATGTAGCTTTTCTCAAAATGTGAGCAGTATTAAAAACATGGCTGACCACACCGAGACAAAGTACCTAGAGCTAGGTATATGAGACAAGTGATTTATGTGAAGCTATTGCTGCAAACATTATGTAGTAAACAATAGCATAGGGTAGGTACACAATTCACTTACATGCATGCGATGTAGGAACAATTTAGAGACAGTGACATACCACAAAAAATCTTGTAATGCCATTCTGTGTGACACACTAAGGCTCAATCTCTAAGCCATTGACTGGCCCACAGCAAAGCACAAAATTAGCTGCCAAACTGCCAGTACGAACAATAAAAGCTATCAATATGAAGGCTAAAGTAGATTTATTTACTCGGAGATTTGCTTGACAATATACAAACCATGCACATATTATGTTAGTTGAGAAGCAGGAGGGGTTACTGAATAACACAATGAGTCAGACCTATAGTCCCGCTTTTCGGCATACTGGTACTTAGAGGCTCTATTATGGCAGCAACTAGCCTCGTACCCAGGTTAGGCAGAAGCTAGTGCTCCTTTCATCAACTTCTATGGAGCTTGGTAGCTTCCATTGCCATGATTTCTCTTCTGACAGTAAACTAGTCGTCACTAACTTATAGGTAGGCATATTGAAACTTCATAATCTTAAAAATTATTTGACTTTCACAAACAATTCTTACCTTCCAAATCTCGAATCACAACACTTATTTCAGGAATAACAAACAGGCCAAGTAGTCCTCCAGCAAGTATACGCGTTGCAGTAGGATTGGCTGGATCCAGACTTAAAGTAAATCCCTCAGCTGGTTCCAGTGCTACACCGTCCACCCGAACAGCGACCGAAACATTAAATGGTGAAGGATTCGCTCCAAATAGTGCATGCGTAGTATCTTGGACAAAGAAATCTCCATTGATACTGGACACTGCAGATAAATAAATTAAAAGTGTATGAAGAACCATTGTACAACCCTGGATCAGGACTTAATATAACTCCTGTTGGTTGCAAGCCTAATTACCAAGCTAGCCGGCAGTACACTATTATGGGTTCCACTCTCTACTAGACATAAGCAACAAGTATAAAAGAAAAAATGTTACAGAAAAACTAGCAGATGCTGCTCCACTCTTGCACATCTCAGCCATCGCAGACAGCCAATTAGAACAATAGTATGTGTGTGTTTTCATTTGAAATCATTACTACAACCACTCCTACTATCCCTTACTATACAATAAACCCCAGTTACTGCTGGAAGCCTGACCTTGAGAATCAGGAATGGTGGGTTAAAACGCTTTTTGATGGCATGCCAAATCTCCCCACCCATCCAGCATTTATACCAGTTTAGCCAAAATGTTCTTGAGCTCCAAACCTTCAAAAACATATTCAAATTCGAAAACAAAACAAGAAGCTTGTTGGTATGCCTCTAGGTTGTTATTGGTAACAAGAAAATTTATCTTGTAATTGTGTAATTAGAAGATTACCTTGCAAGGGACAGCTGCATCCTTCTACACTGTATATGCTTGGTAAGTCCAGTATTAGCTATCACAGGAAGCTGAATGCCTTCTATAATGAGACTCTTAATGCTACTATGAAACTTTTGAAACAGCATAGGGTACCTACTGCAAAACGCAAATCCTGTGGTACTGGAAGCCTTGTTGTAGGAGCCTGTGGGTAAGAAGCTTATTCCTACTGCTAAACCTCTGAGAGCTATCACATATTCTAGCTATTCTTACCAGTTGTGAGATATATACTCCATAAGCTGGTGAAAGGGGAATGTTACTACAAAGGTAAGGGAAATTAACTATGTGAAACCCAAAGCCATCTCTCTTGTCGTATACATCTGTTCTAAATCTGCCATGCTCTATCTCTATCATAATGTCTAAATACGAAAGCTTATTTGAAGCTTCAGTCGTCTTCTTAAGCTGTAACTCCATAGGATATATACTAGCTATGTCGTCATCAAAGCCAGGATTATTAATAGTAAGAAGATCATCTATATAACGTACAGTAAAGTTAAATTTTCTTGCTTTGGAAGGATTATTTCGTAGGGTATCTTTAATGAATTTGAATTCGTAATAAAAAAGAAAAAGATTCGCCAGTAAAAGAGCACAATCTGTACCCATTGGTATGCCCACTACTTGTTTATATACCCTATCACTCACCTGTATGTATATATTATTTATTAAGTACCCTACGTATTCAACAAGCTGACCCTCTGTAAGAGAGATACCAAACTTACCCCTTTGTGTCGACCAATACGTCTTACCTCGCCCTTCAACCAAATAAGTAGCCCCTCTCTTTCTATATGCCGCTACAATTAATTCTCTCAAACTATCCTTTAACAACTGGTGTGGGATACTAGTATACAAAGTAGAAAAATCATAACTGTCAAAACACTCTACCCTTCCACCACCATTAATTAATACTACTAAGCATCTGTAAAACCTCAATTGAATTATTAATCACCCAAAAACTATTAACATTGCTATTATTAAAAATTCCACTACAATAATCCTGATAATGCGTTAAAACCGAGGTCAAACACGCTGTAAGTAACCCAGAAAGAGGCTTTGTAGTACAAGCATTAGAAGCTGCTATAAACCTATTACCATATGGATTTTCATATAACTTAGGCAACCAATAATGTAATGATTACTCTGCAGTAGAGTGATTATGAGTGCACACAATACTGTCTCACTCATTACTGATTTTCTATTTAACCGCTCAATTAAGCATCAAGGGAAAATACACTGCCAAGTGTAAAGTACAGCAGGCGAGTAGAAGCGAATGTAACTGAATCACAACTTGGGTGGGGCGAGACGGAGCCTGTTGCGAAAAAAAACAAAACGGAACCATGCTGCTACGAAAAAGTGATCTGTATCTGCAATATATTTGCAAGGGTCAGCCATGGCTGCTACGGGAGAGTGGACAGACGAGCTGCGCTACTTGAAACTCACATGTACATCACAGAACTTATCGGCAAGGAAGGTGGCTACAGACGCTACCACTACAGTCTGTAAAGAGTCCGGATGGCTATAAACTCATTTGAAGCGTTCAGAGACCTGAGGCTTTTCTGCCCAGGGTCACAATAACTTAAAGTCAGACTCCGTAAGAGTTCCCTTATCACTTTGCACGCCCATTAAATAGTAGTAGTACTTCTAACATAGTAATAACAGGAAGAATGAATCTTTAAAATGACTAGGACTTACCTCAGAAAGAAGGGAAAAAAGGGTGAGAATCCCCTCGAACCCCCAACCTCTGCATCGCATCGGCGACATCGCCGAAACAATACAAGAGGCCTGGGTACTTACGTGAACAAAAATTCTGCTTTTATACCCGTGACGCATAAATGCATTGTGGGTGTGCAAAGTGTTAAGGTACTGTGTAATGCTACCACAATTAGGGCTATCCCTTTTATGTGACATATCTTGTGACTAACAGAGAGAACTGGAATAATACCTCTCTCACTTAATTAACTAGTCTGGTAGCCCCACTTACCTGCACCTCTTTCTTCAATTGCTATCTGGAAATTTGCCAAACTCAGAAAGGTTATAAAAGTTTGCACAGCCCCTCCTTTAACAAAACCTGTTTGCAGCTCATAAGTCTCAAATCGCTCATCAAGAGTAATGTCTGTCCCATTAAACCATCCAAACACTGTAAAAAAACAAAAAAAAAACTTTTTGATTGGTGCATACTTTAGATATCTAATATTGTACTATCAGTACTAAGAAATCCAGTATTATACTCACAACCATTCGTATTGATACTCTTGAATAAATAGCATATAGCTTCTCTCCATTGTACCCCAGGCAGAGCACAGAGCCTATAGAGGCCTCATCAGATGACTAATATGCTCTGGTAAACACAACAAGATCTTTACAGCATTGAAATCAATATCAGAAGCCAATAAACATATTATCTTGCACTCAAGGGATCATGGCTGAACTATTTTACATACCAATGCAGGCAGTACAGCCTTCAGATCCTGCTCGAGGCTCAAAGAACTGTCCATTTGGGCCGAGACAGCATTCTTCTATGCTTGCAGCTTCAAATTCACCGTCAGCAGTTCCACAATTCAATTCCCCAGTACTGGAGGGTGTAGTGAAGCATCTAAACTGTGCACTTCCTGTCGGGAATAAATGTTCCCGTGTGAGTTGGTGATTTCTGCTGAGAACCCAGTGCAGCATGCAAGGCCATGAGACTGACGTGAGCTGGGTAGTTAGATTGGCATGCTGAATATATGATGATGTCCCCTGAAACTGACTGAGGTGTGTTAAGCACCAAGGTTAATATCAGAAGTGCCCGCAGACTGATGCTATTATATTCAGCATACAGGTACCAATTGCAGCTTCATCACTTAGTCTGAAAATCAAAGTACAAGTTGATATGTCCAATATCATATGATGATGTCTGCACTTAGCATCATTCCCAGGCCCACGTGCACGTTTCATTTTTGTCACGTGTGTGACGCGTAGGGTTGAAGGGTGGTAAAAGGGTGAATTTTTGCATGGGCGAGGACAGCTGCAGTTCTCAGACAATGATGGAAGGCAGCGAATCTATACATTCAATGGTATGGCCTTTTTTTCCCCAGGCCATCCCTACTACTGACTGCTACAATAGCTTGTAGCAACGTGTACACAGCAACAGCTGCTATGTGCTGTGCCTCCACTGATATGTGTGCTCATGTAAACAGGCAACAGGTTAGCTGAGGTACATAACATTGTGCTCTTGTAAACTGGCAGAAGGTAACTCAGGCCACCAGACTGCTTATTAAATAATGAGTAATTACAGTCAGACATCACATGTAGCTTGATAATTAATGGTTTGAAACTTTCCATGCACTTGAGGCTCTCCAGTCTCCTCTGCTAATAGAATACTTTTGAGATAGTTACTGAATGTTCTCTCACTACCTGAGCAGTCTCATGTGACAGAATTAGTAGCTACCAGTAGGGTGGCTAGCTCAAGAGAATCAACTGTGCCCTGCTGCACCCCACTAAAGATAGCAGTTAAACTGCGCACTTCCTGAGACATATGATCCATAATACTGACATTAATAAACGAGTCATAACAATGAAAGTCCATAGAAAAGAAGACCTAACTAGCTACTATACAGTAGCATTTGAGGTTTTTATGTTCTGTCTGCCGCTCTCAGAAACCACCTGAGTGCACAAATTATATGTATTCCCCAACTAATGCTCTGATTCTCACTATTCTAGGCCGGTGAGGATTTAATAATTGCAAATTGTGAGTTTGTTTTGAGTGTGCATGCAACACATGTGCAATAACGCATGTATACGTAATCAAAACCTGGTCTACGGTATCCTTACCTATATACTCTAATATATACTGCATAAGTGGACCAGATATACTGACCGCGCTCGGCTGGTACTGAGATAGCTTCCAGCGAAAGTGCTGACACCGCAATTTTCGTAGTGCGATTTCCATTTAGCTATCAAAACTTACCACAATAGATACCTACCACCTTTTTGCCATCTAGGCAACACAAAGCTAAGCTAGCTTGACTTACCTCGAACTATTGAGACTGCAAACCTACAAACCTCCGTGGCATAGTGACGTAATTTAGCGCACGTGATAATTGCGGAGCGAGGGTCTGGTGCGCGTGCGAGAGCTAGAGAACTAGGAAGCTATATGAGTCAGAGATTAGATTGTGTAGCCAAGTTGATCCATTCTACAGCTGCTTTTAGCTTAGACTGACCTGTTGCTGAGCACAACCTTCAGCTGAATGATTTATATAAAAATACCCGGCTGGTTTTTAGATATGAAATATCAGTCTTGTTCTGTTGACAAATGGGCTTCCCCGCCTAAACAGTCATTAAAATCAACTCCCTTGGGATATTATGTTTTAGCTCTGGGACATGCACTGTGCCTGAATACCCTCTCGGTACACTAAGTTATGTTCTCCTGAGGGTGATGATTGCGCAGGCGGCTCTTTAACACACTTCCGGCGTCAACAGTGCGTCTGTTGACGCCGGAAGTGTGTTAATGACTATGTGAGGCTCACCCCAATCACATGCATATTAAATTGCCGCTTTAATACAGTCGAGTATCTTATGTGCTATTATGCAGTACAGTATATCTCGTTTGTTGTTCGCAAAAGAGGTAACGTACACTTACCTAGTGTGACGGTTATGATGAGAAACAACGCTCTGAGCAGTGCCACACTGCTGATCCCGCGAAACATCAGCATGGCGAATCACCGGTACCAACTTACGTATAGTCGTTCCGTCAGTGAGGTCTGCAAGCATTCTTGTAACTGGAGCGGTGACAGTATCAGCCCGGCAATCAAATTGCGAAATTCTGTTCACTGATTGGCTTAATGACGCTGACCCTAGAGAACAATGTATATATACGGAGATTATAACAGGAAGTAAAAATGTGCATGAGCAGAATCCAACTCTTAGCTAATTAAGTCTACATCCAAGAAGGGAGCAGCTGCAAGTCGGCCAGGATTGCATGCATCAGTAAAAACACAATCCTGTCACAGCCATGCAGAGTATACTCTTTATCCTTTCAGGGAATTTTGGTCCTCTACTACGACCCAGTGAGGAAGATGAGCCCCTCTACAGCTGTCTGATAGGAGCATGCAGGACAAACGGGTGTCTTTATTTGGTAGACTGGAATGGACCACTGGACTACTGGAATGGACTACTGGAACACTGGATTGGACTACTGAAATACTGGAATGGATTACTGGAATGGATTACTGGATGGCTACTTATCTCACAGGATGCTCGTTAGGGGGGAAGGTGGGGCTTGGACCGGACAGTAACCTGGTTCTGCAATGAGATATTAATACAGCAATGTGTATTTATTATTGCAATGTACCTTGCATTCAGGCTTACCGCCCATACTTTAAATAGGTAATGCTGCAGCTTAACTGTAGCCTTGCCCAGACCCTCACTCAACTGCTTCCTGTGCATACTGAGCACTTGGCCCTACCCACATGGGTCGTATCTAAACCCAATGTTTTCTTGTTTTGATGTTTATACTTTATACTGCTCCACAGGTTTAGCAGCCTCGTTCCCTATACGAGCAAGCAAAGTGAACGCCACTTTTCTTGCTTGTGTGGTAAATGATGAGGCCACAGGTTTAGCATTGTGACTTTGCTTTAGTGATTATGTGCTTTATTCGGTTACACTTATATACCTTTGTGCAACCATACAAAGCGGGGGCCTGGGAATGAGGCTAGTTCTATGCCGCTTTATAGCTGAAACACTTCTGTGTATACATTATCCGTTGGTTACTAGAGTTGCAGCTAATACAGACAATGGACATTATTGTCATTGATATGTGATATTGCAGCACTTTGACATGTGCATGACCATATGCCACCTTATCAGAGCCATATGCATTGTTTCCTGTCAAAGTTGTGTACCATGCCGGCTACATCAGTGTAGTAGAGAGTCATGATTACAACTGATGAGCAGATTGTCATCATAGCACTTTGGCATGTGATCATGAGCTATATCCATACTACGATAGCCATGTATTAAGTTATCATAATCAGCAGATCTTTGTTCCCTTACAAATACTGTGTAGCATAAAATGATAATGATGCAACTCCAGCAACTAATCCATTGCTAAAATCCATTTTAGCAGTGCATGCATGCATGCATACGATTGTATATGATACTTCAAACTTCTGACAGGCATGCTCCAGTAGTCCACTCCAGTGCTCCATTAGTCCATTCCAGTATACAGTCCAGTGGTCCATTCCAGTAGTCCAGTTGTCCATTCCAGTCCACCGAATAAAGACTCCCAATTAGTGTAGGGTTTAGGCCACAAAGTGGGTAATTTGTTCCTTACTATGGAGAAACGTCAAGTTCCATAGGGACAAACAAATTACCCACTTTGAGGCCTACCTCCTACCTTCATACTCAGATATCTGGAATTTAGGTAACCACTAAGTAATCAAAACAACTGCGCATTTTTTGCAACGATATACACGCAAAAACATGACGATTGTTTTAATCCTGCTTGGTTACCCCAGTTGCAATTTGAGCGTTAATTTATATGCATATATAGCTGCATGAATAACTAGCAGTCAGTCTTTCCCTCGCTAGCAACAGTCAAATTATCTGAAAGGAAGTATTTCTGTGAGTGAACATCTGTAGCTAATCAACTGATCTGATGCCCAAGTATGTAGTTGCAAGAATAACAAAGTAGTTGAACTTCCTTTGTAGCTAGCAACAACGGAAACTCTAAGTACTTTGTTATTCCTATACAAGATGCATGTACAAATGAGGTGACCCACCTAGCACTCTGCAACTGCAGTAACCACTCACTGACAGTTGTTATTTAATTTTACAGTGATATATAGGTTGGAGCACTCGATTCCAGACTTCCCCCAGCATTTGTTGCTTGCAGTACTTTCGTAGGGGGAGCCTGGAAGCTATATGAGCCCTTATTGATACAGCCATAGGCGTAGGAAGCAGTTTCACTTTGGGGGGGGGGGGGGCTGAACTTGTAGGCTGCCATAGGCCATAGGGCGCAAAGCGTGGAAAAAAAAATTGCCAAAATTTGTAAGCCATCAGGAAGCGCCCTCGTAGCATCTCAGTGCATTCTAACTGTTTTTGCTCTCCTAGCTAGTTCGAACAAACTGTTGATTCACAGGGCAGACTATGTCATTTGCACGAATAACCAGCACTTCCATGCTAAGTGCCGCTGCTGCTGCGCGTCAGTTGGGTAGCGCTCTCAGCTATTACAGCTGTCAAACTAGAGTAACGGGCATCTGCACAGAATATAAAATACCAAAAATGTGACCACATGTACAAATTATGATAAATTTATTCTTCTGTTTCTATCAAGTCCAGAAAAGTTTGTAACTGCATCATTAAGTGATAGAGCACTTCGGAATAAGCAACAAGGCCGAGTGATGTTTCATCTCTAACAACCAGCTGGGTGGTTGTTTTTTTTTGTATAAATCACCCACATATGAACATCCTGAACTTATGTTCTTGCTGGTGAGTCCCCTCACTGGTTGTGTGACTTCATTTGTGGTATTATTTATACACAACATGCATAATGTAGTAATGCCAATGAACTTTGAACCTAGGCCCTAGGCCCCCCCCCCCCACTTTGTCTATTGTTGTATTGTTTGTGTTCTGTGTGTGGAGACGTGCAGTGCAGACGTGCGGCTATGGTCCCAGGCCTACTTCTGACGTACAGTCAACCTTAGCAGAAATGAGAGAAGAAAGGGAGGGAAGAAAACATGCCATTATAAAATATTCAAGAAGCTTACAGCTCTTCCACAATGTCATACACCAATACCACAATGTTATCACTATTTTTAGTCACACATGCACAATTGTATCAGCATAGCAAGTCACATAGCTACAGCTACTGCTGCTTGAGGATGTGACAATCCAAAAACTATTTGGTGTCTGTTCAAGTTCACGATTTCTTACCCACACGTGTGGCCTATTGTGGAAAGAGGGTTAATAATAACAGGTGGAGTAGGTGCCTGGTACTGGTACGTGTAGTCACTGTTTGTGCATGTGCAAGGATTCACCTGATTTTGATGACTCCAACGTTACTGCAAGGTGATTCCAGACTGTAGCTGCATGGTCACTGGTTGTATCCATGTCAAAAAAATGCAGATAAGAAACTTTTAATTAGCAGGCTTTATAGCCCTGACAGTAGTGATGGCTCTTCACCGTGTAGATAACTAGAAAATGTATGGTAGTTTGATGCCTCAATCCCGTTTATCACGAAAAAGCCTAGACTGGATATCCAACACAGCCCACAGCCATTGCCAAGAGAAGTACTTTAATTGTGATAAGACTGCAGCTATCATACGTGGAATTATAGCAGGTTGAAACTTATTCTTGCTATTTCAGCTGTAAGACTTAACTACTTCAATTAACATGTATACTGTCTCTATGTCATATAACTAAGGTCATTCATGGGTGCATATAGTTAGTCTCGTACCCAAACCTTGGCTCCTCCCCGGTCTGGCGACCCAGTGGGCTGGAATGGAATGGAGACTGCTTTTCCAAAGCTCTTGTTCAAGACTCAAGACATTAAAATTTATCATGATCAGTTCTACACATTCATCCCAGAATACTTTCAGAGTAATCACCTCACAATTTCATTTCACAACACACACACAATACATCTCTAAGACTTCTGTTGTGCTTACTTATAGGTTTCCTTTAATGGAGATTATAAGAAACTGTGAATAGTACTTTGGTCGACGCTAATTAGCTGTAAAGATGTAGCTTGTACTGTATGCAGTCTCACTAGTCATAATATGATTGGGTTTACTGCTTTTAATACCATGCATATGCATGCATTACTAATTATCTGGCGATAGATGATATGGGTGGGGTATGCGCTTCCAGTACGGCTTATAACATAGCCCATTACACACGCCCACAAGAAAATTGAGGTTATGTTCCACACGCTTTTCACTGAATATTGGGAGCCACCCTTACCCCTCTGTCTAAAATATTTGCTCATTAAGTTAGCCTCGTTTCCAGGCAACACACCCGAAAGGTGTGGCCTGGGGACGAGGCTGTGCATTAAATATAAAGTGATACTCATATGACTACAAAATTTGTTGAATATAGCTGGTATTCATAGTATTTTTTGATCTGGTTGGGCAGATGTAGCTATACTTAAAATTAACTAGCTACTCTTTATTAGTACGTATTGAGCCTGACAATTAGGTCAATGTTATGATCATACAAGACATAATCACATTATTATAGCTACAATTTGCAATAACAACTAATAATAGTCATGGTACATAGTAACTACAGAACATTGAATAGTGTCAGTGGGTACATAATGATATACCTGCATATAAGCATACTCATTCTCCCCCTTAAAAATCGTACTGCAAGCAACAAAAGCTAGGAACAAGGCTAATCATAGCCACACTGATCCAAAGTAGTTACGCCTACAGATATCTGGCTTAGGTCCCCCTAAGAAATAGTGAGACCTAATACACAACACTATAAACAACTGGGGCACATGTATAAGTCTCTAATTACTGTATCACTCAATCAAATGCACCATCTAAAGAAAGTACTTCGTTATTAGCGACATAAGTACATATTATATTAGCTATACGTAACTCTAATTGCTACATAGATTTCAGCATGTCTGCTACTTGTATATAGCAACAATGCAATCATCACTAGTTATTAATTTTCACTTTACAGTTGCTTGCTGTAAGCAGACTACCATTCAGGTTTAAGAGCACTTAGCTACTACCCTCTTGATGGTCTTGTTTGCCAACCATTTGGTAAATAGGGTGACAATAAAGATACCATGGCCTACTGAGCTAGGGTAAGGTCATTTTGAAACAATTAGTGGTTTCTGTACAGTTAGGATACTAGTCTTGCAGGCCAGACTCACATGTCAGTCAGGTACAATATGCAGTCACATGGAGTGTATACACATACACTAACTCTACTGCCAGATGTACATTGCTACACTAGAGATGGGAAGAGATAACAGTGGCAGAATTCTTCAGCTGACTCGCACTATATGACTGCAATTGTTTCAAGTACTAGTGTTAGTCCAGTTTCAGCAAAATATCCTCACATGAAGCAAGAGTCTTGCGCCAAAAGTGATACATGAAAAGTGACATGTCCGTATGACATTGCAAGATACATATACTTGCACCCCACTGGTACATGTACACACACACACTATAGTGCTAGTGAATGAGAGGCAATTAATCATATTCATGGAATTATTAATGATCATGACCATCGAACAATTTAGGGTTAGGGTTAAATAATAGTTTTATGGTAATTATTAACTATTCATCAGCCAGTATTTTATGTCAATCATTAATTTTTATTGAGTAATTTCTACAGTCATAGTTCATCATTGCATGATGTACAAAATCGGTGTGATACAAAATGAAGTTATGGCATCATATATAGCTGACACTAATGAAAAACAACAAAATGGTAGCTAGCAATAATGTTATTAGAAACTTAGTTCCAGTCATTAGCAACAGCCCAAAAATTCTATTCATTGCTATATAATTATGTAGTTGCTGATCCTTCTGTTTTTATTTTCTAATCTGACGCTCCCTTATTCAAATATATTTCCTCTTCTGTGGTGTCGTACATTTCTATCTCAATCTCTTGCATATCATAGTCATCATAAAGGTGACTGGCTTTCAGTGTGAAATTTCGAAGTGATGAGTTTTTGAGCATTGTACTGGATGTTTGATCTGATGACTTAGGAGGAGTTATTTTCTGACTGTGATCACGTAGACGCTTCGATGAATCTGTCTTCTCCCTGTATCTGCCACGTGTGAGAAACAAAATCCATGTTTCTCTAGCATTTTTGTTGATTACACACAAAAATATGAACACAAAGAATCCTTGGAAGGAGCTGAATAGAACAAACAAAATGAGGAATGACAGTCTAGTTTTATTAGTTACTGTGAATGCACCAAACAGCCACGTCAACCCAAATACAGATACTATACCGAGGATGTTGATTAGGTGTCGAAGTGTGCTTTTAAGCTTGGAGCCATCCTTTCTTTTAATCCTTGTCTTTCTGCTGTGCTTGATCAACACAGCAATTACTGTAACAAAGATGACAGTATTGAACACCATAAGTGCTATAACTGGCCCGAAGAATGCTCCAAAAAACACAGCTATGTTGCTGATGAAACAGCTGCAAGGAAAAAAAAACAGCCATGTTAAACACTTGCTCACACTCGCCTCACAATGTCCTGCATTCACCTAGTATACAGGTAGTAGCAAAACATGTGTAAATAATAACTTGCACATGACAATGACAGCATTATCATTTGTCTGATTACATTGATGATGTCTGTAGTAGTCAAAAAGAGAATTATGACATTGTATTTCTTCAGTATAATTAGTTATTAGGGATGTGTAGTTGTTTATCACCAATTAAGTTAAAAACCAGATACACTTTCTACACTAAGGAGCTCAAGTCTCATGCTCGCCAATAAACATCAACACCATACAAAAATTGTCTCACTTACTAGTTTGTAGAAATTACAAAGTTGTGATCAACTGCTACAGGAACGACAACAAATGGGATGGGAATCACTACAGTGAAGAATACATGATCCTTGTTACTTCATAGTAGATATTGTCTGCATAAAGCTGCATTCTACTAAGTATCAATGAAGAATCAATGTTAGCACTTACACCAGCAGATAAGGGAAACAGTAATAATGTATCTGGTTGTAATCTGCACAAACACAATCACTAGTTTCTGGAACATCAGCCATGCTTCTGCCGCCATCCACATCACAGATGCCATACTGAAGTATTGGACTAACAGAGATATAGTCACACACCCTCCAGCAGTTTGCGTTTCTTCAATACCAACTACGAACACAAGCATCATCCCAAAAATTGCGATACTTAGCTGTGCATGAAATTTGGAAATATCATGCTTTCTCAGCTTCCTATAACAGTAGAACAATGCTTGGTATGTAACGCTGCATAAAGTTTATTAATCCTTGCTGTTGTACGTACTTGAATCCAAGGTGGGTAATAATTACCAAAGTGCAGCCAATAAGAGAAAAGATTGATCCTATTATAGAAATGGCACTTAGAGCTGCTTCTGCAGCTGGTGGCAGGGTAGGTGGATCACTAAGTCTGTCTCTAATATCCTGCAGGGAAAATGAATGACGACTGAAACTAGAATAATGATCCTTCTGTAACTATAGCTGTTGTGATACCATTGTACAGACACAGACTGGGGGGGCAGGGGAATAAGGCTGCAATTAGCTTACAACAAGAACGCCGAAGTTTGTCAGGTGATTACACTCGCACTCCACAACCTCTTCTGTAAGTCTATCAGTTATGCATCCATCTGTGGTCCAATTACCAAGACCTTCACCTACAGTGGTAAATTCAAATTATTGTATACAGGTATAGTATAACTCATGAAGCTGTGCAAGCTAGCCTTGTCTCTAAGCTCTTTTGAAAACCAAGGTGGAGGTATCTCAGGAAAATAGATACTGAGTCAAGGGAGGTATGTATTGACTGAGATATTGACACAGTGGGGTCTATCTAATTTACATCTAGTGTTACAATTTACAGCACCTTTATAAGTGACTGGAGTTAGCCTATGTGTTGGAATGTGATTCCTCTCCAGCTGGAAGGTAAGTAAATTTGTTGATTGAGCTCCATCGAGCCCTGTTGTTGTAAGAGTTAAATTTTTCTTTCTAGCTAACTCTGTATCTTAGTTGCACTACTCCGTATTTTTGTTTGCACGTAACAATGGAATGCAACTAGCTACATGTACCTGCTCATGCGCATGAGGCTTGTCGTACGCCCCTGCTGCTAACCTTTGAAGCAAGCACTTTGGGGAAGCAAGTGACTTGCGGCATGCTGAGTGCTTCAGTTATGATAGGCAGTCACTACTTGCATGATTAAAGATGAGGTATCTAAACGGCAGGTTATTATGGAGTACGGTAGCACTCCATATACAGGGATGGCTCCAAAAAAAATGGCTGCCCCATTGTATGTGTACAAAGTGATATGTTCAAAAATCTGCCCGCCAGGATTTTCAAAAGGGGGGTTACATCGGGCGTAGGTTACGGAGGCCGCGGGGGGGAGGGTTGCGGGAGGGGGCCGGAAGCATAGAAAATATGCCATTTTTGATAGCCTTAAAATGGCCCAGTTTCAATATGTGCAGTTGAGCAGTAGTAACCTCGTTTCTTCTGTACGTAATTAGCTACTAGTTAGCAGAACGTGTCGTGGGCGTGCCCGTGAATGCTAATAATCAGAACTCACTCTACATACGAAAACTACTTTTTAAAGTTGTGCGACTACACTACCTGAGACCTACATTGTCATATATACATACCCCGAGGAAAGCCTTATCCGCTCTGAGGGAGAGAGTACAGAGATCCGTTGGCGCTTCATTACTCAAAGGAGTCACAATAAACACTGACAGTACTACTCTGCGTGTAGTTTAAGAGAATATCTTGTGTCTCGTACAGCTGCTACAAAGTTTGCAATGATGAGCACATGCGTACGTGCGTGACGTTGACACATTCGCATTGTTCTATCATGTGAGTCTTTAGTATAGGTAGTAGCGCTATATAGCGCAGCGCAGTAGCGCAGTGCAGTGCAGCGGGCGTGGTCTGGGCGCGAGACTACGTTCCGAGGCGCCTAGGAATGAGGATATGCAGTTTCGTGATGTGAGTTGCGAACCGCCTTTCTGTTCAGACGACGGTGATTCTTGGACCGGAATGGTAGAGTTTGTGAAGCTAGGTTGTCATGTGTGACAGTGTAATTTTTTTTGGCCTTCCCAGGAAGGGGGGTTCGCGCGAACCCCCTCGAACCCCCCTGCCTACGGGCCTGACTTAGTTATCTTCCACATGCAGCAATACACGCTCTTAGACTAGACTATACATGTACCACTTACACCACATTCCACACCAACAATGACACTTACACTCTTCCGCCTGCAACAACAACCTTTCACTTCCCAACAATTATATAGTACGGAGCACATTTCCAAAACATTATTCTATTATACCAAAGTACGTTCAAATAATCATCTAGCTACACCACAATCTAATATCCTGTCATCCCATGTAACTAGCACTCAGATCTAGTTGCAATAATGGCAAAAGATATAGGGATGACAATCCGTAAGGGTATTGTGGTATCATTCCTACCTTGTTTGGTTGCTTTTTAGGGATTCCATCCCTAGCTATATGTTCTTTCATTTTTACCAGCCGGGCGCGCGCTTCGCGCGCCCAGCTGGTACTAAGATTGCTTTACGTTCCCGCCTCTGTGTGTGTGTGAGTGCGTGTGTGTGTGTGTGTGTTTGTCCGCAATTATCACATGCGTTAAAGTTACGTCATTCCGTTACTATGCCACTATAGCCACAAGCATTGGAAGCTACTGGATGTTTGCAGGCTAAATAGGCCAAGGTACATCAAGTTAGGTTAGTTTTGTGTTGCCTAGACGGTGAAAGAGTGGTAAGTAATGATGATAATTCTGTTTTGGCACGTTCTGATTGCTAACTGGAAGCGCACTAAGAAAATTGCTGTGTCAGCACTTTCGCTGGAAGCTGTGCATGACGAGACTGCCTAGCCAAGCTGATCCATTCTACAGTTGCATTTAGCTTAGACTGACCTGTTGCTGAGCACAACCTTCAGTTGAATGATTTATGTAAAAAACACCCGGCTGGTTTTTAGATATGAAATATCAACCTTGTTTTTTTTGTTACTTGTATATATAGAGACATGCCAGCACGTATCTATCAGATACCTCATTAGGCAGGCATACTTCAAAGGATATTATTTATGACTACATCTAAGCTGACTTATATGAATATTTAAGCTTTGATGTAGCTAGTGCTGATGAGGTACTAAAATCGTGATAGTAATCTCCAAGCAGGTCTCCAACCAGTTAGTAACCTGTGGTTTAGTTAGATAACTTGAGAGTAAAGTTTAATCAATCTGATGTTCATGCACAATATTTTAAAAATCATTTAGACCGGAAATTGCGATTACTACATGGTTTTGAGCACCCTTGGGACTTGATTTGCTTCAGCAAAACCATTATTGACCTCGGCTGCCTCACCAGCAAACAGGTTGTACTTCAGCCTATGAGTCCTTCCAGGGTGTCAAAACGTTTCCTGGTCTAATTAATACTTATAGTATTCACACAAGTTTTTACCTAATGCATTGAAGTCATATGAAGCACACCTGGGATTTTCAAATGACTGGGGGAAAAAAGAATGATACAAGGTGCTTCATTTCCAATTCATGAGCTTAGTAGACAAAAGAAATGCCTGGGGATGAGGCTACAATTTTCTTAGTTTAACTCACAGCATTGTTTAGCCGCAGCAAGATCGTAAGCGGTTCAGTGAGGTTGAGTGTATCCTCCCCTGCAATGTCAGCTCCAACCACATCTGTCCCAACTGTAATATTATCTGGATTTGGAAATAGTATTGCGGTTTCATACAAAGTGAAAACTACTCCTGTAAAATTATCATTGCTGTCCGTTTGAATGAACAAGGATGATGGCAGCACAACGGAAATGATTTGGTCTAGTGGGAGCTCTTGCACAGTATCATCTCTTGTAATATTCACAGCTGTTCTCTCTCCTGGGTTTTCTATTATGTAGGAAGAAGATGAAAGCTCAAACTTTGTGGGAGTATATATACATACATGTACATGTGTTTAGTAAAATTAATTAATCAAGTCATATTTTTGCAGTCTGCATACCATTAAAAACAGCTGAAGAAACTGTAAGTGTTATGCCAGAGACTTGTAATTCATCTGTTAGAACCTATACAAAACATAACGAGATTGATAAAGTCAATATTATACATGGATTTCTCATTGAAAACTTACTCTTTGTGCTTGCAATACTGTCTCTTGAGTGATGACTGTAATATTTACAAATTCTTCCTGCTCTACAAGTGCATTTGTAAAGTTTTCAAATGTCTGGACAATTCTGCATGAATAGTGAGATGGTATCTTCAATCTGTGTATATAATATATTTCTGTCAATTAACAGGTTGATATAAACTTATATTACATGGATGATTGCTGTTGAATCACAGCTGCTGACCAGCCTTGAACTGCATCCACAATCAGTACAATGTTTCCAGTAGTCTGAATGGTTAAATGTGGAGTGGTAATAGACGATTGCATATGTAGATACATACAACATTATGCAGCATGCAACACACACATACACATTAGTTTAATAATGGGAGTACAGTCTTTCATGCTTAAGTGAAATATGCAAGTCTCTAGACCTTTTTTCACCAGATCAGCATATGCAAAGTGTATGTTCAGCTGCTACTAAAATTGCTTTCGTGTGTGAATAGATACAACAGTGCTTTACTATGCCATGAGCACAGTGGTTATTTTCAGCCTACTAGGTTAATATAGTCAAGGTAGCTTAGTGTTGTGTTGCCTAGATGGTGAATACGTGGTAAGTAGTGATGACAATTATTGTTTTGTTATGTCCAGGCTGTTAACTGGAGGTGCGCTGCAAAATTGTTGAGCCACTGGAAACTGTACAAGTTGAGACAGTCAAACGAAGCGTTTGCTGAACATCCTCAGTTGAAAATACCCTGCTGTTTTTTTATACAATCTTGTCATTCATAATCTTGGTAAAGGTATGGGATAGAGATAGTGGGCATGAACTTACTTCCTCAGTGATAGCTGTACCATTTGTGAGTAGGACAGTTGTTCCAGTTATGATACTAATGACCACGTCCAGATTTCCTGTAGTTTGGTCTTCTGTATTAGCTGCTTCTATGGCAGAGGCAGTCATTTGTGTCACATTCTCAACATTCTCTCCTGTTATCGTCATCTAAAGATAGTCCAACCAATACTTCAATAAAATTTATGCCGATATTATAGATTTGATTTGAGTACATCAGCTTACATTCTCAAGGACATCAAAAATAGTATTACACTGACTGAGATCGGGGTCTTCCCAAATTCCTCCTACCATGCAGCTCCTAACTGCCATGCCACTGCCCCCAAACACACATATTTGTTGTTGCATGTCTCCACCTATTGTCTCTTGCCACTCATAAGAACCACGAATATCTTCAGTAATGTCATTGCTGCACCTCCTCTCTGTACAGATAATGTAGATTCATTTTCAATTTATGAGTGTAGGAGTTTGAATTATTATGTAAGCAGTAGCATCAGTCACTGATGCTGTCAATCAACTTTTGAACTTTTAACTATAAATTCTGTTTCATACAACATACCACCAAACATTTTATACCGATTTATTGTATGCTTATCATAGGATGCAGCGCTGTCTCTCTAATTGTATAGATAAGAGGAGGGATGTTGTTGCCTATGTACACAAATTAAAAATTAGAGCAGCAAACATGAGTATATGAATAAATTTATGAGCAGCAAATCTCCATGCCTCAGGGGGAGGAGCCAATGTCTGGGCATGAGACGATCCTAGATTTGTATAACCATACTACAAAGAAATACTTTTGAAGTTTGAAATGTGTGTACTGAGTAGGAAAGTTGAGCTGTAAATGTCACAAGAGAGGCAGCATGATTGAGGGCCCCTAGATGAAAACATTGCACAATAGGCAACTGAGCTGGGAGCAAAGAAATTATGGGGCTTTATGGGGCCCCTACAAGGCACGTGTTCAAACTGACATCTTCAAACTTGTCACACACGAAGAGTGAGAGATCTGGAAAAGTGTACTATACAGTTTTACCAAGAAAGGCTTACTACAGCTGTCAGGCTAGTAGAGGGATCGCAGAGGGATCACAGAGGATTGAAACTTATATATACCATTGGGTAACAACTAAGATTTTCAACCTAAGGTTTCTCCACACTTTCAGTTTCTGTGTGGAGTTAAGGTCAAAACAAGTCTTTATCTTATGTGAAGGCACATATTCTACTATCTGTGTAGCATGTCTTTGTGTGCAAACTGACAATACAAATGGCGCAAGATAAGTGGCATGGTCAAGCAGTTTCAATCAGCTCACCTTGTCTCTTCACTTGCCCATTAAACAGGGAGGCACAACTTATTTTCAAGTATAAGAGAAAATTTACCTACCTGAAGCATACTAAGCCCCTTTAGCACAATGTATGTTTCTGTGCGTGTGTAATTTCAGCCGGGCCCAGGTCGTGTTTCATAATCTACATACGCATCGCTACTAGCCTGCCATACTTACAGTATACCCAAATAAAGGCATAACATTCGATGATGCTATATTATTTACACTACCAATGCACTTTTCAACTCTCTTGTTAGTACATAATTAAGTCTTGCAGGGCCACTTTATATACAAATTATTGTGGGTATATTAGGTAATACATTCACACACATTTGCACACACCTTTTTCTGACTAAATAACTTACCACCCATTGGTAAACCACTTCCACTTCCACTTGCACTCGCACTTTCTACTGTGGAATTATGAAATAAGTAATATACAACATTATATTAGCCAGACACTTGAGGATATGGTTACAATATAGATTGGTTATGGAGCTCAGCTTATATGTATTTATAGAGCAAAGTGGTGACTCTGCAACTTTCAGTATACCATGTATGTATGAATGCATGTATATGTAAATGTTTATTGCCTAATTATACCTTGGAGGATGGGGGGCTTTCCCCACTATAGGCTCAGCCTCTAGAAAAACAAATGAAGTAGTGAGTTAAAAGTGGAGTCCACCCCTTCCTCCACTGAATCTTAAATGTGGTGTGGGGCATTATGGGAAAGATATTGCCACCAATAATTGCACAGTTGTCTTCAAGTAGCATATGGTTATCTCTCATTGACACTTAGCAATGTCAGAATCCCACTGTAACTGTTGCTGAACCTAGTGAGTTCTTCTATACGATATAGCCTGCTGTAAGTATTATTTAATAGAAAGGCATGTTGCTACGACATATCATAATACATGCTTGAAAATGATATATCTATACATGCCAAATTAACCAGGTAAACATGGACATTTCGAATGTTGAAGCAGCAGTTATTAATCGGCAGAAAAACATATTATTTGATCACAGAAACAGGTGAAATTGCCACTGGGAACATCATAGCCAATTGGACCACTGGGATCACAGTAACTTGTGAAGCCAGCACTGAGCACTGACACAAGAACCCCGCAATAAACAACATTATTGCTGAGTTAAAGTCCAGTGTATTATAACAGTGACCAATTTGAAATTAAGCCTCTTCTAAATCTTCTGTGTTCTGTGGCTTTTTTTGTTACCTATACCCCTTCATTATGCTATAGCTTTTAAATATCAGATTGATCTAAGTCTGTAATTATAGACAGTATAATGTGATGTAATATAAACAGCAATGCGGTGATTGTGTGTAATACTACAATACCAATCAATTTTCAGCATTGTAGGTGTATAACAGATCATACCTATCGTGGGAAACAATGAATCCCTTATATTATAAAGACCGAGTCGAGTCTACAATTACACTTGGCAGGGTACACATTATGGTTTTTGAACGTAGTGCACATGGATAATCACAAAAATGAGAAACTCAAAAATACTCACTACACAAAGACCAAGTTGAGCCAGTAATTACAGACTCACTTGGGCTTTATGTAGTGAATATGACCTACTCTAAATAGCCGGTACTAATGTGAGTTCTTATTATTGTGATCATCCATGCAGCCTCTGTAAATGTGTATAGGCTCTAGTTTTGCTGCTACAGCTAGCATAGATATTCTCCGCTGCACTAGCTACATTCAAATGCCACAATGTGCACACCTGCATTCACAAAGAATTGGCATGCAGGCAAACCATATTCCCAGCGTAGGAGATGCTGAAAGGAGGAATGGCTAGCAGATCAAAGTCCATTTCACTGATATTCTTTGTCATAATTATATTAGTATATACACCCAGTTCTATACAGTGTGCATTCTGTAGCTATTAGCTAAGCTGCTTTGATCCTTTAGCTTGATCAGAGTACAAAGAAAGTTTCTCACCATCATTGATGATGGTCACTGTGGCAGGTGTACCAGCTAGGCAATTGTCATCCGAGCTGTTAACAAAGACAGTGAAGGTCTCATCTGGCTCCGGAGTGAGGTCATCTATGATGTGAACTTGAAAGATTTGACTTTGGTTAGCAGCACTGAATGTAATGTTTTCCAAATTAGCAAAATAGTCTTCACCAGCTATGTATGGATAGATAAACAGATTTATAAATGCAAGAGTATGCTATAATAAATATCATGCAGGCTAGCAGACATAGCCTTGTCCCCAGGCTATCGCCTTGGAAAATTATAAAACGAGGGAGAGCCTGGGGTGTATACAATCGCCGGACTGGACTGGTGGACTGGACTGGAATGGAATGGACTGGACTGGACTGAACTGGACTAGACGACACATTTTCTCTAGCGGTAGTAGACTCTTGGCTAGTATACGCCCCAGAGCCTGGTATCTTTTCTAACATGATTCAAATTACTGAATTAGGTGGGGACCGATCGAAAGATGGCTGTATTTCTCTACCTCTCGCAGGCAATACCGTACTCTCAGGAAAATAATGACCGGTTATTCTATTCGAAGATTGCGCATTTCTGCTGTACTGATTACGTGGGATAATTATAATTATGGAGTAATTTACGACGAGGTTAAAAACACCGCGGCACAGACCATACTGTAGGCACTGTGGCTGCCTTTTATACTACACGTACTACCACTACACTCGTGGGCTTGGCACTAGGAAAGATATTCATTTCTAGATTGGCTTATTACAATGCAATGAATACTTGATAGCACAGCTAGTAAGAAGCACTACAACTGCTGTGAAGAAGGAGGCGCTACAGCTGCTAGAGCAACAACTAGCATATTATTGACCTTATGCACTGTTCTGCACGTGCTTTGCTGTTTGCTCGTTTGCTCTCTATAGGATAGTGAAGCTTCCAGTTGTAGAAGGCAGTTTCCTGGTAGTCTCTGTTGCTGTAAGTGCTGTAGTCTCTGAGTTGTCTGATGGGTTATTATATTCATATGGTTATTGTGTTTGTTATAGGTAATACTATTCGAAAAGCGGTAGTAACTGTTATGATAGGTAATTATACTCATAGGGTTATTGTAATTGAGGGGTCAATATTCTCCCGAGAGTACGGTATTACCTCAGCGCTCAGTCTGTGGCACCAATGAGACGTAACACTTAAAGGACTATCTGTGACATCGAAACTGTCAAAAGTTTTTTTAAACTCACCAGTTGGACTAACTGGCCCGTCCCGTAAGGGATAAGCATTACGACTGGTCAGTTTAAACAAAACTTTGCCAGTTCTGCTATCTTAGTAACACTTAAAGGACTACCTGTGAAATAGAAACTGTCCAGACTTTATTTAAACTGACCAGTCGGACTAACAGGCCAGTCCCCTAAGGGTTAAAGATTAGCTGCAACAAGCATTGATTCACTGCCTTTCCTCGGTGTCAGAGAACTGCAACTGTGCTTGCCTAAGCACAATTAGGCTCCGCCCTAAATGTCACTTACGTAACTAAAGATAGAAGGCCCTCCCCCGTGTAGGGGGGTATGGGGACAAGGCTAAAGAGATATTTGTAGGCTCATGTCAATCACAGCTATGCATTGAAGTAAGGAGGTAATAAGGAGAGGTCAAACTAGGCTACTGGTTATAGTAGACTGTTCAGGTGGACATAGAGCTTACCAATGGCACTACCATCTTCTGTGTGAACAGTCACATTGCATTCCAGTCCTGGCTCCTTCATCCCACGAAGGACAATGGAGATGTCGATGTACTGATTTGGAGGACCTTCTGGCACAGTATATGTGGGATCTTCAGGCTCAATCACCACACCTGTGGGACAGCACATATAGGTAGGAGTAATTCAAGTGTATGTTTATGAATCATAGCACCGTGTGGCAATTTAGACTTACTAGGCAGTTTTAATGCCACTTTGTTTTTGAAAAAAACTAAAACAAATAGGCTTAGATGCTCAGTATTGATTTAAAGCAAATAGGTATCACTGTTATACAGAAGAATGCATAATTAGAGGCATGCAATATTGAAGCCATGAGAACACACTGTCCAAGATACTAGGTAGCTAACTGTGACGTACTGTCATCATCATCAATGCACACACGAGCCATGGCTGGGTTGATAATAACAGAACCATCAGTGGAATTGATCACAGCATAGAAGCATTCCCTGTTCTCCACAACTGTGTCATTCAATGTTGTGATGTCCACTCCAATCATTTGATCACTTCCCAATGACATATCAAACATCAGATTTGTTGGAGCTACTGCCTCATAGTCCTCTCCAGCTATACAATTAGAGAAATATCAGAAGATTGTACGTATTACACATGCATATCCACCTCACTACTCTCAGGATTAAATCACATGATCAGGTTGTACGCGCCTATAGGCTAAAAAAATTGAAGGATTACACTACCCTAATTTAATTACTGAAGTGTTCCTGTTGCTAACTAGCATTCAGGACAAGTAGCTAACTATTCACATAAGGCTCCACTATATATGGTTCCGTCAGTGTTCTGCATAAGTCACACAATTTGTAGTCGTACATCTTTCAGTTCAGATAATACAAAATTTTGTCAAGTCATAGCATAAGTCAAAAATTCACATAAAAGGTTTGATAGCTATATATTTTAATTTGATAGTGCAATAACTACAAATAGACTGACAGAATATCTGTACCTATAGCTTCACCAGGGTCCATAATAGTGAATATGGTGAATGGAATATCACGATCCAAAACCACATCATTCCTTTCAACAAAGACATGTGCAGTTCCTTCACTCTCTGTGACAGGGTACTCTTCTTGTGTAAAGCCAATGGTTATAGTCACTAGAGTGGATGACAGGCATGCATTAAACATCAAAATAAGTGTGAAATGTTTGTTTAATACAATCGAGGGTAATCGCTCTGCCAAGTATAAAGTATAGCGGTCGAGTGGAAATGGTGAATCATGACTTGGGCGGGGCTAGACGGGTCACGAGCAAGCCTGTCGCGAAAATAACAATTGACACGGAATAATGCATGATAATGCTGCTGGAGAACCTACAAAAAAGTGACCGGTCTTTGGAAGATTGCTGTCTCTGTCTGCAACATATTTTCAAGGATCAGCCATGGCTGCTGCGGGTGAGTGGAGAGATGAGGTCGGCTGCTCGAAATTTGCAAGCGTATTGCTCAATTGTGCCGTCCATTAATAGCGCTCATAGGCTACACAAACTCTACTAACCTGGAAGCTGTACAATAACACCTAATTATTAACAGTGTATACACACAAACCTTCAGGAGAAGCCACACTGAGCTCAAAGTTAGCAGTGTCATTGCCGGCTTCATTCTCAGCAATACAGCTATAGGCCCCAGCATCATCCTCCCCAGTGCTGCACACCTGTAGGATGGATTGCAAAAATGTGATCCCTTCTTTTTCAATTTCTTCTTCAAAGACAGTGATTCGCTGAGAGTCATTTATCAGGACTGTGCCCTCTCTGCTCCAGGAGATGCTCAGAGGTAGGTCCCCATTGGCCACACAGGTCAACAGGACAGTGTCCCCATCTGGCACATCAGTCGGGTCTACAGGTTGGAGGACAATCTGAACTGGAGTTTCAGCTACAGTGAGCTCAAACCTGGCTGTATCATTGCTGGCATCATTCTCGGCAATACAGCTGTACACCCCAGCATTATTTGGCCCAATACTACAGATCTGTAAAATGGATTGGATAAGTGTACTCCCTTCTTCTTCAATTTCCTCCTCATAGATAGTGATTCGCTGAGAGTCATTCATCAGGACTGTGCCCTCTCTGCTCCAGGAGATGCTCAGAGGTAGGTCCCCATTGGCCACACAGGTCAACAGGACAGTGTCCCCATTTGGCACATCAGTCGGGTCTACAGGTTGGAGGACAATCTGAACTGGAGTTTCAGCTACAGTGAGCTCAAACCTGGCTGTATCATTGCTGGCATCATTCTCGGCAATACAGCTGTACACCCCAGCATTATTTGGCCCAATACTACAGATCTGTAAAATGGATTGGATAAGTGTACTCCCTTCTTCTTCAATTTCCTCCTCATAGATAGTGATCTGCTGAGAGTCATTCATCAGAATACTGCCCTCTCTGCTCCAGGAGATGCTTGGAAGTAGGTCTCTATTGGCTACACAGGTCAACAACACCGTGTCACCAACTGGTACATCAGTCAGGTCCACAGGGTGGAGAATAATCTGGGGTGCTAAGAAATACAGAAAATACAGCATGTACATGTATAGTATATGCATATGCTAGCAGTACATCAGCGTTGAAAATGTGCAAAAACACGGTTTCATCCAGACAGAAGAAAAACATTGAGAAAATAAAGAAACTACTAAGGGAGCCCAGGAGTGCATAAAAAAGGAACACGAGCAGTTACATTTGCAACTCAGGTAACCAAATTTTGGTAAAAATAACCCCTTGGCCATTGAGTGTAGGTCCTACTGGCAAGTGCTATTAGTGCACGTGAGTTTAGTAGCTCAGTAGCTCAGTGGGTAGGAACGTTTGACCAATACCCAGAAGGTTTCTGATGAATAAGTTTTTATATGATTTCTGCTCTGGCATGCCTGATCACAGGTCATTAAGAGTAGCTTATTCATCTTCTGAGTAATGTTGTAGCTCCATCATACCGTCCTGCTTTTGCTATCCCCACTATATTATGATAAGTATTCATCAGCTAAGCAATGAGATTATGGGCTCATTACAATTTCTTAACGCAAAGGAGTAGGGTAATCATGCAATGAACATTAAATTATTCATTTGCCTGTTTTTTGCTCTTCAATACTGCTCTGCATGCCTTTGAGAATTGCCCCTGATCATAAATACTACTATAG
This sequence comes from Phakellia ventilabrum, assembly GCA_963921505.1. Classification (NCBI taxonomy): domain Eukaryota; kingdom Metazoa; phylum Porifera; class Demospongiae; order Axinellida; family Axinellidae; genus Phakellia; species Phakellia ventilabrum. The sequence goes on from OY997382.1 coordinate 3,915,208, forward strand.
ACTCCGTGAGCCTATAGATATAATCGATATCATAGATAATATATAATTATACCCGACCTCAATCGAAACTGCAATATTAAGGTAGCAAGGGAAATTGAAAAAATCCCCGTAAAACTGCTTATGAATAATTAGTGAGCAATTAGGGTTAGGGAAGAAAAGCATGCGTATTTTTCTTGTGAGTAGGCTGACTGTCATAACCCTGGGGTGAATCTACTGTAGCAGGCGTGGATTGTTGCAATATTTGATTGGTGAGTCCGGATTGCGAATCAGTGTGTTTGTTAATAGCAAGGTAGATTTAGCTGTAAAACCGGATATGAAGGGTTTCTGTGAAAAAGCATGCGTAGGATTTTGGCCGGTCCTGTGTAGGTTGTGTGTAGGTGACGATGAGGGGTGAAACTGTGCAGGGAGTGCAATATTTGGAATTTTAGCAAAAGAGGGTTAGGCAGTCGATTAACAGATTTCCTGTAAACTGCATAGCAAAGATATGATGAGCAGTTTGGCATGCAAAAACTTGCCTGTAGTGTAACCTGTGGTTAGCTAGTTCTGTGTATGCATACCTGGTAGTAGCACCACCACCAAGCAGGAGGGGTGGAGGGGGAAGAGTAAGCATAACATGCAGGCAACCAATATTTCCAATGTTGGAGCTGCTGACAAAAAGATTGAATGACTGGCAAATCAGTGTCCATATCACTGATACTCTTTGCCATTGCAACACGCATGAAATTAAACGGATGAGGTACACTCAGTATATATACGTATACCCATATTTTTATGTGTATTATACACCCAGTATTATACAGTGTGCAATCTGTGCCAGCTAAGTTGCTTTAAGTAGATCAGAGTACAAACAAAGTCTCTCACCATCATCGATGATGGTCACTGTGGCAGGTGTACCAACTAGGCAATTATCAGCCGAGCTGTTCACAAAGACAGTGAAGGTCTCATCTGGCTCTGGAGTGAGGTCATCTATGATGTGAACTGTGAAGTTTTGACTTTGGTTAGCAGCACTGAACGTAAAGTTTATCCAAATAGCGAAATAGTCATCACCAGCTGTGTATGGAAAGATAAATAATTCTTTAAACTGCTCTGTGCTATAATATATTCCTGCAGGCTAGTAGACATTTGTAAGTTCATATCACAGCTACATATGTACTGAATTAACATAGACAGGTTAAACTTGGCTACTAGTTATAATGGACTTTTTAGGTAGACATGCCAGGGCCTGGTCTAAGAGCTTACCAATGGCACTACCATCTTCTGTGTGAACAGTCACATTGCATTCCAGTCCTGGCTCCTTCATCCCACGAAGGACAATGGGGATGTCGATGTACTGAACAGGAGAACCTTCTTGTATGGTATATGTTGGATCTTCAGGCTCAATCACCACACCTGTGTGACAACACATATAGCTGGGAATAATTCAAGTGTATACTTAGGAACCATATCACCATGTTGCAATTTAGACTAGATATTTTAAATAGGCTTAGATGCTCGGTATTGACCCTAAATACAACAAGACAAAAGGGTACCACTGCTATACAACAGTTTTGCAGAATCTTTGCCTGCTGGAGACAGGATTCTACGACAGCTTTGCAGAAGAATCACGCAAGACTAATGAGTATAGGATTCATTAGCTTAGGATTCTTGTATATTGTTACTAAATTCATTAAATGTGGTATGTATGTAGTCTCATGCCCAGATCCACAAGACTAGATTAAGTGTGCATGTAAGTGTAATACCATTATTGAAAGATCCCTTTCTTTTCAAAAAGATGTATATGCTCAAGCAGATATGGGCAGATCACAATAATCTCTGCCATAGGTATTGTGCATGAAAGAAATGAAAAGTAGTACAGTCTACTGATTCAGAAAGCCCCTTTCTTTCCAAATAGGTTTAAATGCTCAGTATTGTAGACTCTAGGCCTCTGGAATAATAAGGTATACTATATGAGAACAATACTGTCTTAATACTAGTAACTGTGATTACATCACATACTGTCATCATCATCGATGCACACACGAGCCATAGGTGGATCAACAAAACAACTTCCACTGAAACTGATCACAACATAGAAGCATTCCCTATTCTCCAAATCACTGTTGTCAAGTATTATGATGTCCACGCCTATCACAGAACCACTTCCCATTGACATATCAAACGTCTGCTCTGTTGGTGCTACTGCCTCATAGTCCTCTCCAGCTGTACAAGTAGAGAAAATAATATTGTAGTAATGTATAGTGCTCCCTGCCTAGCGAGTATATTTTCTTAACCACGTATATAATAACAAGGAAAACCGAAACAAAACTTATGCATCCCATATGTAATAGTTATACCACGGGCACGAGGTCTGTATCAGATTTATTGCACTGGAGCCCAAGGGCCAAAGGCCTGAGGGCTTCGTGCAATAAATCTGATGCAGACCGAGTGGCCGTGATATAACTATTTTATATCCTGAGGCCGTCGATACTGATTGGTCGGTTATAGCGTTACTAGGGAGCCTTGGTAACTGTCGTGAAATGCCGAGTTAAGATAATGGCACAGTATAGTGAGTCTGTGATATGTCCTGGTCTATATAAATCTGATACAAACACCATTGCTGATCACTGACTATTGTATATACTTTGAAACTGAAAGACTAACTTGTAGCTATACTGCAGCACTCTTGTGTATATTATATAATTATGTACCTTCATGCAGTCTCTCTAATATGTAGCTATTCATGCAATTTTGCTCCAGGCTGAAATATAATGCACTAGCTGGCATGCTTGAGGCAAAAAGATATTGCACTGATATGCTTGGTAGCAGTGCATTAGCTGATTTATTGCACCTAGTAACAACATAGCAACAGGATATAAGATTAGCCATATCCAATAGAGAAATCAGTAGGAAAATTGAGCAGATTGTGGCAATATTTCGGATTTGGTAAGGAGTTATTAAGTTAAAAGAGGGGACACTAGCTTGAACTCTGAATTGTTTTTTTGTCTTGAAGATAATCACCCCTTTTAAAACATGAATTTTGGCTGTTATTTCTGGCATTGACTGAGGTGAGTGTGATACTTAAACCAGAGTTACTGTACCCTGACTATTTGATATACCCAAAGTTGGAATTAAAATGTAGAGTTTAGCAGCTTAAAATCATATGTCTTATAAATGCCATAGCTCAGTTTTCACTAATTAAATTAAGTTTACCACACTATATACATGTGGTACCTTTTGAGAATTCAGCATAAAAACATGCAATTTGTCTCATAGGAAGCCATACTATCAAAGGTGCCAACAGGGTTATATACCGCTAAGAGCTACGCTCAGCTAATATCACACCTTATACTATACCTAAGTCATTCTAACCAATCAGATTTCAGCATTACAGGTATATAACGGGCCATACCTACCGCGCGAAAAAATATACTCCGATTGCTTACGTAAAGCGGGTACCTGATTCCGTTCCAGTCGTTCAAATGTTCAGAAAGGGCTGGTGGCTAGGGTAGTCTAGGCAAGACGTTGTGAATTTTGCGTTGTGAAAGCTTGCTAGCTACCCAGTTTATCGCGTCGTGCTGAACGGCACCTTTCGAACCTTCTGGCAAGCAGTAGCTTGCCTTGCAGTTCTTGTCAGAATGATAAGTGCAAAAGTGGGGGACTGTAGCTCAGAGTGTAGAGAAGACTGTGCTTTGAGAGAATGTCCCTCTATAGAGCTGTATGGATTTTCGAAGCTTGTTAGACCAATGGATGAAGGGAAGAGCGTGAGTGAGCATCTAAAGTTGATATTCGACTAAAGTTGATATTCGACTTTGGAAGCCTCGGAAGTACCTCGCGATCTATCCTATACATAAATCATGTGTGATATACGCATATCACATGGGTAGGTATGCACGAAACCTAAACTACAGCTTGAAACTGCCTGGCACATGCATAAATACTAAACTACAGCTACCGGCACTCTGTATGCTTGCTATAGCTGTACCTTCTGGGGGTGGAAGGAGGATTGAAACTGCCTGACACATGCACAAAAACTAAACTACAACTTGAAACTGCCCGACACATACACAACAGCCAATAGCTACATGACACATAGCTACACCAAAACTAAACTACAGCTTGAAACTGCCTGACACACGCACAACTTACCATAGTGACTCTTAGCAACTATCAGCTGCCATGAGATAAATCAGTTAGACCATGCCTATTAGCTGGTGTGCTTTATCGCAAATACACTCACCAATATCCAATGATCCCTCAGGATCTGTCCTCCAGACTATTGGATATCACTTCGTGTATTTGTAATAATGCCCTGGTAGGCATGGTCTAACCAATACATATATAGCACAACCACACACTTTAAACTTAGGTTTGGAGCATTCACTGTTTGTATAGTCTTGCATAATCATTAAAATAAGAAGCTCACGCAGGACTTCTCAGGGGAATAAATGTAGACTGCAAAGTGCTAGTCAAGAGTCTAAAAATCTGTTTTCTGCCCTTGGGTTTTAAATTAATGATATGGTCAAATTGCACAAGACTAGATTTATTTTCTTAAATCACATACCCACAGCTTCACCAGGTCCCATGATAGTTGATATGGTAAATGAAACATCACGATCCAACATCACATCATCTCTTTGTACAAAAACGCGTACAGATCCTTCATTCTCAGTGACAGAGTATTCTTCTTGTGTAAAGCCAATGGTTACATTTGCTAGAGTGGATAACAGACATGGCCTAAACATTAAAATAAGTGTAAAACCTCCTTCAGTACAATGTCAATTTGTACCATGTGTATCACAATTATGTACAGTAGCATGTATAATACCTATTTTAGGTGTCCTGAAAACATTAGGATCGGATTTGCATCGAAATTGTACTATGCATGATTCAAATTTTATTGAAATCTTATACTCATCTTCTTTATTAAGTGAGTATCCCGAGTGGGACAACACTAGAAACCATGCAGTAGAAGCCATATTATCAAAGGTGCTGACAGGGTGATATACAGCTAAGAGCTACAGTCAGCTAATATCACACTGGAAATCCTGTGTGATATATGCATATCACATGGCTAGGCATGCACAAAAACTCAACTACAGACTACATCGTCGATTTACTGTAGCTAATAACTAATACAAGTAAAATGGGCTAGAATATCATGTGAGTGCACACGTTGCTTGCCCAACACCTCACTCCTCTTCCTGCATGGCCGGCATTCCATAAAGGGGAGTAACATGTAGCTATAACTATGGAACAACTTCAAACGTAATAATAATTAAGTGTTCATAGACCATACTATATGTCATGACCATGTCACTGCCTTTTAATGACATATCAGTTAATACAGTCAAAACATCAGATATACTTTAATCTTGCTTACTAGCTCCTGCACTGGTTTCAAGAGTGAATGAGGTGCCATTTTCCTCTCCAATGATTCCCACAGACAGTAGAGGACTTGATGGTCCCCCTGACTCTGGGGCAAGAACACTGTTGCTGAACAACTGAGAGCAAGCAGTTCCGGTGGCATTTGATCCAGCAGTCAAATTGATTATCTGAATCTCACATGCTGAAAGAAGTGTAGGGTTTTGGATGCTGAAGGACCCAAAGACAGAGAGACGTCCCTGGAGGACACTAATGGCCAAAGTAAGCCCATCTGTAGGAAAATCTTTTCAAGAGTGAATGAGGTGCCATTTTCCTCTCCAATGATTCCCACAGACAGTAGAGGACTTGATGGTCCCCCTGACTCTGGGGCAAGAACACTGTTGCTGAACAACTGAGAGCAAGCAGTTCCGGTGGCATTTGATCCAGCAGTCAAATTGATTATCTGAATCTCACATGCTGAAAGAAGTGTAGGGTTTTGGATGCTGAAGGACCCAAAGACAGAGAGACGTCCCTGGAGGACACTAATGGCCAAAGTAAGCCCATCTGTAGGAAAATCTAATTGCAAGAATCGGGTTTCTCCTTCTTGAATTGTGGTGTTGATGCTACTTCCCACCATCGCTAGTGCTGGAGCTGAGAGGAGGAATGGTAACATTATGAGTCTAAGACACCAAACTTTGTTTACAATTACATCCCCATATATATACTTACTGAAGCAGACTGCCAATTGCAGTGTTTGCAGTACATCGTCAAAAGCTTGCTGGTTGAAACTGTCAATCAAAAACACAAACTCTGGGCCAGAAGCAATATCATTCAACTCTGTAACGTTGACTCCACTTCCGATTCCAAAGGAAATGATTTGGATTCCTTGAGCTCTGGCTGCTGCAGCAGCTGGCCCGGGACCTATACCGGACACTCCACCTGTCAGTACTATCATCACTAGTAGGACTCCTTCAGATTGTCGAGAATTCTGAAAACCTAAGCGAGCAAGGTCAATAGCAAGGTCAGTTCGTGTGCTTCCGCCAGTAAATACGATATTTCGAATAAAACCGTCAAGAGCAACAGGATCAAGCATAGCCCCAAGTGCAGTCAGCTCCGTGGGAGTGTCGGAAGATCGAACTACTCCAACATGGGTTCCGGTTGGACCAACATTGAAATTCAGGGTCAAATCTGCAACAAAGTTTCTCATGATGTCAAAATTATCTGCTCCTACGATACCTGAGGCATCCATGACATAGATTACATCCAGCACAAGATTAGAACCACACTCTGTAAAAAAAAAATTGTGTAATGCTATGATTATCATCAGTGGTATTAACCGTAAGACTCTTGACCTTTCACCTCCAGATATAACGTCTTACATCTAAAAACACACACAAAATAAACGAACTAATAGAACCTTCCTGCTAAGAAGTGTGGCTGGTGACTATTGAAATTGTTACTATGCAGCCACACCTACCAGAAGTAACCTATTACAATCAGTAGAAATTTTTGTTTCATGAACTTCAAGCACCAGTCTGAACCAGTATATTGTTGCCACTGTTCAGCTATTAGGTCCATATAACATATTCTACAGGGGAGGCAGAGCAGGGTGAGCGGGGGGGGGGGGGCAGTCGCCAACCCCCCCCCCTCCCCAAAACAAACGTTCATCAATAACTATTTGAGGGAAGTCACCGTTGTGTGATTGACAACCGAGGTGAAGGGAAGGTAGCTGAGTCTGATAAAAAGTGTGTGTGATGAAGGTAGAAGCATCAGTAGAGTGTCAGTCAGAGTTGTAGTAGTGAAGAACAGTACAACCAACAGCTAGAGATGGTGGTGACGATCGCGCAGGGTGATCTCTCTGAGGTATTGAGAGAGCCCCTCTCTGTCACCAATAATTATTCTCACAAACATCACTTTTCTCAAACTATTATTCATGGGTGTGGCTCTAGGAATTTTATATGTTGTCTTTATAGTGTATTCACATACAGGGTTGAGCCTAATCTTTTAGCATAATAGGTATTACATAATCACCAATTTTAATAAAATAAGTTAATTGATGCTATGTCATACATAGGAAGCCTTAATCTGCAGTTGAAATATTTATGTCTCGCTCACCGAGAGAAGACAAGATGGTTTCAATAAACTCCTCGAAGTTACTGTCACCATTAGAACACTGTAGACCTCTCAGAGTAGTTGCAGTGGTTGTCGTATCGTTACACCTTCCAGCTGCATCAAACACCTGCAGTATGACGGTATACAGTTAGTTATTTGCATAATGCATATGTATAAACTGAACAGACAGTACTAGCTTCCTAGCTAGGCATCCATTGTATTTTCAAAGAAAGGACTAGAGCATTGCACTATGCAAGTTTTTATTATTATAATGATGCAAAGGCCATTTAATTTCCTCTCATCATGCTAGCTATATGTGGTGTCTTGCTTGTGCTGTTAATTGACTTGTCAATTGTGGTAAAAAGAATCCCGGTTGACCAATGGTGTACTGATGGCCACTGGCATTATTTGTAGAGCGAGTGCCATGTAGCTACAAGTATTTCGAACATAATATGGAAGAACATTTGTAAGGTGAGATAGAAGACGAATGGGAGTACATTACAGAGCCAAGTTTCCAGGCAAGTTTCCTAATAGCTAGCTGTGAAATTATGTAGAGAAAAAGAGAAGCTTAAGAAGTTGAAAAAGTAAAGAACAAGAAATAGCAACAGCATGCATGAAGTGAAAGGCAAAAAAGCAACGTAAACCCTCGTAGTTTAGTGAGCGCACAAAATACCACAGTTTTACTAGCTTAATTTTCATGGGGGAAAGGTTAGTTCAACTGTGGAGGTCAAGAGCTTTGTGTAAATTTATAATATAGAATAAAACTTTAGACTTGAGACTGTAGCTATAGCTCACAGGTAAGGAATGAAATCATCTTCGGGGGCCCACTGTGCCTCACGCATTTGTGCGGCCTTAGCTATTGTGTGTTAGCTATAAATTTGAGAACTAACCAGTTTCCGTGCCAGTTTCACCGTGAAGTCAGAGAAGTCAAAAATAGACCACAGAGCCTGTAGGTTAGTGCAGTTAGTAAGGATGTCCTGGCAGAGGCCACTGTCCAGGTAGCAGTCAGGGTAGAGGTCCAAACCAAGGTTTGCCAGCTCCACGCAGTCAGTTGGGTTGCCATACCAACTACTCGAGAAAAGCCTACTGGAGAGACACTCCTGCACTGCTGTGACCCACAGTTCGCCCTGCAGTGTAAAGTAGTACAGAATGTTATAAATCACACTACGTTAACTTCCATCCCCCCTCCCAGTCACAAATTTAATGTTGAATGCTCGATTGTGGCGATAACATTTAGCTACTAAGAAACACTGCAGTGAACTACCGGTAAAACACTGTCAACAAACAAGTGTGTTTACTAAACACGTAGCACCCAAATAGCTAAATCATTCTTGTTTTTTTTTAGAGGAACAACCAGGCCCTTCCATATACCAATTGGCTGCAAGATAAGGCCACTCCATATAAATTTCCTGTATCCGCCTGCTCACGTCTGAAGGCCAGTGAAGGCCCGCATACTGCATGGTCCATTTAGCCTCGTTCCAAGTCTCCACTCCCAGCGCTAGTTTTTTTCCGCATGTTGTAAAAACATGCGGAAAAAAGTAGGGAGTGGAGACTGGGAACGAGGCTAGGTCCATTATTGTCTCCGCGGATGCCCATTAGTACAAAACTAATAGAACAAAAGTTACCCAGTTGTTGTTGCAAAGTTGGTATGCTGTTAGTCAATAGCAGCATTTTAACAACATTGTAAATACTACCCTTGTGGTTGGACCCCCCACGAAATGGACCCCGGGGTCCATTCCTCCTATATAGGATAGATGGACCCCCGGTCCCACTATCCTAGGATGAATGGACCCCGGGAGTCCATTCATCCTAGGTTCAATGGACCAACCCCTGGATGAATGGACCCCCTCCCCCCATTATTCTCTGGCGAGGTGCGTCCGTCTGTCCCATCATGCGCGTAATAAACTGTAGTTGCATGATCAATTTCAGGTTAGTCTCTCCTGTTTAGAGGAGCACAATAATTGTACTATAAAGTCTTACTGTTAGTGATGCTATTCTAGCTATAGCTCATGTAATTTTTATACTAGTGATTGGAACTGCTGTACTTGCCGCAGAGCTACCATGCCAGATGTGTGGACCCTTCGCCTTGTCTGCGCTGTGCGATCGTAGCGTACCAATTCTTATTTCAATCTGGCCGCGAAAATTGCTTGCTATACGTAGCACACTGCCGAAGGCAATGCCCCGAAGGCGCTATGTACTCTCGTAGTGCATGTTCTGAATATACACATACTACATGCAGCTATAACAATGGTATAACAAAAATTAATAGTACCTAAATCAAGCACTACACTGTAACTCGATAACAACTCACTGCTTGGTTAAAATTGCTCCTGAATGTTTCAAAGCGGTTACAGTAAGTCTCTCCATACGCTAGACTGAAGCCTGTAGTGCCACAGGCAAGCCTCTGAACTTCCACACAATCAAGATAAAATGAGCAATTCCCACTGCTAGCTAGCGCTGAGCAATCCTGGCCCACTACACCCTGACAAGTGCAAAGGGCGAATAGAACGAGCACTAGCAAGTCTGCTGTGGCCATTGATCCCCTGTCGCAAAACATACTCTGATAGCAAACAAACTGTTATCTCCTTCAATTTTATCCACAATAGTGATAGTTACTTGTGACTGGTACAAACTGGTACATATGCATGTGGAATTTACGCGCGTAATATTATATGGTCATGGTATGGAATTTAATTTGGCAGATTGTCAGATTGGTGAGTGCATGCACCGTCAACCAAATTTTTTGCCCGATGTCACTTACATAGCTAACAGTTATAATATTTGGTACTCATAATTATTCATTTTACTGTTTGAACTACAAAATTTGTAGCAAACAAAGTTGTGTTATGTGAGGAATCCCCTGACCCTCTGAGCTAGCTAGCTACCTGGACGCTTGGACATGTTAATGAATGTGTAGTGTTAGTATTTTGTTTGTCTCTTTGTAGAATTTACAGTATGCGTTATCCGTGTAGTAGCTATAATAATAATTATGTATTCCAGCTAGTCTGACCATTACATCTTACTAGAGTGAGGCCCCAGCTTTTATCACCCCACCTTTGATATATACTACAATAAAAGCTGGAGAGCGGAGCCTAAGAACAATTCCGGCAGTTTCATGCATACCGTCTTCAAACCTGTGGTAGCTACATGAACAGTCAGAGATCTGGATTAGTCTATTACATAGTTTTACCAAGGAAGACTTACTATAGCTCCCAGGTTAGTACAGTTTTTGCGTGCCCCCTGTGTAAGTAGACATACGTACATGTAGCTATGAGTACTACAAATGAACGGACGGCATGAGCAAGTGATGTGAATGCGAGTTTTGAACAGCACAGCCTGGCTTTCCTCTCTCCTGTAGCAGCCATGGCTGCAGATAAAGACATCAATCTCCCAAAGACTAATCATTATTATTGTAGCTTGCAAAATGCGGCACCAGACCATCTTTCGTGGGGTGAATTGAATTCCAGGAATGAGACTACAAAAAACTGTTACAGAGGATCACTTTAGTGACTTCATGCATGCATTGCACATGCAGTACAGTCCATGTGAAGTGTACACACATAATATTATGTGCTACAGAGAAGTGTGTGTACATGTAACAAATGTGTTTCACATTCCTTTTATAGCATATGCTGAAAGATGATATATTGTGTGTTTTGACTAGCTGAACAGACTGGTATTCCAGGAATTTATTTGGCTCTACCAGAAAGGGCATAGCATATCCGCTTCAAATGAACCCAAGACCTAATAGACCTTTACCATTATGATTGATGCAATGGAGGGTAAAAGTGCTGGGGTGGCTATGGAACAAGATAGTGAAAATATATCCTTACAGTTAGTGTAACAAGCAGTTATGTTCGTGATATTAAATCTATTATGTCCTCAGCTCTAGAAATTTACTGTTAAAGAATACTGTATGCACACTGTACAAGTAAAAGGTATAGCTAGTTTTTCTCATACGCTCCTCCTCACCAGCGGAGATCAGCTAACATTAATCTTTAGTAATTAAGGTCGTGCAATGGTTGGCTAATCACGTAACAAATGCGTGGGATAATTACTCAATAATATACTCAAAGGTGGGGCTGTATGAGGGGTGGGCTTATACCCGAAGGGGGTGGGCATATATTTAAAAGGTATGGCTATACAAGGGGTGGACTTATACATAACGGTGGACTATACTCGGGGTAGTTTTAGCCCACCCCTTAGGGGTAGTATTAGTCCACCTTTGAGTACAAGCCCGCTCCTCATCACCATGTATATAGGCCCAGTGCTATTTTGTACCATGGGACAAAGTAGTGGGCTGTGGGGTGCCATAGTCTCTTTATTTTTTATGTAAAATTGACTAATGCAGGCAAAGCAAGAACTCATACATCAGGGCCACAATAGTGAGGACACTAGTATGAAGGAGCCTCGAACAAAAAGAAACAAATAAACAAACAACAACAACACCAAAAAAATTCAAGTATAACGGCTTAATAAGAGTTGTCACACAAGGCAATCTCACTAGGTAAAGTATTCTATAATTTAATATCGCTAGGGAAAAAAGATTGGAAAAGGCTACAGTTTTTGGCTAAAGGGGAAATAAGATACCTACTATGAAAACGTTACAATTTGAATGAAAAACGTAAAAACCAGAAGAGCAAAACCTTAAAAATAATTCCTGTGACTCAATAGAGCAGGTAGGTGGAATTTATCATCAAGTTTGCAGACTTCAAGTGAGAAGCCATGCATTCTAATGGAAAATAGTTGAACTGGCTAATGTCCTTCTTTATCGGGGGATCCTATGGAGCAAGAGCACTGGTCATACAAAAATTATATTGCTGACACACCACTCACAGCTTAACAGAGTCTGGGAGACTATGACAGCTCCACGGATTCACTTTTGCGATGATGATCAAATTTCTGATGTTGCATGGCATCTCTATTAAAGAAATTTTCAGAATAGACTAAGTTGTAATACAATCTATCACTGTTTTGTAACAATTCTGTTTCCTTGTTTTATATCAGCAGTCTGCAGCATTCATGCAAATGGAACTACCTCTGGTTTAGAAGCTTAGCATCTTTTACATATATTAACAGCTACCAACTGAAAATTGAAAAATCGTGACTGCGTAAGGCTTTTATCCTCACCCATCAGTACTGGAATGGATGGCCACAAGATCTATATAGGACTAATTAATAAAGCACAGAGACTGGAGAAGACATAGACACAAGAAATTGTCACCGTATACATTCGTTGTACAGCGCAAAGTCACTAGCTATACTCACTTAGCTAACCCGCCCAAAACACACTTGTCTCCCCTCCCCCTTTCGTATTAATTTCACATATCACACCTGAAATATCACACCTGTTTTTGCTGTTTAGTGGAGCCACAGTTTTCACATAGACAGGAGCGTCAGAGCCTCATGCACTCCTGACAGAGGACACAAAACAAATTCAATCTCAAAGAATGGTATTCTTTGGGAAGAGAGTCTGAAGATATAATATATATGCATTTAATGTTTTGTACTTACTTCTGAGCGAATAGCTATATTGGTATATTCTCTATAGTTAAACTGAGAGCTAGTGAACCCTAAAAGTGTGCAGCCATAGCAATAGAGAAGCCTGCTCCTACATCTCGCTACATAAGGAAGAAGGGGAATTAATGGTTGCAATTCCACCATTTGTAGCTAAGTGTACGCAAGTGTTAAATTCATGCATAGTTGGCTGCTAGTAATAATTTTGTTGGAGCAGCAAACAATGCATGAATATAACACTTGTGCACACTGAAATTGTGTAACAACCAATCATGGAAGGCAGGGGCTTTCAGAATCTCCATAAATCATAGGTCAAGATTCTGAAAGCCCTTGCCTTCCGAACTAGGTTAGTAATTGGTAGTTGTATGAGTTCATATTATAGTCAGCACTTTTTACTCTTCTAATCGTGCAGTGTGGGCAGCTAGCGCTTAGGAATGCAATTAAATCTCCGGTTACGTTCCTTATACGCGTGTTATTACTATGTCTGTACGTTCCGTATACGTGTTGTTACTACAGCTGTAACGAAACGCTTCCGGCCCCGGGGGGGGGGGCAAGCACGTGTTCAAGATGGCGTCCTGACGAGTTACATGGATGCCGCCTTTGTACTTCTGACGCCCGAAGAATTAGAAATCTGGACAAATCGATCACTTCTTTTTACCCAGGTAGGCTTACTACAGCTCCAACGAGATTAGAGTTTGTGTAGCCTCTGTTTCAGCAGAGATCTGACCGCTGGAGACAGACGGTACGCGGATCGATCGCCAGCGATACGAACGTGAGTTTCAAGCAACTATGCTCTCGTTTAGCAGCCATAACTGGTCCTTGGAACTGTGTTGTATACAGAGACATTCGTCTCCTGAAGGCCCATTCGTGTAGAGTAGCTTCTCCGGCAATTGCGTGGGCGATGCAGCTTATCCCCCCCCCTCCGTGAAGAGCAAACAACAAATAGCTATGACTTCAATTGTTGTAAAGACGTTAAGGATCTACAATCGAAAATAGTACTGTGCAGACATATACAGACAGCTAGTGCAGCTGCGTAATAACATGCTGGAGTAATAGAGTGATCACATGTGCTTTCAAGCTTATTTCGGAAAATGGACCCCAGTCGACCTGAATCTATATTGAGAATAGATCACAGTCGTAGGGGCAGGGGCAGGGGTCACTACCACTATTACAGATCGACGACGTCGATACAAGATACAGAAAACGATTCCAACAAGAAGAAGAAAAGCCACCAAGAAGATGATACCAACGATAGATACGCCAACAGCTATGGTCAAAACATTAAAACTGTAGAAGAAGAGTGAGAGGAGCATTGCACAATTACTCGGGAGAAAATGTATTAACTGATAGATGTATTTTAATAATGCCTTCATAATTAGGAAAAGTGCCATAGCTATAAATTTCTACTTGACAGTTTACCTGTCTACACAGTGGGATCGTATCAAGGTGGCTTGTTTGAGGTGCACCAGCAAATGCTAGCTGCATGGAACTAAAAAACACTTCATGATCAAGAGCTCAAACTTAAACACCGCGGTATAGCTACTATATTGTACCTCAGGAGTCTGGAGGGGAGGTTAGTGGAAGAGTGTCTTACATATCCTCTACCAGTACATAGGACTTCACATTTTGTAACAGCTCATTAAACTGCATATTAAACACAGATTTACGTACATTAACGAGCAGATTATAATACAATCATGTGATTGGTGTTGTGGCTGTGTGCTCTCTACCAGTACATAGGACTTCACATTTTGTAACAGCTAATTAAACTGCATATTAAACACAGGAGAGATCTGATTTACGTACATTAACGAGCAGATTATCATGTGATTGGTGTTGTGGCTGTGTGCTTGCACAGCCCCTCAATGAAGTACCTATTGCATGTGTCTATATGGCCCCTATTGTCTGTGTACAGCTTCATTTCTTGCATTAGGTGGAGTTAGCTAACCTGACCTGGTTTTGCAGCCTAGGCAGCTGGCTAATATGGTACTGTAGATAAACTGTGTAATGCCTGTGCATGTGGGTATAATTAGCCTCGTCCCCATTTTCAAGGGGAGAGACTGGGGATGAGGCCAGGTATAGTACCACAAATATCTCATTTCCTGATAACCTACGTATAATTGAAGGGCTCAGAACCAAACCCACGAATATTGAACTTGCCACCCCAAACTTGAGAATACTCATAAACATTTACATGTTCTGCAGCTATTATATGATGAAAAATGATATCAGTGAAAAGGGTTTATTATATATAGCTAACACGGGATATTCCATTGGAAAAGGGTGATCCACTAATAATTAGCCTGTGGCCGTTTTGTTTATTTGAATGTAGTCAGTGGGACTATATTGGGAAGTGTATAGGGGAATGTATAATAATTACATTTTATGTATATAAGTCCACTATAAAATACAGCATATGTTCTCAAAAACTGCAAATATGAGTACAGAAAATTCAGTATGGAAGTCCACACACTAGGTTATTATAGTGCTTGATAGGTTACCCTATGTAAAAACGACCCACCAACTAGATAAAAACTTTAATGAAGTTAAGTTTTGATGTAGCTAGCTCAGCACAAAATACTGTTTAGGATCAGTCTGTTGCCATACATGGCTCTCGGAGCTCATATTCACGAATGTCAACCACTGTCTGGGTTGGGGCACACTGTATCTGGTGGGTCGTCAAGCCCTGAGTCCACATCAGTCATGGGGACTCTCATGTAATCGTGTCTCAGGCACATCCTCCTCCACAGCCTGGTGCCTTTGATTTGCTAAACAGAGTGGTTGATCACAATTCCAGTCACAATTCCAGGCTATGCCGACTGAGGTAAATGTAGCAGCATTCTGGTTGCCTCCAGTAAGACGAATATGATAAGAGGCTGCAGAAAGAATGGCCAGGTTGAGGATGAAGGAAATTTCTAGGAGACCAAGGCACCATGTCTTGTAGATTCTAGTACCAAGTATGGAAAGAAGTGTAAGTATTGCAGTAGTGGTAGAGACAATGGCCAGAAGATTGACGCTGGGATCTCCGAGGGCATTGACTGCAGAGTAAAGTGAAGCAGCAGCATCAGTCCAGTCCAGTAGCGATGTTATCCAATGTAGGGTGCATGGTAGGCATCCAGGAAGGGTCTGAAGTAACGTCCATTGATCCAAGAGAAGATTGACTTCACCTGCAGCCATTGACTGAAGATCAGCAGCATTGTGTAGGGGAGAAATAGAAAGATCAGACAGGCCACGCAGCTGTGAATAGTGGGATATGCTTGCCACTGAGGTATCTAATGTTCCCATCGTACAGCCACACAGTGATCTGTGAGTTAATTGTTAGGACGAAACGTGTATGAAAGTGCAGCAATAACTGTACGAAGCAGTTTGGCGTATGACAGCAGGAAGAGTGTAGCCAGGACTGCAATGGGGTTACTTCCAAACAATCTTGCTACTTTGCCCAAGTAATGGCTTCCAATGATTATCATACCTACTACAACCCATATGTAGAGGGGAAAAGCAAACTGCAGCCATATTTTGACATATGCATCCATTCCATTGTAGAAGCAAGTTTCAATTCCCAGGTCAAAGTTCAGCCAGGCTATGAGCACAGTAAGGACTTTAGCTATGAGCATGGTAGGGTCACTATAGAGGCTTGAGTCTGGAAAAATATTGCTGAGTTCACGGTTACAACATTTGCATAGAGGATCAATCCATTGATGGTTCCAGCTGCAACTATCAGCCTCAGGATCAGAAGGACGACTACTAGGGCAATGCCAGCTAAAGCAAATATAGCTACCTAAAAGTGCAATATAAGAGTTGGAACACTGCAAGCAGCGGGAGTTACCTAATGCAAGACTCAGGTTCTCACTGCATCTTCCGCACAGTAGGCCACTTCTGTTGTAGTTGCACTGTTTGTCACCGTCATCAACAGCCAAGTGTGTTTCTTCTGATGTGCAGTAATCAAATGGGCAGTGAGGATGAAGAATCACCCCTCTGGAATGATTGTCATAACCTACCCAGAACTGAGCATTATGTTCTCGTAACACTATTTTGTCATCTACTAAGCACGTATTTGTGAACTGTTGAAGTCTATCAGTGCAAATATAAAATGCAGGTTGGGTCTGTGATAACTGAAATCCAGGAGGACAGTCTAGAATGTCTATCAGAACACTTAGAGTGTTCATCTTTGTGGGTGAAGGATAGATAGTTACTTCAGGTGGACATGGACCTTCTGCATATAGGGTAAGTTTTTGGGTTGAATGTTCTGCTGTAGACTGTATGGTGTACTTTAGAGTAGTGCAGCTTTTGCTTATATTTTGAATGGTTTCAGTTTTTTGAAGCTTGATTTGGCTATTAGGTGTGTCAATAACTTGTATTTTGGCAGTAGCTGACCCATTTCTCTGCCCTCATGCAATGACTGGAACCTCCAGTGTTCCCCCTGGATACACAGGCTCTGGGTAGTAAGAACCAGTGCAGTCTGTTTGGTTATCCCTGCACGTGTAGATGTGTAGCGTTTCAGAAGATATATCTGTTGTGCTTTCACTACTGGTTATGTCATCAAATACATTTCCACTGGTAGGGCAGCCATTACAATGAGTATCAATATTGTTAAGTTCACACTTATCAACTAAGCCACCATGCAAACTAGCACCTACTTCTACAGCATGGTTATTATCAAAGTGGATTACAACATTGAGGTCCATAAGAGTTGCTTTAATCTCTGAAATGGAAAGCAAACTTTGCAGTTCCTTTTGGATTTGAAAAAAAAACATTCACTATTGTACGTCTCCATACAATATGTGATAGGGTTACTGTCTTCAACCTTGATTGCACCACCATTACGCTTCGCACTGTTGCTGGTAAAGTATACACATGTATTTTGTTGCAGTTAGAACATACAATTGCCTGAAAGCAGCAGTCCACCACCATCTATTGCTGAATTTTCCATGAAGGTGGTATTTCCCATTAAACAGAATGTGATTCTTGGTGCATAGATGCCTCCTCCTGCTTCAGCAGCAGAATTGGCATTGAATGTTGCACTTCCACTAATGCTTGTGTTGTGTACATACAGTCCTCCACCATAGCTGGCTCTGTTGTTCTGGACTATAAACACGCTTCCCACAAGCTCCAATTGGCTGTCCACTATGGTAATACCACCACCATACTGAGCAGTGTTATTGGCAATAATGTTATTCCCATACAATCTCACATCGCTGGATTGAGCTGCAGCAATTGCACCACCGGAAGATGCATAACTGTTAGTGACGGTATTATCAGTGAAAGTTCCGTCGCTTGATTCCAGTGACAAAGTCCCCCCTGATTCCACAGCAAAGTTGTTGTAAACTGTGTTTCCTGTGAGGCCCAGAGTGCTGTCTTTGAAGACATGAAGCGCTCCTCCCATATTATGAGCAGAGTTGTTGTGGAATGTGTTCCCTGTGAGGTTGAGGTTGCTATATACTGTGTACATTAAGTGCTCCTCATTCCGTAGCAGAGTTGTTGTGGAATGTGTTTCCTGTGAGGTTGAGGTTGCTATATACTGTGTACATTAAGTGCTCCTCCTTCCGTAGCAGAGTTGTTGTGGAATGTGTTTCCTGTGAGGTTGAGGTTGCCATTGCGCACCTGAACTGCTCCTCCTTCCAAAGCAGAGTTGTTGTGGAATGTTTCCTGTGAGGTTGAGGTTGTCACTGCGTACAGAGAGTGCTCTTCCTTCCCCACCAGAATTGTTGTGGAATGTGTTCCCTGTGAGGTTGAAATTGCCACTTTGTACACAGAGTGCTCCTCCTTCCAAAGCAGTGTTATTGTTGAATGTGTTCCCTGTGAGGTTGAAGTTGCCAATGTCTACATAAAGCACTCCTCCCCAGGTTTTAACAGAGTTGTTGTAGAATGTATTCTTTGTGAGACTAAAGTCAGCTCTGTTTACATAGAGTGCTCCTCCTTCCAAAGCAGGGTTGCTGTGGAATATGTTCCCTGTGAGGTTGAGGTTGCCACTGTGTACATTAAGTGCTCCTCCGTACACAGCAGAGTTTTTGTGGAATGTGTTCCCCGTGAGGTTGAGGTTGCCACTGTATACAGAGAGTGCCCCTCCTTCTCTAGCAGAGTTATGGTTGAATGTGTTCCCTGTGAGGGTGAAGTTGCCAATGTTTACACAAAGTGCTCCTCCCCAGGCTTTAGCAGAGTTGTTGTGGAATGTGTTCCCTATGAGGTTTAGGCTACTGTACTGTACAAAAAGTGCTCCTCCCTGCCTAGCAGAGTTGTTCTGGAATGTATTTCTGGTTAGCATTAGGCTACTATACTGTGCATAAAGCGCTTGAGACTCACGTGCTTGAGACTCTGTATTCTGAATTGTGTTCCCTGTGAGGGAAGTGAGGATGCTTTTGTGTACATACAGTGGTACATTCTGAAAGATGGAGTATGTGATATCAGATTTTTGTTTTGACTCTAGTATTGCTATCCCACCACCACACACACCTGAGATGAAGGCTAGAGCATTGATGTGTAGTTCAGTATTGCCTGCAAAGATAAAAACCTCGTCGGGTTTGGGAGTCACACACACTGACCATGATCCTACTGGTGACCCCTGGGAAGGAGGAGGAATCTCCATGAAGGGTAAGCTGTGTAAGGTTTTCTACAGAAATGGTCTGCTCCAGAGTGTGATTGCCAGGTAGGAACTCCATTTGTACATTTCCAGTGAAGTTCTTAAAGTACTGTTCAGTTTACTGAGAGAGGGTGTGGCAGGGCTTTCCAGGACATGGTGTGTCGGGTGTGGGTGTGACATAGTAGGTACTCTGAACAGAGCATGAGGTGAACAGCAGGAGAAGCAGTAGAGATTTCTGCCAACACAGTTCTTGTACTGAGATCATGTGCTCCATGATTACTTGTGAGCATGCAATTGGTATTGGCATAAAATTTCACTTTTGCAGATCTGTAATTATGACAAATGTACACGAAAGGGTAATGTGTTGTACTTCGGTTGTTCAAATCTGACTGTTCACATTCACTGCTCAGAGGTTACTAATCTCATACACCTCACTGGGAGCTAAATAGGTACTGATTCACCCTGCCTTTAGGCGGTAATAAGTGAGTACATTAATTTTCCCATTTAACTGTTGTAAATTTGTACGTGTCTACTACTAGTGCTGAAATTCTATTATTTTATTGTACACCTATCAGCTAGTTACTTTTTTAGGCCACATAAAATACATTACTAGATTCTCCTCTGCCCCACCTGTATCATAATATGCTCGGAATAAGTTAAAAATAACATAAAAGGCCTGGTTTACATTATGTAGTAATATGTCAGGGGCGTAGGAAGATGTTTTGTAGCACGGGGGCTGACATTGGCCAATGAATTGGTGGATATGTATGTCTGCGGGCGAAGCCTGCTCTGTCTAGGGGGGTGCGGGGGCATGCCCCCCCGAGAAATTTTTAAAATTTAGATGCTCTGAGATCAATTCTGGTGCATTCTGAGCCAACTTTCCCTACATTTTATTGAGGGTAATTTTTCTTTTTATGATTTTTAGCCACTCATGAAATGCATAGAAGCATAGTGATAATGTTCAAGAAACACAATTTTTTTTATAATATGATAAAAAAACTCTGTTGTTGTCTGTGTAGGAGAAACAATGAACTTAAATTTGCCTAAATAGTTCAGTCAGCGTCTGTTTGCAGACACAAACTCCAGGGTATCTCGCACCGCGACTCCGAGTGATCGTCAGCGCAGCAGCTGCGGCGGTGAGTTGGCAACTGGCTCAGTGCTCGGGGCTTCCTGCGACGAGTCCTCGTCAGTTTTTGTATAATAACAAGCGTGTACAAAGGTAAGAAGTTTATCCGACATAACGCAGCCTGGCCATTGACACGCCCACTTGTCACGCCGCCACGTGACAAGCAGACGTGAAACGCGTAGATATGCTGTATGCTGTAGCTAACGGTGCATAGCATTAGCTTACCTTGAGAAGTTACTATTCGCCGTGGAACCGGGGGCTGGAAGAAAGATTGGATGAGCCTCTGCGTCATCCTACTGCGGGAACAGTCAGAGCTGTGGTTCTTCACACCTCGCATGACGAAAATGTTAGGGGGGCTCAGCCCCCTGGTTGTAAAGTTTGGGGGGGCTGCAGCCCCCCGCGCCCCCCTGCTTCCTACGCCGGTGTATGTGTACAGGCATACATGGCCCAATGGATTAAATGTTGCTGCAAGTTATAGCTATGTAAAGAAGTTAACAGTACATTAGTATTAACTTAAATGTACCTTGTAGTAATTTTCGACTCCATTTGCTCAGCAGACTTTTAAAAAAATGACACTTTGAAATACTACTGCTGTGACTACTGCATGAAGAGCAGAGCAGTGATGAGGCTAAATCCATGGTGGGTCTTCATTACTTATATAGAATTCCCAGCAATTTCCCAGATTACAGTGTGACCACAAATATTTGAACAGGAAATATCATTGAGTTTGGTACCATAACCGACTACTGTACACTTTCTGGTTGAGCTTCCGAACTGTATTAACTGAAGCCTATGAAGCCATTCCAGCTAAGTTCCACAATATTTTATTGCTGGCATTTGTTTCTAAATTGCTTCTAGTCACGGTGACCAGGGCTGGGCGAGTGGTGTTTCAGCAGTTAAACGGAATTTAGTAGAGGCCAAAATAGATTTAATTGCCATACCAAAACTGAAAGTTTGCCATAGGAAATAAACTACAACAAATCTAATACGTGGCCCCAAAATGTACCATTTCAGTTAGTTAACTGAAAATAAAAGTATTTTAGTAATACGTTCAGAAATTTTAGTTAACAGAAATAAGCGAAAATTTTAATGTACACTCTAAACAGAGATTTAACTAAAACTAGAACTAAATTATGCATAAGTCCAACTCAAATCTAGTGGTACCTGTAATAAGGGACGCTGTACTTACAGGGTCCCAAAAATTCTGTTATAGGACCGGTAAGATCTGAGAAACTTCATGGTATAATAATGCAATTCTTGCACAGCATAGCATGCATAATCAAGACAAATATAAATTAGTATACGGTAGGTTAGGGATAGGTATACCAAACATAAAGCATTGTCCGACTATCCTACATTAGCTGTTCTCATTGACAAACTGGAGCAGTGTGTTCAGGTCCCAGGCCTGTTTGTAGTCAGCCTTCTTCTGACCAACTTGGAAGAGGATGAGTGTTGGGTAACCATGGACACTGTGGTCACTGCATATTAGCTGCTTCTCTACTGTACATGTGCAGTCAACCTTAGCAGAGGAAATTATGCAATAATTATTCAAGAAGCATGCAGCTGTCCCACATGATGTAATGTTGCCACACCCACCTTGGCGGTGATGACTTTCGTGGAGGTGGCATGAATCCTCTATCAAAGAGTCTCTGTTCTTTCCCACTCAATAAAACAGGGTGACCTGAAGCTCTGCCTGGATGGAGGCTAGGGATGGTCATTGCATATTCTGGTATGTTGTTGGTTACCTATTGTGAATTATGCATATACATACAAAGCTGCAGTAAGAAAAGATAGTTATTTAACATATCAGTTACTTATTACAATAGCCTCGTACCTAGACCACATCCCCACTGGGTAGCCTGGACCCAGGCCTATGTATAATAAAAATGAATGGGTAAATTTAACCCTTGGATGGTTGCTGTGTTTGCATGACAGGCTGTCCTGAAATGTTCCATAGTGAGGAAACTATACTGCAAGAACATTGTTTTAACCTAGTTTGGTTACCTCAGTTGCAATTTAAGCGTCGCTGCATGTAGTTACGGGAATAATAAGTGGTCAGCTTAAATTCACTTGCTAGCTACAAGGAAAAATACACAATGAATGATTATGTTTCCTGTGACTGGCTTTCCTAACAGAAAGTATGTGGCTTGTATTTGTGAGTGAATATCTGGTAATCAACTAATCAAAGTATGTAGTTGTAGGACTAACAAAGTGGTTGAGTTCCCTTTTTATACGTAGCTAACAACAAGGGAAACTCTTAATACCTTGTTATTCCTGCAATATACATATCAATCTGATACATAATTATATGAATGAAGTGACCCTTCTAGCATCCTGCAACTGGCAGTAACCACTCAATACTTAAATCAATTTATTTATTTTTAACAGTGATACATATATACATATATGTATATATTTACAAGCTACAGATTTTCCACCACTTTTATTAATGGAGCTGTCTTGAAAAGGTACCGTAGTAAGGGAACTACAAACTACAGATGTTCCACCACTTTAAACAGCTAGGTTCATGGAGTACATAACCAATGCATGCTACATATGGTATCAGTTGTCTGCGGGTTACTACACTGGCTTCTTTCAGGGCGATTTTTTTTACGAGTGTTGTGGCTGTGACTATTAGTGACTATTAGTTCTAATGTTATGTTAACCTTTTGGTGCAGATCCATTGAGATTTCGCACCATATGGCATATGTAAACATACGGTGCTCACCAAATATTATTTGCGCCAAAGGGTTAAATTTGTGGATGTTGCATTCATGTTTACTGTACGTTTACCATATGTTGTGCCACTATAAGTAACATGTAAGATAGTATAGGGACCTGTGCTGTATGACCTTTGAGTAAAGACCAGAATACGACATGGTGGCAGCGGTATACTATGGCCCAACTTTGCTTACAACCTCCTGAGCCCTTTAACTTCAGAAATCCGGTAGGTTTGTCCGCGATGGAAGAGACGATTCGAACAGTTTTCGAAGCACATCTGGACTGTCGGAAGATGACGCCAAAGAACAAATCAATACTCTTCCTTATGTACTGCCTTGGAGAACAAGCAGAAGCCGTTTGACATTGACAAATGTCACTGAGGCCAAGCGACAGGACTACGATACTATTGTTGAGAAATTCAATGCATTCTTCAAGGTACGAGAGAATCTTATTTCGAACGGGCAAGGCTCAATCGTCGTACAAGTTGGCAGAAAACTGTGACTATAGCGGGATGATGACAAAGATGATCCGAAATCGACTTGTCGTAGGGATCTTAGATGCCGCTTTATCTCAGCTGGACACCGACCTCACTCTCAAAAGGTTAGGATAATGACAGGCCAAAGAGACACAGTGGAAGAGCAGCAGTAAGGGAGCCAGAGAAGTGACAAGCCTGGACGGAATCCAAGTTCTCGAGCTAAAGCTGGAAAGACATACAAGCTAGCCGGAGCCGTTGGATGGGAAAAGCCCAAGCCAACCAAGCTATGTATGTGATGCGGAAAAGGCCAACATCCTCGTGACAAATGTCTGCCCAAGGATGTACCCTGCCATAGGTACCAGAAGAACGGACACTATAGCAACCAATTGCTTTTCGAAGCAAGTATAAATCACAGGCGAGAGCATTCTCGACACAGCCTTCCTAAATACAGTATCGGCTGACTAGATGACTGCGTAAGTGGAAAGAATCATGCTAAATGGGTGCGAAACCACATTCAAATTGGATCATCATCCATTAGGCAGAGCTCCATCCAGTCCCAAAAGCATCGTGCTCATCCTCTTTTGGAAATGTTCTGGGGCGCTGGATATCCCGAAGGACATTTTATTGAAGCAGTATCTTGCAAGGGGTGGGGGGGGGGGGGGGGGGGGGGTGAAGATAGTGAGGGGTCTCAATTTCTCGGCCAGGGGTATTTGCCAAAACACACTGTTCACATCTAGCTTGCTAAAGACTTTGGCTCAAGACAGCTGTGTTCATTCACCTTTGGTAGGGGGTGCACCTCACAAAGACATTCTCATTGAGAGGCTTCAGTTCGACGCAAATGCAAATAGCTCCTTCCTTTTTCAACACTACCACCATTCCTGCGCACCAAGGTGTAGGCTCGTCAACTTTGGAGATTACCCCTGCGGACTCCGTTTTTCTTGGACCTCTGGGCATAGAGGTAGTAGCTATATAGTATTAGTCTTGGGGCGAAGAGAGAGTGTGGTGTGGCTCCTTCCTTAAGACGGATTTCATACTCCTCCCCCAGGTTGCCCAGACCTTTGAATTCTGATGGGAATCGATGCTATACTTCGGCATTGCTAGCTACAAGTTCCAGGGCAGTGATGGTAGGCAGTCCAAGTAGG
Source organism: Phakellia ventilabrum (assembly GCA_963921505.1). NCBI lineage: Eukaryota > Metazoa > Porifera > Demospongiae > Axinellida > Axinellidae > Phakellia > Phakellia ventilabrum. The sequence goes on from OY997382.1 coordinate 3,940,218, forward strand.
ATTGTCTTCAACCCATCCACCACATGTCAGCCGCTGTACGACCTTGTTTCTGTGCGTAAAATTTCCCGTGAACAGTCCAATCACTTTCAGTGATTGTCGAGAGGGGCCATAGAGAACTTTCTTTGGAGATGTGAACTGTGGCTTCTTGAGGCTCAAGTAGGTCTCTTCTGAGATGGCAGTTACCTCGGTTACTGTAGTCGTGGTGTTTGGGAAGGACCGGAAGGAGCATGATGACCAACTGATGGCAGCCCTCAAGAAGATCGAAACTGCCGGAGCAACCCTAAATCCTAGCAAGTGTGAGTTTGCCAAAGATCAACTCAAATTCCTTCGACATCTCATAGATCAAGAAGGGATCCGAGCAGACCCTGAACAGACATCAGCAATCATCAGGATGGAGCCGCCCAACAACATCACAGAACTCAGACACTTCATGGGCATGGTAAACCAACTTGGAAAATTCTCGAGAAGTCCAGCAGAGCTCACTCAATCACTTCGTCAATTTATCAGCAAGAGGTCAGCATGGCTGTGGGCTCCAACGCAAAAGTAGGCTTTCTCTCGCATCAAAGAAGAGTTAGCTCAACCAACGGTGCTTGCCCTCTATAACCCAGAAGCACCAACCAAAGTCTCTGCACATGCGTCATCCTATGGACTCGGGGCAGTCCTGATGCAGAAGAGTGGGTCGTCCTGGAAACCCATCGCATTTGTCTCCCAGATTGATAACAGAGACCAAACGTTTATATTCACAGATTGGCATTGGCTAGCACGTGGGCATGTGAGAAATTCACAATCTACATCCTCGGTAAGAAGTTTCATATCAAAACAGGCCACAAACTGCTGGTGTCATTACTGGGAACAAAAAACCTTGACAGTCTCCCACCATGAGTGCTTCGGTTTTGTCTACGCAGATGTTCTATCAAGAGCCCCATCTATAACAGATGAGAGTGACATGGCACCAGTCTACAGGAAGAAGCAGAAGCTTTGATAAAAGTATGCATTGCTCACCTGCCAGCCAGCAGAGAGAGAGACTCAAAGAGTATCGCAGGGCCCAAGCCAAAGACCCTATCTGGTCAACAGTCATCAATTACTGCAAACGTGGATGTTCAGAGAACGCTCATGTTGAGACAGAAGTCAAGCCCTACTGGAAAGTTCAAGGTGAACTAACAGTCTACGATAACAACCTCCTACTCTACAACCAACGCACAGTGGTTCCCGAAGCACTCAGGAGACAAACCTTACAGAAAACCAACTGTGGACACCAGGGAATCCAGAGATGTCGTCTTCATGCAAATTCGTCAGTATTGTGGCTGGGACTGTACCAAAAAGTCACCAACATGGTGAAGCAGTGCCCAACTTGTGCCCGAGATCTCAACCCAAGAAGGGATCCTATGATCTCATCACATTAAAAAGCTAGTTTCAGCTGTCTGTAGGTTATCATAATAATACTGGATTCTCAGGGAGACTTTTATACGGGTGTATACTGAAATGATACGATAGTAGGAAACTGCCACGCCATTAGTGTGGTGGAACATCTGTAGCTTATTTCAGGACAGCCTGTCATGCAACCAATAGTTAAAGTTTTCCATTCATGCCATAACAATGTTACAAATGCAACTCCAGTTTCAGATAGCAAGGTAAACAATTACGTCAGGTCTGGTTTAGTGCAGCTATCCCAAAACATAATGTAGCTAATGTGTATTTTCCTTTTCCACGAACAGAAAGTGTGCATGCATGCACACTACAACATTCAATTTGTTTTTTTCAGGGAATTTTTTTTGGAGCTATCCTGAAATGTTACCACAGTAAGGGAACTACAAGCTACAGATGTTCCACCACTTTAAACAGCTAGGGTCATGGAGTATATAACCAGTGCATGCTACATATGGTATCAGTTGTCTGTAGGTTTCTTATAGGGAGATTTTTAGATGGCATGTATACTGAAATGATACTGTAGTAGGAAACTTCAAGTGCTAGCTGTACTGCCCACAGCATCACATATGTTTAGGTTTATGTCTGATTAAATAGCTAGTTTCAGCTGTCTGCAGGTCACCATATACTGGCTTCTCAGGGAGATTTTTACATGGGTGTATACTGAAATGATATCATAGTAGGAAACTACCTATAAGCTATGCCATTATATAGTCAGACATGAACCTACGTGATGCTGTGGGCAGTACAGCTTGCAGTTTCCTACTATACTATAATTTCAGTAAACACGCCATGTAAAATCTCCCTATAAGAAACCCGCAGACAATTCATACCATATGTAGCATGCACTGGTTATGTACTCCATGAACCTAGCTGTTTAAAGTGGTGGAACATCTGTAGCTTGTAGTTCCCTTACTACGGTACCTTTTCAAGACAGCTCCATAAAAAAAATCCCTGAAAAACTAAATTGAATGTGGTAACCTGCATGCATGCAGATAACAATCTGGTACCATGTGGCATGTACAGGGCATGTATCCCACATACTCTTGAAGTAGGGGAACATTAATTACCAGTACATGTTACATACATACTATACAGGACACCTTTTTTACCTACAATCACATGTTGATGTCCCCCGAAGAGTGCATAAAAAATGGTCCCCGCCCCGCTCTTGGTCTCCCACCATGGGTTTCTTCAGGCTTACACTGGGAGCATTTTGTTTTGTATACAGGGTTGTCCTGAAATATCGTATCTCAGGAGAATAATGACTAGTCATTCTATTCAAAACTTGGGCATTTCAGCAGTACCATTGATGTGGGGTAATTATAGTAATGGTACAATTTGCGACAATGTTAAAAGCACAGCAGCACACGGAGTAGCTTATGGGTTGAAAATACAGAGAGAAAAACTTTTGATCAAGTTTTGGACGTTTCGAGGATTCAACACTGGACAGCACCATTGAGAATGGCTAGAGACCATCAAGGTGTATAGGCTTTCAAGACAAATACTTCCAAATAGCATCCAGCAACTGTAGCAATTACAAAGGATTGCTAGGGGATGGAGAGGAAGAGGGGGAGGGAGAGAGCCAGAGGGGTGGGGAGGGGAGGGGAGGGGAGGGGAGGGTGGGAAGGGTAGTGGGGAAGGGAGGGGGAGTGGATACGTATAGCTAAGCAGTGCCAAATGCAAGTTAGAATGGTAGCCATGTCACTGATAAGTCTCATGCGCCGCTTCACTTGAGTGAGGTGGTGCATGAGACTAGTCCGGCATTGATGTGATTCACAGGTGCAGCAATATCAAGAGTTAACAGTATACTCATGGTCTTGATAGTGTGTGTTGCCATTATACCTTAGCAATTTCTCAGCCAGCTCATCCCAAGTGGGAGCTAACTAGTCGTTTGCAGTGGCGACAACTGTACATGCGCAGTGTTGCATTACTCTCGTGTGCCCATCATCCCTTGAGGGTCTGATTCCCGAGACTAGTATTGCATGTGGTGTGTGATATGCACGTGTCACAGTGTGTGTATGTGTGTATGTGTGCATGTGAATGGTTTTCATACATCCAAATCTTTATAGAGATGGGAGCACAATGTATATTCTGTTGCTTACATTGGAGGCAGACTCGCCAAGGGGCAAAGAACTTCACAAAGTGGGGTCCACTCTCAATACTTTCCTTGTAATTTTCTTTATCCAGGATCACAGAAGGCATTGCCCTGGCTAGATCATCTAGCCAGTTAGCTAGGATACACACCTGCACACGAAGATGAGCTGCTCTATGGTGTGCATTAGTAAGAATATGGGCCTTCAATTGGAAACTTTTCTGGCTGCAGTCTTTGTTAGCTGTGAGTTAGGCATTTTAGATCGTGTACATTGCTTAAGGGATCAGCATTCATGCTGATTTGATATGCTAATTCACAGGTGCCAGTGAGGAATACATGTGCAAGAGTGTATGTTCCCGGCCCCTCGGCCTTGGGGGCGGAGAACATTGTTTTAATAATAATTTATGCGCTCTTGACATGTGGTATGCAGGGTTATGCATTTACTCACAGCTTAGCTATAATTTATAGCCTTGCTTGTACTTGGGTCTCCCCCTGCAGTTTTTTCACAGAATCACTGTAAACTACGAGGGGAGGCCTACGAGGCTAGCTACTAGTGTACTACTTGTACTTCATCTACAGTCAATTTTAGTTGTGTTTGGATATTGTGTATTCGATAGATTATCACGGAAACTTTGTTCTGTAAGCGAGAGATTCACATCATCGGTTGCTATGGAGACAAAAGAAAGGGATTCTGACCCCACCCCTTCCTTTACAGAGTTGGAACGGTGAGGGAAAAGGTGATGGAGAATGGGAGAGTTGGCTCTCAAAGGAAGGCGCGAAGTACAAATTTTGTTTAGATTCAACCCCTATGCAGATTATTGCACATACACAAAATTTAAAAGCTCAGTAAGGTTGCGTCATTAATTTTAATGAGCAGAACTGTGCATAGTGTCCTCTATCTGATAAGTTTTACAAGCAGAGCTATTTGATTACTTTTCCCCAGGCATTTTACCTTTTACCCCGACATGTATGCAGTATTCAGGGAAATAAAGAAATACATGTATGTATTCCACTGGCATAACTACATGCTGCTCTTGATCTATTTGCTGCCCACCCCTCCCAGGAAGGCCAACCGGCCCCACCCACTGAGTGTCCGGCCAGTCATCAATCACTCACTACAGCAGAGGACGAACTCAACCCTGCCAATATGGTGAGGTACAGTTGTAGCTACTGTCTCAAAAGTATACAGTACCCAGACAGCACATTAACAGCCTAGATGAGGACAACCTCAGGTTAAAGTGTAATGGTCAGGGCACTAATTCTTGGGAGCTGCTACTCAGGGGATCCAAAGTCCTCATTATGTCTATCGCTTCTCACATGAAGCCATTCCTCCGGCAGCGAACTCCGACCTCTGTTGCCATTACCTCATCCCAATAACCTTGCTTCCAGCTCTCAGGAATCTCACTCGTCCATCCAGTTACCATTATCTAATCAGCCCTCATAAGCTGTAATATTATTACAGAAGCTCCTTCAGAGTGTGGGCACTGCTGGGTCTTCAGGCTGGTCCATCCTGCTGGGAGCAGGCTGCCAAGAGGATTTTGGAGACCCATGCAGGACAAAACCAAACACAGGGGCCTCTATTCTCATTTGGTGGGCGTTAGCCCACCCTTTCTAGGGGGGATCTGGGGCATGCCTCCCCAGTAAATATAGGTGCTCTGATGTTAGCTTTGTTCAGAGGCCTTCTGAGGTATCTTTTCCATACATGCATACAACAAGATTTCATTCAAAACAGGATAGATATTTTATAACTAGGTGAATGCAGAACATTGTGGGGGCGAGCCTGAGCGAGTATATGTGGTAGACGTAGGGACAGAGCACACTACAGGAGCTGTTGCATGATTCAAGCACTAATACAACATGCACATGGATGAAGTAGACAGTAGAGGTGCAGATGTTAGCAGATCACACCACGAGCAGGTTAGGGCTAGTCTCACGTGGCCAGACCCTTCCCGCCACGAAAAACAAGGAAAAGTAAAAAGGGGGAGGAGTAATGGAAGAAGGGTCTGGGGACTCTGAACAGGATGTTGTAACATCATGGCAGAGCCAATCAGATCGCAGCAGTCATATGACTATGTAATACGTTGCATGACATTCCCCCAAAAAATGCAGACTCTCTACCTCACGGGGGACTGGGACGTGTTTTGTTGCTTTAAATATTGCTAGTGTAGTACTCTTTCGGCGTTTCTCTGAGGCAGTCGGTACAACGATCTTTCTTGCACAGGTCACATGTATTATTACGTAATAGGTAAAGTAGTCTAATAATTACATTCCATTGTAAAACAGCTTCCTGTCCAGAGTCTTCACACCCTTCTTCCTTTACTCCTCCCCTTTTTACTTTCCCTCGTTTTCGCGGCGGGAAGGGCCTGGCCACGCGAGACTACGTTGGGGCATTGTGGTCTTTCAAAGGTCGTCCCCACTCTATGGCTAGTCAGAACAGCCAGGTTTGCAATCACACTATTACAATTATTATGCTATAATCAGGCGGTATCTGGAATGTCTGTTAATTGTCATGTAGCTAATCGATCTACAGCCTTCTCTCCTGGATTTACCACTGCTCTCCTTTCTCTGTAGCCTAGCCGTCGCCTTTACCGTTCTCACTCAATCTGTAGTCTTCTCTCCCTCTGGATTTCTCCAGCGTAACCGTCGCCATTCTAAGGCACACAGCGATCTACTTCTGACAGCTGCATGCACATGGTGGGGCGAAAATATTACTTACAGTAGACGTTGAAGTAGACGTATAGAGTATTTGCGGTACAACCCCGGAGGGCCCTCGTGGGCCAAATTATTTTATTTTATTTTTTTGAATGGACCATTGAATGTACGTATGCATGCACGCACGCACACAGAGCGCTGGCGAAGACCCACTAGAAAGCGGCTCGTCCAATAAACACCAGCCACATATTTGACATAATCATCCAACTGAAGGTTGTACTCAGCAGCAGGTCAGTCCAGCCATGGAGCGGAGTGGAGCTTGTGCAGCAAAAGTGCTGTTCAGTCAGCTACCAGAACTGGCCATAAAAGAAGTATCATTGCAACCTACCACTTTTTTGCTGTCGGGGTAACACAAAACTAAGCTAACATGGTCTATACCTGCTACATACTTCTGGAGATTTGAGCTCCATGTAATTATCATAGATAATAGTGCCAGCAAGTCAGCCATTGTTGAACAAGAGTCAATTAATCACATTATTTAATGAGATGCATAGCCAATTAATTATATTCATGACTATCAGACCACTAAGGTCTGCCATAACCCCAGGCCTGTCAAAGCTAGAAAAAAAAGCAGTTTTAGGCTACTCATTAATTATTCATAAGCTTGTTATTTGAGCTTTCTAGCAATTCTCAATAACTATACCAATTACGCTCAATTATTCCCAGTATGCTGCTCTGGTCTGACTCTTTGATATCCAGTATCAGTACACGCGCAGCTTCTGTGCTGTCCTTGTCAGCACCTTCAGATGACGTCTGGAGGTTTAGCAATTGTTGCTGGCTCAGTGGAGAAATATGAAGCTAACTTCACTGCAAGGTTAACGTTCCTCTTGCTCTCTCTCAGAAGTGCTTGATTCACGAACATAGACTGCTACTGACCTACTACAGATTGCTGAAATCTCTGCCATTTTATACTCACTCACTCACGAGCGGGGGGGGGGGGGGAGGAAGGTGAACACTAAATGGAGAAAACAAGGAAACGTAATATGCTTCTGTACAACACACTAGCATAATTATATTCAAGGTCGCTTTAATTCCACAATTATTTTAAAGTGTCTGACACAGAGCTACCAGATCCTCTTAAGGTAACTATATTATTTGTGGGTATTAATTTTAGCACAATTTAGCGAATTGGAAAAAAAGACTAAATTTTGAAGCTGCTAGCTAATATTATACTCATACGCATAAATGCATTCCATGTATATGTATATGTACATACACATTGCATGCCTAAAAGTGCATAAAACTGCAATTAATAGTGCATCTTACCTTCCTTTGACAACACCCAAGCAGGCGTCACAGACGGAAGCATTTTTTAAACACTGGGGCTTATAGGCACAGATACTAGTGAAACATGAGTCTATACTGTAAGTCTCAAACTAACTGATGTAGTAATCCAGTGAGAAATGTTTTTGTGTAAATTTTCACTGCAGTTCAACCAACGGAAATGGGATTGATGAGGTCGATCATCTTGTCGTGGGCGGTTTTGCTGTCTCTCCTCAGGCTGTTTATGTTTACCAATCAGAGATGCAGAGTATAACAAACCTTGATTACCAAATTCTTAGCTAGGTCTTTTTGAAACAGTGCCAAATGGATTGTGGCTTGTTTTCAATATTTTTCTAACAAGCTGCCATTCTATTGTCTTGGCAATCATATCAACAGCACCTTATATGGGAAGTTCCTGCGTATGATTATGCAATAATTAGTATAGTGCTGCTCAAGTTAGACGCCTACATGTGTACGCTTAGCCTAATTTGATGTGACATGTAGCTTGGCCTAGCTTGTAAGCTTGTAATAGCTTTTGTTGTGCTAGTAGACTACAATTGCATAATTATGTGCTAACAGACGAATATGAAAGCATAAAGAATTAATCATAATACCAGCCATATGCCTGGCTGCCCTAGTTGTGTAGTGTCTCTTCTGCATCTATACCTCCACACAAGACAATTAAGGCACCATGTGTATAGTGACCTTCAGCATTAGACTGTTGACTGATATGTTAAAATGCACACTGTCGTATTACTGAATCACAGAACTTTTTTTTGTAGGAAAAGAATGGAAAATTGCACAAGATATACCTCTGTCAGGTTAGTCAATTCTATATAATTATGTTTGCATAATTATGTTTGGAGGGGATAACCCTTGTTATCCTTTTCTGAACACGAAAATGAACAGTGCTTCTATTTGCTTGGTGGGAAGGGCTTGGTGTAGTGTACATCATACAAATGCTGGATGGTTGGAGTGAGTTGGCACGCCAGCAAAAACTGATTACATGTACATATAGATCTGCAGTAGTGATAATAAATGTCCTTATTATTCGATGATAATGGGCTCAGACCCCGAGTGGGCCAACCCCAGATCATAGATAGTAGAGTAGAGTAAGATGCTCAAAAGTAGAGTTTGCTGTACAAGCTGCTCATGAATAATTAATGAGAACTTAGGTCACGTGACCTTTGTAGCATTAATTAGATTCATAGCACTTTTTATGTTTTCCCATGGCAGCGACTGGGATCAACAACGGGAGGGGGGGGGGGGGGGGGGGGGGGTCACTTTGATGTGCAAAGCGGCACGATTGAAGGATAAATTTGGCACTTTGATGTGGCTGAGCGATACTTTGAAGGGCTGAATAGCAGAGTGGTGTAACCCACAAATATTGAACTTGCCCCCCCCCCCCTCCCAACTTGAGAATACCGTGCTGTTAATTTAAGAACTTCAAAATTTTGTTCATATGCACACGGCAGAATATATAATTGTGTTGACCACTTGGTGGCTACTCTTTGAGCCGTAGGAGTCAGGCCTCTGTTAGGTTTCTGTGCCGTTACCAGGCTTAAAACAGGAGTACAATCTGTCTGTGTGTAGCTAATTTATTTTCATGACGAGTGCAATTAGTTACATGGAAGTTTGCATTCGATCCTCAGGCAAGCAACAAATAATTAATCAGTCGAGTGTGAAAGGTATGTGCTATTCTCCTATGATTGGTCACAATTGATATAGCTAGAGTGAGGGAATTATGAGCTACATGTACCTTGAGGGAGGGAATTATGGCTCACATGGCTACACCCTCTGCTTCTATGGGATTTAGATACAAGTGCGATATAAGTTTTCATATGGGGGGTACAATTTCTTACTTGGAATTTTGTACTCCTCAGTGAAGCAACTAATAAATATTTAGTGAAACAGTCCAGTATGAAAAACAAATCACACAGGCAATTTGTAAATCTCTTTCAAGTCTGAGGGAAGGTATGGACACACACAGAGGCCTGACTCCTACATGCTCTAACATCTGAAACTAGAGTAAACATCAAGTAGCCATACTTTGCAACATAACACCTGCAATACCAGCCTCTCCATATATGTGGTCTCGAAAGCCTCCCTCCAGCTCTCTGCACTCCTTCACGAGACACAGCGCCTCAACATCATCACTCGGGGACAACAGAACCCTGCCACCCAAACCCTCACTTACAGCCTCGTTCACCCCTTAACGTGGCAGTGTCACATGGGCTAGGGTTCTGTTGGGAGAAGAGCTAGGGTTGCCCATTTTCCCCCATACAATATGCACTCTGGCCAACTCTGTCATCCAATTTGGAAATTTATTGTACACAACTGCTAGAATAATTGAAGGGCTCAGAACCACGGTAGCTATATACTGAAAATCGTACGTATAAAATATGCATACTCTGTTAGCATATTATGACCAAAGTTAGAATTTTCCTGAAATTGCATATTCTCAAGTTGAGGAGTGGGGATATCTGCGGGTTAGACCACTCTGGTTCTGAGACCTTCCTTTGATGTTGCCTTTCAACACTCTTTTTTTTTTTTTTACTAAGATCTCATGTAGGCCACTTATAGTGCTGAGTAGGCTATTTGAGCGAAAGCCTGCCTGAAGTCAGTAGTGAGTGTGTTTGAAAGACTAGAAGGCGTGCAGCTTGCAAGACAGATGGTTATCCAGTCTTCTCTACTCAGTTGTCAATAGAAAAGTAACCTTTTCATCTTGTAGGCTCCGCCCATTTTCGTAGCTAGCCAGCGTGTGTGTGGTCCTATCTCAAGCAGTAGTGTGTAGTAGACAGTTTGTTGGCATGTGTAACGCAGTAGCCAAGGGTTTAGTGGGGGAAAGCCTACCTGATTTTGTTGTCAGTAGGCTGACTGTCATAACCCTGGGGTGAATCTCCTCCAACAGTTGTGGGTTGTGACATAATTTGATTGGCAAGTCCGAATTGTGAAATTAATGAGTAATTTTGATGGTAACTGAGTAATGAGCTATAAAACTGGGTTTGAAGTGTGTCTGTGAGAAAGACTACACAAGGCTCTGACCTCTCCTGTGTACATTGTAGGTTTGTGTGTAAGTACCTGTGAAGGGGTCAGACTGTACATGTGGGTAGAGGACAATCATTTGGCATTCTAGCAACAGAGCCTAATTTTTTTTGATGGATAAGCCTCTGTACACATATGCTTTTACTTGAACTATCTGTGAGCTGTGGGCATGGTTCATTTTCTTACGTGCATGATGCATAGGGCAGAAAGGTGCCACTGGTAGCAGAGTGATTTTGTGTTGGGGCGGACAGCTACAGTTCCTAGTCTTCAGGGGTGATTTAAATTCAGTGATATTGCTGTGCTTGGCCATGTGATTACATCGATGCGTAATTAGCAATGGATTCTGAAAGAGTTTCCTTCTTAGAAGCGTAAATTAGTACAGATTAGAGCAATTCCTATCTCCCGAAAGGGGATTTCTTGCTACTTCATCATAAGTGAATTGATTGATACATACATGCTTAATTTAGGAATGTACGGGGGGAGCCAGCTACCTTTGGCACTGCATTATGACAGCCAGTAAACAAACCAGCAGCTCACCGACTTCCTCTCTCCCCTCCCCTCCCCTCCCCTCCCCTCACCTCACCGTGCGGTGCCCCCCAAGAAATCTTCCCAACCCTGGAAAAGACACTTGCAGAGCATTGGCTAATGGAGCCCCACCTTCAGACTGGTGTGCAAGGTCTCCGAGAGGAAATCGGTGAGCTGTTGGTGTGTTTAATGGCTTGTTATGATGCAGTGCCAAAGGTTGGTTAGTAGAAAGAACTGAGTGCAGAGGCTAGCATGGTGGTGATGTCTGTTTTCTGTGCTTGCCATGCTACTTACAGTGACTGCAGCTGTTGGGATATATATGTCAGGAAGACTGTCTCCAAGTATAGATACGTGTGTATACCTCACATTTGTAGCTTCTGAGCACTTTAAAAACAGGAGGGGATGAGACAGTGTGCCTCCATACATCCTCCCTGACCTTCCTAAATTGAGCCCCCCTCGTGCATTCCTAAATTAAGCCCCCCTCGTACATTCCTAATTTAAGCCCCCCTCGTGCATTCCTAAATTAAGCCCCCCTCGTACATTCCTAAATTAAGCCCCCCTCGTACATTTCTAAATTAAGCCCACCCCCCCCCCCCCCCTCGTGCATTCCTAAATTAAGCATGTGAAGCTAAGTGGGAGGACTACCACATGGCTTTAGCTTCACTTTTAAGTTGGCCTTTTCATAATCAGGATCCAGGCACTACTGTGGCTGATCATGACAGAATGGTAAGGGTGGCACCAACGGCCATATATTGCCTTAGGCATAGGCATACTATACATACACACCTTGTATGTACACCTTGTTGTTTATTAAGGGAGCTTGTATTGTGAATGAAGAAAAAAGGATCGTTGGGACTGGGAGTGGAAGCTTACCTAACCCCTTTTGCATTGACCCATGGGCAGTACTAGTACAAGGAAGAGATACCACAGGACGTAATTATGGTGAGTTAGATATGAGGTATACAACTCCTTTAATTCTTGATCTCTAGTGATCTGTACATGTAAATACAGTCTGTCATGCAGTGATGAATGCAGGATGGTTGCCACCCTAAAGGGGTGCACGGTATACACAACAGTCTTCCCTTGCAATGAGTGTGCAAAGCTAATAATACAATCCGGAATACAAAAGGTTGTATTTGCAAAGCGGAAAGAGAACAACGAAAGGAAAATGAGCATGCAGAAAAACTTTTGTACCTTGCTGGAGTCTGTCATAAGTAAGTTATCACTAATTTCAGGAGCTAGGAATAATGTACCTTCTTACAGATTCGGTTGCAATACAATGCATGGCCATCGACCTATAAGAAGAAGACAAAAATTGAAATCGACTTGACAAAGGCTGCAACATCAGATGCCGCCTGTCGCATGATTAACTCAGATTGATTTACAGTACTGATGTACATGTGTGTGGTTACATTCATCGATATGTGTATGGTGATATACATGTGAAAGTTATAGTTTTGGGAACACAGAATAGCTAGGTGTATGGCTGTTGTTTTTATTGTCATATAGAGAGATTTTTTCAGCTAACTAAATGTAGCTGAGTGTCCCTGCTGGCCCCTGTTTGCAGGTGATTAAGAATGGATGCCCATGCTGGGCTGCACTAGCTGTAATGATGGTTACAGTGTAATGGAATGTGAAAAGCATTACCGAGGTTAAAAGGCCTATTAAATCTTGAAATTGGAGAGTTAATATAATTATTAATACATTATACAATCATGTTTGCGAACTCTTGACGAGGGAAGGCAGAAGCGTAGACTCAGTTCTATGATAATTTCCATGAGGGGTCCAATGCCACACCCCTATTTAATAATGATTGATAATGATAAAATTTATATTTTGGGAATTGTTCTAATTAACTTGCTCTGGGTCCGATAGTTTCTAAAACTGAAGCTGCTTCACCGAAAGAAACTACACTTCATAGGGGAGTGAACTGGAATAGATCACTGGACTACTGGAATGGACTACTGGAACACTGGAATGGACTGGAACATGCCTGTCACAAGTTTGAATTTTCAATGCCAACCGTACACATGCATGCATGCATCAATGGAAAGGTATTTTTAAACAATGGATTGGTTGCTGGAGTTGCATCATTATCTACAGTTTTTGTAAGGGAACAATGTTCTGCTGATTGTGATACCTTACATGGAGGGATATCTCATGGTCACATACCATGAGCTATCCCTAAAAGTCTGCTCATCAGCTAAAATCATGACTCTCTACTACACAAATGTAGCCAGCATAGTACACAGCTTTGACAGGAAACAATGCATTTCAGACATGTGGCTCTGATAACGTGGCATATGGTCATGCACATGTCAAAGTGCTGCAATACCACGTATTAATGACAATGTCCATTGTCTACATTAGCTGCAACTCTAGTAACCAAAGGATAATGCATACACAGAAGTGTTTCAGCTATAAAGTGGTACAGAACTAGCCTCATTCCTAGGCCCCAGCTTTATTCGGTTGCACGAATGTAAGTGTAACCAAACAAAGCAGGGCCTGGGAACGAGGCTAGTACAGAACATAATCACTAAAACAAAGTAGTTTAAACCTGTGGCCTCATCATTTCGACACAAGCAAGCAAAGTGGCGCTCGCTTTGCTTGCTTGTGTGGGGAAGGCATGGGAATGAGGCTACTAAACCTGGGGAGCAGTAGAAAGTAGAAACATCAACACAAGAAAACAAAGGTAAAGTTGGGTCTACAATATCATGTGGCTGGGGCCAAGTGCTCAGTATGCTCAGGAAGCTAGTTGAGCGAGGGTCGGGGTATCCAAGAATACAATTAAGCTGCAGCATTACCTGTTTAAAGTATGGGCAGTAAGCCTGCATGCAAGGTACACTGCAGTGATAAAATACACATTGCTGTATTAATATCTTAATTGCAGAACCAGGTTACTGTACAGTACGGTCCAAGCCACGCCTTTCCCATCTTGTACGCATGTGAGATACGGCCAGTAATCCATTCCAGTGTTCCAGTAGTCCATTCCAGTTGTCCAGTAGTCCATTCCAGTCCACCGAATCACTTCATAGTGCACGCGAGTACAGTACCCGCCTGGCCCGCGAGACTATATATGTGTAGGGGGCATAACAGTTTCTCCCCCCCCCCAGCAGTCTGGCCCGCGAGACTAGCGTGCGAGTCGCTGCTTTCCAAGTCCCCAGGTAATGCTATTCATCCCCAGGGGATGCCATTCACTCACAGGAGCCGGTATCTTACTCCTGGAAGTCGATAGTTGATTTGCTAAGACCGGATTGGATTCACTAGCGTATCGGATCCAATCAAAGCTGGGAGTGGAGACTAGGAACGGGGCTATACCTTTCACATAAAAGCACTTCAGAGTGACTATATAAAACTGCAGTCAAGAGTCCTACTAGTATAATATATACATGTACACGTAACGGTCGAGATGAACAAGTTTGTGAAAAAGAAGGTTTTTTTTTAAAGGCACAATAAATAGTTTTAGTATAATAATACTTACAGTAGTCACTGAATGAACAAACCTCGGACTGGCTCCTCTTGCGGTCGTAGTCCTTCTTGTAGCGTTCTTGAGCTCTTTTGATATTGTCAGAGGCTTTATCAAACAACTTCTTTCGCAGAGCAAGCATTCCGGATAGCTTGCTCTCAATCATGCTCTGGATGTCTGTTTGTGATTCATCCCCCTCTGCATCTGAATCAGTCTCCTCAGCATTAGCCTCTGCCTGTCCATTAGCCGCCTCCAGCTCCAGTTCCACTGGTAGTTTGGCTTTCCTACAAAAGGAGTGAGAAGTAATCCAAATAATGACCACAACTAACAAAAACTACTTACCGATTGAACATCAATTCAAATGGGGTGTACTTCGTGGACTTCTGCTGTGATGTGCGAATAGCAAACAAAGCTGAAGGGAGAATATCATCCCAGTTGTCTTGATGATCATTGACCAACTTCAGGAGCACATTCTGAGTGGTCTGGTTCAGCCGCTCCACAAGACCATTGGTCTGGGGATGATATGCTGATGTCACTCTGTGGTCCGACCCTGTCAGTTCCATCAGCTCATCATTGACATGGTTGACGAACTCCCGCCCTTGATCGGAGATGACAACATTGGTGCAGCCAAACCTGAATTGTTAACCATAAGCAGTTGATGGTGCTGCAAAAAAATTAATATTGGGCCTAAAAGTTATACAATACCTGCAAATCAGCTGGAAGATGAAGTGTGCCACACCCTTTGCAGTCTTATCTGGCAACGGGGCAGCCTCTGGCCACTTGCTAAAATAGTCAATCAGAGTGACTATATACTTGTTGCTGCGAGGAGTGGTTGGTAGTGGCCCGACAAGATCAATACCCACCTAAAAATGATATGTTGCACACAGTAAAAAAAGAATTGCCATTTTGACTACAATTGTTTGTTATTAAGTTACACTCGGGTGATGAACACGTTACATGCATGGACAAGCTAGATAGTTTGAGGAGAAAACAGTGGAGAGAGTTTGTCAAGAATGCAGAAAACACATTAGAACAATTGCTCTGTGCATTTTTGATAGCTGGACCAACTCCCTCCAATTTGCTTTTATGTATTTCGACCAACTCCCTCCACAGGAATTTGCTCTAATGTGTTTTCTGAATTCTTGACCAACCCCTCCCATAAAGTTGCTATCTTGCTGTGTCGATATATGTAATGTGTTCATCATCTCCAACCCCATAACAAACAACTGTAGTCATAATGACAGTTCTTTTATTTTACTGTGCATAATATCAGCAATATGTAATAGTTAAAAGTTTGAAAATTACAATAAGTAGCAAGTACAGCACAGGCTAAAATTATATACCTGATTCCACACTTCTGGCATCACAGGAATTGGATGCAGGACTGCAGTGGGCTTGTGAAACTTGTCATTAACCCGCTGACACGTATCACACACGTGCACAAACTGCTTTATCTCCTCTGTCATTCCTCGTCCCCAGTAGAACCTGGAACAGATCTTCTCGATCGTCTTATCTCGTCCCAAGTGACCACCTGGAATAGTGCATATGCCGTACTTAGTGTATCATTACATTCATGTATGCATGCACCTAGTAAGTAGCTATATTGTCTAACCTAGTGCTGAAGCATGACATGACTGCAAAATTCTTCCCTTCTCTTCTTCAGTGCGCACACACAGCTTCCATTCTCCTGCAGCTCCAGATGACTCTACTCTGTTGTACTTTCTGTACTTCAGGTGTCCATCTTCCACTTTAAAATTCTCTAGCGTAACGCCAAAGAAAGTGCCACTTCCAGACACGCAAGGGGTCCACTCATCCGGGAGGGGTCCAAAATTTCGCACGTACGATTGGACCCCCGGTCCGTTTATCCTAGGATATTTGGACCGGGGGATCCAATCATCCAGGGGGTACAACCATCCTCCGACACCGGATCGAATTTTAGGGGGGATTGGATCGGCTGTGACACCGGATATCTTTGGTATAACTAAAGCAGCAGTAGCTAAGTTTTACTGTCTAGGATCGATTCGTCTGTACTGCTCTCTAAAGAGTTTGTGTAAGTTGATAAAGTTGCAAAACCATACTGCACCGTATTTTCCAGTGTATTATGCTTCCCGGCGGCTGAAAAGGCTACGAAGGCAGTATTGAAGGCCATTCGATATCGGTAAGCGGGTGCGTGAAGGCCGTTCCCGGCGCGGCCGTGGTCAGTGCTTTTCTATACAGAGTCCTGTCTGAAAGCCTTACAGTAGTGATGCACGTTATCAGGGTTTCATCCAGGATAAAATATTTGGGGGGGAACCTCAGCACTCTGAACGGACAGGTGGTTGTGCTCTATTTTAAATTTCAGTGCCCTGAGAGGCCATCTGGTGACTTCTAAGACTCTTTGCATGGCAAGCACACTCTTATCTTATTTAGCATGTTAAGTAGGGAAGACATACCTTTCTTGCACTGAATAATTGTTAATTCTGCGGGCTCTAGCAGCTTTCTCTTGATTGCAAACAATTTGGTCGTGTTGTGAGTGTAACTGAATACTGTGTGCCCTGTTCTTTCTCCATACATCTTTTCCCCTAATTATTAGTTTGATCTGCTTCTGTTTGGGGGGGAAGCTTCCCCCCCCCCCCCCCCACTGGATGAAACCCTGGTTATGCTTTCTCGCTTATGGGTATGAAGAAGCTAGTAACAGTAGTGGACTAACCGCTAGCATTCTTAGCAAGATTTCTACCGACAAACGCTAGGGTGCAGCGAGGCTCCGTCGATTTTCTTGAAGAAGAAGTTCAAGATGGCGTCCTGACCAGTTACATGGATGCCGCCTTTGTACTTCTGGTGCACGAAGGATCAGAGATCTAGACAAACCGATCACTTCTTTTTACACAGGTAGACTTACTACAGCTCCAACTCGATTAGAGTTTGTGTTTCAGCAGAGATCTGACCACTGGAGACAGACGGTATGCGGATCGATCGCCAGCGATATGAACGTGAGTTTCAAGCAACTCTGCTCTCGTGTAGCAGCCATAACTGGTCCTTGGAACTGTGTTGTATACAGAGACATTCATCTCCTGAAGGCCCATTCGTGTAGTAGTAGCTTGTGGGCGATGCAGCTCCCAAACCGTTCTAGTGGGTGTGGTTTTGTGCTATCTAACTTACATTATACCTCTGCGCGAGGCTCTCTGCGCAATGCGTATACCTAGTATAATAATAATAGTGCTGTAAAACATAGCTAGCTATGTGATGTATAGATGATGAGACATTCACAGTTGAACATTGTTGGAGATCACAAAACAATGTTTTGGTATCCCACCACCTATGCAGTGCATACATGCATGCATGGTGTATAATCCTAATGAAAGTGCATTATACTGGCATCTCACTGCTGCATGGGGACCTGTGAGTTTAGATGTCTACTGTTTGTTAATGTGTGCATCATGTATAGATTCCTATTATGTATAGGTGTGGTGATTTATGATTGTGGGTGCATGACATTTCCAAGAAATGAGTGAAAGGCGTGGCAAAAACAAAATGAGTAGCGGTGGCAAAGGAAAAAGAAAACGTAACACGTAAGTTAATTGCTTACCCAGATCTGTGCGTATGTATATGTTATAGTGCCAGGCTGTATATGTGCAGATCCACTGATGGTCGACAGTCTCACATAGACAAACTGCTTACTAGACGAACAAAGAGGAGTAAGATAGATTCATCCAAGTCTAGTAAGTACATATAACAGTACAATATTTGAAAAACATTGTAATAACCATAATTGCCTTTAGGCAGTCAGGAAGGACCTGAGCCTGATTCTCCTAGAGCAGGAGCTCAACGTGACCAGAGTTTAGATTCAGTTCAGTCACGAGGAGCCCAGAAGTGGGATGACTACTTCATGGCTGTGGCCTTTCTTTCCAAACTGAGGAGCAAGGACCCAAACAAACAGGTAATTTTTATGCCCCAACGTCAGTAGCTAGGCACTATTTGAGGGGTTCTGCAGTATATAAAGTAGATAATAGTATCTTTCTTGTACCAATTATGAAGGTTGGAGCTTGCATTGTGAACAAAAACAGACAGATTATTGCCATTGGTTACAATGGCTTGCCTATTGGATGTAGTGACGATGATTTCCCCTGGGGAAAAGAGGGCGAGCAAAAGAAATACCCTTATGGTAAGCAGGCATGATAGTATGAGGTGCCGTTTGTGTCAAAATTATGCAGAAGTGAATTATTTATATATAATATACTTTATTTATATATAATGTACATTATTTATATATAAAGTGCATTATTTATATATAATGTGCATTATTTATATATAATGCATATTATATATAAATAATGTGTATTATTTACATATAATGTGCATTATTTATATATAATGCGATAATGCATGCAATAATATCGATAACGAGTACCGCTTCAGGTGTTCACGTGAAATTGATTACAGTCACGCTTAGCTCACGTGAGCTGCATGTGGCCAGTATGCGATGATGTCATGACTCCAATTGATGAGCATGTCACTGTAATGTTCAAAGTTATGCCCCACCCTCCCTAGTAGGAGGAGGGTCGGGCAAGGGTGGGAATTTGAATGTCAAACGCAGAGAAATCAACACCCTCTCCCACCCGCACCATGGGACATTATTCCATACGTGATAACAAAATACTATGTACCTACTCCTGACAGATTTCATGATGTATTATGTACTCTTAAGTACCAGTATAAATTAACCCCCCAAAAAAGCGGCTTTAATGTAGCTAATAGTTGTTTATCAATGTATGATCCATGACAACAGGCAATTAGAATTGAGTTGGACACTATTCACAGCAGTGTAGACCCTCACCTAGTTAGTGGGTGTGTCTGGTATGCAACAAGAGAACACCTGTCTGCTAAGCATGACTATAAATGAGTTGACTTTGTGCAGGCAAAGATCAGTTATAGCTAAAGATGAGATGGACATGTAATTAAAAAGGAAATGGTTAATATAGGGATTGATGTGGTTGTCTGGCTTTCAGTCAGGAGTAACTACAGACAACTTCTTGTAAGAAGTGCATCTCATGAGTAAACTCCTGTTTCAATTTGCTCCTGAGCTACATACCTACGAATACTTCTCAGAATGGCTGGACTGAAACTCAGATAGCCATGTTTGTTTTAATCTTTACCTTTTTGTAGGTCTAAGTTGTATTTAGATCATGTAGAGATCTTCCTTTGAAATGATAAAGATTGTCGCACTACATAAAGGGTGTTTCCCACATACGAAATGTAACCTTTATTGTTTATCAGTTTGTGATCCATGACAACAGACAATAGGAACTGAGTCAAACATTATTCACAACAATGTATATCTCACATGGGGTGTGTCTGGTATATGCAATCTGGGAGCAGGTGTGGACTCAGGCTGTAAATTATATGAACCTGAATAATTTGAACTGTCTGGCCCTCCCTTTTTTCTTTGCACCTGTACCTCACACAAAGGAAAAAAGGGAGGGCCAGACAGTTCAGGTTATTCAGGGTCATGTATTTAACTAGAAATTACAGCCTGAGTCCACACCTGCTCCCAGATTGCATACCAGACACACCCCATTTGAGATATACATTGTTGTGAATAATGTTTGACTCAGTTCCTATTGTCTGTCGTCATGGATCACAAACTGATAAACAATAAAGGTTACATTTTGTATGTGGGACACACCCTTCATGTAGTGTGGCAGCCGTAATGCATGGACAGGTGTCTTCTTGTTACATACCAGACACACCCACTAACTAGGTGAGGGTATATAGCTACATTGCTGTGAATAGCGTCCAGCTCAATTCCTATTGCATATTGTCATGGATCACACATTGATAAACCACTTTTAGCTACATTAAAGGTGCTTATAATTTATACTGGTACTTTAAGGGCGACATTTTTACAATATATCATGAAATTTGTCAGGAGTATATAGGTTCATAGTATTTTGTTGTTCACTCTGAGGTTGCCACTTTTCCAAAAATGGAATAATGTCTCATGGTGTGATGTGGGGCGGGGAATACTGGGGAGAGGGAGTTGATTTTTAAGTTTCCCCTGGGGGTTGGGCATTTGACGTTCAAATTCCCACCCTTGCCCCACCCTCCTTGTACTAGGGAGGGTGGGGCATAACTTTGATAGATGCATAAAGCTTTATTAAAAGCAGCCTGGTTGCTCTAGAAAGTGTCTACAAACACTGCCACATCAGTTTTTGGCGAGCTAAGAAGGATGTAAATTGCTTCTGAGCGTTGGAGACGCTAGAGCATTGCTGCTACAAGCCAGGTAAGCCAAAATGGGAGTGAATTTTTACAGAGGGTGAAAGTGAAGTATTATTGAGTGCCAGTAGCTCTATAATGGGCTGAGCTACAGAAATTTGCTGCGTTTTTGCCACATCCGGTTGTCAGAGTGTTAACAGTATCGACAAATCAAATTGCAGAATGTTTTAAATTCTATTTACTGATTTCAACCGGAGGAGGTTGGCCATCGTTGACCTTTTCTAATTCATTGAGTAGTCATGTGACAAGCAGAGGCCCTACAAACATAGTCTCGTGCCCAGACCACGCCCGCCTCCCCGGAAGAGCATCTGGTGACATTGCGCAGGATCCTCAGTCTTCATTAAAAAGTACCAGCTAATTGCTCTTTTGTCAGAAATTTCAACGAACCAATGAAAATGCATTTTTTGTTACATGTGTTAGTATGAAATCATCAAGCAAGTATTCAAGAAAGGCGAAGAGTGAAATGGCTACTTGTACTGTCCGACAAGAGATGTATCTAGTGGGTGAATAGTTCGTCAAGACAATGACGGTACTTCTTTCCCACAAAGGAGACAATGATCCATTCTCCCTAGTGCATGCCGGTAGCTCACTCGCTACAGCTATTTCACAAAATTTTAAGCTGCTCACTATTGCTATGCATTTGCTGAGCTAGCATTGCTTCTCGCTATGGGTAAATCAGTGGTTCGCAATTACATATCCACTAAATAATGAATATTTAATGAAGCCTGAGGATTGTGCTGAAAGCCGCCAGACCATTCAGCAGGGGTCGAGGTCTAGGGACAAAACTACTACAAACACGACTTGCTAGAATTAGTGATGTGTTGTAAAGGGCAAACTCCTCTGGTTATTGGTAATAATACTATGCCAAAATTCAGAGGCTCATACTTCCAAAACTTGTAGGGGAGTACATTCTGTACTTCAGATGGCACAAGTGCCATGTTCTTACAACATCTGGTTTGCAGAGCGTTAACTGCATCGGTCAATCAGTAAAACATTCTGCAATTTGATTTCTCGATACTGTTAACACTCTGCAACCGGATGTGGCAAAAACGCAGCAAATTTCTGTAGCTCAGCCCATTATAGAGCTACTGGCACTCAATAATACTTCACTTTCGCCCTCTGTAAAAATTCACTCCCATTTTGGCTTACCCTGGCTTGTAGCAGCAATGCTCTAGCGTCTCAAACGCTCAGAAGCAATTTACATCCATCTTAACTCGCCAAAAACTGATGTGGCAGTGTTTGTAGACACTTTCTACAGCAACCAGGCTGCTTTTACAGTGACATGCTCATCAATTGGAGATATGACATCATCGCATACTGGCCACATGCAGCTCACGTGAGCTAAGCATGACCGTAATCAATTTCACGTGAACACCTGAAGCGAGCGGTACCCGTTATCGATATTATTGCATGCATTATCGCATTATATATAAATAATGACTTTATATATAAATAATGTGCTTTATATATAAATAACGCGATAACGGTAATATTATCGCAAATTATCGCATTATTTATAAATAATGTACATTATATATAAATAATGTACATTATATATAAATAATGCACATTATATATAAATAATGCACTTCATATATAAATAATGCACATTATATTTAATAAATAATGTACATTATATATAAATAAAGTACATTATATATAAATAATGTACATTATATATAAATAACATGCATTATATATAAATAATATACTTTATATATAAATAATATTCATTATATGTAAATAACGTGCGCTATATATAAATAATGTGTATTATATATAAATAATGCACTTTATATATAAATAATGTACATTATATATAAATAAAGTACATTATATATAAATAATGTACATTATATATAAATAAAGTGCATTATATATAAATAAAGTGCATTATATATAAATAAAGTGCATTATATATAAATAACACACTTCTGCATAATTTTGACACAAACGGCACCCCATATTATGATAGGAGTTTCTTGATACTACACACTGCAATTAGCTACTACACTGCAAAACATGATAGTGGTTTTAACCCAATTTAAGGGTCAAAACAACAACATGAGGGTTGTTTTTGTCCCTTAAATTGCAAATGTGGTAACCAAGCTGGATTATAACGACCTTCATGTTCTTGCAGTGTACATGTAGTACATCCCAGATAAGAATTATTTATGCATGACTGTGACCTGTGCTGCACTACCCTCACTCTTGTACTTGTAGTGTGTCATGCTGAGATGAATGCCATAGTGAACAGGACTTCAACTAGCTACAACCTGAAGGGATGCACTTTATACACCACACTGTCCCCCTGCGTTGAGTGTGCAAAGCTGATTATTCGATCTGGGATAAAGGAAGTTGTCTGGGCTGAGAAATTCATCAGAGAAGCTCCTGAAACTAAGAAACTAGTAGACCGGACCAAAGTCTATGCACCCAACTTCGAGTGCAGGTATGATCAAGTAATAACTATCCATATGCACGACATTTTGCTACATTCCCTTATCATATACCTGCTTATCCCAGGAATATATATATACCTGATAAAACATAATTATAAGAGGTCACAAGTTGGTTACCTGAGTTGCAAATAACCAGTAGCTATTTCATTTGGTCATAACAACCTGTCTGACTCAGGTTACACCTTACTAGCAAAATTGCTAGTATCACCAAATATTGTGACCTCATCTATACCTTTGACCTTGTAGCAAATATCAATCTCTGTTGGAACAAATTATTGAGATTGACCTCAAGAAAATTGGAAGATCCCCTTCCACTGTTGCCGGAGAAGAAGAAGTGGGTGTCACTTCTGTTGGAGAAGAGGAAGAAGCATCTCCAGGTAAGGGTTGGGTTTTGGCCAGAGATTGCATTTATGTAAAGAAGCAAGAATTATCTGCGAAGTTGCTATCTGTGCACTTGTTGGGTGAGCATGGAGGTGCATCTAATTTAGATGAAACCTATAATTTGCTCTGCACTTTAATTTGCTCAGGGAAAGGAACCCAATCTGCAGAAGAAAAAGGAACCCAACCTGATAAAGGAAAAAAGAGACCAGCTGAACTGGTCATTAAGTGGGAGGACTACCACATGGCTCTAGCTTGGCTTTTAAGTTGGCCTTTTCATGATGAGGACCCAGACACTACCATGGCTGATCATGACAGAATGGTAAGGGTGACTCCAATGGCCATATATTATCTTGAGCATACTATAGCGTAAGTGACCACTTATCGTGCAGTACTAATTATCGCGCACTAAGTATTACTGTACTTAAGCGAATTTTTTTTTTGCTTACTACGTTGAAACAAGGTTGCTCAGTACAAGAGAACGTGAGACAAAACAAATATCAATTTTTAGCGACTAGTACACTTACCTTTGTGCTAACTGCGCGATAATGGTATAGCTGTTAAGTATTGGTACCATGCGTGGTGCGCGATAATACGTACCGATGTGCGATAATTGATCATAAACGAGCTCCACCTTCATCGTTCGCACAAAAAAGTGTTTCCGCCTACCTTCGCTTAAAAGGAGAGTAAGATTGCAGAAACGATGGTGATTCTCCGAGTGAAGTTCTGAAGTTTATACACCGTTCCGTTCTGAAGTTATGGATCCAGGTACAAAATCTGCGCGATAATTGGTCACTTACGCTAGGCGAACTATACATTTTATATCATCTACGGCTGTGTATGCACACTTTGCTATTTATTAAGGGAGCTTGTATTGTGAATGAAGAAAGAAGGATCGTTGGGACTGGGAGTGGAAGCTTACCTAACCCCTTTGGCAATGACCCATGGGCAGTACTAGTACAAGGAACAGATTCCACAGGACGTAAACATGGTGAGTTAGATATGAGGTATACAACTCCTTTAATTCTTGAGCTCTAGTGATCTGTACATGTAAATACAGTCTGTCATGCAGTGATGAATGCCATACTGAACAGGACCATTGCCACCCTAAAGGGGTGCACAGTATACTCAACAGTCTTCCCTTGCAAGGAATGTGCAAAGCTAATAATACAGTCCGGAATACAAAAGGTTGTATTTGCAGAGAACAAGGATATGGAACTAAAGGAGAACAAGAATGCGAAAAGACTTTTGTACCATGCTGGAGTCTGCTTTAAGTAAGTTATCACTACTAGGAATGATGTGCCTTCGGCTTACAGATTACTTTTTCTCTTGTAGGCAATACTGTGCATGGCCATCAGTCTATAAGATGAAGACAAAAATTGTAATGGACCTGAAAAAGGCTGCAGATTCAAGAGCCGCCTGTCGCATGGTTGAGTCAGATTGATACTGATGTACATATATAATGATGTAGTTACATTATGTGAATTCAGGGTATATATGGTTATAGTTGTCACATCGTAATAAATTAGTTTCAGAAATGTTAGTATTATTATACTTTGTGTGTGTTTATATTATTATTTTGAGAGATTTTTTTAACTAGCTGAGTGTCCCTGCAGGCCCCTGTCTTCAGGCACAGCTAATGCATGTCATTTTCAATCCAAAGGTGATGAGCTTAGCATACTAAGAAGTGATGGTGTACTACCGTACTCCATGATCTACTATACATGCCGTTACGGTGTACTAAGCCTAACAGTTAAGCTACATTGTCTCTCAAGTAGAGCTAAGTGTGGATAACTGCTGCAATCATTTACTGGCTATGAATATGGCTGGTGTGGCATATAGCTACAGATAGTGGTGTGGTAAGCTTCAACTTGCGTGCGCACAGTCTACATACCGTGCACGTGATTAGCTCAAGCGCTATATATAGCGCATATCATATCATATATACATGTACATGATATATATATAGCGCTAGCGCGCGCGGCGCGGATGCTTACGTCTTTGCACGTATTATATGCGTACGTGCCTCGTGCATGATTGTGTCTCGTGCTCATACTGTACTGGCGCGGCAGTCTGGCACGAGCGCGAGACCGTCCTCCCAGCCCACGAGACTAAGCCAGAGCCTTGATGAAGAATTGGGTAGGTATTAACATAGTATAATATAGGTAATAGCGTGGCTCTCTGTGGTGAGTGATGCACTTAGGAAGGAGGTGGAATAGCACGAGATCGAGGCGAAGTGGAGTGGTATTTTGATCCCTTCCTATTTAAAGTGCATTACAAGTGCCTATTTAAACTTCAACACGATCAATTCTCTAAGCTTATCTATTACAGACGTATCTGTGGGATTACACTATCCGTGGTAGTACAGAAATAACACCACCCGTATATTTTATATGGTAAACTGCATCCTTGGTATATTAGTATTTACCATGTTTACTGACTTACGTGATAACCCTTGTTATCCTTTTCTGAACACGAAAATGAACTATTTATTTGGTGGGAAGGGCTTGGTGTAGTGTACATCATACTAATGCTGGATGGTTGGAGAGAGTTGGCATGCCAGCAAAAACTGATTACATGTACATGTAGATCTGCAGTAGTGATAATTAATGTCCTTATTATTCAATAATAAGGGGCTCAGACCCCGAGTGGGCCAACCCCAGATCATAGATAGTAGAGTAGAGTAAGATGCTCAAAAGTAGAGTTTGCTTGGTGGCTACTCTTTGAGCCGTAGGAGTCAGGCCTCTGTTAGGTTTCTGTGCCATTACCAGGCTTGAAACAGGAGTACAATCTGTCTGTGTGTAGCTAATTTATTTTCATGACGAGTGCAATTAGTTACATGGAAGTTTGCATTCGATCCTCAGGCAAGCAACAAATAATTAATCAGTCGAGTGTGAAAGGTATGTGCTATTCTTCTCCTATGATTGGTCACAATTGATATAGCTAGAGTGAGGGAATTATGAGCTACATGTACCTTGAGGGAGGGAATTATGGCTCACATGGCTACACCCTCTGCTTCTATGAGATTTAGATACAAGTGCGATATAAGTTTTCATGCGGGGGTACAATTTCTTACTTGGAATTTTGTACTCCTCAGTGAAGCAACTAATAAATAATAAGTGAAACTGTCCAGTATGAAAAACAAATCACACAGGCAATTTGTAAATCTCTTTCAAGTCTGAGGGAAGGTATGGACACACACAGAGGCCTGACTCCTACATGCTCTAACATCTGGAACTAGAGTAAACATCAAGTAGCCATACTTTGCAACATAACACCTGCAACACCAGCCTCTCCATATATGTGGTCTGGAAAGCCTCCCTCCAGCTCTCTGCACTCCTTCACGAGACACAGCGCCTCAACATCATCACTCGGGGACAACAGAACCCTGCCGCCCAAACCCTCACTTACAGCCTCGTTCACCCCTTAACGTGGCAGTGTCACATGGGCTAGGGTTCTGTTGGGAGAAGAGCTAGGGTTGCTCATTTTCCCCCCTACAATATGCACTCTGGCCAACTCTGTTATCCAATTTGGAAATTTACTGTACACAACTGCTAGAATAATTGAAGAGCTCAGAACCACGGTAGCTACATACTGAAAATCGTAGGTATAAAATATGCATACTCTGTTAGCATATGACCAAAATTAGAATTTTCCTGAAATTGCATATTCTCAAGTTGAGGAGTGGGGATATCTGCGGGTTAGACCACTCTGGTTCTGAGACCTTCCTTTGATGTTGCCTTTCAACACTCTTTTTTTTTTTTAATAAGATCCCGTTTAGGCCACTTATAGTGCTGAGTAGGCTATTTGAGTGAAAGCCTGCCTGAAGTCAGTAGTGAGTGTGTTTGAAAGACTACATAGAAGGCGTGCAGCTTGCAAGACAGATGGTTATCCAGTCTTCTCTACTCAGTTGTCAATAGAAAAGTAACCTTTTCATCTCGTAGACTCCGCCCATTTTCGTAGCTAGCCAGCGTTTGTGTGGTCCTATCTCAAGCAGTAGTGTGTAGTAGACAGTTTGTTGGCATGTGTAACGCAGTAGCCAAGGGCTTAGTGGGGGAAAGCCTACCTGATTTTGTTGTCAGTAGGCTGACTGTCATAACCTTGGGGTGAATCTCCTCCAACAGTTGTGGGTTGTGACATAATTTGATTGGCAAGTCCGAATTGCGAAATTAATGAGTAATTTTGATGGTAACTGAGTATTGAGCTATAAAATTGGGTTTGAAGTGTGTCTGTGAGAAAGACTACACAAAGCTTTGACCTCTCCTGTGTACATTGTAGGTTTGTGTGTAAGTACCTGTGAAGGGGTCAGACTGTACATGTGGGTAGAGGACAATCATTTGGCATTCTAGCAACAGAGCCAGATTTGATGGATAAGCCTCTGTACACATATGCTTTTACTTGAACTATCTGTGAGCTGTGGGCATGGTTCATTTTCTTACGTGCATGATGCATAGGGCAGAAAGGTTCCACTGGTAGCAGAGTGAATTTTGTGTTGGGGTGGACAGCTACCGCTCCTAGTCTTCAGGGGTGATGTTAAATTCAGTGATATTGCTGTGCTTGGCCATGTGATTACATTGATGCGTAATTAGCAATGGATTCTGAAAAAGTTTCGTTCTTAGAAGCGTAAATTAGTACAGATTAGAGCAATTCCTATCTCCCGAAAGGGGATTTCTTGCTACTTCATCATAAGTGAATTGATTGATACATACATCCTTAATTTACGAATGTACGGGGGGAGCCCCCTCCCCTCCCCTCCCCTCCCCTCACCGTGCGGTGCCCCCCAAGAAATCTCCCCAACCCTGGAAAATACACTTGCAGAGCATTGACTAATGTAGCCCCACCTTCAGACTGGTGTGCAAGGTCTCCGAGAGGAAATCGATGAGCTGTTGGTGTGTTTAATGGCTTGTTATGATGCAGTGCCAAAGGTTGGTTAGTAGAAAGAACTGAGTGCAGAGGCTAGCATGGTGGTGATGTCTGTTTTATGTGCTTGCCATGCTACTTACAGTGACTGCAGCTGTTGGGATATGTCGGGAAGACTGTCTCCAAGTATAGACACGTGTGTATACCTCACATTTGTAGCTTCTGAGCACTTTAAAAACAGTAGGGGAGGATACAGAGTTCCTCCATACATCCTCCTTGACCTTCAGAAGTTTGTTATAGCCCCCCCTCGTACATTCCTAAATTAAGCCCCCCCTCGTGCATTCCTAAATTAAGCCCCCCCCTCGTGCATTCCTAAATTGAGCCCCCCCCCCCACGCCAGCAAAAACCGATTACATGTACATGTAGATCTGCAGTAGTGATAATTAATGTCCTTATTATTCGATGATAATGGGCTCAGACCCCGAGTGGGCCAACCCCAGATCATAGATAGTAGAGTAGAGTAAGATGCTCAAAAGTAGAGTTTGCTGTACATGCTGAGAGCCCGAGTAGAAGTTGGATATATCATAAATATTCCCCCACCCCTGTAAAGCTGCTCATGAATAATTAATGAGAAATTAGGTCACGTGACCTTAGTAGCATTAATTAGATTCATAGCGCTATTTGTGTTTTCCCAAGGCAGCAACTGGGATCAACAACGGGAGGGGGGGTCACTTTGATGTGCAAAGCGGCACGATTGAAGGATAAATTTGGCACTTTGATGTGGCTGAGCGATACTTTGAAGGGCTGAAAAGCAGAGTGGTGTAACCCACAAATATTGAACTTGTCCCCCCCCCCCAACTTGAGAATACCGTGCTGTTAATTTAAGAATTTCAAAATTTTGTTCATATGCACACGACAAAATATATAGTTGTGTTGACTACTCGGTGGCTACTCTTTGAGCCGTAGGAGTCAAGCCTCTGTTAGGTTTCTGTGCCGTTACCAGGCTTGAAACAGGAGTACAATCTGTCTGTGTATAGCTAATTTATTTTCATGACGAGTGCAATTAGTTACATGGAAGTTTGCATTCGATCCTCAGGCAAGCAGCAAATAATTAATCAGTCGAGTGTGAAAGGTATGTGCTATTCTTCTCCTATGATTGGTCACAATTGATATAGCTAGAGTGAGGGAATTATGAGCTACATGTACCTTGAGGGAGGGAATTATGGCTCACATGGCTACACCCTCTGCTTCTATGAGATTTAGATACAAGTGCGATATAAGTTTTCATGCGGGGGGGTACAATTTCTTACTTGGAATTTTGTACTCCTCAGTGAAGCAACTAGAGTAAGTAATGGATGTTCGGTCGACAGGTATAATCGGACGCGCTAGAGCCGTACGCATAAATTACCGGAAGTGGGTGGGGGCTTTGATCGATACCATAGACCCTTCACACTCTGTGTTCCAAGTTTGGTGTTCCTCCGTTGCTTGGTTGTGGAGCTATAGCCTTCCAAAAGTAAGTCCGAATATATCAAAGATCGGTCAGTTGTATGTATTGTCGGACTCCGTTCCCTGTAAAGCAACTGTCGGTAAAATTTCTGCAGCATTGGGAAGCTCCATGACCCTGCTGCTGCACGCCAACTTTTCGTAGTTGTAACTGCCTCGAGCACTGAGGGGCGTTGCTGAATGTGAAGCAGGGTCACTCTATCTATGATTGGACGGTGAATTTCGTATTTTTTTGCCGTAGATGCCCTAAAATACCTGCTAGTATGACGATACAGCTATCAGTGGATTGTACAGGTCCTTAGCAGCATAACGGTGCATTTCCGATGTTTATACGTTGCATAGTTCTCGAGATAGAGCTGTTTGTCTGAAAACTTCAGCATTACCTTCACTGAACATGATGCTGAAGTTTTTAGTGGATAGAAGCATTATACCTGTGGACCGAACATCCATTACTTACTCTAATAAATAATAAGTGAAACAGTCCAGTATGAAAAACAAATCACACAGGCAATTTGTAAATCTCTTTCAAGTCTGAGGGAAGGTATGGACACACACAGAGGCCTGACTCCTACATGCTCTAACATCTGAAACTAGAGTAAACATCAAGTAGCCATACTTTGCAACATAACACCTGCAACACCAGCCTCTCCATATATGTTGTCTGGAAAGCCTCCCTCTAGCTCTCTGTACTCCTTCACGAGACACAGCGCCTCAACATCATCACTCGGGGACAACAGAACCCTGCCGCCCAAACCCTCACTTACAGCCTCGTTCACCCCTTAACGTGGCAGTGTCACATGGGCTAGGGTTCTGTTGGGAGAAGAGCTAGGGTTGCCCATTTTCCCCCTACAATATGCACTCTGGCCATCTCTGTCATCCAATTTGGAAATTTACTGTACACAACTGCTAGAATAATTGAAGGGCTCAGAACCATAATATCTATATACTGAAAATCGTAGGTATAAAATATGCATACTAGAGTGTTAGCATATGACCAAAATTAGAATTTTCCTGAAATTGCATATTCTCAAGTTGAGGGGTGGGGATATCTGCGGGTTAGACCACTCTGGTTCTGAGACCTTCCTTTGATGTTGCCTTTCAACACTCTCTTTTTTTTTTAATAAGATCCCATTTAGGCCACTTATAGTGCTGAGTAGGCTATTTGAGTGAAAGCCTGCCTGAAGTCAGTAGTGAGTGTGTTTAAAAGACTAGAAGGCGTGCAGCTTGCAAGACAGATGGTTATCCAGTCTTCTCTACTCAGTTGTCAATAGAAAAGTAACCTTTTCATCTTGTAGGCTCCGCCCATTTTCGTAGCTAGCCAGCGTTTTGTGGTCCTATCTCAAGCAGTAGTGTGTAGTAGACAGTTTGTTGGCATGTGTAACGCAGTAGCCAAGGGCTTAGTGGGGGAAAGCCTACCTGATTTTGTTGTGTCAGTAGGCTGACTGTCAGAACCCTGGGGTGAATCTCCTCCAACAGTTGTGGGTTGTGACATAATTTGATTGGCAAGTCCGAATTGCGAAATTAATGAGTAATTTTGATGGTAACTGAGTATTGAGCTATAAAACTGGGTTTGAAGTGTGTCTGTGAGAAAGACTACACAAGGCTCTGACCTCTCCTGTGTACATTGTAGGTTTGTGTGTAAGCACCAGTGAAGGGGTCAGACTGTACATGTGGGTAGAGGACAATCATTTGGCATTCTAGCAACAGAGCCAGATTTTTTTTTTTGGATGGATAAGCCTCTGTACACATGCTTTTACTTGAACTATCTGTGAGCTGTGGGCATGGTTCATTTTCTTACGTGCATGATGCATAGGGCAGAACGGTGCCACTGGTAGCTGAGTGAATTTTGTGTTGGGGTGGACAGCTACCGCTCCTAGTCTTCAGGGGTGATGTTAAATTCAGTGATATTGCTGTGCTTGGCCATGTGATTACATCGATGCGTAATTAGCAATGGATTCTGAAAAAGTTTCCTTCTTAGAAGCGTAAATTAGTACAGATTAGAGCAATTTCTATCTCCCGAAAGGGGATTTCTTGCTACTTCATCATAAGTGAATTGATTGATACATACATGCTTAATTTAGGAATGTACGGGGGGAGCCCCCTCCCCTCCCCTCCCCTCACCGTGCGGTGCCCCCCAAGAAATCTCCCCAACCCTGGAAAAGACACTTACAGAGCATTGACTAATGTAGCCCCACCTTCAGACTGGTGTGCAAGGTCTCCGAGAGGAACTCGATGAGCTGTTGGTATGTTTAATGGCTTGTTATGATGCAGTGCCAAAGGTTGGTTAGTAGAAAGAACTGAGTGCAGAGGCTAGCATGGTGGTGATGTCCTGTTTTCTGTGCTTGCCATGCTACTTACAGTGACTGCAGCTGTTGGGACATGTCGGGAAGACTGTCTCCAAGTATAGACACGTGTGTATACCTCACATTTGTAGCTTCTGAGCACTTTAAAAACAGTAGGGGAGGAGACAGTGTGCCTCCATACATCCTCCTTGACCTTCAGAAGTTTGTTATAGCCCCCCCTCGTAATTCCTAAATTAAGCCCCCCCCTCGTACATTCCTAAATTGAGCCCCCCCCCTCGTGCATTCCTAAATTAAGCCCCTTCCCCCTTGTACATTCCTAAATTCAGCCCCCCCCCTCGTACATTCCTAAATTAAGCATGTGAAGCAGCAAAATCTTTTTGGGGGGGGGATAGAAATTGCTCCAATCTATAGCTACATTTGAGTGCGATTTGGTAATAATTGCATGAGCAATATAGGCCAGGTAATTGCATAAACCAGTGCAAATTTGCTACTGCAGGTGTAATTATTCCCAAATTGCATGAGAATCCATGTTATAATCACATGTCATTGCATTGACTGAAAAATTACGCACTTACAAAAAATGGATTATGGAAATAATCGCTATAGGGTTACCGTAAATATACAGTGCCGTATTCTATGTATTATCTGCCCATGATGTAATATCCACCCATCCCCTTCTTTGAACAAAAGTTATGTTGGAGAGTATTTATACATATAGTATCTTTGTGGCAGCATTCTACTGGACGTATGTAAGTTGGCAGCCCCTGTGACGCGTGCTAAATCAGACAGTCAAAGCTGAAAGATAAGATAGGATACCGAGAACGTAATTTAATATGGCTGGTATTTGTTTAGAGGGTAAAAGAGATATATGGTTGTTTACTACAGTGTTACTATGGGTACTGCTGTGTAAAACCACATGGAATTTCATTAACTGTGTTCGATGTGGACTTATATGCCCATACACGGTATTTATATGCCAATGCACTAAATTGGGTTGCCCGATCCAGTATTACCATAGCCAGCTATTTAGACTTACAAATGACAATTTTGGTCTTGTATCGAGGCAGGGATGCAAATTTGCTGTACGTATCACAGGTGTATCAGCGGCTGAAAGGACCGTTCAAGAATGCCTTGTGGTGGGTGAGAGGCCATGACAGCATGAAGCACTCTACCTCATACTTTCATCGCCTTTGCTGCCATAAGCGCTCTCCATCTGGGTTTATCGCTGCCCAAAGAACAGTTAGCAATCCTTGGTTTGGTACGTGGGTTGTGCTGTCAGCCTCTCTGCAAATTTTGTGTTGCTACAGTTTAATTAGTATGTGGACATATCAGTACCGTGTATTGCTACCCTACGCGTACATACATGTACGTCAAAGCACATGCTAATTGGTACCAGGCCTTAAATTCTCCCTTATATTCCCTTAAGGTCTTAAATTCCCCCTCGCTTTTCTCCACGGCTTCATATGTAGGGGCCTTTATGTGTTTACTAAGAATTTGTGGGCTTGATCAAGATTCAAGAGACAGTGGAGCCAGGGAACAAGGTTAGGATCAAAGGTAGGCAAATGTAAATGTCTCTGACACAAACTCTTTGAAATATTATCCTGTGTGCAGGTGTACGTGTGTATTTCAGGCACCTCAATTTTAGTTCTTTAGGGTCCAATCAGTGCTAACATTCTCTCCCAGCCACTTCTATTCTCTCAATTTGTTCAAGTAATGAATGTTAATAGAGAGAGATATTTTCTATTTGCTCTATCTCTGGGAGGGGGAATTAGAAACCTAATGAAATAATGGACCTCATTTCTGATCTCTCTTTGAGGGGATTTGGTCTATCTAATGGCCAGTGATGGTTGCTAGGCAACACCAGTGGCACATGTAAATGCCCTCCCCGAATTTGAGATTACTTGTAAGTCAGTGCCATAATCCTAGCGGATAAACAATTACAGGTATTTTTGCTATTCTTAACTGGTTAGAAGCCTTTTCAGCTGTAGAAAATCATAAATCAGACAGTTTCTATCTAGTTCTTCTGCTTACTATACGTGTATACTGCCTTTGTACTACTCCTCACCATGTGACTGAGTTCATTCATGGACACGTTTACTGGCCCTGTTCCGTAAATTCTCGCGCATGCACAAACAGTGTGTACCAGACTCTACTCTCCCCTCTACTAGAGCCTGGGAACAACGCTAGCTCACATTTTGTTCAACGCTTTCGCATACCTATTTTAATGCCGGCATAATCCACGCACCCCTACTGAGAACAAGCCGGCAGACAAATATAAATGTCTACTCTTTTGAAGAATTATTCTGTGTGCAGGTGTACATGTATTTCGGCACCTCAAGTTTAGCTCTGTAGGGTCCAATCAGTGCTACCAGCTGTGTAAACATTCTCTCCCAGGCACTTCTATTCTCTCAATTTGTTCAACCAATGAATGAGAGAAATTTTCTTTATCTCTGGGAGGTGGAGAGTAATTAGAAACCTAATGAAATGATGGACCTCATTTCTGATTTCTCTTTGAGGGGATTTGGTCTGTCTAATGGCCAGTGTTGGTTGCTAGGCAACACCAGTGGCACCTGTAAATGTCCTCCCCAAACTTGAGAATACTTGTAATATTCAAGAATTTCAAATTTTGGTTGTATGCCTACAGGGTATACAATCACTAAATCCATGCAATTTCCAGTACATGATTTTGGAGTAACCCACTTCGGATGGTTCTGAGCCCTTTGTATGTTTACTCAGATTCTGCAGATAGTCAGGTGTGGTCTTGATCAAGAGATAGATGGGCTTGCGATGCATGGCCTTATACTCAGGTATGGACGTACTGATTCTGGCTAGGTCCTACTGGTAAATGCTACTAACGGGTTTAGTACATGTATAGCTATGTAAAACTTGCCTATTGCTTAGGAGCTCCAGTAGCTCAGTGGGTAAGAGATCCTGGGTTCAATCCCCAGCTGAACTTCATGTATTTTTCAGAGTTTCTTTTTTTTTTCTGTCTCGATGTCCATCTAGATTATTCATGTGCGTGCTAGCCTAACCTAGTGGCACTAAACACAGAAAATACAGAAAATATTCATGTTTTTAGGGCAGTGGTAAAACCAGGAACAATGGAAATGCAAACGATGGAAATGCAAACGGAAACAGAAACTAAAATGGAAATGCTAATGGTCTAGCGCAAGTATCAAGAGTGGATAATACAAACTGCTTAACATCCACTCTCTGATATAAATATGGGCCCTGTACCGAGGTCATACAGGGTCTGTCGCGAGACTATGCACCATGCAGTGCAGCCCAGACCAGTAAGCTCCGCCCCCTCGCAAAACGTCACTGCTGAGGCGCGAGCCAAGTTATTTAAAGTTGCCCCTTTGATCTTGGGTTTAGTAACTGGGCAAATAAAACTACCTTCGGAGTTACCATTACTCTTCATTTTTAACTAGAAATGCAAACCGGAAGTGTAGAAAAACTTACGGATGGCCACCTTACTTAAAGCACAAAGGCTGGAGAAAGTACAAAAGCAAGAAAAAAGTCACTCCATGATGTCATGACCTCATTGTGTAGAAATTTCACTTAGCTACATGACACAGAGTCCATTCTCTATGTCTGGAACTGCAGAAGTTCCTGTACAACTACGCATCAGACTAACTTGACAGTCAGGACCATCGGATGAAGGGGGCGAAGTCTACACTTCCGGTTGGGTCTAACGAACGCAAGCTAGTGCAACACGGTTCAATATCTTCTCTTTGCGTTTCCATTTTTGTTTCTGTTTTCATTTTCGTTTCCATTTCCATTTCCATTTCCGTTTCCATCGTTCCTGGTTTTACCACTGCCCATGTTTTTATGTGTTTTCTCCATTTAGTGCCTACGTTTTCCCCTAATTACATCAAAGCAGAATTCAATTAAGGATTCAGTGTCAAAAAGCCATATGTACGTGACCACATTTGCAACAACCCGGCACTTTCTGCATTTTTACTGGGCTGCGATTAAACACCGGGTTGAACTGAGGGCGTGGCACCTTGCGTACGTGGACCATTTAATATTCGCCATGTTTACTGACTTACGTGATAACCCTTGTTATCCTTTTCTGAACACGAAAATGAACTATTTGTTTGGTGGGAAGGGCTTGGTGTAGTGTACATCATACTAATGCTGGATGGTTGGAGAGAGTTGGCACGCCAGCAAAAACTGATTACATGTACATGCAGATCTGCAGTAGTGATAATTAATGTCCTTATTATATGATAATAAGGGGCTCAGACCCCGAGTGGGCCAACCCCAGAACATAGATAGTAGAGTAGAGTAAGATGCTCAAAAGTAGAGTTTGCTATACATGCTGAGAGCCCGAGTAGAAGTTGGATATATCATAAATATTCCCTCACCCCTGTGAAGCTGCTCATGAATAATTAATGAGAAACTAGGTCACGTGACCTTTGTAGCATTAATTAGATTCATAGCACTATTTATGTTTTCCCAAGGCGGCAACTGGGATCAACAACGGGAGGGGTGGTCACTTTGATGTGCAAAGCGGCACGATTGAAGGATAAATTTGGCACTTTGATGTGGCTGAGCGATACTTTGAAGGGCTGAAAAGCAGAGTGGTGTAACCCACAAATATTGAACTTGCCCCCCCCCCCCCCAACTTGAGAATACCGTGCTGTTAATTTAAGAATTTCGAAATTTTATTCATATGCACACGGCAAAATATATAGTTGTGTTGACTACTTGGTGGCTACTCTTTGAGCCGTAGGAGTCAGGCCTCTGTTAGGTTTCTGTGCCGTCACCAGGCTTGAAACAGGAGTACAATCTGTCTGTGTGTAGCTAATTTATTTTCATGACGAGTGCAATTAGTTACATGGAAGTTTGCATTCGATCCTCAGGCAAGCAGCAAATAATTAATCAGTCGAGTGTGAAAGGTATGTGCTATTCTTCTCCTATGATTGGTCACAATTGATATAGCTAGAGTGAGGGAATTATGAGCTACATGTACCTTGAGGGAGGGAATTATGGCTCACATGGCTACACCCTCTGCTTCTATGGGATTTAGATACAAGTGCGATATAAGTTTTCATGCGGGGGGGGGGTACAATTTCTTACTTGGAATTTTGTACTCCTCAGTGAACAACTAATAAACAGTCCAGTATGAAAAACAAATCACAGAGGCAATTTGTAAATCTCTTTCAAGTCTGAGGGAAGGTATGGACACACACAGAGGCCTGACTCCTACATGCTCTAACATCTGGAACTAGAGTAAACATCAAGTAGCCATACTTTGCAACATAACACCTGCAACACCAGCCTCTCCATATATGTGGTCTCGAAAGCCTCCCTCCAGCTCTCTGCACTCCTTCACGAGACACAGTGCTTCAACATCATCACTCGGGGACAACAGAACCCTGCCGCCCAAACCCTCACTTACAGCCTCGTTCACCCCTTGACGTGGCAGTGTCACATATGGGCTAGGGTTCTGTTGGGAGAAGAGCTAGGGTTGCCCATTTTTCCCCCTACAATATGCACTCTGGCCAACTCTGTCATCCAATTTGGAAATTTATTGTACACAACTGCTAGAATAAGTGAAGGGCTCAGAACCATGGTAGGTACGTATATACTGAAAATCGTACGTATAAAATATGCATACTCTGTTAGCATATGACCAAAATTAGAATTTTCCTGAAATTGTATATTCTCAAGTTGAGGGGTGGGTATATCTGCGGGTTAGACCACTCTGGTTCTGAGACCTTCCTTTGATGTTGCCTTTCAACACTCTTTTTTTTTTACTAAGATCCCATTTAGGCCACTTATAGTGCTGAGTAGGCTGTTTGAGTGAAAGCCTGCCTGAAGTCAGTAGTGAGTGTGTTTGAAATACTAGAAGGCGTGCAGCTTGCAAGACAGATGGTTATCCAGTCTTCTCTACTCAGTTGTCAATAGAAAAGTAACCTTTTCATCTCGTAAACTCCGCCCATTTTCGTAGCTAGCCAGCGTTTGTGTGGTCCTATCTCAAGCAGTAGTGTGTAGTAGACAGTGAATTTTGTGTTGGGGTGGACAGCTACCGCTCCTAGTCTTCAGGGGTGATGTTGAGTTCGGTGATATTGCTGTGCTTGGGCATGTGATTACATTGATGCGTAATTAGCAGTGGATTCTGAAAAAGTTTCCTTCTTAGAAGCGTAAATTAGTACAGATTAGAGCAATTCCTATCTCCCAAAAGGGGATATCTTGCTACTTCATCATAAGTGAATTGATTGATACATACATGCTTAATTTAGGAATGTACGGGGGGAGCCAGCTACCTTTGGCACTGCATTATGACAAGCCAGTAAACAAACCAGCAGCTCACCGACTTCCTCTCCCCCCCTCCCCTCCCCTCCCCTCCACTCCCCTCCCATCCCCTCCCTTACCCCCAAATAAATCTCCCCAACCCGGAAAAGACACTTTTAGAGCATTGGCTAATGAAGCCCCACCTTCAGACTGGTGTGCAAGGTCTCCGAGAGGAAATTGGTGAGCTGTTGATGTGTTTAATGGCTTGTTATGAAGCAGTGCCAAAGATTCAGTAGTAGAGAGAACTGAGTGCAGGTGCAGCCGATGCTAGCATGGTGGTGATGTCTGTTTTCTGTGCTTGCCATGCTACTTACAGTGACTGCAGCTGTTGGAATATGTCAGGAAGACTGTCTCCAAGTATAGACACGTGTGTATACCTCACATTTGTAGCTTCTGAGCACTTTAAAAACAGTAGGGGAGGAGACAGAGTTCCTCCATGCATCCACCTTGACCTTCAGAAGTTTCACAGGGAAATGGGCCTACGTATACGGGATAGGACGGACACCGTTCGTTGCTGAAACTAACTGTATCTGCACCGTACGCGCAACGTTTCAGTTAGTTGTGGGACCACTTGGCATGTTCTAAAACAGCGTAAATTTCTACACAAAATACCTGATTGGGTTCATAGTTCACAGTAATAAACTTAAGACTTTGATCCTGCCACACTCAAGTGGTCCCACGACAGACTGAAATGGTGCGCGTATGGTACAGATACCGTTAGTTTCAGTGACGAGCGGTATCCATTATACTCCGTACTCATAGGCTCATTTCCCTGTGTTTGTTATAGCCCCACCCCCCTCGTACATTCCTAAATTAAGCCCCCCCCACCCCTCGTGCATTCCTAAATTAAGCATGTGAAGCAGCAAAATCTTTTTTGGGGGGGATAGAAATTGCTCCAATCTATAGCTACATGTACTAATTTAGGCTTCTAAAGATGTAAGCATGTTGGAATTCACCGCTAAGTATGGGTAATCACATGGATTTGAGTGCGATTTGGTAATAATTGCATGAGCAATATAGGCCAGGTAATTGCACAAACAGTGCAAATTTGCTACTGCAGGTGCAATTATTCCCAAATTGCATGAGAATCCATGTTAATCACATGTCATTGCAGTTTGTATAGCTGCGACCTTTGTTGACTGAAAAATTACGCACTTACAAAAAATGTGTGATTATGGAAACAATCGCTATAGGGGTAAATATAGCAACTGTCACTTATACAGTACCGTATTCTACGTATTATCTGCCCATGATGTAATATCCACCCATCCCCTTCTTTGAACAAAAGTTATGTGGGAGAGTATTTATACATATAGTAACTTTGTGGCAGCATTCTACGGGACTTATGTAAGTTGGCAGCCCCTGTGACGTGTGCTAAATCAGACAGTCAAAGCTGAAAGATGAGATGGGATACCGAGAACGTAATTTAATATGGCTGGTATTTGTTTAGAGGGTAAAAGGGATATATGGTTGGTTACTACAGTGTTATTATGGGTACATCTGTGTATAACCACATGGAATTTCATTAACTGTGTTCGATGTTTCATTCTAGTTTCTGTATAACGTCTCCAATTGTTGATAGCTCAGCAAATGCTTATAGTACACTAATTCCTATGCAGTACATGCCACAACTCCTACATTTATAATTTAGTATTATGTACATATGTATACTAGGCTAGTTCCCATTCCTTCCCACCCCAGCTTTTATATTTCGCAGCCGTATGTACGCGTTGGGTGGACTTATATGCCCACACACGGTATTTATATGCCAATGCACTAAATTGGTTTGCCCGATCCAGTATTATCATAGCCAGCTATTTAGACTTACAAATGACAATTTTGTTCTTGTATTGAGGCAGGGATGCTCATCGCCTTTGCTGCCATAAGCGCTCTCCATCTGGGTTTATCGCTGCCCAAAGAACAGTTAACAATCCTTGGTTTGGTACGTGGGTTGTGCTGTCAGCCTCTCTGCAAATTTTGTGTTGCTACAGTTTAATTAGTATGTGGACATATAAGTACCGTGTATTGCTACCCTACACGTACATACATGTACGTCAAAGCACATGATAATTTGTACCAGGCCTTAAATTCTCCCTTATATTCCCTTAAGGTCTTAAATTCCCCCTCGCTTTTTTCCACGGCTTCATATGTAGGGGCCTTGATGTGTTTACTAA
Organism: Phakellia ventilabrum; assembly: GCA_963921505.1. Classification (NCBI taxonomy): domain Eukaryota; kingdom Metazoa; phylum Porifera; class Demospongiae; order Axinellida; family Axinellidae; genus Phakellia; species Phakellia ventilabrum. The sequence continues at coordinate 3,980,981 of OY997382.1, forward strand.
GAATTTGTGGGCCTGATCAAGATTCAAGACACAGTGGAGCCAGGGAACAAGGTTAGGATCAAAGGTAGGCAAATGTAAATGTCTCTGACACCAACTCTTTGAAATATTATCCTGTGTGCAGGTGTACGTGTGCATTTCGGGCACCTCAATTTTAGTTCTTTAGGGTCCAATCAGTGCTAACATTCTCTCCCAGCCACTTCTATTCTCTCAATTTGTTAAACTAATGAATGTTAATAGAGAGAGATATTTTCTATTTGCTCTATCTCTGGGAGGGGGGGTGGAAACCTAATGAAATAATGGACCTCATTTCTGATCTCACTTTGAGCGGATTTGGTCTGTCTAATGGCCAGTGTTGATTGCTAGGCAACACCAGTGGCACCTGTAAATGCCCTCCCCGAACTTGAGAATACTTGTAAGACAGCGCCATAACCCTAGCGGATAACCAATTACAGGTATTTTTGCTATTCTTAACTGGTTAGAAAGCCTTTTCAGCTGTAGAAAATCATAAATCAGACAGTTTCTAGTTCTTCTGCTTACTATACATGTATACTGCCTCTGCACTACTCCTCGCCATGTGACTGAGTTCATTCACGGACACGTTTACTAGCCCTGTCCATAAATTCTCGCGCATGCACAAACAGTGTGTACGTACCAGACTCTACTCTCCCCTCTACTAGAGCCTGGGAACAACACTAGCTCACATTTTGTTCAACGCTTTCGCATACCTATTATGCTCATTTTAATGCCGGCATAATCCACGCACCCCTACTGAGAACAAGCCGGCAGACAAATATACATGTCTACTCTTTGAAGAATTATTCTGTGTGCAGGTGTACATGTATTTCGACACCTCAAGTTTAGCTCTGTAGGGTCCAATCAAAACATTCTCTCCCAGCCACTTCTATTCTCTCAATTTGTTCAACCAATGAATGTTAATAGAGAGAGATATTTTCTATTTTCTTTATCTCTGGAAGGGGGAGGGTAAGTAGAAACCTAATAAAATGATGGACCTCATTTCTGATTTCTCTTTGAGGGGATTTGGTCTGTTTAATGGCCAGTGTTGGTTGCTAGGCAACACCAGTGGCACCTGTAAATGTCCTCCCCGAACTTGAGAATACTTGTAAGATTCAAGAATTTCAAATTTTGGTCGTATGCCCACAGGGTATACAATCACTAAATCCATGCAATTTCCAGTACATGATTTTGGAGTAACCCACTTCGGATGGTTCTGAGCCCTTTGTATGTTTACTCAGATTCTGCAGATAGTCAGGTGTGTATGGACGTACTGATTCTGACCTCTCCTGTGTACATTGTAGTTTTATGTGTAAGTACCAGTGAAGGGGTCAGACTGTACATGTCAGGGTTTCATACAGTATTTTAAGTTAGGGGGGGGGGGGGGGGGAAACAGTGACCCGTGCTTCTATGATGCACGGAATACTAGGGGCGGGTCTTGGGGCATGCCCCCCCAGAAAGTTTTTGAATTTTACATTCTCTGAGGTTGATTCTGAAGCCATTTTGGAGTCAAATTTATGGTCCTGAAAAGAATTTAGAAGTACCACTCAGTTTGTCACATATGTCCGAGTAGGCGTGACCCAGATGTCATGTGATCCCTTACCCTGATTACAGTTAATGATGCTGTTCTCACGTTAACTCTTTTGGCATAGTACAGATCTATACTGTATTTGTGACCAACTATAAGTGCTAATCTGATTATAGTCGACCAATATTTATACATTACTTGAACCTGACACGCCTTATGAGAATTGCTATAGAAGGACCTCGACTGAACTTAATGAAATTCTGGATATCTTTAAAGAATCAAACAGACGTATAAATCTGTAAACAACTGTCACTGAAATTCTTATTATACCTACATGTATTAATTAATATTGTTGCCGAGATTTTAGGGGGGGGGGAAATGACCTTGGAGGGGGGGGGGGGTCCCAGGTTTCCCCCCCCCCCCCTGTATGAAACCCTGCATGTGGGTAAAGGACAATCATTCCGCATTCTAGCAACAGAGCCAAAATTTTTTTTGATGGATAAGCCTCTGTACACATATGCTTTTATCTGTGAGCTGTGGGCATGGTTCATTTTCTTACGTGCATGAACCATAGGGCAGAAAGGTGCCACTGGTAGCAGAGTGAATTTTGCGTTTGGTGGACAGCTACAGTTCCTAGTCTTCAGGGGTGATGTTAAATTCAGTGATATTGCTGTGCTTGGCCATGTGATTACATTGATGCGTAATTAGCAATGGATTCTGAAAAAGTTTCCTTCTTAGAAGCATAAATTAGTACAGATTAGAGCAATTCCTATCTCCCGAAAGGGGATTTCTTGCTACTTCATCATAAGTGAATTCATACATGCTTAATTTAGGAATGTACGGGGGAGCCAGCTACCTTTGGCACTGCATTATGACAAGCCAGTAAACAAACCAGCAGTTCACCGACTTCCTCTCTCCCCTCCCCTCCCCTCCACTCACCTCACCATGCGGTGCCCCCCAAGAAATCTCCCCAACCCTGGAAAAGACCCTTGCAGAGCATTGGCTAATGGAGCCCCACCTTCAGACTGGTGTGCAAGGTCTCTGAGAGGAAATCGGTGAGCTGTTGGTGTGTTTAATGGCTTGTTATGATGCAGTGCCAAAGGTTGGTTAGTAGAAAGAACTGAGTGCAGAGGCTAGCATGGTGGTGATGTCTGTTTTCTGTGCTTGCCATGCTACTTAAAGTGACTGCAGCTGTTGGGATATGTCAGGAAGACTGTCTCCAAGTATAGACACGTGTGTATACCTCACATTTGTAGCTTCTGAGCACTTTAAAAACAGTAGGGGATGAGACAGTGTGCCTCCATACATCCTCCTTGACCTTCAGAAGTTTGTTATAGCCCCCCCTCGTACATTCCTAAATTAAGCCCCCCCTCGTGCATTCCTAAATTAAGCCCCCCCCTCGTGCATTCCTAAATTAAGCCCCTTCCCCCTTGTACATTCCTAAATTCAGCCCCCCCCCCTCGTACATTCCTAAATTAAGCATGTGAAGCAGCAAAATCTTTTTGGGGGGGGGGGATAGAAATTGCTCCAATCTATAGCTACATTTGAGTGCGATTTGGTAATAATTGCATGAGCAATATAGGCCAGGTAATTGCATAAACCAGTGCAAATTTGCTACTGCAGGTGTAATTATTCCCAAATTGCATGAGAATCCATGTTATAATCACATGTCATTGCATTGACTTAAAAATTATGCACTTACAAAAAATGAATTATGGAAATAATCGCTATAGGGTTACCGTAAATATACAGTGCCGTATTCTATGTATTATCTGCCCATGATGTAATATCCACCCATCCCCTTCTTTGAACAAAAGTTATGTTGGAGAGTATTTATACATATAGTATCTTTGTGGCAGCATTCTACTGGACGTATGTAAGGTGGCAGCCCCTGTGACGCGTGCTAAATCAGACAGTCAAAGCTGAAAGATAAGATAGGATACCGAGAACGTAATTTAATATGGCTGGTATTTGTTTAGAGGGTAAAAGAGATATATGGTTGTTTACTACAGTGTTACTATGGGTACTGCTGTGTAAAACCACATGGAATTTCATTAACTGTGTTCGATGTGGACTTATATGCCCATACACGGTATTTATATGCCAATGCACTAAATTGGGTTGCCCGATCCAGTATTACCATAGCCAGCTATTTAGACTTACAAATGACAATTTTGGTCTTGTATCGAGGCAGGGATGCAAATTTGCTGTACGTATCACAGGTGTATCAGCGGCTGAAAGGACCGTTCAAGAATGCCTTGTGGTGGGTGAGAGGCCATGACAGCATGAAGCACTCTACCTCATACTTTCATCGCCTTTGCTGCCATAAGCGCTCTCCATCTGGGTTTATCGCTGCCCAAAGAACAGTTAACAATCCTTGGTTTGGTACGTGGGTTGTGCTGTCGGCCTCTCTGCAAATTTTGTGTTGCTACAGTTTAATTAGTATGTGGACATATCAGTACCGTGTATTGCTACCCTACGCGTACATACATGTACGTCAAAGCACATGCTAATTGGTACCAGGCCTTAAATTCTCCCTTATATTCCCTTAAGGTCTTAAATTCCCCCTCGCTTTTCTCCACGGCTTCATATGTAGGGGCCTTTATGTGTTTACTAAGAATTTGTGGGCTTGATCAAGATTCAAGAGACAGTGGAGCCAGGGAACAAGGTTAGGATCAAAGGTAGGCAAATGTAAATGTCTCTGACACAAACTCTTTGAAATATTATCCTGTGTGCAGGTGTACGTGTGTATTTCGGGCACCTCAATTTTAGTTCTTTAGGGTCCAATCAGTGCTAACATTCTCTCCCAGCCACTTCTATTCTCTCAATTTGTTCAAGTAATGAATGTTAATAGAGAGAGATATTTTCTATTTGCTCTATCTCTGGGAGGGGGAATTAGAAACCTAATGAAATAATGGACCTCATTTCTGATCTCTCTTTGAGGGGATTTGGTCTATCTAATGGCCAGTGATGGTTGCTAGGCAACACCAGTGGCACCTGTAAATGCCCTCCCCGAACTTGAGATTACTTGTAAGTCAGTGCCATAACCCTAGCGGATAAACAATTATAGGTATTTTTGCTATTCTTAACTGGTTAGAAGCCTTTTCAGCTGTAAAAAATCATAAATCAGACAGTTTCTATCTAGTTCTTCTGCTTACTATACGTGTATACTGCCTCTGTACTACTCCTCGCCATGTGTGAGTTCATTCACGGACACGTTTACTGGCCCTGTTCCGTAAATTCTCGCGCATGCACAAACAGTGTGTACCAGACTCTACTCTCCCCCTACTAGAGCCTGGGAACAACGCTAGCTCACATTTTGTTCAACGCTTTCGCATACCTATTTTAATGCCGGCATAATCCACGCACCCCTACTGAGAACAAGCCGGCAGACAAATATAAATGTCTACTCTTTTGAAGAATTATTCTGTGTGCAGGTGTACATGTATTTCGGCACCTCAAGTTTAGCTCTGTAGGGTCCAATCAGTGCTACCAGCTGTGTAAACATTCTCTCCCAGGCACTTCTATTCTCTCAATTTGTTCAACCAATGAATGAGAGAAATTTTCTTTATCTCTGGGAGGTGGAGAGTAATTAGAAACCTAATGAAATGATGGACCTCATTTCTGATTTCTCTTTGAGGGGATTTGATCTGTCTAATGGCCAGTGTTGGTTGCTAGGCAACACCAGTGGCACCTGTAAATGTCCTCCCCAAACTTGAGAATACTTGTAATATTCAAGAATTTCAAATCTTGGTTGTATGCCCACAGGGTATACAATCACTAAATCCATGCAATTTCCAGTACATGATTTTGGAGTAACCCACTTCGGATGGTTCTGAGCCCTTTGTATGTTTACTCAGATTCTGCAGATAGTCAGGTGTGGTCTTGATCAAGAGATAGATGGGCTTGCGATGCATGGCCTTATACTCAGGTATGGACGTACTGATTCATGTCTAGGTCCTACTGGTAAATGCTACTAACGGGTTTAGTACATGTATAGCTATGTAAAACTTGCCTATTGCTTAGGAGCTCCAGTAGCTCAGTGGGTAAGAGATCCTGGGTTCAATCCCCAGCTGAACTTCATGTATTTTTCTTCAGAGTTTCTTTTTTTTTTTCTGTCTCGATGTCCATCTAGATTATTCATGTACGTGCTAGCCTAACCTAGTGGCACTAAATACAGAAAATACATAAAATATGCATGTTTTTAGGGCAGTGGTAAAACCAGGAACGATGGAAATGGAAACGGAAACGGAAATGGAAATGCTAATGGTCTAGCCCAAGTATCAAGAGTGGATAATACAAACTGATTAACATCCACTCTCTGATATAAATATGGGCCCTGTACCGAGGTCATACAGGGTCTGTCACGAGACTATGCACCATGCAGTGCAGCCCAGACCAGTAGGCTCCGCCCCCTCGCAAAACGTCACTGCTGAGGCGCGAGCCAAGTTATTTAAAGTTGCCCCTTTGATCTTGGGTTTAGTAACTGGGCAAATAAAACTACCTTCGGAGTTACCACTTCTCTTAATTCATTTTTAACTAGAAATGCAAACCGGAAGTGTAGAATAACTTACGGATGGCCACCTTACTTAAAGCACAAAGGCTGGAGAAAGTACAAAAGCAAGAAAAAAGTCACTCCATGATGACCTCATTGTGTAGAAATTTCACTTAGCTACATGACACAGAGTCCATTCTCTATGTCTGGAACTGCAGAAGTTCCTGCACAACTACGTATCAGACCAACTTGACAGTCAGGACCATCGGATGAAGGGGGCGGAGTTTACACTTCCGGTTGGGTCTAACGAACGCAAGCTAGTGCAACACGGTTCAATGTCTTCTCTTTGCGTTTCCATTTTTGTTTCTGTTTTCATTTTCGTTTCCATTTCCATTTCCGTTTCCATTTCCATTTCCATTTCCGTTTCCATCGTTCCTGGTTTTACCACTGTCCATGTTTTTATGTGTTTTCTCCATTTAGTGCCTACGTGACCACATTTGCAACAACCCGGCACTTTCTGCATTTTTACTGGGCTGCGATTAAACACCGGGTTGAACTGAGGGCGTGGCACCTTGCGTACGTGGACCATTTAATATTCGCCATGTTTACTGACTTACGTGATAACCCTTGTTATCCTTTTCTGAACACGAAAATGAACTATTTGTTTGGTGGGAAGGGCTTGGTGTAGTGTACATCATACTAATGCTGGATGGTTGGAGAGAGTTGGCACGCCAGCAAAAACTGATTACATGTACATGTAGATCTGCAGTAGTGATAATTAATGTCCTTATTATATGATAATAAGGGGCTCAGACCCCGAGTGGGCCAACCCCAGAACATAGATAGTAGAGTAGAGTAAGATGCTCAAAAGTAGAGTTTGCTATACATGCTGAGAGCCCGAGTAGAAGTTGGATATATCATAAATATTCCCCCACCCCTGTAAAGCTGCTCATGAATACTTAATGAGAAATTAGGTCACGTGACCTTTGTAGCATTAATTAGATTCATAGCAGTATTTATGTTTTCCCAAGGCGGCAACTGGGATCAACAACGGGAGGGGGGGTCACTTTGATGTGCAAAGCGGCACGATTGAAGGATAAATTTGGCACTTTGATGTGGCTGAGCGATACTTTGAAGGGCTGAAAAGCAGAGTGGTGTAACCCACAAATATTGAACTTGCCCCCCCCCCCCCCCCCCCAACTTGAGAATACCGTGCTGTTAATTTAAGAATTTCGAAATTTTGTTCATATGCACACGGCAAAATATATAGTTGTGTTGACTACTTGGTGGCTACTCTTTGAGCCGTAGGAGTCAGGCCTCTGTTAGGTTTCTGTGCCGTCACCAGGCTTGAAACAGGAGTACAATCTGTCTGTGTGTAGCTAATTTATTTTCATGACGAGTGCAATTAGTTACATGGAAGTTTGCATTCGATCCTCACGCAAGCAGCAAATAATTAATCAGTCGAGTGTGAAAGGTATGTGCTATTCTTCTCCTATGATTGGTCACAATTGATATAGCTAGAGTGAGGGAATTATGAGCTACATGTACCTTGAGGGAGGGAATTATGGCTCACATGGCTACACCCTCTGCTTCTATGGGATTTAGATACAAGTGCGATATAAGTTTTCATACGGGTACAATTTCTTACTTGGAATTTTGTACTCCTCAGTGAACAACTAATAAACAGTCCAGTATGAAAAACAAATCACAGAGGCAATTTGTAAATCTCTTTCAAGTCTGAGGGAAGGTATGGACACACACAGAGGCCTGACTCCTACATGCTCTAACATCTGGAACTAGAGTAAACATCAAGTAGCCATACTTTGCAACATAACACCTGCAACACCAGCCTCTCCATATATGTGGTCTCGAAAGCCTCCCTCCAGCTCTCTGCACTCCTTCACGAGACACAGTGCTTCAACATCATCACTCGGGGACAACAGAACCCTGCCGCCCAAACCCTCACTTACAGCCTCGTTCACCCCTTGACGTGTCAGTGTCACATATGGGCTAGGGTTCTGTTGGGAGAAGAGCTAGGGTTGCCCATTTTTCCCCCTACAATATGCACTCTGGCCAACTCTGTCATCAAATTTGGAAATTTATTGTACACAACTGCTAGAATAATTGAAGGGCTCAGAACCATGTTAGGTACGTATATACTGAAAATCGTACGTATAAAATATGCATACTCTGTTAGCATATGACCAAAATTAGAATTTTCCTGAAATTGTACATTCTCAAGTTGAGGGGTGGGTATATCTGCGGGTTAGACCACTCTGGTTCTGAGACCTTCCTTTGATGTTGCCTTTCAACACTTTTTTTTTTTTACTAAGATCCCATTTAGGCCACTTATAGTGCTGAGTAGGCTGTTTGAGTGAAAGCCTGCCTGAAGTCAGTAGTGAGTGTATTTGAAATACTAGAAGGCGTGCAGCTTGCAAGACATGGTTATCCAGTCTTCTCTACTCAGTTGTCAATAGAAAAGTAACCTTTTCATCTCGTAAACTCCGCCCATTTTCGTAGCTAGCGTTTGTGTGGTCCTATCTCAAGCAGTAGTGTGTAGTAGACAGTGAATCTTGTGTTGGGGTGGACAGCTACCGCTCCTAGTCTTCAGGGGTGATGTTGAGTTCGGTGATATTGCTGTGCTTGGGCATGTGATTACATTGATGCGTAATTAGTAGTGGATTCTGAAAAAGTTTCCTTCTTAGAAGCGTAAATTAGTACAGATTAGAGCAATTTCTATCTCCCAAAAGGGGATATCTTGCTACTTCATCATAAGTGAATTGATTGATACATACATGCTTAATTTAGGAATGTACGGGGGGAGCCAGCTACCTTTGGCACTGCATTATGACAAGCCAGTAAACAAACCAGCAGCTCACCGACTTCCTCTCCCCCCCTCCCCTCCCCTCCCCTCCACTCCCCTCCCATCCCCTCCCTTACCCCCAAATAAATCTCCCCAACCCGGAAAAGACACTTTTAGAGCATTGGCTAATGAAGCCCCACCTTCAGACTGGTGTGCAAGGTCTCCGAGAGGAAATTGGTGAGCTGTTGGTGTGTTTAATGGCTTGTTATGAAGCAGTGCCAAAGATTCAGTAGTAGAGAGAACTGAGTGCAGGTGCAGCCGATGCTAGCATGGTGGTGATGTCTGTTTTCTGTGCTTGCCATGCTACTTAAAGTGACTGCAGCTGTTGGGACATGTCAGGAATACTGTCTACATGCAAGTATAGACACGTGTGTATACCTCACATTTGTAGCTTCTGAGCACTTTAAAAACAGTAGGGGAGGATACAGAGTTCCTCCATGCATCCACCTTGACCTTCAGAAGTTTCACAGGGAAATGGGCCTACGTATACGGGATAGGACGGACACCGTTCGTTGCTGAAACTAACTGTATCTGCACCGTACGCGCAACGTTTCAGTTAGTTGTGGGACCACTTGGCATGTTCTAAAACAGCGTAAATTTCTACACAAAATACCTGATTGGGTTCATAGTTCACAGTAATAAACTTAAGACTTCGATCCTGCCACACTCAAGTGGTCCCACGACAGACTGAAATGGTGCGCGTATGGTACAGATACCGTTAGTTTCAGTGACGAGCGGTATCCATTATACTCCGTACTCATAGGCTCATTTCCCTGTGTTTGTTATAGCCCCACCCCCCTCGTACATTCCTAAATTCAGCCCCCCCACCCCTCGTGCATTCCTAAATTAAGCATGTGAAGCAGCAAAATCTTTTTTTGGGGGGGATAGAAATTGCTCCAATCTATAGCTACATGTACTAATTTAGGCTTCTAAAGATGTAAGCATGTTGGAACTCACCGCTAAGTGTGGGTAGTCACATGGATTTGAGTGCGATTTGGTAATAATTGCATGAGCAATATAGGCCAGGTAATTGCACAAACAGTGCAAATTTGCTACTGCAGGTGCAATTATTCCCAAATTGCATGAGAATCCATGTTAATCACATGTCATTGCAGTTTGTATAGCTGCGACCTTTGTTGACTGAAAAATTACGCACTTACAAAAAATGTGTGATTATGGAAACAATCGCTATAGGGGTAAATATAGCAACTGTCACTTATACAGTACCGTATTCTACGTATTATCTGCCCATGATGTAATATCCACCCATCCCCTTCTTTGAACAAAAGTTATGTGGGAGAGTATTTATACATATAGTAACTTTGTGGCAGCATTCTACGGGACTTATGTAAGTTGGCAGCCCCTGTGACGTGTGCTAAATCAGACAGTCAAAGCTGAAAGATGAGATGGGATACCGAGAACGTAATTTAATATGGCTGGTATTTGTTTAGAGGGTAAAAGGGATATATGGTTGGTTACTACAGTGTTATTATGGGTGCATCTGTGTATAACCACATGGAATTTCATTAACTGTGTTCGATGTTTCATTCTAGTTTCTGTATAATGTCTCCAATTGTTGATAGCTCAGCAAATGCTTATAGTACACTAATTCCTATGCAGTACATGCCACAACTCCTACATTTATAATTTAGTATTATGTACATATGTATACTAGGCTCGTTCCCATTCCTTCCCATCCCAGCTTTTATATTTCGCAGCCGTATGTACGCGTTGGGTGGACTTATATGCCCACACACGGTATTTATATGCCAATGCACTAAATTGGTTTGCCCGATCCAGTATTATCATAGCCAGCTATTTAGACTTACAAATGACAATTTTGTTCTTGTATTGAGGCAGGGATGCAAATTTGCTGTACGTATCACAGGAGTATCAGCGGCTGAAAGGACCGTTCAAGAATGCCTTGTGGTGGGTGAGAGGCCATGACAGCATGAAGCACTTCTACCTCATACTTTCATCGCCTTTGCTGCCATAAGCGCTCTCCATCTGGGTTTATCGCTGCCCAAAGAACAGTTAACAATCCTTGGTTTGGTACGTGGGTTGTGCTGTCGGCCTCTCTGCAAATTTTGTGTTGCTACAGTTTAATTAGTATGTGGACATATAAGTACCGTGTATTGCTACCCTACACGTACATACATGTACGTCAAAGCACATGATAATTTGTACCAGGCCTTAAATTCTCCCTTATATTCCCTTAAGGTCTTAAATTCCCCCTCGCTTTTTTCCACGGCTTCATATGTAGGGGCCTTCATGTGTTTACTAAGAATTTGTGGGCCTGATCAAGATTCAAGACACAGTGGAGCCAGGGAACAAGGTTAGGATCAAAGGTAGGCAAATGTAAATGTCTCTGACACCAACTCTTTGAAATATTATCCTGTGTGCAGGTGTACGTGTGCATTTCGGGCACCTCAATTTTAGTTCTTTAGGGTCCAATCAGTGCTAACATTCTCTCCCAGCCACTCCTATTCCCTCAATTTGTTAAACTAATGAATGTTAATAGAGAGAGATATTTTCTATTTGCTCTATCTCTGGGAGGGGGGGTGGAAACTTAATGAAATAATGGACCTCATTTCTGATCTCACTTTGAGCGGATTTGGTCTGTCTAATGGCCAGTGTTGGTTGCTAGGCAACACCACCCGGGTGAAAAGGCTCGCGTGATTGAGAATACTTGTAAGACAGCGCCATAACCACAGCGGATAACCAATTACAGGTATTTTTGCTATTCTTAACTGGTTAGAAAGCCTTTTCAGCTGTAGAAAATCATAAATCAGACAGTTTCTAGTTCTTCTGCTTACTATACATGTATACTGCCTCTGCACTACTCCTCGCCATGTGACTGAGTTCATTCACGGACACGTTTACTAGCCCTGTCCATAAATTCTCGCGCATGCACAAACAGTATGTACGTACCAGACTCTACTCTCCCCTCTACTAGAGCCTGGGAACAACACTAGCTCACATTTTGTTCAACGCTTTCGCATACCTATTATGCTCATTTTAATGCCGGCATAATCCACGCACCCCTACTGAGAACAAGCCGGCAGACAAATATACATGTCTACTCTTTGAAGAATTATTCTGTGTGCAGGTGTACATGTATTTCGACACCTCAAGTTTAGCTCTGTAGGGTCCAATCAAAACATTCTCTCCCAGCCACTTCTATTCTCTCAATTTGTTCAACCAATGAATGTTAATAGAGAGAGATATTTTCTATTTTCTTTATCTCTGGAAGGGGGAGGGTAAGTAGAAACCTAATAAAATGATGGACCTCATTTCTGATTTCTCTTTGAGGGGATTTGGTCTGTTTAATGGCCAGTGTTGGTTGCTAGGCAACACCAGTGGCACCTGTAAATGTCCTCCCCGAACTTGAGAATACTTGTAAGATTCAAGAATTTCAAATTTTGGTCGTATGCCCACAGGGTATACAATCACTAAATCCATGCAATTTCCAGTACATGATTTTGGAGTAACCCACTTCGGATGGTTCTGAGCCCTTTGTATGTTTACTCAGATTCTGCAGATAGTCAGGTGTGTATGGACGTACTGATTCTGGCTAGGTCCTACTAGTAAATGCTACTAACGGGTTTAGTACATGTATAGCTATGTAAAACTTGCCTATTGCTTAGGAGCTCCAGTAGCTCAGTGGGTAAGAGATCCTGGGTTCAATCCCCAGCTGAACTTCATGTCCATCTAGATTATTCATGTACGTGCTAGCCTAACCTAGTGGCACTAAATAACAAAATACATAAATATGCGTGTTTTTAGGGCAGTGGTAAAACCAGGGACGATGGAAATGGAAATGGAAACGGAAATGGAAATGCTAAATGGAAATGGTAATAGTCTAGCGCAAGTATCAAGAGTGGAAAATACAAACTGCTTAACATCCACTCTCTGATATAAATATGGGCCCTGTACCGAGGTCATACAGGGTCTGTCGTGAGACTATGCACCATGCAGTGCAGCCCAGACCAGTAGGCTCCGCCCCCTCACAAAACGTCACTGCTGAGGCGCGAGCCAAGTTATTTAAAGTTGCCCCTTTGATCTTGAGTTTAGTAACTGGGCAAATAAAACTACCTTCGGAGTTACCATTACTCTTCATTTTTAACTAGAAATGCAAACCGGAAGTGTAGAATAACTTACGGATGGCCACCTTACTTAAAGCACAAAGGCTGGAGAAAGTACAAAAGCCAGAAAAAAGTCACTCCATGATGACCTCATTGTGTACAAATTGCACTTAGCTACATGACACAGAGTCCATTCTCTATGTCTGGAACTGCAGAAGTTCCTGCACAGACCAACTTGACAGTCAGGACCATCGGATGAAGGGGGCGGAGTCTATACTTCCGGTTGGGTCTAACGAACGAAAGCTAGTGCAACACGGTTCAAGTCTTCTCTTTGCGTTTCCATTTTCGTTTCTGTTTGCATTTTCGTTTCCATTTCCATTTCCATCGTTCCTGGTTTTACCACTGCCCATGTTTTTATGTGTTTTCTCCATTTAGTGCCTACGTTTTTCCCTAATTACATCAAAGCAGAATCCAATTAAGGATCCAGTGTCAAAAAGCCATATGTACGTGACCACATTTGCAACAACCCGGCACTTTCTGCATTTTTACTGGGCTGCGATTAAACACCGGGTTGAACTGAGGGCGTGGCACCTTATTCGCCATGTTTACTGACTTATCGTTGGAAAATTGATGCAGGAAAGTACGGTAAGCTACTACTCTCTCGTTCGTGTCTAGTTTATTGCGCCTGTGTGTGTGCATGTGCCCATACCGCCAGCCAGCTTACTGTTTTAGTGACACAATAGTGCTAGGCTCAGGCCTAAACGGGTAGCTATAGTAGCTAGTAGCAATTGTTCATGCTTGCTAGGGAGTGTTTCTTCGCTAGTAATTTTTAGCTAGCATTACATTTTGTATGCACGAGTGAGCACTCATTTATAAACACCGGCCCCGTTTAAACGCCCGCCTCGTTTTATTGCCGGGTCAAAAGTGGCGGGTAGGAAATAAACGCCCAGGCCTTTATATAAGGAAATACGGTATCAAAATGGCTGACGCGCAAAAGCAGTACAAAACACTCCATCCAGTCCTCTCGAATAAAGAGATTTCTGAAGATCATACTTTTCCCCAATTGGTGTATTTATTATGAAAGAAATTAGTTCAACTGTGGAAGTCAAGAGTTTTGAATAGAATTACAGTTTACACTTAGGAGTGTATTGTACTAGTGAAGGCACAGGCCCGTCCTGAGTGCATCTGCTAAAAGCTGCTGCTATAATATCTTTTCTTCTTTCCTCTCAGGACCAGCACGGTTGCTCAAAGACTTATTTCCTGTACTGTGTGCATTACGCCATGCTCAACAGGGCCTGCACACCTCATAGAACTGTCACTATCAGCATGAGACAGAACAGCTGAGAAAGTAAGAAGAGAATCTCTAGTTCGTCTGTTGACCAAAGCTCCTGCCAAAGCTCCTGCCGATAGCAACCTTCAACAGCAGCTCCTGCCCATTATATTACCGGTAGTTATTTTCTTTTAATTTTTTTTGTTGTAAATTTGCTATTTTCTTCTGATATATACTGTTTCTGTTGGTGTACAGCCATGAGAAATTCACCAGTTACATGGTCTGTCGCGCGGAAACACTGTCAGCTGCTGCGCGGTGCCCCACTATCCACACCTGCATGATGGTATATCTCTGACCAATCATTGTAGCAAGGGTAGACGCTCAGTGGATGTACATGTATTTCTCTGTCCTGGAATTAGATGCATGCACTGCAAAAAAAAATATGTAGTTGTTTGGACCACTTAGTGGTTGCCTGAATTTCAGATGTTTTGAGTACAGGGCAGGAGTTAGGCATTGAAGTGGGTGATTGTTCCTTATTCTTGGAACTTGACATTCCACAATCACATTCTAATGTAGCAAGAACAGATTACCGGTATAGCTCTGAGGCCTAACTCCAACTGGAAGGTAGGAGTTGGGCCTCAAAGTGAGTAAATTGTTCCTTGTTCTTTGAACTTGACATTCCATAATCATATTCCATTGCAAGAACAAATTACCCACTTTGAGACCTAACTCCAACTGGAAGGTAGGAGTTGGGCCTCAAAGTGAGTAAATTGTTCCTTGTTCTTTGAATTTGACATCCATAATCATATTCCATTGCAAGAACAAATTACCCACTTTACACTTAGGAGTGTAACTGGAAGGTAGGAGTTGGGCCTCAAAGTGAGTAAATTGTTCCTTGTTCTTTGAACTTGACATCCATAATCATATTCCATTGCAAGAACAAATTACCCACTTTGAGACCTAACTCCAACTGGAAGGTAGGAGTTGGGCCTCAAAGTGAGTAAATTGTTCCTTGTTCTTTGAATTTGACATCCATAATCATATTCCATTGCAAGAACAAAATACCAGACTTAGAGACCTACCACCTACATGTACACATGGTGTGCGCAGTTGGCTACTTCATATTATGTACACTCTATAGTCAGAAATTTCAAAAAAAATGCTAGCTGTGCTCGAGCTCAATGATGTAGGTGTAGCTTCAGCATAATGCAGCACTTTCTGAGTACATTGCAGGTAGTTAGGCATTGAAGTAGGTGATTGTTCCTTATTCTTGGAACTTGACATTCCACAATCACATTCTAATGGTAGCAAGAAAGGTGGCCTCCAGCTCAGCTCTCACGTAGCTATACCTCAAAATAAGTTGTGGCCCACATTTATTTGTGTTATCTTGAGATCAGTGAAGCATCAGATTCTTTAATTTGTACAGTCATCAAGTTTTGGGAGAAGTCCACTTGAGACTATAGTTATTTCTCACTCAAGGTTCTTACATTTTATTTTGCAATCATTATTGACACATTCAGTAACCATTATAGTTTAACAACAGTATAAATTTCTGACACTGAAACTGCAAGCAGAGCATTTTAAGATCAATGTTTCCTGAAGAATCCTGAATCAGGTGACTCCAACACTTTTTTGGCCATACATTAGCAATGTTTGCATCAAATGTCACATGACCGTCTGTTATGTACATGATATGTAGCTATTGAAGTAGAAAAAAAATAATTATGCACGCTACCAAAAGTTTATAGGTATATAGCTAGCTTAGTTATCTATGGGATGAGTCATGTACAGGCTAGTCAGTGACTGTTCTTGCATGGTCATGCCTCAAACTACCTAGCCCTCATTCCCAGGCTCCCCTCCGACCACATGCACAAAAAGTAAAGAGGAGGGTTTTAATTTTATGAGCATGTATTTCTCAGACCTCCACTATTCATTGTGCTATGTACTAAATCAAGAATCACATGTATGCACTAACAAAGAGAATACTTGCTGTACAGGACAGAGATGAAGAGTCATGATCATCTTGAGCATTGAGCTGGTGATTAGTACAGTACTTTTTGTGCTGATTCCAAATCTGGTACTTTACAATAGCTTTTAATTATTTAATTATCATACCCCTGCGCAGTCGGGTCAAACTATATAAATGCTTCCCATGATCAAACCTATAACACCCTCTGATCGCAAGCGCAGGTCCAAGCGTAACACTTTAGTACATCAATCTGCAACTTTTCCTGACTGTGCTTACGTGCTGGCACGTGAGACTACCCCCGCCCCCACAAGTTTGGCACGGTCAGGTGACAGTGCGTAATTGCTCTATTGCGCCGCCCGTAGAAAAGTTGCTTGGCCTTGTTTTGTCGAAGTTTTGCTATCAAAGCCCAAGAAATAGCTACATATTGTTAAAATTCTCTAGTGAAGCGTCAACCCCGTTGAACACGGGATGGGATATTCCGCCGTAACGACTCCTTTTCTGGCTTATCTTTGTGGTAAATCATAGTATGAATTTGACCACTTTGAAAACGTATGAGGTGACCCTCCCAGTACCAGCAGCTGTAGTAACCACTCAAATATTAAGGTAACAGATCATGTTTACAGTGAAATTTATTTTCCGCAGTTGCTGTAACTTATGTAACTATCAGGAACCAGTCTGTAACACTATCAGTTGTTGCTGGCTTAGTGCTTAGTTGCTATGGGCTTATGGATGTTATATAGCACTGTATGTATTGATTTTAGGCAATCTGTTTCTGCAGACGCTCAGGAAGAGGAATGCAGTTGAGCGCAAGGATTTGCCCAAAAGTCATTGTAGTCTCGTAACCACTTTTGATTTTGAGACTAACTTTGGTAGAGATTGTAGGTCAAGAATAAATAGCACTTTTCAGGAATAATAGGCTAAAACTATGGAAATACGGAATATAGAATTATTTGAGCATAATCCGCCCAACTCTACTGATCATGGAAGACAGCGCAGCGGATCCGCCGCTTGCTTTCATGGAATGTGGTTTCCATTCAATCTTTTTGAAAAATTACATGCCAGTGACCGATATAATAATACAAACTAACAAAGGAGACTCAAAAAGATAGCAAAACTATAAGTCTTATCAGTAAAGTTAAAAGACTGGTTGGTTAAACTACTACTACAAAACGTCCATATTCGGATCACTGCTCACAGGGCCAGACTCAATCCACAAGCGGTCCAACAAATAAAGTTGCACCAGATTTTTCGTCCAGGCCGTTCAAGAATTCGACGCTGGCTGCAAGGTATTCTTCTCTGGAAATCACTCCATTACCGCTGGTATCTATTCCGTCAAAAGATGCCTTCGCATTCGATTCGTCAATGCCGAGACACTTGAAATAAACTTGGTATTCTTCGCGAGAAATAGTACCACCACCGTTTGCATCCACCACATCAAACAGCTTCCCCATTACAGATTTTACAAGCTCTTCCGCACGTGGATCCTTCCGAAGTTCCTTTTGTTTATCCTG
The DNA here is from genome assembly GCA_963921505.1 of Phakellia ventilabrum. Classification (NCBI taxonomy): domain Eukaryota; kingdom Metazoa; phylum Porifera; class Demospongiae; order Axinellida; family Axinellidae; genus Phakellia; species Phakellia ventilabrum. The sequence continues at coordinate 3,998,714 of OY997382.1, forward strand.
GAATTGTTTCAGCGTCATTTTGTCATCAGGGCCTTTCACCCCAAATTGGCTCACGACCTCCTTGAGTGCCTTGTCAAGTTCCTTTCGTTTGTTCACTTCAAGGTTGCGATAGTCGCCAAAACGCTTTCCAATTTCTTCGAAATCTGCGAAACTAAGAGAGCCGTTCTCATTGACGTCTTGCTTAGTAAACCACGTCTTCCATTTACGTTCGAGAAACGCAACCTGTTCTTTGGTCAGAGACATGACTTGCGGTAGCTAGCAACCTTGGTGACTTTAGCATCAGAAAAAGTGAGGAAAATATCAAAAAACAGCTACTTTTATTCAAGTGTGTCTAAACAGGAAATACCGGACTATCGTACGATGAAGGTTAATGGCCCCAATTAATTCCTGGGTTAATAGCGACTCGCGCAGGTCACGTAGCTACACTTCGCACTAAGCTGAAACATAGATAGTAGAAAAGAGTAGGGATTGGAAACGCATGTAGACGCCTATACTGACGTCACGGCGATTGCGCGTCACGGTACGCCCCCACATAATCAAGCTGGCGCTGGTTTACCAGCTCTGTTACATGCATAGTAGCTGGTCTAGAACGGAGCAGCCACGTGATTTATGGTGGATTGTGTACGCCGAAGCTTCGAAGGGACCCTTCAGGCTACCAGTCGCCAGAATGCTGCTGTAAGTGATTACTCTGAGTACCTGTGGGATTTTTTCTTACTATTTAGAATATACAGTCCCAAAAATCTGCCGAGTCACTTCCAGGTATTTAATTTTCGCGTGGAACCCGACGGTAGGCTTATATGATGCGCACTATCAAGTTGTGAAGCATGACAAATGATTGTGACCATCTATGCCGCAGACCATTGACTTTTCAGCCTGCAACATGTTTCATGTCTCTTCTCAATCACCTTCTCAGTCTACCCCTCGTGTTGCGTGGCATAAAGTTTCAGACTTCAATCTACAATGATACAGAGATATGATAGCTATATAACCTGCTGATCTGATTGCCTGCTCTGACCCAACTTGTTTGCATCATAACTCTTTCCTCGATTATCTGTGCTCTTCATTCTTCCATGCAGTGTATTTTTATCAGGCTGCTTTGCAAACACTCCCAGCAACCAATTCTCGTACGTCTAGTGTTCCGCTGGCTTCAAAGCGGCGATATAAAAATCAGGAGACTCAAACGCCGGCAGTCATCTATTAGGAGAATAACAATGGCAAAGGCTCTCGCCAGCTCTAGCTCGCGCAATTTTTGGAACATAATCAAAAACATTAACAGATCATGTTCCTCTCGACCTTCTCATGCTCTGGTATATAGTTGTATGGTGATTCTAATATTGCTAATGTCTTTTGCAACAAACTCTCTTGTTTTCTGTCTTCTGCCAGTTCATCCTCCAGTGACCACTTCAGTGGCATCCTTACTAGTTACATGACCTCGTTTCTGTTTCTGTCCTTTCCAGCTGTGTTTGATCAGTTTTTCGTCTTTTGAGGTCTCAAAAGGCCGATGGCACTAATTTGCTTTCGGACCACTTAATTTTTGCCCTCCCTGCCATCGAGGAGTTCATTGCCAGCCTTTTCACCAGTATTTTACCATAGATAACGGAGCTATATTATCTATGGATGAAGACACTGCCTGCTGAAGCAATTTCCCCCGGGGCCAACAGGGGACTGTATGCAGGCAAAGGAATTATGCAGACCACAAAACAACTTTCTCCAATAAGAAGTGAGTTTTAATACAAATTATGTCATGTATTTATAGCAGCAAGATATTAATGATGTCACCATTATCTCTCTTTGATATCAGGACAAAACATGCGTGGAGGCCCAACGTACAAAAGAAGTTATTCTACAATGAAATATTTGGCATGAAACTGCAGTTGCGAGTCACGACGGCAGCCATGCGTTGGATGGATAAAGCTGGTAGGATTCGATAGCTATATCTATCACACACCTGATAAAAAGCTTGCATCAGAACTTGGAGTAGCACTGAAGCACAGGATGCACGGAATAGTTTATAAGGATCCTCAGAAGTCAGTTCCTCTGCTTGTGAAGCATTATCTGAGACCCCGAGAAGTCTTGCTCAAGGTGGTGCAGACAGTGCTACTGTTACTATATGCAAAAACAAGAACTTACTCTACGTCAGCAGTGACAAATTGTAGCAAAAGAATATAAACTCGTGTATAGGTGAATGCCTTTGTTCATTATGTGTGTATATTTGAGGATCTGTGCTGTTCTAAATAAGCGCTGCACAGTTCCCGTGTATGAAATTTTGAATGAAGGATGGTGCTGCTCGGCAGCGTATTTCGCCTTCTCAGCAACTACAACCTCAGCGCCTACCAGCGAGCGATGGCGAGGCGTCCTCCCCCCCCCTCCCCGTCCTGTAAATGGCTCGTACTTTCTATTTAGGATGGTGAGTGGCAGAAGGTCCTCGATCCCGGCAGGGGGGGGGGGCTTTGAATGAAATGTCTGACTCCAAAAAACATAAGTAATCTGTGTGGTTGTAATGCCAGTGGTAGAAGTATAATGCAATTCATAATGCTATGCAGCTGTATCGGGCAACTTCACGTGACGATAAATCTATTTCCAGCATGAACGTCAGAGTCACACCATACTGTACGTCCAATTGTTAGCTAGCGTCATTTCCAAGCTCCACAATTTAGTGTTTCCAACATGCAAACAAAATGCTGGGCAGTGCTAGTCAGTCGTGGCCAGGCTGCGCATGACTTAGCATTAGATTCTGCAGATGTGCACAGTCAATATTGCTGTTTGTCACTAACTCGGTCAGTGTATTTTTCAGCCAATCAGCTTTCAGGTTTCATTGATGACTGAAAGGTGAAATTTAAATGTTAGGGTTCGGCTTTCAGGTTAGAGCCCTCACCTGAAACCTGAAATTCCATTCAGCTTTTGAGTTAGAGCCCTCACCTGATTTAAGGTTTCAGGTGAGGAAATTTCAGATTTTATATTTAGGTGAGGGCTCTAAATCAAAAACTGAAACCAGCATCTAAATTTCACTATATATTCAGTCATCAATGAAAGCAGAAAGCAGATTGACATAGTACACTATCATTGTCAGAGTTTTTGGAGTGCTGGGGGGGAGATGAAAATACTGCATAGTCAATCGAGCATAATTTCTACTTGAACGCGCATGATATTCCATTACACACAAGAACATTCTATCTATAAATTTAAATATCACCATCGAACTCAGCAAGCAGGTAGTCTATTATAAATGTACTGTTGCTGCATTTTCATTTCTAGGGGCCTAGCTACTTAAATTAATTTTGTGACTCGGTCTCAGGTGTGTTCGATTAATATTGTGACGCGGTCTCATACCAGAGTTCTCATGTAAGTATTCTGGGTATGAGATCAGGCACAAGCCTGCTTTATGTCTCCATCTTTCCTAGTACCTCCTCAACTGAACTAAAAACTTACATCAGTAATATCTTCCTAATCACACTTTCAGACTATCTCCTTTGAGCAGTTCTGGCACATGAAGAAGGTTGGTCAGCCCCACACCTCCTTCACCATTGACTGTGGCCAGCTGGACAGCTCTCGTACGGTCACTCTTAGGATCCAGCAGGCGGGAGCAAGAATTATATATGAGACCAATTTTGTCATACCCTAGCCTATTCTTGACTGTGTAGGTCATGATCATGGTCATTTCTTTCTGTTGTAGCTAGTAACATACAATATTGAATGCACCATATTATAAACAATTATGTGTGTTGTGCGCACGTCATAAAATAACAAAGACCTCAGAATCAGAGTGGTCTAACCAACTTGCCCCTCCCCCCTCCCATATAATCTAATACTTTTTAGGAGCTGGTCATTTGTTTACAGTGTATGCATGTTTTTACTCAATGTTTGTACATTTCATAGGTAGCTACTAGGTTTTAGGATTACCCCACTATGGCTTTTCTTCACGATCATGAGCCTTAAGTGCTTCCTCTTAGACCGACCCCCCCCCCCCCCCCCCCCAACCCCTCTCCACAGACTAAGTTATTCTTACATTATGCTACATATTTTCCTGATAGAACAGACTGTAGCAGCTATTTATGATTACCAAGCTAGACTACTAGCTGTACTGTGGCTGCACATCCAGAGGTCTAGCAATAAATTAATAGTGTGACGCAATCTCAGGTGTGTCTACTATTAATATTAAACACTACTGCTTACAGTTAGCTAATTCTAACTTACTGTGATCTGGCAGGCTTTGGATCCTCCCCAAACAAAAGCTGATCAAGCATGGAGTCACACATCAAAGGTCAGCTACCTATTGCTAACAATGCTAAAAAATATAATACTGAGAGACTCAATTTGTCATACAAAGTGCCTTAAATGCCACTATATTGCCACTCAGGGCACTCAAAATAAAGGATGCATATCATTAGCTATTGCATTATGCAGGCAAGTTTCATTATTATGAGGTACAATGTACTAGCCTCATTCACCCCAATTTATTAGTACTGTATGGGATGAATGGTAGCAGGTACACCAAGGCTATGGTATTGCAATAGCCCACTAATAATTGGTGCTTGTAATTATTATTAATGGTAATGTGATTGAGGCAGTACTGTAGTTTGTATGCTGCATGTATTATATTATTTTGACTCCTGACTCTTGATGTACCAAAAAAGAATGTAAGTCTGATGATGATGATGTGTGAACCTATTGAGGTTGAACGCATTACTGGTATAACCTATTGATGTTCAACTCTCAGACGGTTGGGGTTTTATAATACTGAATTAGACACACGTTTGACGGATCGTAGAAATGGTGCGTTCGTTTCCAGACTGGCATCAGAGCGTTACCTCCCCAAGGTGATCAAGTCGGGGATCGGGCCCCCTGTACACATATTGATCTTCGACTTTCTACGACCTAGTAGCAAGAATGCCGGTAACTTTCTTCTCCCGAAGAATCCCGAAGCTGAATGGACAACTGGGCACGTTGCAGTGCCCACCGTGATTCCCAGTCTCGCCTATCCAACGCTTCTGGGGCACGCATATCTCTGGAGAAAAGGTTCAATCCAATCCCAGAGTTTTAAGTATGTCTGACCATCCAGGAGGGATGGGAGGCTCACTAGGCGTTTTTCCCCTAGGCCTGGGAAGAATTGTTTATAGGTTTGACTATCCAGGAGGGAGGGAGGCTAGTTGTTGTTTTTTCTCCAACTTAAGTTGTTTCTCTTTATAGAAATACACAAATAGTCATCTCTCTATCAGTACTAAGCCTGGGAAGAATTATTTGACCGTCCAGGAGCTAGCTACAGGCTTCTTTTCCCCCCTCCAAGTGAAGTTGTTTCTCTTTATTGAAATACCACAGATAGTAATCAATACTAAGCCCGGAAAAATTGTTTAGAAGTTTGACCGTCCAGGAGGGATCGGAGCCAGGCTAATTTTTTCCCTCCAACTTAAGTTGTTTCTCTTCATAAAAATACCACAAATAGTCATCTATCTATCAGTAGCATGCTAAGAGTGGATTCCAAATACTTTTAGTGCAATAACACTCCCCGCGATTGTTCATCATATCCTGTTGATTTGCCCAGAAGCCCTTTTTTAAGCGCAGGAGTCAGAGATATATTGCTAGCTACCCGGAGGCATGACTGCCCTGAAGGTCCTATAGTGAATGGACTCAAGGAAACATCTTGAGCCTGGGAATAAACTATTTGCTGACAGGGAAAACTGCCAGCTTGCCCTGAGTCATGATCAAGCAAGATTGGTTGAAAACCCTCCAGACCAGTATTCTGACCACCATGCCCCTTGCTCTTTACCTGCTGATGATATTTTGCATGCACCCATCTTTGTTTCACTATATTAACTCTATTGTAGCTAGCTATAGCTAGCATAGTCCTCAACCTTTCTCTTGCCAAGCCCTATAGTTACTCAGAGTGCTGTCTCAGATTTTAGGCACCTTGTATTCTGCATGGGGGTAGCTATGTGTACTTGTACATATTGCACTTTCGCTCATTAAAGTTAACGTTGGCCCCCCCCCCCCCCCCCCTCCCCTCCCCTCGCTGATGTACAAGAGTGCTTCCTAATGGACACAAACTTTTCTGCTCTCTACTAAGCCCATGCACTACTAGCTAAGTAGCTAGCTACATGCATATCCCAAATTCATCCAACAGAATTATATGGTAGGTCCGTGCAACGAGCTGAGTCGCTGCCGGCAAAGCTTTCATTAACAGAATGCCCAATTCACATACAAAACCAATACAACATACAACACACAAATCGAGCTGAGACGGGCCAACAGTGTGGGCACTTTGCATGCAGTTTTAGAGTATTTAGGGTAGCTATGTGGCCAGCATACCCAGGGGAAAACCTCACACCAAAAATAAACCTTATCTTGAAGGGAAAAAAATGGTGAGAGGAAAAACCCAGATGGAACAAACAACATCTCAGCACTTGCCTGTGTACACAACACAAATGCTAAGACCTGCAGGCACCTAGCTAAGTAGCTCACAGCTAATAAAGCATAACCAGAGTCTGCATGGATCCATGCATTGACTGTCCTGTTTCCCAGCCCCACTCAGGTGGTTTGAAATGAAACCTCGGCAAAGGAAAATAGCTAGTCTAAGATAGCTAAAGACAAAGCATGACTGACTGATTCAAATTCAAATTAGTCAGCTTTGCTATGACTACAATTACAGTATCTCCTACTTAAATCCCCGCCATATGCCACCCTAGCAATCAATCATAGCTTAGCACATGCCAAACATATGCAAACACATGCACAAATCCAGCCATGCCCCTTGTAACCAAACACCTGCCAGACACCATGGCTAACCATGCGCAATGCCAAACACCATAGAGAGCTTATTTTCCGCTTCACTCAACCGATAGAAAATATATTGCATAGGTGTAGCTAGCTACAGTGCATAGCTACATCACTACCTATACATGTAGCTATGCTCTAACTTCACTGCTACTGCAGGGGCGTAGGAGCGCTTCCACTTGTGGTCCGGCTCAGAAGTGTCAGGCCAGCGCGCGTAGCGTTTTTCATTACGCTTTTTAAAGGGGTCAGGAATCGCTCTCATGGGGTCTTTGTGAGTCAGTAATGGAGGTGCTCTTGGTATTAAAGTCGTGCATGCAAAAGTAGGCATATGGCCGTGGACCTCGCTACCTCACCGGAAATCTCTTTGCCACGCGCATATAGCGCGCGTAGCGCCAATGGAGTTGGTATTAGCTCGTCCAAAATATAAGCGTGGCGTACATCCCAGCTGCTGTCCTCGTTCCCAGACGAGAAAGCCTGGATACGGAGCTAGCGCTGAACACTTCTTGCGTACGTTCGATCGCGAGTTGCCAAAAAAAATGTACCAGCGTCGAAAAGTGGTCCGGCTAAAACCGGACCAGCCGGACCGCGTGCTACGCCTATGTTACTGCCCCTCTGGCTCTATTTGGGTTTGAGTTTGATGACCACTTTGAAAAGCCTTGTGACAGTCCTGAAAATGTTTCAAGACTATCCATGGAAATGAGGGTTTCCTGGATGAATGACCACTGGGTTGAGGGAGATGAACAGGCTAGTAGTGGAGAAGATATAGCTAGGGCTTGAAAGTGGACAGAAAGGCAAGGTCCTGATAGTGGAGAGATTGCACGATATGACAGCTACAGGGGAAAGCGTCAGTGAGAACCGGAGTCTCGCGTGGCCAGACCCTTCCCTTTGTCGTGATGTTGGCAGAGGTCTCCCGACCCTTCTTCCTTAACTCCTCCCCTTTTTACTTTTCCTCGTTTGCAAGTAAAGGGGCGGGGCTCGTTAGCGCCGCGTGAGCACCATGGATAATACACACTAACGTGTGTATTATCCATGGTGAGCACGTGGGAAGGAAATTGCGCGCTGGGGTCTAGACTCGAGTACTCATCCACACGCACGCGCTGATCGAGAGCGAGTGAAGTTCGTATGGCTAGCTCTGGATGGACGTGGGGTGGTGCATGGGGCGATGAGCAGGAGGAGGACGATGAGGAAGGAGGTACTGTATCTAGGGTAAGGCGGCAACTACTGTGATGCGCTCCATTTAGAACAATGCTCCGTACCGTGTATACTGTTGCAATTGGCAATCTTATCCCCCCTTCCTCTTTGGATTAGAGCCAGTTTTTAGAGGATTTCCCACAAGCATAGATAGTAGAGAAGGCTATCTATGCTGCAAGTAATGTAGTCCTCTAATCAAGTGATATTACACACACACTTAGAGAATATGATGCTTGTGAAGGCCATAATTTGCCATAAACCTCATTCTAGCTTTTTGTTTTATTTTTTTATACCGCAAGTAATGAAAAGCTGGAGGGAGCTTGGTAAGAAAGCTATTTTTCCCCCGGTTTGCCAGGAGTATGTATGTACCAGATGCTGTGCTATAGCCTCGGTCCCAGGCTCACTTCTCTGAAAAACGAGGGAGGAATATCCATGTAGAATTTCCATATATGTAACGGCTAGTTTCTTTAACTCTGCAATTGCACGAATAAATATAGGTTGGGTACTGTGGTGGAGGTATCTCAGGAGACATCTACTGACAGCACAGAGGTAGTGTTATGCCTCTATGAGCAGTCCATGCTAGTGTGCAATCAAAGCTAGGAACTTACTGCTGAGTGCTTCAGTTGTATCACCTCATTAGGCCGGAATAGTTTAAAGGATATTATTCAGGACTAGGTCTAAGGACAAACAAAACTAAGTACACTGTTAACTCTATTCCCGGCTAGCCTCGTACCCAGGCCTCCTCTCGCAACTTTTTTCGCAGCCGTGGAAAAAAATCGTGTGCTTTTCCACGGCTGCGAAAAAAGCTGCAAGAGGAGGCCTGGGTACGAGGCTAATTCCTAGCGCCCTTGAAGAATGTTTTTTTCTTAGGAGGAGAGGGAACGTACACTATTGCCTTCTACCCTCTTGTTTTGCATAGAAATAAAATGAGTATTGTGCGGGGAGAACCTTGGTACATGCAAGGCTGTTGTCCCTGATTCCTAGCCCTTACTGCTCATGCAGTCTACTAGAAACTGGCATCGCAGAAACAGTGTAACAACTAAATTCCTGTACAACGGGAAGTGCCCAAGTTCTCTTCAAAGGACACCTGAAGAGTATTGATGCAAGCTTTTTATAGATGCAAAGTACCGAGATTTTTAGAGGAATATCGGATGGTTGGTTACTGTGTTGCGGCATTTAGGATGTTTATCCTTTTGTAGGAGCATTTACATAATTATGCATGCAAGCTGTCTCAGCCTGATTGTCTATATCTGTGGTATACATACATTGGGAAAAGGGCTTATTATCATAACTGCATTCAGCAGGTATAGAAGCCCGGTAACTTGTAGCCTTGTACCCAGATCACATCCCGACGAGGATAGGTGACTTGTCTAGTAGATATTATAATATTATATAGCAAGCTAATTTCATTGGTTGGGTTGTTGTATGCTGATGTATCTCACTTCCTCTCCTCCCCTTCCCCCTCCCCCTCCCCCTCCCCCCCCCCCCCCCCCCCCCTCTTCCCCTCTCCCTCTCCCTCCCCCCTCCCCCTCCCCCTCCCCCCCCCCCCCCCTCTTCCCCTCTCCCTCTCCCTCCCCCTCCCCCTCCCTCCCCCCCACTACCACCAGACCAGCTCCAAGGACTGCCTCATCCTGCTCATAGATTGCACGCAGGGAATGTTCACCTCCAGCAGTGGCAACGTGCCCTTTGAACTTTGTATGAAGGTATGTACTAAGAACAGCACACTAAAATGCAGAAGTTTGCAAGTCACTTGTCCGCCGTGTCCAGTGTGATAAGCAATCCAGATAATCTTAACTAATTTTGCAGATATCAGTGTATCCTATCAGGCCACTAATAGGTGGAGAACTTACAGCCTGGGAATGAAGTTAGAGTGTGCCCATAATACCACTGTTGCATGGTCTAAGAAAAGTATTACGATGTGTGCCATGGCTAGGAGGATTTATCGTAGGCGTACCCTGTTTCACGGAACTAATTTTTCAGGAAATTCTGTCCGATGCAGGCAGTCAACGTTTTTACGGAATTTTGAATATGTGATTGAGGGTCACGTACTACTCAGCAACAGGTCAGTCCAAGCTACATGTAAATGCAGCCGTGAACAGATCAGCTTGTCTCATCTTGCACAGCTTCCAGCAAAAGTGCTGATTCGGCAATTTTGTAATGCGCTTTCAAGTTAGCCATAACAGAAATATCATCACTACCTACCACTTTTCGTCATCTAGGCAACACAAAACTAAGCTTGCTAGGCGCACCTTAGCTTAATGGCCCGGCCTACAAAATTCCACTGTGCTCATGACTACAGTGGTATAGGGCAAGATACGTGCAGACACACAAAAATGGGCTCATTTAGGAACCACCTGAGCGCACGCCCAGCTGGTAGAGAATTACGCCTATCTGGTAAACAACCCACATGTACAGTGGTTGACTCGTACAAGGGATTATAGGTCTGTCAGTAGTTTGAGTAGTTCATATGGTTACTGAGTTGAAATTGTTTTTATGAATTTTACTTTGGGAGTAATTGGCGAGCGTGAGCGAGCCCTTTAGTGTAGTCAGTTGCCAATTTTTGTCGTGGACGACAACGGGTGCCGCGGGCGACGGGTGGACCGACCGGGGCTGCCCCATACCGCAAATACGCTGACTTTCCTGTTTCACCTCCATTCGCGCGCCACGACTGAATGCATGAGGCCGAAAGTAATATTGAGAAGGCTGGAGTGTCACCGAGAACTGCAACGGCTTAGGGTTAGGGTGATTTGGCAGAAGCTAGGGAGGGGCGGCTGGAGAGTCGCCGAGAACTGCGACAACTTAGGGTATCTGTAGCCTCGTATCCAGGCCACACACTCCCACGTGGCCTTGGTACGAGGCTAAGGGTATCTGGTGAAATGGCTGAAGCTACGGACACAAATCACTTCACTTCCACTCATCCAAGCTCACGCTCGCCCCTTGTATCCCATGATACCCCTAGTTTATAGTTTAGTTGTTTAGAGATTATAGTTGACTGGTTCAAACAATCCAGGTCATTTAGTGGTTTCTATTCATTAATCATTATCTTACAATGTGTGGATGTTTTGGAACAGTCTATCTCTAGAATTCGCATCATGTTTAATGCACAGTGTTAGAATTTGTGAGCAATTCCGTTTGTTGATTGTCCTCTGCAGTGTGCTAAGAGTGTCCTATTGAATAAGATCATCAGTAACGAGAAGGACCTTGTGGGTATTGTCTTCTTTGGAACTGTAAGTTAATGGCAGCCATAGACAAGTCTTTGTAATGCGTGGTCATGCACTTACAGTGGTTTAATTGTTACGCTAGTCGGTTTTCTCATTTATACCTGTAACTAACCGCGTCTCCAGGCCACACCCCCTGGAAGAGAGGCCACATACTCCTAAAAGAGTGGCCTGGTATACACTGTTTGTGCATGCATTTAGAAAGTCAGAATCAGGTTGATTATCCAGTTCCCTGCCTTTGTACTACTCCTTGCCATGTGACTAAGATCGTTTACGGATACTTTTACTGATTTTTTTCATGCATTTCATTTAGCAATTTATTCACGCATGCACGAGTAGTGCAGGGTGTCATACAGGGGGGGGGGGGGGGATATCCCCCCCCCCTAGATATCAGACCAGAATTAAATTAATTTTATCTTAAAACAAAGTAGTATACCAAATTAAAGTGAATACAGTTAAAGCTCAATTTGTTATTAAAGTGAATACAGTTAAAGCTCAATGTGGTGTTAGTAGTGCTGGTACCACTAACTTAGTTGGCACAACTAACACCTATACTAGGCTAAATTTATTGGGCAGTCAAGGTTAGTTCCAAAGCTTAAATTAACCTCAGAGGATGTGTGTGTGTGAGGGGGGAGGGGGGGCACCCTGTAGTGGATACCTAATTTCAGCTGGTGTGGCCTCTAACTTTTAATTCCCCACATTATACTCCCTCGTTATTATTTCAACGATCACCGTACTTTCATGGAATCAAGATGAAGATTTTTTGTGATTCACATAAATTTTTGATTTTGCAAAGTGGGCTACTGCATACCCCAGGCCAATAGTGCTCTTCAGAATTTCATGGTGAAATAATTTTGCGGTTCACAATAACCACGTAAATATAAAACAACTCTCATATCCTTTGGGAATATAGGTACACACAGTTGTATAATGCTTGGGAGGTTGGGGTGACAGGATTGAAACTGACTGCTCTCTTTTCTGCAGGATAAAAGCAAAAACCCCAGTGATTTCCAACATGTGTACATACTACAGGTAACCTGAATTAAGCAATTACTATACCTGACTGCATGGGCTTGCTGTGCTGGGGTTCGGTATCGGTCATTGAGTGTGTGTATACCATTATGGCTTTGCACGATGTCATAGCAGTGCCATATACATTGATCTTCCCACACACTGTGGTACAAATGGAATTAAATGGAGATGTTTCAATGCTGTTGGTGGAAGTGGCTGGGAATGTGAGGCAGTCTGGGACACCTAACTAGCCATATATAGCTGAGTGGGGAGAGTTGGCTAGCCAGTAAACCTTGCTCCCCAGTACGTAGGAGGGGTGTAGGGGTGTGTGGTCTGGGGACGAGGCAAGCTAGCCAGTAAACCTGGCTCCCTAGGCCGCACACCCCTACACCTGTAAAGCCTAGCCTCTGGTAGACCGTACAATGAGATTTATCGTTAAGGTTGACTCTCAATAAATCTCATTCAGAATGGGCAACAACAGTAACACTTATGAACATCCTTTTATATACAGACCATGCTGACAAGGTTTCTGTACAATTCATTAAACATTGCAATGATAAATGTCAACCAAACAATAAAGAATACTGGTTAGTCCTGAGAAGAACTGGTTAGGCCCGAGTACAGGTACCGCTGTGTCTTTGGTATTGTCTCGGCTTACACACCCCTATGTAAGGGTGTAGGGGTGTGTGGTCTGGGGACAAGGCAAGCTAGCCAGTAAACCTTGCTCCCTAGGCCACACACCCCTACACCCATACGTAACCTGGCTCCCAAGGACAGGTGAGCACTGATGTCCATCCACATTCTTGCTTTGTTTGCTCAGGACCTAGACACTCCTGATGCTCATCGTATCAAAGAAATCGAAGAAATTCTTGACGGTGAGGTCTTGATATACGTATTACACGTGTGGGATCTAAAACATGGACAGTCTGCTAACGATGCATTAGCCTCGTTCCAGGCTTGGGGGGGGTCAGTGCCCTGGGGGTGAGGCTAATGATACATGTAGTTCCAGTGCAATGTTGTGGCTCCTTTTTTAGGTGCTTAATTTGTGTATTACATGAGGTCCCTATTAGTATAACATGGGGAACGTGTGCAAGAAGGTAGCTGCATGTGTACAGCTGCCCCTGTGGCGTGACATAAAAATGTTTATGTATCTATATTATCTGCATGGTTAGCTGAGTGTGTCATACATGTACCTTTGTAAGAGTGGTCACAATGCTCATCCTTCAGCGGACGGCTATGCTGACTTTGCGACCAAGTATGGCCACTGTGAGGACTTTTCCCTCAGTGATGTGTTGTGGACTTGCTCCACCATGCTGGCCACAAGGTATACCTATAGCATCACTACTTTGTGAACACGAAACTAACATTGAGCCCGGCCCCAAGCCAGTGATAATTCTGACAAAACTGCTGCGATAAGCTTAACCCCAACGGTGAAGAACATGGACTCATAATTTTAACAAAGTATGAAATATAAACCTTCATCTGCCTAACTCCACAGCTTCCACCAAACCTCTTCTGGACTGCATTGCATGATGGCTACGAAGCCACTGATAGGAGTTGGAAGCTGGAACCACACTAAACTGCTACTACTCAGTTTAGCAATTTTTATCAGTCGGATTCCAAATAGTGCAGGAACTACTCTCCTGATTATAGCAGCTCCTATACCTTACAAATGCCAGTGAATCACTACTGGATAATCGCCTCCCACCATGCATTATGCTTTAATTGCACAAACATCCAAAAAAAAAAGTAAAAGTGTGCTAGGGTCTAGATTCGAACCTGGTACTCTGGATCTATAGACAGAACACTTAACCAACAGACCACACTGCTCAGTACAGCCTTAGTGCTTATAAAAGCCTATATACTCATGTGGTTTAAGAGCGGCATTTGGCGTTTACATTTGTATTTTAATCTCATTGGTGCTTTTTATTAATGGATAGTCCGTAAAAAGATCGTAATGACTAATTATAATTATAAGGTTGGTGGTTTGTGGTTCTTATTTTTTGTCTCTCTAGCAGTATTGTTGGAATAGAAATCACAGTAATCGGAGCTACCAAGCTGCAGAGAAGGACTGCTTCTGTAGTAGAAGCTCCTCTAAGTATGCAAGAAGAGTGGGCTACCAGGATTTAGCCTCGTTCCCAGGCCACTCCCCCCCCCCGAAGAGCGGCCTGGTATCCACTGCTCGCGCATGCGCAAGAATTTATGGAAAACGGTCAGTAAACGCGTTCGTAAGCGAACTCAGTCACATGGCAGCGAGTAGTACGGAGGCAGTACACGGGTATAGTAAGCGGAATAATGAGAAACTGGGAATAAATCACTGGTTCTGAATTTCTACAGCTGAAACGGCTATGTAACTAGTAAATAGACCTGTAATTTTCTATCCGCTAAAACTTTGGTAGCTGTCTTACCACAAAAATTTGGAAGCGCCTCTCTCCTGGCAGTAGCTGTAAGCTGCTCGATTTTCAATTCCAGGTCGGACCTTCTGGTACTTTCAGAGGCAAACCAGTTCGAAGACTCGAGCTAATAGTCACTTTCTAGGTACTTACATAGCAAAAAAGCCGTCAATACCAGCTCAAAAGCTTACAGTCTTCATTTTTCACTTTTGTGACACGGATAAATAAACGGATACGTAACCAAATGATAAACCGGCAATATCCATACGTAGTACGATACCCCATGATTTCATGGGGTATTTCGCGCACGCGCAAACATTGGATACCAGGCCACTCTTTGGGGGGAGTGGCCTGGGGACGAGACTAACCATGATTGATCTGTGATGCCCATACGTATGCTTCTCATAATATGCAACAATTTTTAAATTACGCAGAACTCAAAAATCAAATTTTTAACCCAGTATTTATTACAGTAAACAGTTTGAATGCCTTACAGTATGTGTTTGTGTCTCTGTTTTAGTGGGTCAACACTCAGCCACAAACGTGTCCTCCTCTTCACCAACAATGATGATCCCCATGCCTCCAGGAGTGACCTGCAGGTGAGCAACTACTAGGCAGGGCTTACTCCTAGTCTCGCAGCTAGGCCTGACACACCCACATTTCTCAAGGCCGTTCCATGGCTTTCAAGATGCAATTGGATGTCGAACACCTATGCTGTAGTTCCATAAGTTCGTCAAGTACCATTGATTGCTCTAGCAGTCTCTGTAGTGATGATGATGGGCTTAATAGTTTCTTTTGGTATGGAGGTCTTCCACACTCTATTTCACATATGTACATATATAATTTGACGTGTTTCTTTTCTGATTCACTCTTATAGCGCCAAGCCAAGACCAAGGCTAAGGTTTGTGCCTGAATTTTGATATGTTGTTTTTTCATGCAATATATCTCTGATACTTCCAGTAAGACGAACCCAGAAAATTAATATGGTAGTACTTCATATATAGGGATGGCATAGGAAAAAATGGTCGCCCCATTGAATGTGTGCAGAATGATATATTCAAACGTCTAGAGCTGATACAGTTGCTAAAGAGCATTGCTAAAGCACCACAATGGCAATTATAGCTAAACCCGTGAATCGTCCGTATTCTTTCTTTTTTCTTTTAGCCATGCAGGCTAGAGCAATAATGGCTAAAGAGATTACTAATGCAAGGAAACATCATTTTCTGTGGGGCATTGCACTTACATGTACACCATACCATCAAGGGCGCATCGAGCCGCCGAGGAGGGCATGCAACTTCCTAAAGTGCACGTATAGACAGCATAATGCTAAATGTTACTAAAAATAGCCCTTCCGAGTAACCACGTGGTAGTGAGTATACGGTACGTTTGCAGAGGTCAGCTAAGTAATCCAGAAAAGCAGTATCTGTTTTGCCTTCTGCTAGCACAGTTGCTTCTCCCACTGGCTTATCGGGCCAGATTCGGTGAAAGAGCATTGCTAGATACAGCGTGTAGCGCTGCCAAGGCGCGGGCTACAGTGAGTCAACTCTCAGAGCTGCATCAGTACAACTCCACAAGCCCCCAGCCCAGATCCAGTTGGCGGTTCTATGTGCTCTTTGATATAGCCTTGTTCGAAGCTAAAGAAGCGAGTTGTATATGCCGCTAGCTAAAGATAAAGCCAAGCATTCTTAAGCTTACTGACAGTCTGACTGCTTAAGCTTACTGCCCGAGATAGCATTGACACTAATGCCCCGCTTTGTTAAATACTTACCAATGGCTTCGATTCACTCTCCCGGCCAGAACAAACCTTCAACTGCCTGTCTATCATGTTTTGCTATAGTGCTGTATACGGCAAGATCAGAGCATCCCCCAAAACCATGCACTTCCGGTGATAATTCAAATTCTGTGTTTAGTAACATTCAGCATTTCGCTGTCTATACGCGTTGCATGCCCTCTCGCCGCCTTCGGCGGCTCAATGCGCCCTTGATACCATATAGCAGCAAATTATGGCAGGTGCATATTTCACGACAATGCCAAACTGCCTTTAGAAGAAAATAAAATATTTGCATCAGCAACCCTTGACAACACCCCCTACTCGTGGTAAACCGTGCTTGAAACCATTGCTTGTCAAAGCAATGGTAGTGAGGGCTACTATATATGCCTACAAATTTAAAGCATTTGGACTCAGTCTGCTGTACGTGCTGCAGAGCTGCCATGCCAGAGGCGTGGACCCTTTCGCTGTGACTGTTCTGTGCGATCACTGCATACCTTTTGCTTTGATGCAAACTGTGAACTTGTGAATGTGTTCTTTCTAACTTAGGGAGCGATCTTTACTGTATAATTAGAATCCTTTTGCCAGCCAGGTAGGAGATGCCACTTTTGGACCGGTTTCTCACTATCTATTGGCACTTTCCCCTGTGTTGTATAGAGCTGAAGCAGCTTTCAGTACGTACATGTACCTCAAGGGCCAATGCAAGACAGGTGGCCATGATATTATATGAGCAGGTGTTTCTCAATATTTTAGTAAGAGGCCATGGCTGTTGTTCAGCAGTAACTATGTACTAATGGGCACTTTCCACAGAAGTGGAAATGAAACTGCCCTAATTTGGCCCTGTCTCCACCTACTACAATTAAGCTTGGTGGGTGCAAACCAGGGGATGTGACTTTAATTAGTTAGTGAGGTTTTTTGGATAGTTATACCACTAAAAGGCATGATAGAGGGCTACAGGTATTTTCCACTAGTCAGATCAATGTATCCCCAGGCAAGATGATTGAGATTATGTACTCCTAGCCTCGTTTCCAGGCTCCAGTGGATAGCTAATGTGCTCCTGGATGGTAGGACATGTCATGTCACTTCATTGTTTTCTGCTGATTGATTTCTCCTTTTCTCTTATGCCTGTCCTCCCCCTGCAGGATCTGGCAGAGAATGGTGTTGACATTGAGCTCATGCACCTTGGCTCCTCCTTCAACGTGGCCACCTTCTATCAGGTTTGTGTGGTACCCGTAGAATTTAATTTTTGCCAGCAATGGCTAGTCTTACAGGGAGTCCGAACCACAAGTTGCTATCCGCACGCTATCTGTGGTGGCGATCCACAAAGTTACTATCCACGGTGGCGATCCACAGAGTCGCTATCTGCAGTGGCGATCTACAAGTTGCTATCTGTGGTGTCAATCTCACGGTGCACGGTGCCGATGTGACCATCGGCATTATGTACATGTAACCGGAAGTGTCCTTTTCGACCATCACAGTGATCCTCCTTACCAATATTAATGTTATTGTCATCACTCAACAGGAGGCTTTAAGGAAAGCCTGCTACATGTACATATGCAAAGCAGGCTTAAATACTTAGGCATGTTGTATGCTAATAGCTTCATTAACAGAGGTTCATGCAATTAGCTTAGAGGGGAGGGGGCATTTTTAATTGTCATTTTCAAATTTTCAATGGAGTGTGGTAGTATTTCATATAAAGGGATGGCGCAAAAAATGGCTGCCACATTGAATGTGTACAAAATGATATGTCCTTGGTGTAGTCATTGTCTTTTTTGAGTGTTTTCATCAATAGCAAGACTTAACGTTGCTGGCGAGCACCGCTGAAGTACAACATCGACAAGTTGCTAAACGTGCAAATAGACTATCTTTTGATGATTCTTTCTTTAGATTAGTCTCGTGCCCAGACCTCTACTCGCCCACCGCCGAAGAATGGTCTGGGGACAATAGAACATGCTGTCCGACCTTTGATGGGCATGGCCAAAGTGACATAGTGCAGTAGACCACGTGGATGGCTACAGTGGTTTTCTGTTATTCTGCTGAAGCAGACGCTCTGCACCGCTTCTATAACCAATCCGTCGATTGAACTTCTTGAAAATGACTATTTCAGTCGCTACTAGCCGGCAATCATTGGCATCAGTCATGTACTATATATACTACCGCACGTGGTACTATGAGGTAATTATAACTGTAGCTTCGCTCTGATTGGTCATCCCGCATACCAGACATCCACGTCATAGGGTCGAGTGGAATGTTTTATAGTCCCCAGACCGTTCTTTGGCGGCGGGCGAGTAGAGTTCTGGGCATGAGACTATCTTTAGATGGGCTACAGCAATAATTAATGGCTGTCTTCAAACGTGAATAAGTGCATTTCTCCCGGGGTATTGCACTCGCACCATAGCGTCCTCAAAGAAATTAAACTGTTTGGCAGTGATTTTCCAGCGCTCCAGGCAAGTACTTGCCGCTACACGCCGTTCTATTCTGTTCCGTTCCACGTATTGGAGATTACGCCTACACCACGAGCATGAGCTGATCTGCTAGGACGATTATTATACCGAGTGTACTTTATTATAACAGTGCTGGACCCAAAGTGAGTTGCTATATAGCTAAGTCATAATACTAAGATTAAAGAACAACTGCCAGACCAGTGTAGACTGGTCATGAATCTCCATGATGTGTGTTAAATGGAATCAGTACCTCCTTCGCTGTTACCGCTGTTACTGCTGTACGACCATCCTTGCCTACATTGCCTTGCAGTTGTTTATGGTGGCTTTTGAACTATAACACCTCCTCCACAATTAAGTTGTGAATGAATTGTTGTACATGTACATCGTGTACTGTTTATCTATCTGTCTGAGCCTATCATCTTAGTATATCATGGAGTACGGTAGTATTCCATATATAGGGATGGCTCCAAAAAAAATGGCTGCCCCATTGCATGTGTACAAAATGACATGTTCAAAAGTCTGCGCTAGATTTTAGTCATAAGCTTTTGTAGATCATACCTGTCATTCTCGAGTGTTTTCATCAGTACCAAGACCCTTAATGCTGTCAGAGAGCATCGCGGAAGTGCCAAATCAGCAAGTCGCTAAACCGGCAAATAGTCTATCTTCTGCTTCTTTCTTCTGAGGCCATAGCACAACAATGACTGAAGCGATTACAATAATTCTAGCGTGAAGAAGCGCTACTGGATCCGGGCTATTGCACCCACACCATAGCGTTCTCAACAAATCAAACTGTTGAGCAGTGATTCTCAAGCGCTCGAGGCAAGTACTTGCTGCTATATGCCGTTCTGTTCCGTTCCGTTCTGCGTATTAAACGGTGGTTACGCCTACACCGGAAACGCAGCCTCGAGCGTGAGCTGTTCTGCTTAGACGATTATAATACTTGGAGTACGTTTTATGATGGACCCGAAGTGAGTTGCTTTAGCTACGTTGTAATAGAAAGAACATGGATACAACTGCTAGACCGTTATAGAGCATACTAACCTCCATGATGTGCATTAAATGGAGTTGGTAAACTGCTGTAGCAGCTGTCTGCCATTGCAATGTTGCATACAAAGTGTACAGTGGCATTCTCAAGTGGGCAGGCGCTTAGCTACAATTCACATTGGCTATACTTTGCTACTCTGCTGTATCTTTAAGCCCCACCGAAATCTTTGCAGTGCAAAGTGCATTCTGTGTCTGTTACATTATAGGTGCTGTTAGTTTATCATGAATGGGAGCATATGTGGATGCAGCTAATACCGCTCATCTACCCCACACAACCACACCATCTAAACACCATTCATACCTTTCTCCTCCCCCCAAAATACAACAGAAACAAGTAACAAAAAAACATTTAAAAAAATGAAAACATATAGGGATGGAATCCCCAAAAAGCAACCAAACAAGGTAGGAATGATACCACATTACCCTTACGGATTGTCATCCCTAAATCTTTTGGCATTTTTTTAACCTCACACACACACACACTCACACACACACACACACACACACACACACACCAATCCCTGGCATGCCACACCAGCTATATCCACAGCCAATAGAATGTGGCAATTGCAGCACTTCACAATGCAACACACATCACCCCCTCACACTACAACTTATCCTCCACATGCAGCAATACACACTCTAGACTACATACATGAACCACATTCTATACCACAATCCTACACTCTTCCACTTGCAACAACATCCTTTTACTTCGCCAACAGTAGTACGGAACACATTTCCAAAAACATTACTCTATTACACCAAAGTGCTTTTAAATTAACACCTAATCATCTACACCACAATCTAACATCCTGTCGTCCCATGTAACTAGCACTTACGTATAATGAGACCTAGTTGCAAAAATGGCTAAAGATATAGGGATGACAATCCGTAAGGGTATTGCGGTATCATTCCTACCTTGTTTGGTTGCTTTTTGGGGATTCCATCCCTATATGTTTTCTTTTTTTTTTATGTTTTTTTTTATTACTTGTATATATATATGCACATGCCAAGTAGCCCTATATGGCTACAAGTTGCGGCAGTGCAACCATACCCCCCCCCCCCCCCAAAAAAACAACAGCAACAAAAAACAGAAACAAGTCAGAAAGTACTACATTATGAAAAGACATACATGTATAGGGATTTTTACAGATTCCCATCCCTACGTATATCTTTCGCAACATTCTACCGAACACACCACAATTTTCTACATGCCACACCAACCACATTTACAGCCAATAAATGATTGCAGCACTTTACACATGACGTCTCACTTTAAGTTATCCTTCACAGCAACATACACTCAATAGACTGCTCAATATACTGCTCACTCCACATCCGTCCACGCACACCAACCCCACCTACTTGTAGCCTAGGGCAATAAGACCTAGCTTAGCCTTAATTCTAGTGACTGTGCAGCTTTTCACGGACAAATTGCTTATAAGGTCCAGTAGCTCAGTGGGTAAGACTGTGACTAATATTCAGAAGGTCCTATATACATGTATGCATGGTCAAACCCTGAGATAAGCTTCACTCTCTCCTTAGACTTTTGATCTCAATGAATTCACATGGTTACAACTGCTACATTTAGGTTATGCTGATATACATGTAGGTAGTGTACCATGCATGGACGCTTTCAAAGAATATTTTTATGACACAAAATAATAACTTTGTGGTCTACAATCATTACTTCCAGTAGTGAGTGATTACACACATTAGAGTCACAGTAGTATTACACTTTGTGTGCTAGCAAGTGCACATCAACCATGGCTTGTTAGCATCGTACACCTCGACCCTGGTGACCCTGAAGAATAGGGAGTCGTTCTTTAGGTACTGACATTCCGTCTCTTGTTTATAGCCCAAGTCATCATGGCTAATGAACAGGGGCCACCCCCGTCCTGTCCCACTGACAACGCAAGTCACCCTCTTGTTGCACTCATCTTCCTGCGTGTGATTGAACTTGACCGCTCCTCTGTGGTGGTGTGTGTCTGTTAGCTGATTTAGCAGCTCCACTGTCACGTCTCCCAGAAATGGCCACGGCAGACTTCCATCGTTTTCGCCCTGCATCAAACACACAAACACTGACAGATGGGAACCCTCGCTGCGACTGACTCCTCGGGCATCCACCCTCAGACACATCTTATAGCCACCTCTGCAGTGGGTTAAACATTTGCTAAATATGATTACCAAGGGTGAATTTAATTAGTAGCCTTATACCAACCCCGACACCTTCGTTCATTAGTATTAGTGTGTGGGAAAGGAGCTTAACAAGGCTATATGATTTATTACAGAGTAAGTATTTATGTCATCCTAGAACCATGTCGCATATTGTGAGAGAGTTTGCTTCCTATGGCAAAATTGTTTGTCGTACCTGTAAGCAAGTTTCAATCGTAAGACTTAATGTACCATATTTTTTGCAATCAGACGCTATGGCTACTAATTATTTTGTCACATGATTTTCTGTGGCCACTAGTCGAGGGCGGCAACTATTTGAAATCTGCATTTATTGACGTGGACGGTTTGCTAGCTACATACAAAGTGATGCACAAAAGGCACATTCACTCTGTTTTTGGGATTCCTCGATCACCCTTTGTGCCTCAAAGCTAGCCTTTTCCGGCAGGCTGTCGATTCACAGGCAGCCTCAGTCGGGCTTCAATCCCATCACAGAAGACAAAGGTAATCTTGGATAGCTACGTATTATTGTAATCTATTCTTCTATGCTACAATATTTTGCTGACCTACTTAAGCCTCTTTTACATTGTACTTGAGTACTAGCTGCAGCCACTATATGAGGGCAGCAACTATGACGTTCAATGCGTGATAGTTGCGGCTGCAATTCGAGGGCGGCGTCTGATCATGGAAATACGGTTACATGTTTCTTTGTCATACCTATGTGAGAGAAAGCTTGGACTGTACCAACACTTGCTGCTGGACTTGTGCTCATCGAAACCCTGCATCTTGAAGACGGCCAGAGGTAGTCGAGGTTGGCAGTCCTGTTTCACCTTCTGTAGCTCTCTCTTTAGTTCGCTGTAGGCTTTCCGCAGCTTCACTGTCGTGTCCAGAGCACACATGAAGTGACTCTCTACGTCCTCCGCATTGTGCATCTCTTGGTTCTCTCGCAGTGGTCTCACTCTACAGCCGATATCGCTGTACATGCACTTCACGTGCTCCTTTGGACACTCCAATAGGTGGGCCTCTATCTGTTCCAACTTTCCCAACCACTGGCATTCTTTGGTGGCGTTCTTGCAGCGTACAGTTAGCCCCACGATGAGCGAGTCACTCCTCTGGCTCGGTCTGCTGGGCTCGCCGACTCGATGGCAGTTCGGACACTTCTCTGACTCTTCTCTCAGCCCCTGGATGCAAGACTTGCAGTACGTCTTGCCACAGCAGGTCATCTTGTGGGCCTCTCTGGCCACGAAGCCGCAGATGAGGCAGACCAAGTGGCTGGGAAGGGTCTCTACAAACTGTAGGTTGTACCCTCCACCGCTGGTGCCGGACTTGGTTATCGTGGGGGAGGGGGCGGGGGAGTACATCGGTGGCGGTGCATTGACGGCAGCCATTATGGTTGTCTCTCACAGTGATCAAATGTATACGTAGTCTTCCTGTACATTATATAAGCAGAATACTCTAAATGTGACCTACATGTACGTAGCTTCCAGCTGCTCATGTACAGCACTGGTAGTCTTGTTTCCAGGCTCTCGTGTACATTACGCTTGGTACTGTTACGTAATGTGCACATGGGGCACATTGGCCTGGGAACAAGGCTACAGCGCTTGGGTTTAACTTTGCACACCTAGGCCCATGTACCTGGGTTTCATAGGGGGGGGAGGGGGGGCTGGGGTTCTCCCCACCGAAAAATCCTGTATACAACCCTGTGTATGTATGTATACTGTTTTACTTTGCTGACTGTGGCCTTTACTCACATACTTTTCTGCCTTGGTCTAAGCATGATAAAAGAACAAGCCCACATTAGTGAAGGGAAATGCATGTGTGGGCCTGAGGTAAAGGCTATCCATGTGTAGCATCGTTCCCAGGTTCAGCTTTTCACGCACCGTGTAGAAAAAGCAGAGAGAAAAACTGGGGAGTGGAGCCTTGGAACGAGGCTACACAGGTCATGAACAGCAAATGAATGGAAAATTGATTGAGTTTCAGTGTCATCAGCAGCATACTGAACTAGTAAACCCAGCTTTGCTAGTTTAATGCAGCCCTGATGTTATAGAGCATCTAGACACTGGGCTTATTTGTAAATCAGCTGTACATGATATCCCACCTCCTTCCTCAGTTCCTCACCTGAGGAGCTCCTTCTCCAGCTGTAGTGTTCTGCGTGGGCACTGCGTACTTGCCCAGTGTGTGGTAATATATAACTATATAGCGTGACGTTGTGTACTTGCTGCTGTGTGGTCATGTAGTATGTATCGAATCAATAAGTTCTGTGTTGTGGCTTTTAGCTACATTCTCGTTGGAGAATCCAATCAGTGTCCTGAGTAAGGTTATCTGTATATGAAACAGGTGTCAGATGTACGAGGTTTAACCTCATTCTCAGGCTTCACTCTACAGCTTTAGGGCATGGAGGTGTGTTAATGATAGCCTTATTCCCTGGCTCTCCCGAATAATTGTAAAACGGGCTGGTATCTTTTCTCACTCAGATTCAACTTACTTACTTGTGGACCGATCGAAAGACAGCTGCATTTCTCTACCTTTTGCCAGCAATACTACTTCAGTACTCAGTCTGAGTACCAACGGGTCCTAAAGATTAGCTACAGGAAGTATTGCCTTTCTAGGGTGTCGGAGAACTGCAACTGAGCTCGCCTACACACAATTAAGTTATTTCTGCCCCCCTTCCTGTCCTTGACGTCACTTACATTAAAAAAGATACAAGTCTCCCCCACTTTAGGGAGAGCCTGGGGACAAGGCTGTGTGAATGAGGTAGCCCATACATGTTTTTGTATGGCACCTTTTTAACAAATGGAGAGGTCCTGTCAGGACTGCAATAGAACTATATGGTGATACTCCTTCCCGGGGGATCTTTGCTCCCATCAGTTATTATATTTTGGCTGAGAGGTTCTTTGCTTTTCGTTTCCTTAGACTTTGCTTAGTTAATTAGGTTTTTATGGCATTAATTTTTTTTTTTGTGAGAGATTTATCTGTTCACTCACAGGACATAGTGTTCACCGGTGATGAGGAGGACATGGCCCTCCCTGACCCAGCAGAGAGGTTTGAGGAACTGCTCACCAGGTGTGTGTGTGTCTCTGTGTCGGAGTGTAGCTGAATGCAGTGTTCCCTTAAGACAAGAGGTAGAGGGGAAGATGTAAATTTTCCATGAGATTAGAGCATTCCAATGACCACGTTAAAAGAAAACAAGCCGGGAAAGGGAGGGAGGGGGGAAGGGGGGAGAGAGAGAGGGGGGAGGGGGGTGTCGGTACACTGCTTGGTGGCACATACTGGGATGTGTGCTAGTGTCTGTGTGAGAAGTAAGGGCGTGATAATATCTGTAAGGGTTTTCTGAGTTTACCTGTGTGTGTGGGTAAGTGTGGGTATGACTGAGTACGAGAGTCTGTATGAGTGTCTGTGAGGGTCTGTGTGAGGATTGGTGTGTCTGTATGAGTGTCTGTGAGGGTCTGTGTGAGGATTGGTGTGCCTGTATGAGTGTCTGTGAGGCTTTGTGTGAGGATTAGTGTGTCTGTATGAGTGTCTGTGAGGGTCTGTGTGAGGATTGGTGTGTCTGTATGAGTGTCTGTGAGGGTCTGTGTGAGGATTGGTGTGCCTGTATGAGTGTCTGTGAGGCTTTGTGTGAGGATTAGTGTGTCTGTATGAGTGTCTGTGAGGGTCTGTGTGAGGATTGGTGTGTCTGTATGAGTGTCTGTGAGGGTCTGTGTGAGGATTGGTGTGCCTGTATGAGTGTCTGTGAGGCTTTGTGTGAGGATTGGTGTGTCTGTATGAGTGTCTGTGAGGCTTTGTGTGAGGATTGGTGTGTCTGTATGAGTGTCTGTGAGGCTTTGTGTGAGGATTGGTGTGTCTGTATGAGTGTCTGTGAGGCTTTGTGTGAGGATTGGTGTGTCTGTATGTATATCTGTATGAGGGTTAGTGTGAGTGTCTTGTGAGTATTTGTGTGGGGGTCTCTGCATGTCTATGTGTCTATGAAATGTTTCTCTATCCACAGAGTTCGTTCCAAGGAGGCGAAGAAACGCTCAATGCAAAAAATTCCTTTCAGCCTTGGACCAGGGCTGGAGATTGGAGTGGGCGTGTGAGTAGAAGTGGTTTAGGGCCACATACATATACATTCAGTGTTAAACTTTGCATGTTGTGTGTGTAGATTATACAATGTATGTGCATTGTACAGTTATTATTATGTGTCTTTATATACAGTAATGTGTGTGTGTACATGTAATATGTACGGAGTTTCTTTTCCTAGGTTATCAGTAAAGTACAGTTGTAATAGTAGGACTCAACGCATGACACGTGTATCTCAAAATGATTCTTCTGGATGGAAACAGCATATAACTTCATTCAATGATTGCTATTGTGCTGGGTGCCCCTGCAATCATTGTGTCCTTTGTCCACTGCTCTCCCCCCAGCTACTGTCTTGTGCGTGAGGCTAAGAAACCTAGTTTTGTTCGGCTGGGCCAGAGGACCAATGAGGAACTCAAGACACAGACCAAGAAGTTGTGCGATGTACGTGTGTGTCATAATCATGCAGGGTAGGGTGGTCAGATTACATGTATCTGAGGCATTTCTTTTGATCTTTGCAACTCTGACTAGCATTACATTTACTATATGTATTTTTGAGGCGTGAGGTATGCGTCCTTGTGGCCTCGTCCCCAGGTTCTCTGCACATTTCACACTGGAGAGCCTGGTACTTTTTCTCGTGATTTAACTTACATACGTATAATTGCACATGGGCAGGACAGCCCAAAAGACTGTTACACTTCTCTAGCTTTTGCTGCTCACAGTCTGTGGTGAAAATGGGCTCCGAAGAGTATACTTTTACATGGCCACAAGAAGTGTAGATTTGCTGCCTTCATTTGTTGTCTGAGAACTGCAACTGTCCTCACTCATGCAAAAATTTACTGTTCTGTACCTTCTACTCTATGCGTCCCACACGTGAGAAAAAAATACCAGGCCCACAGCTAGTTAAAGATTCCATCGCAAAAAAATTACGCCTATAGTATAAGCACCCATATACATCAATTTAATTTCCTAAGTAGTAGTACCCACATGAATTAGAACATTAATATGTTCGTATAAAAAGAAACTTACATAGCAAGCATAGCTTTGTGATGTCCACTTGAATTAAACTTGCCCGCTGCCGAAGAGCGGTCCGGGGACAGGAGACTAAAGGTGACTATACCGAATTAAAAGAGCTACGTAGCTAATGTACTCTTAGTATTCCAAATAATGCTAACCAAAGATTACTTTGGTCTCTTGGATCTCGAATTAATTATCATGTTTTGGGTGGTATAGCAGTAACGTTTTACAGACCTCATTGTTAAATACTCTGCCAAGTGTAAAGATAAGAAGGTGGTGTAAATAATATAATATAATGTTTTGCAAAAAGTAGGGGTCACAGAGGTGTGAAACATATACCATTGTGATCCTTGGGGAACAAATATGAAAACGTATGTGAAGCTCCTCTACTTTTATTTTCTGTGAAGAGTTATGGCCAAAACAAAACTATACACATTGTACATTGTATATGCCTCCTTATGGGGCCCCTACAAGGCACATGGTCAAAATGGCGTCTCTGCCAGTTACATGGATGCGGTCTTCGAACTGAGAGCGCACGGAGCGTGAGAGAACTGGTCAAGTTTACCACATTTAAGGAAGGCTTACTACAGCTCCCAGGTTAGTAGAGTTTGTGTAGCCTCTGTATGAGTAGAGATATTAACGGACGGCACGTTCGAGCGATACGCTTGTGAGTTTCGAGCAGCCGACCTCGTATCTCCACTCACCCGCAGCAGTCATGGCTGATCCTTGAAAATATATTGCAGAGAGACAGCAATCTCCCAAAGACCGGTCGCTTTTTCGTAGCTTCTCCAGCAGCATTGCTATGCATGGTTCCGGGTCAATTGTTATTTTTGCGACAGGCTGGCTCGCGACCCGCTCGCCCCGCCCAAGTCGCGTGATTCGTTTCTACTGGACAGTTATACTTTACACTTGGCAGAGCGATTACCCTCGATATACCAAAATTATAAGTGCACCATGTAATTGGTACCACTCAAATGTGTAATTTTGTAACAGAAATACTGGTACTTATACTTCCAATTGCAAGTTTATGGTAGCTGATATTCGTAGCATACTGCCACGGTATAGCCAGAAATTTTGGTGGAGACTTAAATTTAGGTGATTAGAAACGATTACTTTTCCCCAGTATTTAGCTGTGACCTTTCACCCCTCTGTAGCACATGCCAACTAGACACTTGTACAACTACTGAACCATTGAAGCAGATATAACCCTAAACTTTGACCTTGCTTGGACAACAAACTAGGTATCGAGCCACGTACGAATTCTCGAACTGCGTACGAATTCACATATGCGAATGACGTAGTTCACTTTCTGTCTAGCATTTTGTCAAATTCAAAACCGCCAATATAATTCCCGCCAAATTTTACGGCTATACAGTATTCTGTGTACCTTGCGTCAGTTGTAGTACTCTCTGCAGGACACAGGTACAGAACTGATGCCTACTGACATCAAGTTCTACCAGGAGTTTGGGGGAGAAAAGGTCATCTTTGAGAAGGAAGAGGTTGCAGAGATGAAGAAATTTGCTGAGCCAGGTTAGTGCATATGATCATTGTAGAGATTAAAGTGACACTCTAAAGCTACTGTATTCTGTGCATAGCTACATATGTAACTAATTTATGTGGAGTCACATAAAAAGACAAGAGTCCGTAATGATACGTGTACATGTACATCATGAAAATGGTTCATTAATTTTGATGGATGAATTAAGCCTCAGTATACATACTGTAGTTGCTCTATAATTATCCGAATAATTATGCAATATGAATTATTTTATTCCCTTTAATTAAATGCATCTTTTTTAATAACCATTCTAAATAACTGAATGAAGAGTAAGTATAAGTACAGCTAGCAATCAGTTACGCCATGCTGGTTCTTAAGATTGCTTTTCCCGTGATGGTTTGTATGTCTATGTGTCTGCACTCACAATTCCGGTGATTCTAACTGCCTGCCTCGCGGAGCTAAAACTAACTGGATCCCCTCCCCACGAAAAAGTGGCATGGTATCCACTGTTGCACATGCGCATAATTTACTAGAAATCTTGCAAATTGTGAACTATCGTGTTATATCCGTGTATAAGGACGTCACGTTCGGTTACGAATCCATTAACAATTTCGTGTCATGAAAGTATAAAATGAAGATAGCAGGTTTTATGGCCTGCAGTGATGGCCAGGTGCATGCCTAGAAAGAGATTGGTAGTTCGAACTTTCGATCCCATTTGCCACTGAAAAGCCTGGAAGGTCACATCTGCATTTGAAAATTGAGCAGCTCACAGGAGAGAAGCGTTTCCGAATTTTTATGATAAGATAGCTACTATAATCTTAGTGGATAGAAAATTACAGATTGTTTTAGTATGCCCGACTGCTTAGAAAGCCATTTTAATAGCAGAAAGTCTGGTTTTTAGTTCTTCCGCTTACTATATTTGTATACTGTCTCCACACTACTCCTGGCCATGTGACTAAGATGGTTTATACATTTACGGCCCTGTCCCGTAAATTCATGCAATTATCTCACGCATGTGCAAACAGTGGATACCAGGCCACTCTGTCTAGAATGGAGCAAGTTGGGATTAGTCGTATCAGGAACAGGTGGCACTTTCCGAAGAGGTATTAACAAACTCCAGCAACAAGCTAAGAGAAGCACCTTTGGTGTGTTGCGACATCTCAGAAAGCTTGCACATGGCAGGCTCCCTGTAGACACCCTGTGTCATGCATTCCGAACACTGATTTTGCCGATGATGACATATGCAGCTGAAGTATGGGCATACGATGTGGGAATTGCATATAAGAAAATGATGACATCGAAATTTCTGAAATATCACTCCAAATGTAGCAGTATTGTTAGAGCTTGGAGAATACCCGATAGAAATATTCCTAAAGGCGAAGGTCATAAACTGATGGCTAAGTGTTTCTAATAGTGACCATATTTTATTGAAAGAGGCACTACTCATCCATCAGAGGGAACAGACCCCACAGTTTAACCACCTCAGTGATGCACTGGCAGAACTTGACCTCAGTGTGGTAGATTTCAGCGGGAACTGAAGACTTGCAATCTAGTACACTCAAGAAGGTCGTACTTTAATGCTGTAATTATCCCTGCACATAGAGTGAATTACATTAACCAAACTGAGAACATCTAGCCATAGTTTGGAAATTGAACAAGGCCGACATCACAGTAATCCCCCAGAGATCAGCACGAATCTGCACTTATGTAAGCTGGAAACCGAAGATGAGGTGCACTTCTTAATTTCCTGCCCAGTATACACCACTTTTAGACAGTCCGTTTTCACTAAAATTATCAATCCCATACATGCCACACCAGGCATATCCACAGCCAATAAATGATTGCAGTACTTTACATGTACAATACGCATGACCTCACACAATAACTCATCATACACAGCAGCGTATTTTATACTGTAGGTAGACTCACTGCCCATTGCACATCCTTCCACACACACCAACCCCACTTGTATAATGACATCTTGCCTGTAACAACACACTACTATCTTCAACCAACAGCATAATGTAATCCACTTAAGATTATAATCATACAAGAGTGCTTTCAAAAAAACTGCCACAGGATGTACACATCACGTAGCATCCTGTCATTTCATGTCACAAGCATAAGATGTGGTTGGAAAAATGTCAAAAGATATAGGGATGGGAGTCCGTAAAGGTATTGTGGTGTCTTTCGTTCCTACCTTGTTTGGTTGCTTTTTGGGGATTCCATCCCTATATGTCTTTGCATTTTCTAAAATGCTTTTTTGTGACTTTATGTAAAGTGAGGAGTAGTTGTTTACAGTAGAGCTTAATTTTAGTTGCTTTTAGAAATAACATGCTTTTGTTTTGACTTCTGTATAGCTTACGGGCCACCCTGGCCTAAAGCTCAAATTAAAATTCCAAATTCCACACTCTTTCGTGGGGAGGGGTGTGGCCTGGAACGACACGACTCGATCGCTAGCGCTTACAAGCTTCCGACACTAATCCCTAGCGATCGCTCTCAAGCTCCACCTGCTGAGTTTTTGTGGCAAGCTTTCAGCACCAGGAACGCAGTCTAATAGTAGCGCTCGAAAATTCTATTATAGGCTTGAGGCATAGATAGCTATATTATCTATGCTTGAGGCATCAATTTAGTACTTATCAATTAACCATTTTTGTCGTGGACGGACGACGGGTGGACCGGGGCTGCCCCATACCGCAAATATGCTGACTTTCCTATTTCACCTGCATGCGCGCGCCGCGACTGAATGCACGAGGCCGAAAGTAATATTGAGAAGGCTGGAGCGTCACCGAGAACTGCAACGGCTTAGGGTATCTGGTGAGTTGGCAGAAGCTAGGGAGGGGCGGCTGGAGCGTCGCCGAGAACTGCGACAACTTAGGGTATCTGTAGCCTCGTACGAAGCTAACGGTATCTGATCAAATGGCTGAAGCTACGGACACAAATCACTTCACTTTCACTCATCTAAGCTCACGCTCGCCCCTTGTATCCCATGATACCCCTAGTATTATTGGTTATAGCTTTCCACATCCGCGTCCAGGCGCGAGCGCATAATGACGTCATTCTGCGCTCCCGTTCCGGCCAGGAAATAATGCCGTTTCATATAATAGATTTGTGCGCATAAAGCTGCAACTAATATAATCCTAGCTGGGTTAAAGCATTTTTGGATAGGCTAGCCTAATAAAATTACTGTATAGTAGTCTCAATGGAGCAACACAGTATTGTATCTACCGAACCAAGTGATCACCGAAAGCTTATGCTGAGGATTGCAAAGTTGCTCAGTCGTGAAGATGTGGACGACATACTGTATTTATCAGAGGACTGCACTCAGACTGCAGGCAGTGTCTCCTGCAGTGTTGACTTGATGAGGAGTCTGGAGCGAGGCGGCAAGCTGGGACCAGGGAACTACACCTATCTCCTCTCCTGCTTGAGGGAGATCGGGAGGATCGACTTGGAGAGGAGCCTCAAGAAGTCACTGGGGATGGGAGATGATAATACACTTCCCTTTCTGCCTCCTTCTTTTAGTGCAACAAATCAACTCCTTGTGATAAAAATCAGTAGCTTGCAGCATAAACGTGGATTGTTCATTTCTAGTATGTGCTACATCACAGATCTGAAGAACAATCACCAGGGATACAACCCACGATGGTCCCCCGTTGTTGAACAGAAGTACACTTGCTTTTCCAACTCTCTAACTACAGCACAAGTCCTGCCCGAGAGTTCCAAAATCGCTAAGGTATTAGTCACCACATTGGATCAAATATCAAAAGGCTTATCGATCTGGATGAAAGCAGTGGGAGAGTTTATGCAACACCGAGATCACTCCAAAATTGCAGAACATATGTGTGAGGCAGCTACACATGTGAAGATGTTCCTCAGCGTACTGGATAGCATTGGCTGGAGGAACGAGTGGCGCAGCCAAGAAGTGACGAAACTAAGGCAGAAACACCTACTCAGCTGTGCTTCTCTACTTGCCTCATCCACCATACATGAGCTTGCATTTGAACTGCTAGGAGAGTCGAAGCTGCAAGAAGCTTCAAAGGATTTGAGTGCTGCTCTCACTACCGTGAAGTCCATAATCTATGTATGTGTGCATAATTGTATCATTATGCACTGGTTGACAACACTGATGGAATATGCTGCTTATTGTAGCGAAGATTTTCAGAGTTACAGAGATAGTCTGAGGTCATTGATTAAATCTGGAGTGACTACTAATTGGACCTTTCTTCGTTCAGTTCTCTGTGGCACCAAGGTCCTTGACGAGATTGAATCAGAGGGATTAGTGGACCAGGATGCAAGCAGCTGCAGTATGACTCCTGGCACATTGCTGTTTGATAACGCTTTGCTTCCAGCCATACTACCCCTAACTCTGACGGTCCTGTTGTATTCCAATGAATTTACTCCACAAGACTGGCTGCTGATTCGAGCACGTGTCTCAAATCACTTTAAAGGCACAATGTTGAAAGTTGGAGTGGCTTATAGCAACATCGGCGGACCAGTAGCCAGCACTGTTCATAAAAAACTTGCCGATTTTATACAGCGATCAGTTGACTTGTTTGGGACTGAAGTTGGATCTGTTGCGAAAGAACTAGCACCAGTATTATTCAAGTATTAAAATAGTTGATTGCTTGTCTTTTTTCTGTTATATATACATTACTTTAATCCAGATGCCATGTATCACGTATAGCTTTTGTCCCAAAGTTTTAGTATTGAATATTCTTTTCATAAGTAATAATCTTTATCATATCTTGTTCTGCTAATAATATATTATTCGTGCATGCTATGCAGTTATGTAAATGTAGGTGTAACCGGAAACACTCTTTCTTGGGATGATTCACAGGTGATACTGTATTATCACTTTAGCACTACCCGTGCCAATTTTGGTATACCTATATTAGGGGATGGAGGAGAATGACTGGAATGTCACATTTCAGAAACTATCACGTGCGCTGTTTGTGACGTCATTTGAAGGACAGTTAAGGTAGAAAACAGCAAGTTTCTATATTATACAAATATGAAGGCTTTTCATGAAGTCTGAAGGCTCAACAAAGGGCCTTGTCAAGGCAGCAGCTTGCAATAGGCCTCTAAGAGTAAGCAAAATCCTTTGTCAAGAATACGAAATTCAGGCATGCACATTCAACTGAGTAGCATGTTTCTACCTTTCCAGCTAGCTTGGTATACTACCTTGACAAGGCCCTCTGCTGAGTCTTCAGCCTCCATGATAACTAGAAACCTGCCATTTTTTGCCATTCAGTTGTCCTCCAAATGACGTCACAACAATGCATGTGATAGTTTCTGAAATGGGCCATTTCCCGGGCCCTTCTCCTTCCCCAAAATTTTTGAAGTTAAAATTCAATTTTGAGATATATACCTGCATGCCATGAATAGAGTAAGCAACTTAATATTAACTGCACCTATTATCAACCAGATCACCGAGTCAGCAGTAGGGCAGTGGCCGTGGAATACTAAAATGTTCCTGTGCAAAAACAGCATGCACAAATGGTATGACTATCTCAGCGCCATGCACTGTTTCATTTTCTGCCTATATATTGTGAGACATTTTTTTGGGGGGAATAAGGGAGGGGGAGGGGGGGGGGGGGTGTGATGGAAGAATCTCTCCCCATTAGAATGGTCACACTGAAAATGGTAATTCACTTTGGCTTTGCCATTTCCAGTGTTCCTGGCAGTACGTGCAGCCACGTTTTCTTGCATTTCTCTGTCTAAAAGTGTGTTTCCGAGGTGAATTGTATGCTCTGGCTATGTCCCATTTCATTAAGTGGGTGTGGCCAGTAGCATGTAGTAGCCCTTACCCTGGAGTAGATGCCTCTGGCTGGTTAGAGAGCAGTTTGTTGATTCTGTTATGATAGCCTTAAAACTGTGTATAAAAACTTAAATGTGGCCAGAAGTATAGTTCAGATTGGGAGACTTGAATTCAGTACTCCTAACTTTGGTTCTTGTGGTTATGTTACATTGTCTAGATGTCGGAATCTTTTAGCCTCATTCCCAGCCTCCTCCCACATGCTCAGAAAAGAAAGATTTTTTTTTTATGCATGTGGGAGGGGAGCCTCCACGGGAGCGAGGCTATGACTTACTCAGCATGCTATTTCTTCCTGTGCACTGCAAAAAAAAAAAAGTAATTAATTACTTGAATTACATATATCTGAACATGTATGGACATAACAAATTGGTATATCGAATCCAATTGGGCATTCTCTATAATTATATGCTCCAAAAACATGTTTTGATTGTTTAATGGTTACCCTAGTATGAGCATGTACCAATTGGGTATTCTCTACCCTCCAAAAACACTTTGGAATGATTTTTTGGGGCATGACTGCTAAACAGTCAAGCTGTTTTTGGAGTGTACTTAAATGATACATTTTTAATCATTGTAACTAGAGTTATTATGAAGGGGGCAATTCAATTTGGCTCCTTACATGGATTTTTGTATTCCATAGAGAAAGTTCATACGCAGGCACTCCCATGTTATGTGAGCCACTGAGTTGTCAAAACATATTATTGGAGTGTAATTGGTACATCCTCAACATCAAAGCCATGGTAATTACCAAGCCATCAAAGTATGTAAACAATAATTGTATAATTCCTGTCATCAAACAAAAATTTCCCTCTTTATAGAGGGCAATTGGCTTCTAGTATATGGAATTTTGTACATCATCATACACAGGTACTCCCATCGGATTCCCAAATTCTCAAATATATGAAATGACTGAGTAGTCAAAACAAATATACTTTTCTGTTGTTTGACGACAGGAATTAGACAGAAAATATGCTTCCAGAAGTATACATGTATGACGTTGCATGCGTCGGGCACGTGGCTGGGGTATAAAGGCAGGCATGTGCGTAGCATCCTCAAACAAAGCATCGTCATCACTACCTATCACTTTTTCACTGTCTATATAACACAAAACTAAGCTAGCTTGGCCTGCAAACTTCCACTGTATGAGTAGACTACAGTTGCGTAGTAGCGTACGCGATATAATTTTCACACTTGATAAGTACAAACACACAAACAAACAAACAGGACCATGCGGTCAGAACGAGGCTACATTACGCCCACGCAGCTACCATTGACTGGGTGCCTGTTAAACCTTACTCACAGCTAAAAACGTAAAATCCCTCACCTGAAGCTCCACATGCTTCCTGTCAGCCTTTGAACAAACACAATTGTGTGGTTTACCATCATAGGTAATTACGTATTAATTGAAACGTCACAAATTGCTGCTCTGTCTTGCTCTTTTTGTGCTCTTTTCAACATGATAGCAAAACCGTTCTAATTTACTTGAACGTAATTTTGGATACATTCTAATTAACGCCGAACAGTGATCATTTTTGACCATTTGGATAACTAGAGCAAGTTACAGTAGCTCATGGATTAATAGCAATGCTCTCTAAGTAGTTAATATTGATATGACACTCTACCTGGCCTGTATGTTCACCCCATGCTGGCTTCATGCTACAAGGTTGATATTTCATATCTAAAAACCAGCCGAGGCATTTTGCACGTGCCTGAAATCTAATTGTATTCTCAGCAATAGGTCAGATGCAACTATAGAACGGCTCATCTTGTCTTACAGCAAAAGTGCTGACGCAGCAGTTTCGTACTGCCCTTCCAATTATGAGCTATAACTTGCCAAATCAGAATACTAATTGCCACCACCCGTTTTCCGCCATATAAAACTTAAGGTAACTGTACGAATTTTTGCTGCAAACATCTAGTGGCACCTGCTGTGCTCATGGCTATAGTGACATAGTAACATAATGACATAATCTTAGTGACATTGTATTTGCTTTCCATAGTGCGGACGCACATGCATGTACATACAGAAGCAGAAAAGGGAAAGCAATCTTAGTGCCAGTCAGTCACGCGCTTCACGCGCGACCATCTGGTGACAAAATGAAGTAAAGAAAGCCTAGTGCCAGAGACTATATCTGAACACTTTATTACCACTATGATATATTTGTCGCAATCACTGCATTCAGTATTTCTGAACTGCCATTAAGAGCTGAGTTCATACGTGCCGCATATATGAGCCCCGCCCTTAAGGGAAGTTTAGAAGTACAGTGCAGTGACGCAAACGAAATATGCAGCAAAAGAATAATATTTGATTTCTTCATGGGACTGTCACATACGTCACTGATATGTCTTAACCTGCTGCTCAGGTCTGACTCTGATGGGCTTCAAGCCGCGGGCTCGACTGAAGAAACAGTATTACGTAAAGCCTGCTAACTTCATCTATCCTGATGAGAATGTGAGTACATGTGTATGTTAATTAGTGTTTAGTGTGTTTAGTGTTTGAAGGCTGTTCCTTGAGCATCCAAGCACATTTAGATTGTCCATTGGCATCATGGAACGGCAAGATGGCCTATGAGGTCAATCGCAAAGCCAGCCCAACCTTAAAACATAGCCAGGGGCCATGCAATTATCATTTGGCATCCTTCTGGACATGCAGGGATTCTGTTAGACAACATGCCATTCACAACACTATAGATTCCTGGATGTTCAAACAATGAAACTGCTGTCTCATGGTTTGGTCATGATTGTCATCCAGTCATATGGCCAACTCTACAACTGCCATATTAGGACGTTTATTATTTGGTTACTATGAAATTTGAACACTCCCAGGGCTGTGCTGGATAATTATGCTCAAAAGTTTTAATACTTATGCTGTGCTGCACTGCTCACAAAATTTGCCAATATTATGCTCAAGAATTCATCATCAAGAAAATCATGCTCACTTAGTCACAGACTTTAGATCTATAGAACAGGAAGGCTTCTTATGGTGGCTTTGGTCAGCTGATGGATTTGTTCTGTGTGCAAATTTGTATGTTTGCTGCGATTTTTGTGGAACTTGTAACCTGTCAAGCAGCGAAGGAACTGCTGGTTTTCTGCATGTACTTGTGCTTCCAGCAGGTTAGTCGCTCGCTTGCTCACTGTCACTCTCTGACACGCTAGATTGAGTCACCATAGTCCATATGACATGCGGTCTCATAGCGGTAGCCACACCCAAATGTCATCATAGCACTAATTAGCATGATCACACCGTTAAATATTTGTAGTAACTACTAAGCAAGTTGTCGCGGAGAAAGGAATCCGTGATACATTTTCTCAAGCGTGCAGTGTAGAGACCACATTGTTTTAGCACTTAGGATAGATGTTGCTGCCTATCTCCTCCCCATCCCGTCCTGTCCCGTCCCCCGTCCCCCCCCCTCCCTCCCTTCCCCTCCCCTACCCCATCCCCTCCCTTCCCCTCCCCTACCCCATCCCCTCCCTTCCCCTCCCCTTCCCTCCCCTCCCCTTCCCTCCCCTCCCCTGTAGGTGGTGACTGGTAGCACTCGGCTGTTCTCTGCCCTGCTAGACAGATGTCTCTCCCGAGATGTGATTGCCATCTGCCGCTACATCCCTCGGACCAATGCCCCACCCACCTTTGTAGCATTGGTACCTCAGGTGAGAGTACCATATATAGGCATACTTTTTTGTGGAATAAAATTTTCGCAAAATCCTGTCCAATGCACAGAGCAAAACGTTTTGCAGAATTTTAAATTTGTGGTTTGGGGTCACACGCTTGGTAGTGTATATGTGCAACGCTGAAATTCATGAGTAATTACTTTCGATGTGCACTATCTGGAAGCATACTATGAAATACAATACAAACAAGGGTACTCTCAGTAGAGAGTTTACACTCCACAATGCATGCAGCAGTGTATTTAAACCACACCTACAATCCTGAAGCCCACAACTAGGCTATCACTGCCCTCGTACCCGGCTACGAGGCTAGACTGTCACTAGCTGCAAACTTTTAAACAATCAGCATGAGCAATGTGTATGTACCTTGGACAGCTGCCAGACAAAACTGTGTGCAGTATGTTGGCTGAGTAGCGATTAATATTGACAAAGCCCCACTTTGTTGGCTTTTCTATGGCAGAAGTGTTCCTTTCGCCACATTTTCGTAGCTTGGTGTCAGCTCACACTGCAATTTCTTTTCAACTAGTTCAGTGCATGCAGGTGTATAGCTACTTTGCATACACGTGCTTGCCCACACAAAGTGTAAGCTCAAGATGGCGGTCCTACTGGCTAGCGACGAGGCAACTCACCTGAACTCCGTAAGTATCGCACCTCCTGAACCCAGATACAATAAGATGAAACAGAGGTCAATATTTTTATTTTTTTTGGATAACCATCAATTTAATTTAGCCTCTTATATCCAACCGTCCCAGCTTTCTTTCGCTTCCAGTAAGAAAAAAAAGCTTGGTCGGCTGGGTACGAGGCTAAATTTAATAAATTGCGACATATAAATTACACACGCACACGCACACGTATAGAAAGAAGAACTGGATGGCAGCAACATCCAGGTCTCGCCTCCTGGCTTCCATGTCATCTTCCTGCCCTTTGCTGAAGAGATCAGAAAGCTCAACTACGAGGAGACACCGAAAGGTCAGGTAGTGAGAAAGACATAGGGACATATGAAAACTGATAGGTAGATATCTTACTCCATATGGGACAGTTCCGTGTAGAAATCAAATATTAATCCATTGCACATTTCAATTACATCCCTCGTTCAAAGCGCTATATCTCTGAACTTTTGTTGAGGGCGGGGCTCACAGAATAGAAGCCTCACATATTGAAGGTTTAATGCGGAGCATATGAGCAGAAGTTTAGAGATACAGAGCTTTGGTGTGATCGAAACGTGCGACAGAATAATATTCAGTTTTCTACTACTGTAACACTGGACTGTCATCACATATACTCTGTTATTAGCCCTAGGCCTATCTACCGTCCACTCCCAAAGCTACCTATACTAATTTGACTGGGTACTGAGAATTAGGTGTAAATGCAGAAAGTCTTTCATCATAGGCAAGGTAACCTCCCAGATAAGGAGAAAACCAGTTTGCAACCACATAAAGTTTATAAGTACCCATTGCAATGGGGCAATAACTAGCCTCGTACCCATACCTCTCCTCGCAGCTTTTTTTGCAGCTGTGGAAAAAAACAAACGCCACAACTTTTTTTTAGAGCTGTGGAGAAAAAATTCTGCGTTTTTTCCACGGCTACGAAAAAAGCTGCAAGGGGAGGCCTGAGTATGGGGTTAGGAAATAACTGCAGTGTTTGCTATAAATTTGTGCTTGTGTCATCTTGCAGCCTCAATTGAGCAGATTGACAAAGCCAAGGAGATTATTAAGAAGCTTACCTTCAACTTTCAGAGTGATGCTTTTGAGAACCCTGGTAAGAAATTGTGTCGCATAGCCCATCCATGCATTACACACCACATACGTCAGAAGCCCATAACCCAAAGGGAAGGCTGGAGCGTTAAGCTTGTGTATGTATGCTGATTCCACCTGTTGTCGAATGGCACTTGCACAAAACTCCTTATAATTTATGGTAAATGCTATATATGGAGTTTTCTTATAGGTGCCATTCAACAGGTAGAATCAGTGACACTAGTTTAACGCTTCTTCGTGCCCCTTTCCGGTGCTCGTGGGCTCCTGTATACGTATATACCCCATGCTTTGCATTAGCATCAGTATTAGTTAGACCATGCCTACCAGGGTGTTATCACAAGTTATCACAAATACACCAAGTGATATCCAATTATGGGATATAGCTGAGTGTATTTGCAATAAAGCCAGCCAGTAGGCATGGTCTAACTGATTTGTCTCATGGCAAATCACCTAAGTCAGGCAGTTTCAAGCTGTAGTTCAGTTTTTGTGCATGTGTCAGGAGCTCCTGGCTGTAGTTCAACTATTGTGCATGTGTCATGCTGGTCATGCTTGCCCTGAGGAATGGTCAGGCTATGTGTGACTAGTGTCAGGCAGCTCCTGGCTGTAGTTCAACTTTTGTGCATGTGTCATGCTGGTCATGCTTACCCTGACTATTTGCAGGAATGGTCAGGCTATGTGTGACTAGTGTCAGGCAGCTCCTGGCTGTAGTTCAGTTTTTGCGCATGTGTCAGGCAGCTTCTTGTTGTAGTTCAGTTTTCGTGCATGCCTAGCCGTGTGATATGTGTATATCACACAGGATTTCAGTGTGATATTAGCTGAGTGTGGCTCTTAGCTGTATATCACCCTGTCCGCACCTTTGATAGTATGGCTTCCCATGAGACAAGCATGCATATCACACATATATAGCCTCATCCTCAGGCCTCCACTTTTTACCAGCCGGGCGCGCACTAACCCGCCCGGCTGGTACTAAGATTGCTTTACATTTTTGTGTTTGTGTGTGTGTTCATCCGCAATTATCACGTGCGCTAAGTTTACATTCTGTTACTATAGCCACGAGCGCAGTGGAAGCTACTGGAAGTTTGCAGGCTCAATAGGCCAAGGTACATGTACATCAAGCTGGATTACTTTTGTGTTGCCTAGACGGCAAAAGAGTGGTAGGTAACGATGATAATTCTGTTTGCGCAAGTTCTGATTGTTAACTGGAAGTGCACTACGAAATTGCTGTGTCAGCACTTTTGCTACATGACGAGACTGTCTAGCCAAGCTGATCCATTCTACAGCTGCATTTAGCTTAGACACTGTTGCTGAGCACAATCTTCAGTTGAATGGATGAGTTATGTAAAAAAAACGCCCGGCTGGTTAACTTTTTAGATATGAAATATTAGTCTTGTTTCGGCTACGTGAAGGAAAAGCAGAGCCAAAAAAAGCGGGGACTTAAGCTCAGCCAATTGAAAAACAAGGCTGTGGACCGACAGTAAAGCATTTTTCTGCACACCATACACACACCATACTGTAGTACAACAGTCTCGTATGAAGTACGCACATGTATATTAATTTGTATTACCAGTTGTTTGCTGTTACTTTGGGTGCCAGTTTGCTTTAGCTGTAGGTCCCAGTACATACATGTACAGTGCTCCAACGTAGACTGCAGGCATCGTTACTGTCAATCCTACTCTAAGGTAGGCGTTGAATTGCATTGGACCGACAGCGCATTTTTCTGATCCTTGCCATAGCACCGCGTGCTCAAGCTGTTTTCTCTGAGTATTTTCAGACAGCATCGATGAACGTAACTCGTCGTTACTTCAATTAAAGGTAGGCGTTGAATGCATTACCAAGCGCTCTGATCTTGCCGCACCGCGTGCTCAAGCTGTTTTCTCTGAGTATTAGACAGCTATGAACACTGGAGGAGAGCCGGTTGTGATTCTCTGATGTCGAAAGCACCTCAAGAGCTGAGAACAACGACGCGGACCCGGACTGATGGCCCAGAAACAGCTACCGTAGGCTATGAATGCCGACTGTCAGGGACCATAAAGCCAGCAACTACCCATCTAACACTGTTACAGCTTACCCTGTCGCACAGAGAAACCCACACAGCAGCAGTCTGACAACCAACGGGCAGGCGCTAGGCGCTCTCGCTATCTGCATACCATGAGCAGCGGGGCGGGAGACAAAAGCAACGACGCCGAATTGCTCGTACTCATTCATCTTGGAGTTCCATACGCTAGCTTTACGTCCCTCAAGTCGTAAAACTTCACTCTGTCAGTCTCTGAACTGTTGGTACTGAAAATTTGGTCACACCCTGTTGTTGTAATGTCGTGTGATGACTGAAAAATGGCAGAATATGCAATGAAAATGACGGAAAACACCCGGGTTGATGAAATTTTTTTTCTTCGAATGAACGATAAGACTCAGGAATTGTTGCAGTAGTAATAAATGATTTTCAACAATTATATACTTCTGGAAGAAAAAAAAAGATGTCTCTCGGATGATAAATTCTAAAGTTACTACCTTAAGCGATAACCCCCTCAAAATGTGAACTTCCGTCCTTTTCTCTGGTGTTGATTGATTGAGGGGAACAATACTAGAATCCAAAGTTACCTTGCCCTGATTGTTTGTTATATCCAAAGTTTGAACTCTCTCAGAGCTAAGATGTAGATTTCAGGACCTTAAGCAATTCAGGTGCTTTATGGAAGCCATAGAATCATTAGGTTTTTACTAATTACATTAAAACCTTCACCACATTGTAGCAGACACCTTAACTCCAAGCCATGTAGGGGGTAGAGCAATTTTGCCAAAAATTTACTCTCTCGGCTTGGAGCACTGTATACAAACACACACTTCTTAATACACTATCTATAATGGTAATATTTAACAGTCGCACATGCATACACACACACACACACACACACACACACACACACACACATACACACACATACACAGCCCTGCAAAAGCACTACCGCCACCTGGAGGCCATAGCCCTTGAGCATGAGAAAGTGGAAGAGGTGGACGATCTTACCCAGCCCAACACAGAGAGGATCGCCCGGCGAGCTGGCTCCCTACTGGAAGAGTTCAAAAACCTGGTCTACCCGGATGGCTATGATCCTGAGCGGGCTGGAACCAAGAGAAAGGTATTCTCCAGTGCTTACACTGTATACCGTAGGCACTCTAATTATGTGTTCTTCTAATTCTGCGTCAAAATAAACCGATAAGTTCCAATAATGCGTCACTACCAGTCACTATCTGGAGACTCATCTCCTATTATTCTGCCAGCTAGCTACTGTAAACCTACCTCTGCACACTACAGATAAACTTACCTGTGTACCCTCTGGAGCCCATGAGCATGGCAGAGGGTGCATGGGCTCCTGGTACACTACACATGTACCTTGCTCTGATGGGTACCTTGCTTTTGATGTCTGGCTTGCTTGCACATCTTGTAGGGCAGATAGGCCAGCTAGTCTAGACTTCAATCAAGCTTGTTATACCAAATTTGCGGCTGTCTTACTATTTAGTAGCTGTCAAAACATAACAGGAGCATAAATATGAGCATAATTAGCCGTTTAGAGCCTGAGCATAATGCGGACATAACGCGAGCATAGGTAGTGTTAGGATGAAATTTGGGTGTGGCTACTACTTTCAGGTCATGTCATGGACTATGGCGATTCAATCTAATGTTTCGAGCGTGTCAGAGAGTGACAGTGAGCAAGCTAGCGACTTACCTGCTGGAAGCACAGGTACATGCAGCAAACCAGCTGTTTGCAGTGCAGCATTACATAATCAGTGCCCTTTTGAGCATAATAAGCGCAGCCCTACTTGTGCTGTTTTCTGGATTATGCAGACCACAGCATAAGCCTGGTCTGGATGACAGTTAATATGATTGACGACATGCAATGCCTCTAACCATTTCTATGAGCATCGTGGTTATGAATAAATGGGTATGTATATGGAAATAATGGCAGTCTCGTGATTACCAAAAAATTCTTTCTCCAGTGAAACAGTGAAACACACTATGTTTCAGCCCAACATGCGTTAGATAAACAATACATGTATGTGCTTTGTTAGGCTCCACCCTTGTGTACATAGTCTGGACTCTGGCTTCTGTTTTGGCTTCTGTTTTGGCTTCTGTTTAGTTTCTGTACGAATTTTTACATCTAGTCATACTTGTATAAACGCTCCATCCATGCATGCTAGAAACACACCTGATGAAGGCCCAGTTTGGGCTGAAACGTAGTGTGTTTCACTGTGAAAGAATGTTTTGGTAATCACGAGACTGCCATTATTTTCAGTATACTGTACAGTTAGCTAGTCTT
The DNA here is from genome assembly GCA_963921505.1 of Phakellia ventilabrum. NCBI lineage: Eukaryota > Metazoa > Porifera > Demospongiae > Axinellida > Axinellidae > Phakellia > Phakellia ventilabrum. Next base: position 4,042,842 of record OY997382.1, read on the forward strand.
GTATAGTGAGCCCGTCGCTGTAGCTAGGTCTTACCCCATTTTCATAATGGGTACGTATATGGTATGATGTTAGCCTCGTTCCCAGGCTCTCCCCTTTAAAAATCGCAGTGTTGAAAGCTGGGCGGTGGCTTGGGAATGGGGCTAGTATGATGGTATATAACTAATAAAGATCACTCTTTGAAAATTTCCATTCACCATGCCTATGTGGGGCTAACTGGCACTTGTACACAATGCATACTGTGTGATTGATATTACAGTATGCAAATAAGCTGTGGATGACTGAGGCTACATTGATGATAATTTCGTACCTTCTATGAATCTAATGGCACTCCAATTACCTATGCATAGATATTTAAGGGCTTATTCTGGCTGTGTGCTATAATGCTATGGGGTTGCAACATACGGCTACCACCCACACAGGCAGCTAGTAGGGGAGGAAGCTACGGGGTTGCAACATACGCCTACCACCCACACAGGCAGCTAGTGTGGGAGGAAGCTATGGGGTTGCAACATACGCCTACCACCCACACAGGCAGCTAGTGGGGGAGGAAGCTATGGGGTTGCAACATATGCCTACCACCCACACAAGCAGCTAGTGGGGGAGGAAGCTATGGGGTTGCAACATACGCCTACCACCCACACAGGCAGCTAGTGGGGGAGGAAGCGCCCCTAAGCGGACCAAGAGCAGCAGTGATGGTGAAGTGGATGTGGCGGCTGAGGCCAGAAAGGGAAATGTAAGGACACAACTGTGTGTGCTGTCTCATAATTTGTGCTCCATGTTTGGTCAATCCATAAAGTACCGTATAGCGGGGAAAATTTGCTGAGCATTAAGAATAGCTGAAAATGGCTATATTTTACAAATTTTAAGTTTGCCGTTTTAGCAAACTAACGTTTGATGTAATCGTTGTACCTTCTAAATCGTGAACGTACTCTCATTTGATCAAGAAGCTTAGAGAAGTACCTTAGTGACTAGTAGCATACCTCTCTATCTATATATACCCTTTCTTTTGGCATAGATGTAGCTGTTATATTTGTCTCAAGCCGTGACAGCTTTTTACCATTTGGAATTTGGACTCCATGTACTTCACTGCCTTGTTTGCGTGTTCAACGACGTTCTTCCTGGAATCGGAATCATCACACGTACGTGGAGTGGGAAGTACAAGTTATTCTTTCTTGTACAGTGCGCATGTGCATGGATGGTATGCATTGTTATTGGTGAGAATCTAATTTGGTGATTTTTTTTACGATTCGCTAAATTAAAGTCCTCACCAAATTTTCCCACTGTACGGTATACATACATGTCTAATATTACAGTACATTGAGTGTGATATAATGGTTGCACACACATGATGCAAAAAAATTCGGCACCTCTAGCTCTAATTCTCCAGTATCCCGACTAACTGACTATGCACTAACTGAACAGTAATCAAGATCAAGCTTGACAATACTTGTTGATAGTATTTTTGTGTTTCATTTAGGACTAAGGCTGTACCGATAATGAAATATACCTCTGATACCAGTATTTGAAGGATACATTCTGCCAATATTAAGGCTGTACTGAGACTATACTTTTAAGCTGATACAACTGCTGTTAAGAGCCCATAAAAAAAATTGGGGGAATTTTTTTATGTGCTCTTGATAATAAGAGGCATGGGTCAGTAAACCTACCGGAACGTTGCATTGCAAATCATCACAGATGCTGAAATGTGCCAAAATTATGTAGCAGTTTTTTTTTAAGCAACCGAAGGTCTAGACTCTCACTTCTGCCTAACATCTGAGGCCACATGCTACAAGTCACAAGAGTATTGGCCGTTCGTATATTTGTACTGCCGATACTGATATTGCTGATATCAGCTCCGATACCAATAATGGATATCAGTACAGCCTTACTGAGGACCATACATACGTTAATTAAACCATAGATAGAGTCTCTACTATCTGTGACTAAACATATAGTGTTTGGTAGAATGCTACCAACAAAGACCCTTGGTAGCATTCTAATGGCCATCTAAGCTATTCCAATAGTAGTGCATGCAATTTGATGTGGCATGCATGCATGCATGCATTTGTAATGACCGAATTTTCCATCCCTCCAACTACTGTGGGTCTCCCTTAAATTTGCCCTATTAATGTTGTTTGAAATTTTTATAGCCTTGTTCCCAGTTTCCACTCCCAGCTTTTGTTTCAACCCCTGGAGTATAGGTGCCTGTCAATATTTGTAAGTGAATAACTATTCAAAGCAGGAACCCCTATCACTATGACCAAGCCTGCCATGCATTTAACCATGGCAGTAGAGCTTTACTTATAGGTACGACATACCAATAGAACTTTAGCAATTTTTGAATGGAAATACTATATTCAGTTTACAGTACGTTAGCACCAGAAGAGGAGGAAAATTAATATGCTTGATTTTATCCTCAGCTGCAGAAGGTAAAAGTGGCAGAATTGAAAGAGTACTTGAAGTCGGTGGGCAAGAAGCCTGCTGGAAAGAAGCAGGACCTCATTGATGCTGTAAAAGACTACCTTGGTTTATAGATAGTTGTTCAGTTACTGAAATCTTGGCAGCCTCTCACCTAAGCTTACAGTTTAATATCTTACTGTGACCATGCATACATGCTCATTAGTATAATTATTGTGTTTTGAGTACAGTAATGTTGACCACCCTGATAAATTAAACCATTCAATGAGGGCACTGCAGTAAGATGCTCTACTTAGTACTGTATAGTGAAAGTTTACACAAGGGGTAAATTTGTACTTTCACTAGTCCCAAATGGCAAGTTAAAAAGCTTCATGAAAGTTTTTACACTAATGACATTCTTAACCAAAGTATTTTGAGCTGCCAAGTCACTTTGTGCACCATCAACACCAATGCAATCCTGAGGGTCTCGTAGATCCAACTCTATATACATGTAGATGTGTTTGCAAGTACACTATGTGGTTTGAGCTGTAGCTGTCGGGCCAAATATGGACTTTCCGTAGCTACCCGTACGGGCCTGAAGGTGCAGATGAGTTGAGTGAGGTGATGCCTGGAAACTGCATTTCATGTTGCACATGATTAGCGTATTCCTGTAGTGTCAAAGGGTTCATTACTGAGGTATCTTCGTGTTGTCCAAGAAGATCACTGACTCTGGGTGTAAGATAACATCAACATACACAGACGTGCCTGTCATGATCACATGAACACCAAGGTATAGATATGATCAAACCTGCAATAAAGGTATAGTAGAGTAGTAAATTTTCTTCACAAATGAAGGTCTCAGAACCCAGAGTGGTCTAACCCACAGATATTGAACTTGCCCCCACCCTCCCCTAGAGTATACATATTGTAGAAAATGGAGGGGGGGGAAATGGGCAACCCTCTCCTCCCAACGGAACCCTAGGCCATGTGACACTGCCACGTTAAGGGGTGAACGGGCAGGTCGTTCCGGCTGACGGAGCCTTCAGCCTTTTGGGCCGGCCTGTCCGCTATGGTACAGGGGTCTGGCTTTGGGAATCAAGGGAGGAACATGGATAGAAGACACACACATGGTCACAGCCTGGAGCTAACTGCTCCACCCACTATACATATTATGTTAGCATATTTATTATGTGTGAAAAAAAGTTCCGTTTTGATTATGGGTTTAATTAACATAACACCGAAATCAATTACATTACGTCACAGACAACTGAATTCTTTCAGCTCGTACATTTTGCTTATGGGTTTAATTAACGTAACACAGAAATCAATTACATGACGTCACGCACAATTAGCACGAAGTTTAGCGCCGCCAAACCTCGAGACTAATTCTTTCAGTTCCTGAAAGATATTTTATCAAGTGTTGTGGGTTAGACGGTCCAGTGGCGGTTCCATGGAACCCCTCTTTTGAAAGGCTGCCTTCGTTTTAACTTAGTAAGTCAAGTCTGCACAAACGTAACTACATACGCGGCAAGCAGATTTACGGTGAGTTAGCGAGGTCAACGGCCATAGGCTTACTGCATGCACAACTTTACCAAGAGCACTTCCAGTACTGATTTGCAAAGACCTATTTCTGGCCCGTTTAAAGTCCGTAGTAAAAAAATTGCCGCGCTTTGCGCGGGGGGGGGGGGGGGGGGGGGGGGGGGGGGGGGGGGGGGGCTGCTTTGCAGCCCGACTTTTCAGTCCACCCCCCCCCCCCCCACACACTTTTTTCATGCTCCTGACACTGGTGATACTGGAACTCCCCTTTTAATCCTAGATCCGCCACTGAGACCACTCTGGTTCTGAGCCCTTCAAATGTTGATTGCAATCTCATGACTATCTAGCTAGATACAACACTTGCCTGCATAATTGGGGTGTGGACTGGGAAGACAGTAAACTACAGAAATCCCAGAGTGAGACTGAAAATCAGTGATGTGCTTTCCAACGAGGTAGACAGTGGAGAATTTCATCAGCAAATGCAAGCAGTCAATCTTGTGATTCGTCTCCTGGTTCAAGAGTTTGACAGTCCAGATACCTGCAGAAGTTGTTCCAATTAATGGCGCTCTTGTTAACTGGGATGCAAAATATACTTCTGAGAATGTTGAATTCCTGAAAAAGATAGCCACTGATGCAAATCTTCCTGGTAGCTAATCCACTGTGTAGCTATAGCCTAGCCTATTAGGTCAGGAAAGCATCGATCCTGAGATCCAGATTATAAACTGGCTAAAATGGGTCAATCAGATACCATGCAGGTGAGTCACTATAGCTAACTGTAATATCATAAACCGGTTTTTGCAGATTCACACGTATGGATTGTAGCTAGCTACATTTCATAACTTCCACTTCCTTTGGAAGTATTTAAAGGTATTTATTGAGACATACTAGACTAGGGAAATCCATCCATTACCGATTGTGAGTCATTTGTGAGAGTACATCAATCAGTTAGCACTGGATGAAAATGCAAAGACAATCAGCACTGCAGATGTGTTTGTACTACATGCCTTCAAGGCTCACATTGTTGTCAGCTTCCATGAGCAGCTCAAAATTAAGGCACATGATTTCACACTGGAGTGGCTCGATGCGATGGCAACATCGTATTGTTAACAACAGCATTACACCTTGCCACAAGTCATTGTCAGATCCAGTGTATGGGCTACATCAGTCATTTGTTGCAACAGCCTTCCTGTATTTAAATTTGCGGCAAGCGATTCGTTTTGAGAACGGTGCTCACATCATTCATCTATGGAAGATGTGGCTCCTACGGTTTTGGGTACTGGGAAGAAAAGCTATTCCACCAAAGCAGCCCATAATAGCTATATATATATGTAAGCAAATGTCCCAAAGCATTTAGCCTACATAACTAGCTGTGCACAACTGCACGATGAACACGGATGGCAAGCCTGCACATGAGAAACCATTAGCCCATGCAGTTGGTTGAACACTACAGTATTGATTGGCAAATACCTAGCTACCCTATTGCCAAACGAACAAAACTTCATTATAGCCAACTACGGTATCAGCAATCTCCCTGCATAGCTAGCTGGAGTAAGAAACCAGTACAGACAACTGGTCCCATATGGTCATGTAGGTAAAATCCATAGCACGGCTGTTGTGGTAGCTATAGCTACTACGGTGGGACCTCTGCAATGCTTTTGATAATAGCTTGTTACTGCAGTGTCCCCCAAAAAACTTTCTAGTATCATGGCTATTATCGTATAGCTTGAAAGATACAAGGCTAGAGGCCCTCCGAAAAAAACAAAAACAAACAAAAACACTTTCCTATTTCCCTGTGACCTTAGTCCATGCAATTACCTAAACCCCACAAGGGTTCAAGTTACCCATTCATTTTACAGTGTAGGCATGCATGCATGCTAGAACTAGTTACTACTGTGGTCAGCTTCCCTGTGCTCATAAGCTCCTGTTATACACAATGTGTTTGTATCAGAATATACAGACATTCATTCTGGTATCGAATTCATGCTATATCCACATTTATCAATACTGGCAAGTATCTAGCTACCTTATTAGCACTCACTTCTCCCGCTAGCCTATTCATAATATGGTATCAATTTCCAAAAATCTTCCTTCATAGTTAAAAAAAAAAATCCAACATAGTAGCTAACAACGTCCCATGTAGCATGTACTAGGTGCTAGTTTGTGGTTTCCATTTCAGTTTTCAGTTTTCAGGCTTTCAGTTTTCAGTGTCTTCCACTTGCCCAGCAATTTCTGTCCCCCCCCCCCCCCCCCCCACCCACCACGATATTCTCTATGAAAAATTGACACGTTTCCCTGTTCCAAGACATGTACAGATCAAGCTATTGTAATGAAATTTGAATTATCATTTCCACAGCACATTTGTAATATTTTTTCGGAATGTTGGCCAAATTATTCAAATAAGATGACAAATTGGCATGTGCTTATGACATGAGCAGAAAATGGTCTATTCACAGGACAGCTGTTGTCTGTAAAAAGGGTAGACGTCTGGCAATGCTTTGTAGCTCCCTACTGTTATGGTAGGTAACTTTATTTTATGGGCAGACATCTGGTAATGCTTCCTATTGTCATGGTAGGTAGCTATATTACGGGGAGACATCTGCAATACTTTTGACAGTAGCTTCCTATACAATTAGTAGCAAGCTATAGCTACTGATCGCTACAACAATGAAAACCAGAATTAATTATGCAATTGTGGTTTGGCATAGTCAGCTTCGTTATTGCATAGATATTGTAGGACTTTCGCACTTCATGAAGTATATTAATGAGTTTATATATGGCTGCTGGGGTAGAGGCTTTTGATAATAGTATATAACACTGTCTGTTTAGCTAAGGATCTGAATTTGTTACTAGTTAACAGCAATCGTAAATATGAAGGCCTCCATTGTTGTAATATTACACTTCTGCATGTTCACTGGCAGTAATGCAAGATCAAGTAATTGTCCTACTCCTCAATGGTTTGTTGCTGAATTCGTTGGTAATGTCGATCAAGTGGTCTCCCCTCCAATAGTAATTCTTGATAGCAGTCTCTGGTTCTTTAGAGATGTTATGCGGTTGACTGAAAAAGAGATTGCACAAGTGGAGGAGGATGCAATTCAGTTCTTCAACACAAGGTTTGGCCTCAATTTCTCTCAGTCAGAGCCAGATGAGTGGGGACAACGATTCTATCAGAATGCAACCTTCCTTCCAGCCAGATTCTCACCAGAAGTACAGTATGCTGTAACGTTCAACCGTTGGATAGTGTCTGGAGACACAAAGTCCGTGTGTTTCGAGTCCCATTACGGCGCTTTTAGAGTTGAAATCAGCGGTGAACAAATCTTGCATGGCACCTATGGTGGAGAAGAAGGCATCCTAGCTGGACCAACAGATGCTCTTTCCTATGGTTACTACTATATTCCAGTCTTCCCCCAGGAGCCTCTGGTGATACAGTATACTACAGCTACTCCAGGACGTTTAGATCGTGACGGCTTTCAAGTCGCAAACCTTGATCTTTTCCATCGTTTTTTGGGACGTGGTCTCACGCAAGGCATCCTTCGATACATCCCAACTGAAGATGGCCGCGTTCATTTTACATTACGCGATGTTTTTACTTTTCCTGCTCATCCCACTTTTTTCCCATGAGTGTATGTCTATACTGCATGCATGGTACAGTGGCTATTCCTGAGAATAAACTGGTTTTGTAGTGGCTAATTTAATCAGTAGCTGTGTAGCTATAATATTATACTATTTGCATGTAACGTAACCATGAATCTTAAAGCACTTTTTGTAGACAGCAACCTTTTTTTTTTGCATGCATAATCATGTCACTTTTTGTACAAATGGGAATAAGAAATCAGCAGAGAACGTATGTATCCTTACTTTGTGAGTGTTAGTCTTTACCCAGTGTCATAAGCTTTGGGGACCCCGTAAAATTGGGGACCCCAGTGATTTTCCTGGTAAAATAGGGATCCCCAAAATGGGGACCCCCTTGAAGCTGCGTGTCATCGGTTGATAACAGTATGGCTATCCTGCCATGCAACATCTATGGAGTAACTACATGTAGATGGCAGTCAACATCCACTGAGGTAGCTATGCTGAATTACAGTATTATTGATGCAGCCCAAAAATCTTGGCAACCCAGTTCCCTTACCTGCAAGGCCTACTATCGACTCTGTGCTCACAGACTTCAATTCAAAAATGTAGTGGCTACATTGCTGAGGGTCAGTCTTTATAATAATATAGAAATGCAAATGGCAGTAATTTACTATAACTACATATTACTATTTTTTGCACTCAGACTGGGTTGCCACTAGCTACCATGATAAAAAAAAGTGAGGCTAAGTACACCGTGTACTGTTCTTCTGCAAGCCTGTAGCTATAGTTTGCATTGCATAATGATATTTGTAAAAAAAACATTGTTGACCTGTACATGGTGTTATCCTGCATGTAGCTTCTGCAAATCTGCTTAAGCTTGTTTGTTATGATATGTAGACTATAGTTATTATCTTGTATTGACCACGTATTCACAGTAAAATGGTAATCCCAGATCCCCATTCTCGATCAGCTCTTTGGAAAGTCAATACTTGGCTGCAATTACAAGTCTTCAGATCTGTTGACCAGTATATTGTAGCTATTGTCCTGCCTGTAGCTTTCTGCAAACCTGCTTGTTTATTCTGTAACTTTCTAAATGGGTGTACACTTGGCTGGTACTAAAATTAGATTCTTCTATGCAGCACGTATGAGCCCCGCCCAAAGAGCAGGATTCCTTTAGGTTGGTTAGGCAATCTGGACGTGCCTCATTAGCTACCACATGGCCTGGAAACTACCTGCATGGAAACAGCTTTTAAATTAGCTACTCTTCCAATGAATAGGGAGTTTTGGCATATTTACTATTGTCCCAAAATGCAACACGTGCTACATGCACGGGGCTCTTTAAAAGCTGGACTCTGGACTGGACTATGGACTGGACTAGGTCTAGATTTTGATTAGTTCTGCTGCCAATAGCTGCTTACAGTTCTGAGATGTTGGGGTGGTTCAAAGAAATTGTCCAGTTGTCCAGGTCGAAATTGTCCAGTTGTGCAGGTCGACCACTAACAGTAGAAGACACCTTCTCTGGAAAATGTCTTCCAGTCAGGCGAAGCGGGGGTGGTACTACTTCACATCGGCCAGCAGAGTCATCACCAGAAAGTGGAAAGATTCCCTCTGGAACGTACAACGTTTCACGCATGATTTTGCAAGATTTCGTAAAACCGCAGTAGCCCACGACGGTTCAGCCTCACTGTGCCACACGCACCAAACCCCAGCTGTAGGAGGTCAGTAAACAGGGTAGGGCTGCTGTAGTAGTTGTCGCAGTAAACGTGGTGCCCCTTGTTCTCTCGGCCCTCCAGCAACTTCAGCACTACAGCATAGCCTATTAGGTGAGGCCATTTGTGGTGCTCAGTGTGTCATCCTTCCCTGTAGGAGTAGGTTTTATGTTGACTAGTCAACTACTTGACTATATTCTTACATATACAGCTAATTGCACTACAAAACTCTGACCTTTGCCAGCCAGAAAGGTCAAAGCTAGAATATTATTTAAGTGTCTCAAAAGACAAACCTAGTTCTATGATGTTTCCTGAGCAATGCATAGGGGCATGTGTTTGGAGACACTAAAATTTTGCCATGACCTTTCTAATTAGCAAATTAAAATAAAGGTGAATATACTGATACACTTCTACCCATACGTATATATTTACCTGTGTACAACCTCCAGGTGTGTACATAGCCGCTTAAGTCTGCTATCTGTAAGAACGAAGGCCTTCATCCCCCACTTTGTCGATTTGTCGGGCATATACTGAATGAAGTGAAGCCTGCCTTTGAAGCCTATCATGGATTCATCGATGGCAATCTCACGACCACCTATTTGGCAACCTTGAGACTATCAACCTTCTCCTCATTTACTCCTGTGAATTATTTACAAATACTCCCATTGCCATTCGTAAAGATCGGTTATTTACGTAAATACCAGTTATTTGTAGCTAGATATCACAGCAAATACCGGTTATTTACGAAAATACCAGTTATTTACATGAATACCAGTGATTTATGCAAATACCAGTTACTTGTGGGTGTAAATTCCATTTAGGTCAAAATAAGGATTTCAAAATAAATTTTGAGACAAACGGCACTCCATACTATTAACCCCGTGAAGTGACAGCAAATTTAAAGGATGTTATCGTTACGACATAGTGAAGAGCCCTCTCTAAGTCGGCAGGACCGCGCCTCTGTCATACTAGCTCTGTGGCAAGTACAGCAGTCCTAATGCCTTTGTAGGCATAGTAAATAAGCCTGACAGGTTTTGCCATGAGGGGCGTGGTCAAGGGCCTTCGTTGACGCGAAAATTAAACAGTTTGCATGCGGTTGCCATAACCATTACCCGCATACTCCACTAACTAGGTATAGTATATTGCAGTGTGTACTGCATATCAGACAGTTATGCAGTTTATCTTAAGCACGGATTTCTACATGTGCATGTATCCCACTATAGCCATGAGCCCAGTGAAAGCTATTTATTTGCCCTTAGAAACCGATAGATGTGCAAATTAACATGCCCCTCATGTGCATACACACACACACACACACATGTGCACACACATACACACATGCACGCATACATACATTTTGATGGAATGGGTCGGAAAATGAGTCTAGAACCGAGAGAAGAAACCTCCGGGAACCGATCTTATTCCTGAAAATACCCTTACTGGGAGAAGGTGAGTAGCTACCAGAAAATAAAGGAGAATTTCTGCCCACTACAGGGGGATTGGTCTACCCAGAAATTGAGACTGCTCCCTGGGTGGAGGATGGTAACCATCCAGATACAGCAGTGGGGATTTTGCCAAACTCAGAGGTGAGCGATTGATGTGTGTACATATACATGTACATCATTAGCCTCGTACCCAGGCCACACCCCCCTCGAGGCTAGTACATCATGTATATGCATGTAGTATTCACTACTGGACACTACACGCATACAACGCAAACAATACACATTCACACTTACAGTGTACACACACACACACAAACGCTATTTTTTTACCGAGTTCGGATTCCAATACCCATTATTAACTACAGGAATCCGAACTCGGTAAAAAAATAGAAAACAGTGTGTGTGTGTGTGTGTGTGCGTGTGTGTGTGTGTGTGTTTTTTAGCAGTGCTTTAAAGCTTGGTGAAATCTTACTAATTGCATGCAAACATAGTAACCACCAAAGGTAAACAATCGACATAAGGAACAGGTAGGTAACAATGAAAGGTACACTACATAGGAAGTAAACAAGGGTATGAACTGGAGGTATACATCACACATGCTGGACTCTAACCTATTAGAGTATGTTTGGGAGCCACATCGCCCACACAATTGCTGGAGAAGCTACGACTACACAAATGGGCCTTCAGGCGACGGATATCTCTGTATACAACACAGTTCCAAGGACCAGTTATGGCTGCTACACGAGAGCAGAGTTGCTTGAAACTCACGTTCGTATCGCTTGCGATCAATCCGTGTACCGTCCGTCTCCAGCAATCAGATCTCTACTGAAACAGAGGCTACACAAACTCTAATTGCATTGGAGCTGAAGAAGTGATCGACTTGTCCAGATCTCTGATCCTTCATGCACCAGAAGTACAAAGGCGGCATCCATGTAACTGGTAGGACGCCATTTTGAAAACGTGCTTACCTACCGGGTGGCCCCCGGGGTTGAAAGCGTTACAGACATAGATATATATATATATATATATACATAACTAGCTCAGATTCGATCCCCACACTGCAAGATTACTTGTAAGGCGCTTGGCAATTATGTGTCCCTGTATGAACTAAAGGAATGGGTCATTCTTGAGATTATCGATAACTTAGGTGAAAAAAGTAAAAAGTTTCTGGTTTTGACTCGTATGGTAATTGACAGGTCCCCTGCCAAAACCCTAAACCATTTATTTTTCTTCCCCCAACAATCTCTCAAACACACACACAAACACACACACACACACACACACGAACTCCCCGATTTTTCTCCACGGCTGAGAGATAAAATCTTATTTCAGCCTGTTAGTGTACTATTTAATTTGCCATTTTCCCTCCTAGAAGAGGAAGAAATTGTGTTTTAACTCAGTTTGTCTGTAATACGTTGCTTATTGAGTTCAGGAGATATGACAAACATTTCTTATCACTGGCATTTTGATGGTAGAGCTCCCTTGGTATAGCTTATATGTGCGTACATGGTACCTGGCTAGTGATTGGACCTTGAGCTATCGCTGTCTTTAGTAGCCTTGATGCCAGGCTCTCTGCGGTGAAGTAGTGTGACTGAACCCATTCACAGATATAGTGTGACTGAGGCCGTTCACAGATATAGCTATCGGCCCTTTTCCATAAATTCTCACGCATATGCAAATTTAGATCATTCAGATAGCATATTCAGAGAATAAAACAGTCCGAACAAATTCGGAGCCAGCTGGTCAAATGAACCCAGGACCTACTACTCAAATACTGCATGAGGAGCAGGTGAGCTTTAGGCCACAACAATGAGATTCATTGTTTCTCATCACTAAGGAAGGCCACAGAGCATGCGGACGGACGGGGGGGGGGGGGGTTAATCTCATTATTCATTATGATTTCATCAGTTCTGACTGCGCAGGATCAGGCAGTAGAATCTTCGGCACAAGCCACTGTTGGATAAATTACGGATGGTTATTGCATGTAAGTGATCACATGACTTCAACAATCTCCCATGGCGTGGCTCCACCGCTTCCTTGCACAACTGTAGCACTGAGAAACACCATAGCTAGTACCGTAAGATGCATGTTAACGTAGTACGAGGCCAAATTTCAAGTGATGGTTACGCAATAATGAGGTGTAGGGCCACTTTACAAGATAATGACAATCACATGTAGGATATCCCCAGAGGAGGCGGTCGGGGTGATGAGAAACAGTGAATTATATTGTGTGGCCCTATAATACGTATAGCAACCAGCCCAATACTTGCCAGTTGCAGTTATTCTCTCAAGATGATATTCATCACATACCTTAAGCACCAGCCACACCCAAACTGAGTAGGTACCATTCTGCATGGGCAAACAGTGTGTACCATGCAGGCTCTCTACATTCCTTTCTGGCAAGAGCCTGGGAATGAGGCTATGTCATTACAGCTGCTAAATCCTTTTTATCTACAGCTCGAGCCCCTGAGGAATGGTTGGCGAGGGACAGAAGTGTCTTGGACCGACCCTTTCAGGCACGCCTTTAGAGCCGAACAAGCACCAAAACATGCACGAGTCACTAATGGTATGATGTACATGTTACTCTAGCCTCGTTCACAGTCTCCTCTCCACTTTAGCCTCATTCCCAATCTCCACTCTACTTTAGACTCATTCCCAGTCTCCACTTCACTATAGCCTCATTCCCGGTCTCCACTGCACCATAGCCTTGTTACCAGTCTCCACTCCACTATATCCTCATTCCCAGTCTCCACTTCACTGTAGCCTCATTCCCAGTCTCCACTCCACTATAGCCTCATTCCCAGTCTCCACTTCACTATAGCCTCATTCCCAGTCTCCACTTCACTATAGCCTCATTCCCAGTCTCCACTCCACTATAGCCTCATTCCCAGTCTCCACTTCACTATAGCTTCATTCCCAGTCTCCACTCCACTATAGCCTCATTCCCAGTCTCCACTTCACTATAGCCTCATTCACAATCTCCCCTTCACTATACACAGTGGAAGCCGCTAAATAATTTCAGAATGGGAGGATAAATATTTATACTCTTCCTGGAAATGTTGGGGCCACTCCCACAGGAAATACATTTGCAATAATTGTATTCCTGACAAACTTATATACATAGCTACAAACACAGTGTCTCCATACTACATGAATACTTATCTCCTCAGGGTCTCCACACAGTCACTATACAAGTACTTATCTCACTTTCCCCTTGCAATTAGGTGTGCGACAAATCAGTCTCATGCAACCATTAATGTGCCTGCGATACATCTTACATACCACTGAGCATATATTGGAAGTGACATGTACAGATTCTGTGTTGTAGCTGTTTTAGTGATGATGAGCCTTCATATTAAGACCACAAACCCCACTCCGCTCCACCCAGGAAACAGATTATGGCCTTTCTGTTGGTATAGAGCTGAAGCAGCTCTCAGTACAGTACATACCTCAAGGGCCAATGCAACACAGATGGCCAGGATATTATATGAGCAGGTATTTATTGGTACTTGTTCGCAGAATTGGACTTAAATTGCATTCCTTTATGTATCTTTGGTTGCTGCTGGCTTGGTGGGAAAATGATAATTATCAGATTAATTAATTGAGAGGCCCATTTTTGAACGCTGTAGTTCAGTAGTAACTATGTAGTAATGGGTACTTTCCACAGAAGTGGAAATGAGACTGCCCTAATTTGGCCCTTTTTCTACTGCTAGCTACTGCTACCTTAAGAGGGAAAGCTTTCATTACAGCTTCACTAGTCATTTCCATAAGTGTTAATTAAGAACATACATGATTTTTGTACTACAATTAAGCTGGGTGGGTGCAAACCTGGGAATGTGACCTAGTGAGCTTTTTTGGATAGTTCATACCACTAAGAGGGATGATAGAGGGCTACAGGTACTTTCCACTGGTCAGATCATGTAGACCCTGACAGAATAATTGAGTCTATGTATGGTAGGACATACCTCTGCAGTCACTTCATTGCTTTCTGCTGATTGATTTCTCCTGTTCTCTTGTGCCTGTCCTCCCCCTGTAGGATCTGGCAGAGAATGGTGTTGACATTGAGCTCATGCACCTTGGCTCATCCTTTAACGTGGCCACCTTCTATCAGGTGTGTGTGCATACTACATAAATATACATAAACATACTGCGGTTGTACATGTGGAATATAGCAATTACAGGTCCTTTCTGTTGTAAAGGTGCACTTTACACTTTTAGACACACATGTAATTAACCAGTGATGGGACTGAAACAGGATTGATGTTTCGTATCTAAAAATTAGCTGGAAATTAATTACTAGCCTTGTTCCTAGGTCGTGTAGTTAGAAAGTACCGTTCATGCATGTGCAACAATTTGCAGAAAAATTGGTTGGTTTTATGAGACGAACAGTCAAGAACCCCATTTATACTGGTTCAGGATCCGATTTAACACTCAACCGGTTATGTGTAAACCCACTAATTCGGTTTGGAAACACCAGATTAGGCACAAATTAGCCTCGTCTCCAGTCTCCCCTCCCATGTGGGGAAAGAGTAAGGAGGAGGGGAGCCTGGTCGATTTTATCACATGAGTGTATATGTCTGATGTCAGATTGTTGCTGGTTTTGCTTGAAGTGTGCGAAGTGATCCACTTCAAAGCCTGTATGACATTAACACTTACAGGATGTAATGTAAGCTTTCCTACTAAACCAACAGGACCAAATTAGGGCAGTCTCATTTCCACTTCAGTGGAAAGTGCCCATTAGTACATAGTTACTACTGAACAGTGACAAACATTTGCTCATATAATATCATGGCCATCTGTGTTGCATTGGCCCTTGAGATACTATACTGAGAGCTGCTTCAGCTCTGTATGGCACAGAGGAATGAAAATAGTGAAACACATGTCCAAAAATGGTATCTGCTACCTATAGTATGTTCCCACTAACCTGTCCTACTAATTAAGCCAGCAGTAGCCAAGAACAGGGCCAAATTAGGTCAGTCTCATTTCCACTTCAATGAAAAGTGCCCATTAGAACGTACGTACATACTTACTACTGAACAACAGCCTCCTTCTTACTTTTTCCACATGTGGGAGGGGAGCCTGGGGACGAGGCTTGGTGTGAACAGTGAGCGTGTAAACAGCTAAAGTGGTTTGCAAGTGGATTAGCAGCTGCTGCTTGGATAGTACAGATGGACCCATAACACACGTGAATTCTTGTACACTTCAGCTGAAATCTCCTGAAATCTTAGCTGAACTCTCAAAAAGGATCACAATGATATATGTGGAGCCACCCACGTTTACAATAATTAGTTTACATTTCACAGAAATTTGTACACTTAGGAGTGAATTATATTATCCATCCATCCCATTAAAACTTAGTGGATTTTGTTAGCTCATCTCTGCTGAGCACCAACGATGAGCTTTTATATTAAGACTACACCCCTTTCTCCACCCATGAAACAAATTATGGCCTCTGTGTTGTATGCATCTGAAGCAGCTCTCAGTAGAGTACCTCAAGGACCAATGCAACACAGATATCTTATTATTGACTACTGATTGTCATTCCTATCTTGGATTGCTGCTGGCTTGGTAGTAGTATCAGAGTAAGTAAGAGGCTTCAGGCCACCAGATGTATTAATTGAATTAGATTTCATAGTTAGAGTTGCTGCACAAACTGAGGCCACTAAAGTTTCTCATTTCCTGTTACTGTAGGCTTGGTAGAACATATTAATAAGCAGATGCCATTTTTGGACCTGTTTACCACTAATCTATTGGAGCATTTTCTCAGAACTGGAATTAGATTAATATACTGAATTACATTCCTATCTTTGGGTGCTGCTGGCTTGGTGGGAAAACGGTATCAGATTAAGCAATTAAGAGGCACCACACCTGAACAGCTGTTACAGTAATTATTGAATAGGTGATTATGGTTGGCGCTTTTTCTCAGAACTAGAATTAGATTGTAGTAAATTACACATTCCTATCTTTGGTTGCTACTGGCTTGGTGGGAAAATGGTATCAGATTACACAAGGAAATGGGCCTATGTGTATGGAATATAACGGACACTGCTCGTTGCTCGAACTAACTGTATCTGCACCGTATGTGCACCGTTTCAATCCATCGTAGGACCACCTGATCATCGCAGGATCAAAGTCTTAAGTCTAATACTTTGAACTAAGATCCCATTTATGTATATTTTATATACTAATTTATGCTGTTTTAGATGCTGCATGGTCCCACAACGGACTAAAACGGTGCACGTACGGTGCAAATACGGTTAGTTTCAGCAACGAACGGTGTCCGTCCTATCCCGTTTACGTAGGCCCATTTCCCTGTGTTAAGCAATTAAGAGGCACCACATCTGAACAGCTGTTACAGTAATTATTGAATTGGTGATCATGGGTTTCAACTCTACCTTAAGTTGCTGCAGGCTTAGTGGGAATGTATATTTTTTGTATTTGATATAAGCAGAGGCCGTTTTTGGACCTGTTTATCACTTATTTATTGGAGCATTTTCTCAGAACTGGAATTAGATTACTATACTGAATTACATTCCTATCTTTGGTTGCTGCTGGCTTGGTGGGAAAAATGGTATCAGCTTAAGCAATTAAGAGGCACCACACCTGAACAGCTGTTACAGTAATTATTGAATAGGTGATTATGGGTTTCAACTCTACCTTAAGGTCTCAAACAGTTGTCTACTCTTTTTTTTTAATGCGGCTAGTAGCTAGCATGTAGTTTCGCGGGCCAGCCTCACTCCTCTGTGGGAGTGAGGCTGGCCCGTGAGACTAGCTTGCATAGTAGTCACGTATTGGGTGTGGCTTCAGTAATTGCATTGCTCATTTGTGCACATCCTGTATTAGGCGCATGGTTGCTTACTGCCTAGGGTCATAAGTGTATGCGCTTATTAACCAGAGTATACGGTACTTTGTGGTGTACTAAATAAATAGCCTCATCCCCAGACTCTCCCCAAAAAATCGAAAAATGCCTGGTATCTTTTCAAATTATGCATAGGAGGGAGCTGATCAAAAGACTGCTGAATTGCTCTACTTTTCACTGGTGGTACTAAGTCAGTACTCAATAAGTGGCAGCAATGGGGCCCTAAGTTACAAGAAGTTCTAATTCGCTACCTTTCCTTGGTGTTTGAGAACTGCAACTGTGCTCACTTATGTGCAATTAAGTCCTTTCTTCACGCTTTCTACCCTAAGAGTCACTTACATGAGAAAAGATACCAGACTCTTCCCTGTTTCTAAGAGGGCCAAATTGCTCATGTATTTTTGTGTGAACAACATTCATCTTTTATTACCTAAAATTCCAGGGGTAGTTTTTGAGGAGGAGCCAACCTCCCTCATTTCCTATATGTCTGAAGAAGGCCATTGGGTGGAGGCAGTGAGCTGTGATGACTGAACTCAAGAGACCTTCCTGTCTAAACTTTACCAGCAACTTCTACCTGACCGGCAGCTACAGCTTTTGTTTGATCTATGCCAGGCAGGCCTCCAGAGTTTACATGTGGTGCTAAAAGCTCATAATAATCAGTACTGCTAACATTTGAAAGAACTAAGGCAAAAAACTTTAATCTGACAGTCACATGAATTTATTATAATGAAATTCTGATGTGTTTTAATAGAATTTTACGATATTATGAGCATACTTTTCTAATACCGTAACCTGCTCTAGAGTCGCATTTACGTGTTACTGAGCATTGCCTTGGAGGATTCCCATGAAATATGCCTGTAGCTGGTTTTAGACTTGCTTTTATGTGTACATGCATTGACAAACATGCACACACACACACACACACACACACACACACACACACACACACACACACACACACACACACACACACACACACACACACACACACACACACACACACACACACACACACACACACACACACACACACACACACACACACACACACACACACACTGTTTTCTATTTTTTCACCAAGTTCGGATTCCTGTAGTTAATAATGGGTATTGCTCTGCTGGTACCAGTATGCAAAGCTCTGCTAGAAATGAATTCTTACTATAATTGCATACAACAAGTAGTAATCACAAAAGATAAACAATGACATAAAGGTCAACAAAGCACATGCTCTATAGTTTCAAGCAAGGAAGGGAAAGAAAGGTGAGGATTAAATCCATGCAGCTACATCTGTAGCTAACATGGCATAAAAATGAAGTAAATCAGCATGTAGACAGTGGTATGCACACTCTTATTTATCTGTCTAGCCACAAAGCAGAAACCAAATAGCAAGAACCAGACCATCTGATGACAGGACAAAGTGGACATCCTCCTCTACAGGATGAATGATGGAATGATGGAAGTGCACTCAAAGCCACTTTATTTGCTCTACCTCTATTCCGATATACAGGATTAGCAGTACAATTCCCTGTGTATGGGTGCTGTGGGCGCCAGAGGCTGTGTAAAATATTTAAATTGGTTAGTAACTTTTTGAAGCTCATACATACGAGGTGGAGAACCAGTATATTTGCTCTACTTTCATCCCAGCGTACAGAATTAGTAGTACAATTCCCTCTCTGAATGCTGTTGTATAAGGGTGGCCCTACTTGGTACAATTCGGTTATTAAAAAAACACGAGTGTATTAATTAAACATCAACTCAACTGCTAATTGCACGAATGGAATGTGCTTGAATGCTAAGCTTCACAAAGAGAGTGGTTAGAATGTTTAAGCTTAACCACAGGCAAGCCACACTGCTGCTATCACTAACTCTGGACAATAACAACTGACAATAAAATTAATAGCAAAGAATACTGATTCTCAACTGATAAACAATTTTTGACCATCTTATATAAAAGTATACATGGTCATTATTAAAATAACAGGATACGCCCTTGTAAACTGCAGACTGGTCCAGAAATTGTATATGGAATTAATACCATAATTTCACCTTGAAATTTGACCGGACAGTCTCCCACTTTTATACATACGAGGTTCAGATGCACGAGACTAACACCCACCCGAGACTAACACCCACCCAGGAGAGATGTTGATTTATAAGCACGAGCCCAGGGGCAGTGTTTATAATATCAAGAACATCCCGACTGGGCGTGTTGTGAGCGTGTTATAAGTGATTAATTTGATTATGCTAGGTGGTTGTCGTCTAGTTATAAAATCAGACAAGTATAGTGTTGCCTACAGCTAGCTACCAATGCTCATGGGGTGTCTGTAAAAGCTGGACTCTGGACTGGACTGGACTACTAGCTTTTGATTAGTTCTGCTGCTGACAACAAAACTAATCAAAATCTAGTCCTAGTCCAGTCCATAGTCCAGTCCAGTAATAATAATAATGCTATACTGTGGTATCATGGAGTACACGGGAGTAGCATGCACAAGGGGAAAAATTGCCCCTCGAACACGTACTAGCTGTAGCCTTGTCCCCAGGCTTCCCTCCCACGTGCAGGGAGGGTAGCCTGGGGAAGAGGCTATACTCTACATGTGGCTAGTCATGAGCCTTTATGAACCATGCCTAGCTACCTGTCATTCTTGAGGGTTTTCACTATAGTTGCTCCCCATGTCGTGGATCAACGTTCTATGGATTGTCACAAATAGCCTTTCTGCTTTAATATGATTGCAGTTTTAGCACTAGTGCAATGTTGCTATTCGTTCCAGCTACAGCTGCACTTAACTTCTGAACATTTTATGTGAAAGAGTGGTTTTGCATATGAAATATCAATCTCTTTTCACACGTATGTACAGTTGTCGTTCTCAGACACTGAGTGAGGAAAGGCATCAATTCTACACTTCTTGTGGTCAATGTTTTATGCCACAGATCCAACAAAAGGTATAATGCAGCCATTTTTCAATTGGCCCAAGCCCACACATAATAAAATAATACACCAGACTCTTTCCCTTTTTTAGGGGAGAACCTGGGATAAGGTGTACAATAGCTACTTGTTTCTGTAACTGCAGCAACCATTAATAGCTACATTCAAATTGCCACTTATTTCTTATTTTTTTAACTTGTAAAGGTACATGACCACCACATGATATCATGGTATCATAATATATTATGTCTGTAGCATTTATTTATACGTGCTTATGCCATGGTATAATGTGCATATACAGTTTTTATTAGAAGTAGCTAGTGTACAGATTTGATAATATGTCCATATGGTAACCTGTAAACAGCTGGTGGTGGTATATATATAAGCCAAATGACATTACCTCCTCATCAAAGCCAAAGCTGTCACGAAGCCAATTGCTATAGTTCCAGATACATTACAACATGTGAAGTGTAACAGGTGTGCCATATGGATGGCTCCTTCTCAGTAAGCCAACAGCAATCAAGCATAATATAATATTAAATGCATGCAGGGCTAAAGAATGCTAATCTCATTGCTAGTTGTCAACATTACTGAGAAGTAGAGATTACTGGAGCATGCAAGCTTAACACAGGATATGTTGCAGTAAATTGGTCACTAAGCCAGCAAAACTAAACAGTGGAATTTCATCCCCACTTCTAGCTACTAGTTCTCTGAGGAAGCATATGCATCACAATAAAATAGCAATTGCAACATGCAGCTAATGCTACACCAAGAGATATGTACGCTGTATCATTGAGTAGGCATGGCAGTACTTCATATAGCTAGCTAGTGTGGACATGTGTGCATGGAGGTCTGCAGGCAACATCTGTGAGATTCCCGTTTTTCCAGGCCAGCCTCAGCTGGCCTCAGTCACATTCATTTACGTTACTGCTCAAAAATATATATCTTGAGCGAGGACGGACAGACTTAACTTTAGTTATTACCCTCAGCTAAGTATAGCTTTCTGACTCTATAGCTACTATTTGTAGCACACCGTAGATGGAGTGACCCACTAAGACAAACTAGCTATCACAAATTTTTAAACACCAAATCTGAGAACAACCAAGCGTGAGAATACATTATTTAAAACGGAATATTATTTTCTGGTACAGTGTAGGTACTATCCTTCAACTAGCTAATACAAACCCACGCTAGAAGTTTGCAGCGCTCTGTTCCTGACATTGTTGCTTCGGTAGCACCGCCATTTTCAGGAAATCGCCGCGCGATCGAAAGTTCTGGGAACTCGGCCTCATATCTCGAACTAGGCTGAGCTTCCTTGTGGAGGCTTCTGTTTGGCAACAACGCCTCCTGTAGAAATCACCCTCCGTAACCTAGGAGATACGCTTACAGTACACGCGTTCAAAATCCTGGAATTCGAAGCGTCGCTCAGAGGGTCACATTCTTAGAACCGTACGATACTAACAGTGCGGTACTTCCTGTTTACGCACTGAGAATACATTTTGTATTCTATAAAAGTAGCTGTTTTTGGTCTATTCCTCATATTTTCTGATACCGACGTCACCAAGGATCGCTAACTACCGCAAGTCATGTCTCTGACCGAAACACAAACAGCGTTTCTCAATCGTAAATGGAAGACGTATTTTGTTAAGCAAGACGTCACTGGAAACGGCTACCTTAGCTTCGAAGATTTCGAAGAAATAGGAAAGCGGTTTGTCAAATACGGCAAGCTTGACGACAAGAAAGGACAGGAAATTGCCAAACGACTTACTGATGTCTTGATCAACTTTGGCTTGAAAGGCCGTGGTGACCAAATGTCGCTGGAACAATTCCTGGCAAAACAAATGGAGCTTCGGGCGGATCCACGTGTGGAAGAGCTTATAAAATCTACTCTGGACGTGATGTTTAATGTGGTGGATACAAACGGTGGTGGTACTATTTCTCTCAAAGAATACCAAGTTTTTTTCAAGTGTCTCGGCATTGACGAATCGAATGCGAAGTCATCTTTTGACGGAATAGATACCAGCCGTAATGGAGTAATTTCCAAAGCAGAGTACCTTGCAGCCGCCGTCGAATTCCTTCATGGCTTGGACCCTAAATCTGGTGCAACTTCATTTATGGGACCGCTTGTAGATTGAGTCTGGTCTGTGACATGCAGTGATCCGAATGTGGACAGATCTTATAATATAAATCCTAGGCTACATTGATCTTCATATACTAGGTTTTTTTTGTATTTAGTTTTTAGTTTTACTGCTCGACTTTTATTTGTAGTAACTATATACATTTAGCCATTTTTTTGTACAGCGTTTAGGAATTTTCATTTAGTATTTTGAGTGTATTTTGATAGACTATTATATCGGTCACTGGCATGTAATTACTGGTGTATTTTTCAAAGGCAGAACAGAAACCATGCACATTCTGCGAAAGTAAGCGGCGGGTCTGCTGCTCTCACGGTCTACCACGATCGGTACTAGGGTTGGGTAGTCTAAGATTATGCTCAAACTAAATTTATCTATTATTCTATTTACTTATTCCCATACTTTTAGCCTACGGAGTGACTATTGTCCACCGTTAGAGTTTAGGGGAAAGGTTAAGGCTAGGGTTAGAAGGGCTAATTAGGGTTAGGGTAGGTGGTCATGTACCTTTAGCTACTGGGTAAAAAAAAAGAAGAAATAAGCAGAAATTTGAATGTATTTGAGGCTAGTAGTTTAGATGTTTGTCAATAGTTTTACAATGTCCATGCCTGGTAACCTCCAGACAGATGGTGGTGATATAAGCCAAATGATTGCATATCGCATTTTTACCTCCTCATCAAAGCCAAAACTGTCATTGAGCCAATTGCTATTTCTAGATACATTACATGTGAAGTGTTATTGTAACACCTGTCCCATATGCATGGCTCCTTCTCAGTAAGCCAACAGCAATCAAGCATAATATTACTATAATATTGCATGCAGAGCTAAAGAATGCTAATTTATTTGTTAGTCGTCAACATTAATTTACTGAGAAGAAGGAGCATGCAGGCTTAACATTTGCAGTAAATCCTTCACTATAAGCCAGCAAAAACTGAACAATGGAATTCATTTCCACTATTTATAAATGTCTGTGGGAATTTATAAATGTCGATGGGGATTTATAAATATCGGTGGAGATTTATGCAAATGCCACCATTTGACGTTATTTTTTAGTTTTCATGAATTTTGACACAAACGGCACCCCATAGACTTTTATTTGTAGTAACTATATACATTTAGCCATTTTTTTGTACAGCGTTTAGGAATTTTCATTTAGTATTTTGAGTGTATTTTGATAGACTATTATATCGGTCACTGGCATGTAATTACTGGTGTATTTTTCAAAGGCAGAACAGAAACCATGCACATTCTGCGAAAGTAAGCGGCGGGTCTGCTGCTCTCACGGTCTACCACGATCGGTACTAGGGTTGGGTAGTCTAAGATTATGCTCAAACTAAATTTATCTATTATTCTATTTACTTATTCCCATACTTTTAGCCTACGGAGTGACTATTGTCCACCGTTAGAGTTTAGGGGAAAGGTTAAGGCTAGGGTTAGAAGGGCTAATTAGGGTTAGGGTAGGTGGTCATGTACCTTTAGCTATACTGGGTAAAAAAAAAGAAGAAATAAGCAGAAATTTGAATGTATTTGAGGCTAGTAGTTTAGATGTTTGTCAATAGTTTTACAATGTCCATGTGGTAACCTCCAGACAGATGGTGGTGATATAAGCCAAATGATTGCATATCGCATTTTTACCTCCTCATCAAAGCCAAAACTGTCATTGAGCCAATTGCTATTTCTAGATACATTACATGTGAAGTGTTATTGTAACACCTGTCCCATATGCATGGCTCCTTCTCAGTAAGCCAACAGCAATCAAGCATAATATTACTATAATATTGCATGCAGAGCTAAAGAATGCTAATTTATTTGTTAGTCGTCAACATTAATTTACTGAGAAGAAGGAGCATGCAGGCTTAACATTTGCAGTAAATCCTTCACTATAAGCCAGCAAAAACTGAACAATGGAATTCATTTCCACTACTAGCTCTCTGAGGAAGCCATTGCAACATGCAGCTTATGATACACTGAGAGATATGTAGGCTTTATCATTGAGTAGGCATGGCAGCATTCTATAATTATTATAGCAAGTTAATATGGAGTACTATCATGACATTGTGTGCATGCATGGAGGTCTAAAGGCAAGATGCTCAGAAAGAAGCGCAAGGATTAACTTCTGTAGTGATTTTGGCTCAGGAATAATAGAGAGTTTTTAGGCATAATAGACCTATTAAGGACGTGACTATTGGTGTTCCGACAGAAAGTCACTGCTGCATTTCCTTGGGGAAAGCATGCGCATGTGCAATCGTGTACTAGCTCATGCAAAACCAATGCAGGTTAACCCCTAGCGAAACCCTAACCCTTCTAACCCTAGCCTTAACATTTCCCCTAAACTCTAACGGTGGACTGCCAGACTAATAGTCACTCCGTAGGCTAAAAGTATGGGAATAAGTAAATAGAATAAATTTAGTTTGAGCATAATCTTAGACTACCCAACCCTAGTACCGATCGTGGTAGACCGTGAGCGCAGCAGACCCGCCGCTTACTTTCGCAGAATGTGCATGGTTTCTGTTCTGCCTTTGAAAAATACACCAGTAATTTACATGCCAGTGACCGATATAATAGTCTATCAAAATACACTCAAAATACTAAATGAAAATTCCTAAACACTGTACAAAAAAAGTGGCTAAATGTATATAGTTACTACAAATAAAAGTCGAGCAGTAAAACTAAAAACTAAATACAAAAAAACTAGTAGCTATATGAAGATCAATGTAGCCTAGGATTTATATTATAAATTTGTCCACATTCGGATCACTGCATGTCACAGACCAGACTCAATCTACAAGCGGTCCCATAAATGAAGTTGCACCAGATTTTCGGTCCAAGCCATGAAGGAATTCGACGGCGGCTGCAAGGTACTCTGCTTTGGAAATTACTCCATTACGGCTGGTATCTATTCCGTCAAAAGATGACTTCGCATTCGATTCGTCAATGCCGAGACACTTGAAAAAAACTTGGTATTCTTTGAGAGAAATAGTACCACCACCGTTTGTATCCACCACATCAAACATCGTGTCCAGAGTAGATTTTATAAGCTCTACCACACGCGGATCCGCCCGAAGCTCCATTTGTTTTGCCAGGAATTGTTCCAGCGACATTTGGTCACCACGGCCTTTCAAGCCAAAGTTGATCAAGACATCAGTAAGTCGTTTGGCAATTTCCTTTCCCTTCTTGTCGTCAAGCTTGCCGTATTTGACAAACCGCTTTCCTATTTCTTCGAAATCTTCGAAGCTAAGGTAGCCGTTTCCAGTGACGTCTTGCTTAACAAAATACGTCTTCCATTTACGATTGAGAAACGCTGTTTGTGTTTCGGTCAGAGACATGATTTGCGGTAGTTAGCGATCCTTGGTGACGTCGGTATCAGAAAATGAGGAATAGACCAAAAACAGCTACTTTTATAGAATACAAAATGTATTCTCAGTGCGTAAACAGGAAGTACCGCACGGTTCTAAGAATGCGACCCTCTGAGCGACGCTTCGAATTCCAGGATTTTGAACGCGTGTACTATAAGCGTATCTCCTAGGTTACGGAGGGTGATTTCTACAGGAGGCGTTGCTGCCAAAAGGAAGCCTCCACAAGGGAGCTCAGCCTAGTTCGAGATATGAGGCCGAGTTCCCAGAACTTTCGATCACGCGGCGATTTCCTGAAAATGGCGGTGCTACCGAAGCAACAATGTCAGGAACAGAGCGCTGCAAACTTCTAGCGTGGGTTTGTATTAGCTAGTTGAAGGATAGTACTTGCACTGTACCAGAAAATAATATTCCGTTTTAAATAATGTACTCTCACGCTTGGTTGTTCTCAGATTTGGTGTTTAAAAATTTGTGATAGCTAGTTTGTCTTAGTGGGTCACTCCATCTATGGTGTGCCACAAATAGTAGCTATAGAGTCAGAAAGCTATACTTAGCTGAGGGTAATAACTAAAGTTAAGTCTGTCCGTCCTCGCTCAAGATATATATTTTTGAGCAGTAATTTAAATGAATGTGACTGAGGCCAGCTGAGGCTGGCCTGGAAAAACGGGAATCTCAAAGATGTTGCCTGCAGACCTCCATGCATGCACACATGTCCACACTAGCTAGCTATATGAAGTACTGCCATGCCTACTCAATGATACAGCATACATATCTCTTGGTGTAGCATTAGCTGCATGTTGCAATTGCTATTTAGCTATGCTTCCTCAGAGAACTATTAGTAAGCTATAGTAGCTTGAAGTGGGGATGAAATTCCACTGTTTAGTTTTGCTGGCTTAGTGACCAATTTACTGCAGCATATCCAGTGTTAAGCTTGCATGTTCCAGTAATCTCTACTTCTCATGTAATGTTGACAACTAGCAATGAGATTAGCATTCTGCTTGATTGCTGTTGGCTTACTGAGAAGGAGCCATCCATATGGCACACCTGTTACACTTCACATGATGTAAATTAAATGTATCTGGAACTATAGCAATTGGCTTCGTGGCAGCTTTGGCTTTGATGAGGAGGTAATGTCATTTGGCTTATATACCACCACCAGCTGTTTACAGGTTACCATATGGACATATTATCAAATCTGTACACTAGCTATACTTCTAATAAAAACTGTATATTACCATGATATCATGTGGTGGTCATGTTACCTTTACTATAGGTAACAAAATAAGAAATATTACGTGGCAATTTGAATGTATTAATGGTTGCTGCAGTTACAGAAACAAGTAGCTATTGTACACCTTATCCCAGGTTCTCCCCTATAAAAATGGAAAGAGTCTGGTGTATTATTTTATTATGTGTGGGCTTGGGCCAATTGGAAAATGGCTGCATTACCTTTTGTTGAATCTGTGGCATAAAACATTGACCACCGTGAAGAAGTGTCGAATTCATGCCTTTCCTCACTCAGTGTCTGAGAACGGCAACTGCTAAAACTACCATCATATTAAAAAGCAGAAAGGCTATTTGTGACAATCCATAGAACGTTGATCCACGACATGGGGAGCAACTAGTGAAAACCCTCAAGAATGACAGGTAGCTAGGCATGCATGGTTCATAAAGGCTCATGACTAGCTACATGTAGAGTATAGCCTCTTCCCCATGCTCCCCTCCCTGCACGTGTGAGGGAAGCCTGGGGACAACGCTACAGCTATAGTACATGTTCTAGGGCCTGTGCATGCATGCTACTCCCGTGTACTCCATGATACTACAGTATAGCATTATTGTTTCCTCACAGAATTGAGAGTTACAGAACCATTTAACACTCCTATAGCTCTGTTGCTGCTGGCTTAGTGGAGAATTTACATATCAAATGTTAACCACCTCTTGCACGATTAATCCTTACTTCTCAGTAATGTTGACACTAAGCCAGCAGCAACTAGGCTGAAGTCTTTAGCCTTGCAAGATTAGTTACTGCTGGCTTACTGCATGGGAAGGTCCATACCAGCATAGTTACCTGCATTGACTGCTGTTGTTGGCTTTAGTTTGTGAGAAGGAGCCATATCACACAACTATAGTGCTTCACATGTTATGTATCTGGAACTATAGTAATTAATTTATGAGATTATTACATTCTTTAACACTATGCTGGGTAGCATTCTGTAATGTGTTGGTGCTGTCTGCTTAGTGAGAAGAAACCACATATTATACATGACTAACAAATGCTGATGACATTTCCGTGAACACGTATCTATTATGGCTACTTGCTGCTGCTGGCTTTAATATACTGGGAAGGCTTGCATTACAACCATAATATCAGATTTCTTACTACCAAAATTAATACTCATTTCTGTGAACATTTTATATAAGTAGTTATATACTGCAACTTATGTATAAGTCAGCAGGCGTTAATACTATGCTCAGTTTCAATTCTGCATGCTGGCTTAGTGCTCAGTTATTTTGGGCTCATGGATGTTATCACTGTATTAATAGTTTTAGGCAAACCTGTCTTCCCAGATGCTCAGAATGCAGTTTAGCGCAAGGATTTGTCCCGAAGTCGATAGTTGTAGCTAGTCTTTTCACAACTGTTGATGTCAAGACTAACTTCGGTAGTGATGTTGGCTCAGGAATAATGGGCAGTTTTCAGGAATATAGTCTAAAGGAAGTGACTATTGGTGGTCCAGCAGTCAATACATTTCCTTGGGGAAAGCACACACATGTGCA
Source organism: Phakellia ventilabrum (assembly GCA_963921505.1). NCBI lineage: Eukaryota > Metazoa > Porifera > Demospongiae > Axinellida > Axinellidae > Phakellia > Phakellia ventilabrum. The sequence goes on from OY997382.1 coordinate 4,071,539, forward strand.
TTCATGCAATAGCTTGTAGCTCAAAACTGATGCAACCCAACCATTAGCCCCTAGCGAAACCCTAACCCTAACCTACCCCCAGCCCTAACCCTTCCCCTAAACTCTAACCTTTGGACCAATAGCCACTCTGTAGGCTAAAAATATGGGAATAACTATTAAAGGGAATAGAATAATAGATATATATTAGCTGAATGTTTGAGCATAACCCACCCAACCGTACCGATTGTGGGAGACAGCGCAACAGACCCGCCATTACTTTTGCGGAATGTGGTTTCTGTTCAATCTGCCTTTGAATATAGCTATTAGCATTAGCTACATGCCAGTGACCGATATAATAATACAAACTATCAAAATAGACTCAAAATACCATTAAAGGAGATTCATAAAGACTGTAAAAAAAAGGATTGTCCAGAGGCTAAAAGTATATAATTTACTACAAAAAAAAATCGAACAGTAAAACTAAAAACAACAACAAAATAATGAAGATCAATAGCTATAGCCTAGGTTTTATATTATTAGATTTGTCCATATTCGGTTCACTGCTTGTTACAGGCCAGACTCAATCTACAAGCGGTCCAAAAAATGTAGTTCCACCAGATTTTTCGTCCAAGCCGTACGCGAATTCGACACCGGCTGCAAGGTACTCTGCTTTGGAAATTACTCCATTACGGCCAGTATCTATTCCGTCAAAAGATGACTTTGCAAGCGATTCGTCAATGCCGAGGCACTTGAAAAAAACTTGGAATTCTTTCCGAGAAATAGTACCATCACCGTCTGTATCCACCACATCAAACATCATGCCCATATTAGATTTTATTAGCTCTTTCACACGTGGATTCTCCCGAAGCTTCAGTTGATATGCCACGAATTGATCGCACGTCATTTTGTCACCACTGCCTTTTATCCCATAGTGGATCAAGAGATCAATGAGTTGTTTGGTAATTTCCTTTCCTTTCTTCTCGTCAAGCTTGCCATATTCGACAAACCTCTTTCCCATTTCTTCGAAATCTTCGAAGCTAAGGTAGCCGTTTCTATTGACGTCTTGCGCTTTAAACCACGTCTTCCATTTACGTTGGAGAAACGCTTTTTGTTGTTCGGTCAGAGACATGACTTGCGGTAGTTAGCAACCTTGGTGACTTCGGTATCAGAAAATATGAGGAATAGACCAAAAGCAGCTACTTTTATAGAATACAAATGTATTCTCAGTGCGTAAACAGGAAGTACCGCACTGTTAGTACCGTACGGTTCTAAGAATGTGACCCTCTGAGCGACGCTTCGAATTCCAGGATTTTGAACGCGCGTACTATAAGCGTATCTCCTAGGTTACGGAGGGTGATTTCTACAGGAGGCGTTGTTGCCAAAAGGAAGCCTCCACAAGGGAGCTCAGCCTAGTTCGAGATATGAGACCGAGTTCCCAGAACTTTCGATCACGCGGCGATTTCCTGAAAATGGCGGTGCTACCGAAGCAACAATGTCAGGAACAGAGCGCTGCAAACTTCTAGCGTGGGTTTGTATTAGCTAGTTGAAGGATAGTACCTGCACTGTACCAGAAAATAATATTCCGTTTTAAATAATGTACTCTCACGCTTGGTTGTTCTCAGATTTGGTGTTTAAAAATTTGTGATAGCTAGTTTGTCTTAGTGGGTCACTCCATCTATGCTGTGCCACAAATAGTAGCTATAGAGTCAGAAAGCTATACTTAGCTGAGGGTAATAACTAAAGTTAAGTCTGTCCGTCCTCGCTCAAGATATATATTTTTGAGCAGTAATGTAAATGAATGTGACTGAGGCCAGCTGAGGCTGGCCTGGAAAAACGGGAATCTCACAGATGTTGCCTGCAGACCTCCATGCACACATGTCCACACTAGCTAGCTATATGAAGTACTGCCATGCCTACTCAATGATACAGCGTACATATCTCTTGGTGTAGCATTAGCTGCATGTTGCAATTGCTATTTTATTGTGATGCATATGCTTCCTCAGAGAACTATTAGTAAGCTAGTAGCTAGAAGTGGGGATGAAATTCCACTGTTTAGTTTTGCTGGCTTAGTGACCAATTTACTGCAACATATCCTGTGTTAAGCTTGCATGCTCCAGTAATCTCTACTTCTCAGTAATGTTGACAACTAGCAATGAGATTAGCATTCTTTAGCCCTGCATGCATTTAATATTATATTATGCTTGATTGCTGTTGGCTTACTGAGAAGGAGCCATCCATATGGCACACCACATGTTATAATGTATCTGGAACTATAGCAATTGGCTTCGTGACAGCTTTATACCACCACCAGCAGTCTGCAGGTTACCACATGGACATGCACGACTATCGCCAAATATCTACACTAGTTAAGGTAATACAATGAGGTGGAGGTGGTTTAGCCATTTACACTTGGAGGGCGAAGCCCGAGAAGTGTATATGGCTAAACCACCGACACAGAGTTGTATCAGAGGAGGTCGGCCAAGGTTGACCTTTACTAATCAGGTCTCATTAAAGTCACGTGTAGCTCGCTAATACCATTACGTAATGCACGTTTAGTACAGTACTTTCCATAGACATTTTTTGGACATTTTCACCATCGCGCCCCGACTCTATGAGCTTGGAAATGGACTCGCAGGGAGGCGTAAATATCCGTTGTCATTATTAAAGCGTGCAACAGGTGCAACATGGCGGAGAGGAGTGGCACTTTGGGTAGTACGCCATCTCGTCTAACTATAAAGCGTATTCGAGGGTCACCAACTGGAAACACCCCGAAGCAGCCTCAGAAGCGGCAGTCACTCCGTAGGACTCACGCTGCTATTGGCAGAGCTCCACTACCTAGGCGACAGCTATCGTTCAGCGATGAAGCTTGGTATGTCATAGAGGGTAGCGCTTTCCCACCCAGACGACGTCCATTGCGCGCACATCTGACTCCACATCAGGGGTTTTCGGCCGCGGAGAGCCGCTGCTACACTCGCTTTCAGAACTGCTCATTTCTACCATAGATTATAGAGTAGTAGTAGTATACTCTATAATCTATGTTTCTACTATATTCGCAATAACTATTAATAACTGTTCTTTCGTCACATGACAGCAAATCAATAATTAGCTCGTGACGTTAACGTGGCCAACCTCCTCTGGAGTAGGCTTGAGTCCATTATGCCGGCATAATTTCCAGAATAATGAGGATATCCGGGCAGCAAGCATAATGTCGGAATAATGCGGAAGAATATGAGAATAATCCACGTGATAAGTATCATATTATTATATATATGGCAGAACCAAGTACTAGCAGAGAAGTTAGTGGTGATAGCAGTTCTGAATCTGAATCTAAATCTGGAGAGGAGAGAGAAATTGTGTGCCCTCAAGCCGTCTGAACTTGCCCGAAAACGTTAATGTACAATTTTGGCCTTTTTGTATGTGATGCATGGGTATGAATTATGAGCATAACAGTGAGCATAATCAGCTATTGTACGAAGCATAATAGGGTAAAAATGAAAGAAATTCGGAATAGAATAATGTTGGAAATTTGGAGCATAATGTCCACAAGCCTACTCTGGAGTTGTATTACCAACTTGTGCCACGTGAATGGCTTCGTTTATCGAATTAAGGAGACAGAGGTCAGCCAGCACACGCCTGCCAGCACGGGCCTGTAATCGAATTAGGAGGGCAGCGTCTTAGTAACTTACTAAGACCACGTCTTAGTGATATACATACTAAGACCACGTGGTCTTAGTGATATACACTGCATGCGGTGCCTTTGTAAAATATGGCTTCAGTGGTACAACTTTTAATAGACACTGCACATGCACAATATAGCTTCCTACCATGGGAAAAGTGGGAAAGAGTCTGGTGTATATATTATTTTATTGTGTGTGGGCTTGGACCGATTGAAAAATGGCTGCATTACCTTTTGCTGGATCTGGGCATCAACGGATGCTAAATTGAAGATTGCCTACACAAAGTGTAGAATTAATGCCTTTCCTCAGTGTCTGAGGATGACAACGGTATGTACATGTGAAACAATATTGATATTATTTCATATGTAAAACCAGCCACACATTCTTTCACGTAAAATATTCAGAGGCTAAGTGTGAGTGTAGTTAGAACGAATAGCAACATTGCACAAGTGCTACAACTTTTCCCTGTGCTACTACTGCACTCCATGATACAGCATATATATCTCTCAGTGTAGCATTAGCTACATGTTGCGATTGCTATTTAGTGATTCCTCACCGAATTGAGAATTAGAGAACCATTTAACATTCCTCTGTTCAGTTGCTGGCTTAGTGGAGAATTTACATATCAAATGTTAACCACCTGCATGCCTGATTAGCTAATCCTTACTTCTCAGTAATGTTGACACTTAGAATTCTTTACTAAGCCAGCAGCAACTATAGGCTGAAGTCTTTAGCCTTGTAATATTAGTTGCTGCATGCTGGCTTACTGGGAAGGTCCATACTACCTGCACTGACTGCTGTTGTTGGCTTAGTGAGAAGCAGCCTTATCAGACACAACTTAGTGCTTCACATGTTATGTATCTGAAGCTAGTAATTAATTTAGGAGATTATTACATTCTTTAACACTATGCTTGGCAGCATTCTGTCTCCTTGTCATGATCAGGTTAGTGAGAAGAAGCCACATTTACTAACAAATGCTGATGACATTTCTGTGGACATGTGGCTACATTCTCAGTAACTACTGTCTTTAACACTATATACTCAGTTGCTGCTGGCTTAGTGGGAAGGCTTGCATACAACCACAATTTCAGGTTTCTTACTGCTAAAAATTAATGAACATATACATTTTCTGCAGTTACTGCAACTTATGTATTAGCAACCAGGCTATAATACTATGCTTGGTTCCTGCATGTTGGCTTAGTGCTCAGTTGCTGTGGGCTAATGGATGTTAGCACTGTATGTATCACTTTTAGGCAAATCTGTCTTCCCAGATGCTCAGGAAGAAGAATGCAGTTTAGCGTAAGGATTTGTCCCGAAGTTGATATAGTCTCATAACAACTTTTTGATCTCAAGACTAACTCAGAAATAATGGGCAGTTTCAGGAATAAATACGTTACAAAATTATGGGAGTAAGGGAATGGAATCGTAAAAAATTTGAGCATAATCTGGCCAACCCTATCGATCGTGGAAGACAGCACAGCAGACCCGCCGCTTACTTTCGCGTAATATGGTTTCTATGCAAGGGTCTATTTGTGTACTAAGTATATATACTTGCTGTAAGAGCAGTAACGTTAACCACATTAAAATTGTCAGTTATTTCTTATACTTTTACCTTGTAAAGGTACATGACTGTCACACGATATCATGGTAACAGATGTCTGTAGCATTACACATGCTTATAGCTACAAGATTTTATGGCCTGAAATTAGTGGGACACCATGGTAGGAAGCTATAATGTGCATTTATTCTATACTCCACCTGTGCATAACATTAATGTTACATAGAGCTACCGTGCAATATTATCCCGTATTGCACGTGCAAATACGCATGCGCAGTTGAACCGTAAATTTGAATTTCGTACTTGATTACAGTGGCCGCATTTTTGCCAATTTTCACGCTGTCATATCACGACAACCATTAGCGAGGCACGAATGATTCTTGGTACAGTGCAAGTACTATCTGTGAACTAAAGGAATCCCACGCTAGAAGTCTATAGCGCTCTCCGTTCCAGAGATACATCCCTCGGTAGCCTCGCCATTTTCAAGAACTTGCCGCGTGATCGAAAATTCCGCGAACTCCGCCCCATATCTTCCTCGTGGTTTGGCAGAATGACTTGTTATTACTACAGTAACGCCTCCTGTAAAAACCACCCACGTTTCATTTTGTACATTATTTTCATGCCATGTAGATCATTGTGAACTATCATCGCTGTTATTGTACAATGTTAGCTATGTGCATGTATTATCCAGCTATGGTCAATGTAGTACAGCTATATAGAATAAACCTCTTATTACACGCATTCCCGTGCAATACGGCATATTGCACTCATGCAGGAAGTATTTTCACTCGTCCTTCGGACTCGTGAAAATACATCCCTGCACTCGTGCAATATTCTCCCATATTGCACGGGAATGCGTGTAATAAGATATATGTACAATATTCATTAAAAAATAGTGTGGATAGTTGACATGTCCATGTTGTAACCTGCAGATAGCTGGTCCAGGAGGTGATATACTTTCAAGATTCCAGCTAGGGACATGTATACACTGGCTCCAAAAGCCTTTTGACACACCAAATGGTTGCATATCAGATTACCTCATCATCAAAGCCAAAGCTGTCATGAAGCCAAACGCTAGTTCCAGATACATTGCACCATGTGAACTATTATTGTAACCGCTGTGTCATATGCATGCCTCCTTCTCAGTAAGCCAACAGCAATCAAGCATATAATATTACATGCAGGGCTAAAGAATGCTAATCTCATTGCTTGTTGTCAACATTACTGAGAAGTAGAGATCACTGGAGCATGCAGGCTTAACATTAATTTTGATATGTTGCAGTAACCATTACTACATTAAAATTGACGCTTATTTCTTATATTTTTACCTTGTAAAGGTACATGACTATCATACAATATCAGATGTCTATAGTATTTAATTTACACATGCTTATAGCACCATGGTAGGAAGCTATAATATGCATGTACTGTCACAGTATTTATTGAAAGTGTGTAGATATTTGACCATAGTAGCAGCAGCAGCTAACTACATGTCCATGTGGTAATTATAACCTGCAGACAGCTGGTGGTGATGTACTTTCCAGATTCCAGCTAGGGACATGTATACACTGGCTCCAAAAGCCTTTTGACATGACAAATGGTTGCATATCAGATTACCTGTCATCAAAGCCAAAGCTGCCATGAAGCCAATTGCTATAATTCCAGATACATTACAACATGTGAACTATTATTGTAACCGCTATGTCATATGCATGGCTCCTTCTCAGTAAGCCAACAGCAATCAAGCATATAATATTACATGCTAATCTCATTGCTAGTTGTCAACATTACTGAGAACAAGAGATCACTGGAGCATGTAGGCTTAACATTTGATATGTTGCAGTAATCATTAATTGTGTCGTATGCATGGCTCCTTCTCAGAAAGCCAAGCATATAATATCTCATGGAGGGCTAAAATGCTAACCTAATTGCTAGTTGTCAACATTGCTGAGTTCACTAAGCCAGCGAAAACTAATTTTCATTCCCATTACTAGTTCTCTTGATGAGTGGTGGAGAGTCAAGATGTCTCCTGTGTGGGAGAGAGAGCCGCAGACCCTTTTGGAGACCACCAGGTGGGCTGTGGGGGGAAACGGAGACTGTATCCACAGACACGACAGCCTTAGGGACACCCTCTTTTCGGCTGCACAATCTGCTGCTCTCGCTCCAAGGAAAGAAGTGCCATACCTGATCCTGGGAACCAGCAGTCGACCTGCTGACATTTTCCTCCCCAATTGGTGTAGGGGACGTCCTGCTGCCCTTGACGTGACGGTGATCTCCACTCTGCAATCCCTCACCCTGGCCAGTGCAGCATCTACTCAGGGGCTTGCATTGAGAGTTGGGGAGGAGCGGAAGATGGCCGCCCACAATGAGGCATGCCTGTCGGTGGGCATGGTTTTCATCACACTCGTGGTCGAATCCTTGGGTGGCTGGAGCGAAGAGGCAGTCTGCATGGCTCCTTCTCAGTACGCCAACAGCAATCAAGCATATAATATTACATGCAGGGCTAAAGAATGCTAATCTCATTGCTAGTTGTCAACACTACTGAGAAGTAAAGATCACTGGAGCATGCAGGCTTAGCATTTGATATGTTGCAGTAACCATTAATTGCGTCGTATGCATGGCTCCTTCTCAGAAAGCCAGCAGCATTCAAGCATATAATATCTCATGGAGGGCTAAAATGCTAACCTCATTGCTAGTTGTCAACATTGCTGAGTTCACTAAGCCAGCGAAAACTAATTTTCATTCCCATTACTAGTTCTCTTGATGAGTGATGGAGAATCAAGATGTCTCCTCTGTGTGGGAGAGAGAGCCGCAGACCCTTTTGGAGACCACCAGGTGGGCTGTGAGGGAAACGGAGACCGTATCCACAGACACGACAGCCTTAGGGACACCCTCTTCTCGGCTGCACAATCTGCTGCTCTCGCTCCAAGGAAAGAAGTGCCATCCCTGATCCCGGGAACCAGCAGTCGACCTGCTGACATTTTCCTCCCCAATTGGTGTAGGGGACGTCCTGCTGCCCTTGACGTGACGGTGATCTCCACTCTGCAATCCCTCACCCTGGCCGGTGCGGCATCTACTCAGGGGCATACGTTGAGAGTTGGGGAGGAGCGGAAGATGGCCGCCCACAACGAGGCATGCCTGTCGGTGGGCGTGGTTTTCATCACACTCGTGGTCGAATCCTTGGGTGGCTGGAGCGAAGAGGCAGTCTACAATATCACCAGAATAGGTCACCTTCTGGAGCAACGCAGCCCGCAGAAACAACCCGCGACTTGTTCCAGAACTGTCCAACGCATTGTGGAGAAGTAATGCTGCCATGTGGTCTTACAGGCTCCTTACCCACCCCGCCTAGGTGGACGGGATCATTTGACTCTTTGTTCATTTTTCTATTAATTGCGATATTTACCACGGAGACGGTTACAAACACAACATCAAGTATGATTACACAGTAAATACTGTCCACTGTTTCTATGACTTGATTGTCCTTCGCTCTGGGTCCTGGCTTATGACAATAGCATCCAGGCTCGTTCATTCAGGCGTTCTTTCCACAGGTCGAAATAAGACGGTAAGGTAGGGAGGTCTGGATATGAGTGTAGTACCGTTTCCATGTGCACCATGACATCACTAAGGCTGGCCAACTGCAATGCAGTCCAGCAGTAACTCACTCATCAGGGCCTGCACATCCCTTCCAAGAGCAGCCATTGTCTGCTGCAGCAGTTCTCTCACCAGAGCAGCGTCTATCACACTTTTCGCCTCAGTCTGGGATGCCTCTATCCACCTTGGAGAGAGAGCCTAGGTTCAAGAGAGGACATGTGCTCAGTAGATACTAAGGGAAGGTCATAACAGGCATTTAACATACACCTGCCTTGCATGAGGCTGGCCACTCGGTCCTCCAGCTGCCATAGCTCCCTTTCCAGCCTCTCTCTCTCTCCTCCTCCCACTCCTTCAAAGCCTCCCCCCCCCCCCCCTCACCCTCCCCAGCACACCCTCATAGTGCTGCCTGGCCTGGGACAAGGCCTCTTCCACTGCAACCGGGGAGGTCAAAGGTCAGTAGGGCCTATTCACAAGCTTTCTTTTCTTTCATATATAAACCCTAGTACAGGATATGAGATCAATCCAGGTCGGTCTTGTAAGCATATACCACGCTTCCAAACACAGAAAACAAAGTTTTTGCTATCACAGAACACCTCACACACAGGCCCACCTTCACCTCCTCCCATCCTCCCACTCTCTCTTGGCACACTTCACTTTGGTACGAGTCACAACCTCCTGTACAGCCGTCCATTCACGATGAGCTGCAGCCAGCAGAGACTGGTGCCCCTTGTACCATGAGCGTCGGGTCTCCTCCTGCAGCCATCCTCGCTCATCAGCCAACGCTAGGTACAGGGACACCATACCTTCACTCTCACGCTCCTAGGACATGATGTAATGAGGAAAGCATGCAACTAGAACTCAACACCCTATGGACTGTACCACATTCCACACTATTACGATACAGATTTTGAGGTAATAGGCAACTATCATCTGCCGTCAGTTTTCTCTCTGCCACGACCACTTACTCACCAGCTGAGTCTCCTTGATGGCCTGTTCCACTGCCCTGTACTACTCCTTCTCAAGCTCTGCCCTCAGCTGCTCTAGCTCCGCCTTATGCGTCCTCTCAAGCTTTGCCCCCTGGCGTTCCAGCTCCTCCCTCTGTTTTGCCCGCCACAGCTGCTGAGCAGCGGCCACAGCAACCTCTACCCGTCCTCCCAAACCAGCTTCACGCTCCCTCAGCCATTGTGAGTGGGCCTCCCTACACAGCAGGGAGGAGCAAAGGTCACTAAGAGACTGCAGCCACTGTCTACTGTCAACTACCATATACCATTACATTTGATGATCCTCACTCACCTGACGGCCCGCATCACTGCCACTTCCTTCTCTCCCTCCCACTTTTGTTTGGCCCAGACAACAGCAACCTCTGCTACCTCATTACAAACCTGTGTGTGTGTGTGTGTGTGTGTGTATGTGTGTGTGTGTGTGTGTGTGTGTGCGTGAAAAGATTAGGGGAGAAGAATATTGCTAACATTATTTAGCTAGTGCAGTCAGCAAGGATGTCCTGATGTGTGTCAGACAGGGCGAAGTTGAGACATTTATTCGTCTAATACATGTATCAACATAATAATATACCTATACCACTATTGTACGGAAAGACTTCGCCACAATTGGGGGGTCATGGTCTGGCGACTGCCCCACCCACCTTTTCAATCTCTGTCTTATTCTCTTGCTCCCACTGACGTTTGGTCTTTGATTGAAGCTCCACCTCCCTCTGCCACGCCCTCTGCCTGGCCTTACTCTGCTCCAACAGTCGCTCCTGCCACGCCCCCCTGGCTGCCTCTACTGCCACCCTCACTGCCTCCTCCTGTTGCGCCTGCTCCACCCACTTCCCTCTGGCAGTACCCACGGCCTTTGCCACCGCTTCTTCCTACTGGGCCAGGCACTGGCTCCTGGCCTGGAGGAGGAAGGGGGTGGAGCCAAGGAAACTGCCATCTCAAAAACTGATTGATGCTTGTTTCTGCAACTGGGGAATTCTCTTGCTAAATGTAGTATATCTTTTGTTTCCAAGGCAATGTATTACTGTGCACAGACATACCTCCTGCAGGGCAGCAGCTATGGTAGCCTTCTTTTTCTCTTCCCGCTCCTTCATCACACCCTCACTCGGCACACCCTCACTCTTCCCCTCCAGTTGGCGGCACAACTCATCCTTCTCCCTACACACCTTTACATACAGCTCCTGTACACCTGTGAGCTCCACCCTGCAAGGATCACATGATCAGCATGTGACATGCCACCGCATTGCACAGCACTGGACTGAAAAGATAAGTATCAGCAATTCTACAAGGAATAGAATACACGTTCATGTAGTTACATTTGAGTTAGCAAGACCCCCCTAGCCGGCCTGCTCTGCCACGCCCTCCTTACTTGATTCAGCAGGACCCCCCTAGCCGGCCTGCTCTGCCACGCCCTCCTTATATGATTCAGCAGGACCCCCCTAGCCGGCCTGCTCTGCCACGCCCTCCTTACTTGATTTGGCTGAGCTGTCTTGCATGCTCGTGCTTTGCTCTCTCCCTCTCGTCTGTCGCTGCCTCCCTCAGCCTCTGTGCACACATAAGAAGTGTGGTCGTCTAGCTAGCTATGTATCCTCAACGTCTACCAAGCACAGATCGCTTGTAATTTCCACACCACATAATTATACTCACTGCAAGAGATCATGCTTGGGCATAGCTAGCTAGACTAGAAGTGTATTTCCTTTCCAAAATTTAAAGGGGAGAGGATCAGTTAGGGGGAATACTACCTTCTACTACTTCTAGACAACACAAAACTAACGTAGCATGACGTACCTCAGCCTATTGAGCCTGCAAACTTCCAGTAGCTTCCACTGTGTTCGTTCGTTTCCGTTTTCGTCGTTTCCGTGTTTTCCACTTGCCAGATACAGTAGTGTAGCTACATGCGCGTTATAGCTTCCTACTGTGGTGTCCATAGCCTCGTTCCCAGGCTCCACTCCCCACCTTTTTCCAACAGGGAGGCAATGCCATTTCACGTGCTACGTGAAGTATGTGTGATTCTGTAAAAAAAAAATTATGCTTCACGTTCAAGCAACAAGGCAATGCAATAGCTACACAGAAAGTGCATGTAGGCGAAAACGTAGAGAAAAAAATAAATACGTTTTCGCCTACATGCACTTTCTGTGTAGCTATTGCATTGCCTTGTTGCTTGAACGTGAAGCATAAAAAAAAAATTTACAGAATCACACATACTTCACGTAGCACGTGAAATGGCATTGCCTCCCTGTTGGAAAAAGGTAGGGAGTGGAGCTAGCAATCTGTGCTTGGTAGACGTTGAGGATACATAGCTAGCTAGACGACCACACTTCTTATGTGTGCACAGAGGCTGAGGGAGGCAGCGACAGACGAGAGGGAGAGAGCAAAGCACGAGCATGCAAGACAGCTCAGCCAAATCAAGTAAGGAGGGCGTGGCAGAGCAGGCCGGCTAGGGGGGTCCTGCTGAATCATATAAGGAGGGCGTGGCAGATCAGGCCGGCTAGGGGGGTCCTGCTGAATCAAGTAAGGAGGGCGTGGCAGAGCAGGCCGGCTAGGGGAGTCTTGCTAACTCAAATGTAACTACATGAACGTGTATTCTATTCCTTGTAGAATTGCTGATACTTATCTTTTCAGTCCAGTGCTGTGCAATGCGGTGGCATGTCACATGCTGATCATGTGATCCTTGCAGGGTGGAGCTCACAGGTGTACAGGAGCTGTATGTAAAGGTGTGTAGGGAGAAGGATGAGTTGTGCCGCCAACTGGAGGGGAAGAGTGAGGGTGTGCCGAGTGAGGGTGTGATGAAGGAGCGGTAAGAGGAAAAAAAGGCTACCATAGCTGCTGCCCTGCAGGAGGTATGTCTGTGCACAGTAATACATTGCCTTGGAAACAAAAGATATACTACATTTAGCAAGAGAATTCCCCAGTTGCAGAAACAAGCATCAATCAGTTTTTGAGATGGCAGTTTCCTTGGCTCCACCCCCTTCCTCCTCCAGGCCAGGAGCCAGTGCCTGGCCCAGTAGGAAGAAGCGGTGGCAAAGGCCGTGGGTACTGCCAGAGGGAAGTGGGTGGAGCAGGCGCAACAGGAGGAGGCAGTGAGGGTGGCAGTAGAGGCAGCCAGGGGGGCGTGGCAGGAGCGACTGTTGGAGCAGAGTAAGGCCAGGCAGAGGGCGTGGCAGAGGGAGGTGGAGCTTCAATTGGCAAAGACCAAACGTCAGTGGGAGCAAGAGAATAAGACAGAGATTGAAAAGGTAGGTGGGGCAGTCGCCAGACCATGAGCCACCATTTGTGGCGAAGTCTTTCCGTAATGATATGGTACAATAGTGGTATAGGTATATTATTATGTTTATACATGTAGTAGACGAATAAATGTGTCAACTTCACCCTGTCTGACACACATCAGGACATCCTTGCTGACTGCACTAGCTAAATAATGTTAGCAATATTCTTATCTCCTAATCTTTTCACGCACACACATACACACACACACACACACACACACACACACAGGTTTGTAATGAGGTAGCAGAGGTTGCTGTTGTCTGGGCCAAACAAAAGTGGGAGGGAGAGAAGGAAGTGGCAGTGATGCGGGCCGTCAGGTGAGTGAGGATCATCAACTGTAATGGTATATGGTAGTTGACAGTAGACAGTGGCTGCAGTCTCTAGTGACCTTTGCTCCTCCCTGCTCTGTAGGGAGGCCCACTCACAATGGCTGAGGGAGCGTGAAGCTGGTTTGGGAGGACGGGTAGAGGTTGCTGTGGCCGCTGCTCAGCAGCTGTGGCGGGCAAAACAGAGAGAGGAGCTGGAACGCCAGGGGGCAAAGCTTGAGAGGACGCATAAGGCGGAGCTAGAGCAGCTGAGGGCAGAGCTTGAGAAGGAGTAGTACAGGGCAGTGGAACAGGCCATCAAGGAGACTCAGCTGGTGAGTAAGTGATCGTGGAAGAGAGAAAACTGACGGCAGATGATAGTTGCCTATTACTTCAAAATCTGTATCGTAATAGTGTGGAATGTGGTACAGTCCATAGGGTGTTGAGTTCTAGTTGCATGCTTTCCTCATTACATCATGTCCTAGGAGCGTGAGAGTGAAGGTATGGTGTCCCTGTACCTAGCGTTGGCTGATGAGCGAGGATGGCTGCAGGAGGAGACCCGACGCTCATGGTACAAGGGGCACCAGTCTCTGCTGGCTGCAGCTCATCGTGAATGGACGGCTGTACAGGAGGTTGTGACTCGTGCCAAAGTGAAGTGTGCCAAGAGAGAGTGGGAGGATGGGAGGAGGTGAAGGTGGGCCTATGTGTGAGGTGTTCTGTGATAGCAAAAACTTTGTTTTCTGTGTTTGGAAGCGTGGTATATGCTTACAAGACCGACCTGGATTGATCTCATATCCTGTACTAGGGTTTATATATGAAAGAAAAGAAAGCTTGTGAATAGGCCCTACTGACCTTTGACCTCCCCGGTTGCAGTGGAAGAGGCCTTGTCCCAGGCCAGGCAGCACTATGAGGGTGTGCTGGGGAGGGTGAGGGGGGGGGGGGGGGGAGGCTTTGAAGGAGTGGGAGGAGGAGAGAGAGAGAGGCTGGAAAGGGAGCTATGGCAGCTGGAGGACCGAGTGGCCAGCCTCATGCAAGGCAGGTGTATGTTAAATGCCTGTTATGACCTTCCCTTAGTATCTACTGAGCACATGTCCTCTCTTGAACCTAGGCTCTCTCTCCAAGGTGGATAGAGGCATCCCAGACTGAAGTAAAAAGTGTGATAGACGCTGCTCTGGTGAGAGAACTGCTGCAGCAGACAATGGCTGCTCTTGGAAGGGATGTGCAGGCCCTGATGAGTGAGTTACTGCTGGACTGCATTGCAGTTGGCCAGCCTTAGTGATGTCATGGTGCACATGGAAACGGTACTACACTCATATCCAGACCTACCGTCTTATTTCGACCTGTGGAAAGAACTTAACGCCTGAATGAACGAGCCTGGATGCTATTGTCATAAGCCAGGACCCAGAGCGAAGGACAATCAAGTCACAGAAACAGTGGACAGTATTTACTGTGTAATCATACTTGATGTTGTGTTTGTAACCGTCTCTGTGGTAAATATCGCAATTAATTAACAACCATTGCGGTGCTGTACTGACAAATATCTTTATACCAGTGCCTATTTTCGAAATTAGTATGACTTGGTGAATATAATTGTGGTGCCTATATTTTTAGGGTGATTATTCTAGTGAGTAGATACATAATTGAAGGTTTCAGAACCAGAGTGGTCTAACCTACTTATACTGAACTCCTTTCTACAAACTTAAAATTTCAGGAAACGCTTTTGGTCATATGCTAACAGAGTACGCACATTTATGCAATTTCCAGTAGCTACGGTTCTAAGCCCTTTGATTATTTTACGTACGTACAATAAATTGGAGGAGAGTGTGTGTGATTGCCTACTAATCATATCGGTTTGTGTTAAGATGAAAGAAAACTTCTTACAATCAAAGAGTAAAAAAAAAGGGCAACCCTCTTCTCTCAACGGAACCCTAGGCCATGTGACACTGCCACGTTAAGGGGTGAACGGGCAGGTCGTTCCGGCTGACCGAGCCTTCAGCCTTTCGGGCGCCTTTCCGCTATGGTACAGGGATCGTCATCGGGTCTGTTTAGTGTGCCAGGCTTTGGGAATCAAGGGAGGAACACGGACGGATCCTAGGCCGTACTGTCCGAGACCACCGTGGCAGTTGCCAAACCACGTTACCCTCTACCTGAACACACATGGTCACAGCCCGGAGCTAACTGCTCCACCCACTATACCGCTACCGGCTTATTTATTAAGTTTGAAAAAAAGTTACGTTTTGCTTATGGGTTTAATTAACTTAACACCGAAATCAATTATATGACGTCATCTGAGCGCGAGCACGAGACTAGCGCCGGCGCCAGGATCGACCCGAGACTAAACATGCTAAATCTTGAATTTAGCTCGTGAAACACATTTTAAGAGTACATATTTCCCAAAGTTCAGGGGGGCTAATTCAATATCTGTGGGTTAGACCACTCTGGTTCTGAGCCCTTTAATTAAAGCAATAGCAGCATGCAACAGCTGCCTTAGTATACGAAATGCATGACTGCTATATCAAACACTCATTATTACCTGCATGACAGGAAGTGGGCCAAACAAGTGCGGTAGAGAAGTACAAGTGCTGTGAAGGAGGCAGCACTAATGCACTGGAGAGTGGGGACCGCAGAGCTATATATAATATATATACACATGGTTTGTGTGCACAATTGCAGTTTTGCACTCATACTTGCTATAGAATCTGTTGCTTCGTAGCCATGGCTACCTTGTCAGGTAGGATGCTCATGTGGGTGATTATAAACAGAAAGCAGTTGGTATATTTCCATATAAGTGCTTGGTATTCCGATTCTATGGTACTTTCTGAAGGCCTTTTGCTATTATGTGTTCTGCCCTATGCAATCACTTATTTCTCCCACATCTCTGGTTTTTTTTTACTTCACAGTGTGACATAGTTAGCTGGGCCTACTTCTCAGAATGGACTGAATGGTCACATCACCAGCACCAGTCATTTGTAAGATAAAATTAAATGTAACCAAATGAACCTCAATCTCAATCCTCTGTATAAATTCTAATTACTAGCTACTACGTATTACCCAGTTGTAGAACTTTTATATGTTATTCAAGATGGGAGCCATGTATGAATAGAGGAAATAGTTTGTCTAAGTGACCAGAATAATCAGCTTTGAGTTTACATCATCAATCACAATGACCTAATCTAGTATCGCGAGCCAGACCCGACTATACTCCTCAGACATGTGAGGGTGTGGTTCACAAGATTATATATGACTAGACCTCATCATTCATAGCCACACTCCTTGGCTTCCTCTACTTTACCCTTGCCTTCCATAATGAGATACATGGAACGGCAAGGTGTAGGAAAATGGCTATTTTAGATCCTATGCATGCTGCTGTCGTACCGATGTATACAGCCTTTGTTGTTGATAGCGGAAGGTTTGCTGCTCCAGCAACTGGAAAATTCTTGCTAAAAGATAGACACAATGTTCTGAGATTGTTAACGGCATTTTCAGTGAATGCCCATTCGTGTTTATGTGCAGCTGTGCAGCCCCGCCCCCGAGCCCCTCCCCTATGTTGTTCGCGTGTTCCGTATATTCCCCGTGTTATTCATATTGCGTAATGGCATCCTTATAGCTTATAGCTGGCATTTAAGGGTGGGGCTTGTAGCTAATTTGAGTTGTGGCTCAATAGGTGAGGTGTATATGCTGTAGTGACTACACTGCGAGAGTCTGGATATCGAGCTGTTGATACCAAAGGTTAGCCTTATACTACTCTTTGTGTAGTAGGCCGCATTAAAATTGGCCATGTGGGTGTGAGCACTATTGAGTGGAAAAAGGGACTCGGTTTATAGTTAGTACACTAGCTGTTGTTTATGTACCGTTTGTAACTTGTATCCAAGAGCTAGTTTGTTGTTACTACAATCCAAGAGGTTTAAGTGTTTCATAATACCCCACTTCCCTTACATTGTACATATATAATTTTCATAAAAATGGTACTTAGAAACAAAGATTCCTGTAAGTAGCTATAAATGGTTTGGTGGTTTCTCATGTAGCTAGTATCATTGATGTAGCGCTGCAGAGTCACTATAAGTAGTTATGATCTTACACTACCCTATTATGGGTAATTCAGAACGTCTGAGGATAATTCGGAACACCCCACTGATCTGCAAAGGTGCTGTACCCGGGTAAATTATGTACATCGCAAACAGTGTGTACCTCGGCACTCGTTCATGGACTGGGAATGAGTTACTGCTGCTCACTTAACAAATACGCATATTTAAATTATAGAGAAAACCACTCCAAATAATTATTAATTGTGTGCATCTGATGTGGTCACTAGGTATCTGCTCATTGGGTTTGTGCACGCAATTCAAGCAATTTCCAGTAGGTGATTTTGGGTTACCCCACTTTATAGCCTCCAACCATTATTACCTCACTCTGAACTGTTTCTACTTCCTGTCATAAGAATGGCTTCTTGTGTATTGCCAATACACCCATTCTTATGACAGGAAGTAGGAAAAGTTCAGAGTGAGGTAATAAGGTTCAGAGGCTGGGGTAACCCAAAATCACCTACTGGAAATTGCTTGAATTGCGTGCACAAATGCATACCCAATGAGCAGATACCTATGGCTAAAATTTGAACAAATTCGCTCAGGCCCGCCCCACGATGCCCAGCATTATCCTTAATACAATAACATGGTATAGTCATAGAGCACACCAAGAGCATAGGAAGCTGTAGTGGAAAACAGGAAATGTATACATAGGCAGCTGTAGACCTTGGCTTCACATTGCATAGCTGCCCTTGCTGCAAACTGTAAGCACTATCATTCAGCCTGAGGTGGTAGTGTTTAGATAGTAATGCAATTGCTGCTCCAATTTCAGGAGTTAGTTGCATTTGGGACACTTCCAAGTCTCCTTAATACAGAGATGTCCTTATTTCAAGGGGATGTGTTACACTTAGCCTTGTCCCCAGGCCATGCATGTCCCTGAAAATAGTGGCCTGGTATCCTTGCTGAAAGTGTCACACGGAAGCATCTCTCTCCTGGCAGTAACTGTGAGCAGCTCGGATGTGGCCCTCTTGGCTTTTCAGTGGCAAGCGGGATCGAAGAGTCGAACTACTGATCACTTTCTAAGCATCTACCTTGCGAAAAGCCACCGCGGCAGGCTTGAAAACCTGTTGCCTTCACATACAACTACGTGATACGGAATGACAGTATCCTAAATTTCCAGAATTCTGGGAAATTAAGCGCACACGCAAACAGTGGATACTAGGCCACTCTTTCGGAGGGGGGGGTGGCCTGAATACGAGGCTAGGGTTCCACTCTATCAATGTTGTTGGGTATACTAATTTCTTCACTCTTCCATCCTCCCCATCCCACACTGGACCTGCAGTGTGTGTGTTTACACTATCACGTGTGTGCATGTGATAGTGTAAACCACCTGAGGTTGTGGTGGTTAGGGTTAGGTAGCTGGTTTCAAATTTCTTTTGAAGGCAGACTTTAAAGATCATTATATTGAGTGCTTTCACCCCCCCCCTTCTTGTGTATTCACTGGGGTAATATCAACTCTCCCCACGAGTGATATTGTAATTTAAACTCAAAATTCTTGCGATGTATTCAACACACCTACATGCTAGCCTCGTTCCCAGGCCCGTGTACACATTTCAGTGTGCGAGCCTGGTACATTTTCTCACGTACGTGACCAGTAGCAAGTGAAATGCGCATGTGACCCTGGGGACGAGGCTACATGTGCTTACATGTATTTGTAGCTGTTACACTGTAGTTTGTCAACACATTTCACTTAGTATTGGGGTAATCGGATGCGTATTTTTAGCTTGGCTGTTTCTTTCCCCTTGGGGGTAGCCTATTCCCAGGCTCCACTCTCTGGAGCCACCCTACTTTGTAGGAAAAATACGGAGCTGAATTTGGAGCGAGGTATGAGGTTTGTTGGGAAGTAGTGGTTGGCATTCTACATACATACTGGTAGTGCAAACTTTGATTTACGAATAGTACGTGTCAATTAAGACAATTGGCCTATTCTTCAACACCACGGAGTGAGAAATTTCACCGCCACCCATGCTGTTGTGGTTATTATAGCATATTATGAAAGTGGAATGAGACTATTGTAGATGCATGGAGAATTTTTTGTAGTATTGGCGGTGAAGTAAGACTGAATATTACACGTGTGGAAAAACTAGTTATTAATTGATAATTAGCGGTAGTGGAATGTTTATGGTGACATATACTAGCTGAGTGAAATTTCCCCCACGAAATATTTTGTGTTTCCCCCTACTGCAAAATAATTGCCACGCAAAATAATCTGCATCTACAGTACCAGACTCCACTCTTTAGCTTTAAGTGAAAAAAAGGGAAGTGCATGGAGTATGGGAGCAAGATATAGCCTTGTTCCCTGCATGGCTCTTTGTACTGCAAGCGGCAAAAGCTGGGGTGAAGGCCTGGGAACGAGGCTAAGCAAAATATGTGTGTAGGCTTGTGAGCAGTGTAATTGAATATTGGGAAGGAAAGAAAACTTGCAAGTGTTCTTTCCTCATTGGAGTGGAATGAGTGTTGACTGCAGCCAGGGGAGGCACCTGCCTGTAGTAGGGTACTAGGAGCCAGGGGAGGCACCTACCTGTAGTAGGGTACTAGGAGCCAGGGAAGGCACCTACCTGTAGTACTATTATCATCTGAAGAAGGAAGTGGTGACATAGCGTGGGGTAAAATAACCACATTCCTAGGCAATAGTATATGTTACTATAGTAACATGGTATTCAATTGGTAAGAGAGCATAGGAAGCTCTATATAGAAATACAGGAAATGTGTAAGTATATACTAAATGGCCTAGAGCATGGGCTCTAAGCTATTCATATTGCTTTGGAGAAATATTACTTTTCGATTTAAAAAATGTGCTTGGGGAAGACCTAGTTACAACCCTAAGATCAAAGTTAAGTCATGGAAGCCTTGGATTGATGCTACATGTACATGTATATAGAGCAAGTAATCTGGACAAGTGGATGCCATTTTCGAAGGCTTGCAAGTGTTCTTTCCTCATTGGAGTGGAATGAGTGTTAAATTGACTGGTGCCTGGGGAGGCACCTGTCTGCCAGTAGGGTACTAGGAGTAAGGACTGTTATCATCAAGTGGTGACATAGTTACAACCCTATGGTCAAAGGTAGGTCATGGAAGCCTGGGATTGATGCTGCATGTATATAGAGCATGTGATCTGGACAAGTGGATGCCATTTTCGAAGGCTTGCTCAGGGTGTGCATGGAGCCTGGGAACAAGGCTATACACGTATGTCTTAAATAGATTCTTGATTGGTACTGAGCTGGGGGGGGGGGGGTAGTACATTTTGGGGAGAAGATGAGACATTTGTCCCCTCCATACATGTACATGTACATGTATGTAATGTACTGCTTGAGTGAGATAGGGGAAGTCTCTAAGGAATTAACAGTGTCATTTTCAGTCAAGGAAAGCAAGCTTATGACAATGTAGTTCAGGCCACACCAGATTTTAGCTCACAACTGTGTCACATTTATCCAGCTTTGAAACTGGGCTGGTTCCCACCCAGCCTTATTTTCAGACCTCCACCCCGTTTTTTTGTTATTGGCAATAACTCGCAATCTGTAACATGCATGTGCTGAGAAGGCCTAAGAATAAGGCTAATCCTCAACCTCTACAGACAAATCCTATAGTTCTAACACTGCTTATCAGTTTCACTAAAATAGCTATCTGAAACATGAAGGTGGGACTTCTCAGTTGGCTCTTGCATAACAAGAAAGGCTCTCTGAATGTCAACTTTAGTTCGGAAGAAATTTTGCTTTCTCTAGTCTTCAGAGCGAAAGTGAAGCTAATGTAAGAACACCTGCTATTTTATAGCCGTGACATGCGAGGCTATAGAATAGCAGGTAATCTCACATTAACTTCACTTTCGCCCTTAGGAAGACTACAGCATCTAGTCGAAACATCAGCAAATTTTCAGAGAGCCTTTCTTTGTTATCTGAAACATGATTATTTTTGCTCTGGGAACGAGAGTAGCCATTGTCTATTTCATTAGCTACATGCGTCATATTGTGTGTGTTAACCAGCACTTTAGGAGTGGTGTAATAATTATCCTCGTCCCAAGGCTGCATCCCCCCCCCCCCCTGAAAAATAATATTTGAACACATGCCGTATATACTGTACGTAGCTACATTGCTGCTGTTTTGTTGTTTTTTTCACAGGCTGTCTTAAACCGGGTCCCCTGCATTCATTGGGAGAATGGAAAGGGTAAGACTTCATTGTACGCATGCATGGAGTTGCTAGGAGTAATCCTTCCCTAGCCTCGTTCCCAGGCTCTCCCGACTCAGTGATGCGGACCGTTGACTCAATGATGCGATGCAGAACGGAACGGTCTGCATCTTTGAGTCCAGAGAGCCTGGAAATGAGGCTAATCCCCCCCCTGCAGTTTAATTTACGCAGTTTAATGCTGATTGGTGAGTGGAGTTTGGGAATGGATATTAACGCACCTTTGTAAAGCCTTGTTCATCAAGCAGTGTTAAACTATTTTGGAGAGTGGAGCCTGCATGGGGATGGGTCTTTTAGAGCTGTGATTGACAGTCGAAGCTTAGCTACATTTACAGGTTGAATCTGCTTTTTTCTTCGCTTTTGTTTTGCCACATGTTTGCATTGAGCTTCCGAAGACAAAATTGTTATGAACGCTGTATATCATGTTGCCGATATTGGTTAATGAAGCGATTATTTCACTTTTGCAGCCCCAGGGCACTGGGAAAGTGTCCGACTTTGTCCAGAACTACGAGAGGACGTACAGCGGTGGTCAGCAGTCCTCAGAAACTAGCACATCGGTCAGTAAATTCTCATCAGAGGTTGGGCAAGGTTGAATTAATATAGTTGAGGTGCTGTGTAGTCTAGCCTCGTTCCCAGTCCCAACTCCCAGCTTTTTTTTCCGCATGTTATAAAAAAAACGCTTTTTTACAACGTGAGAAAAAAGCTGGGAGTGGAGGCTGGGAACGAGGCTAGTGTAGTCATGTTAGTGGTATATACATGTACAAGTGTACGAATTAGGTAATTAGGGTTTTCACAGTACCACCCACGGACCAGACATGCCAAGAGGTACCTTTCGTCCCTTATTTATAATGCAGTGGGACTCATCAGTTGGCAACCGCAACTCTACCAGGTACATGTAACAGGCTACCATAGCAGTCCCTGCTAACGAGATGAAACAATAGTTAACAGGACACCATAGTAGGCAGGTTTAGCAGCTACATAAAGCTTGCCACTGCTCCTCTGTTCAGGAGCTCCAGTGGCTCAGTGGGTAAGAGCATGACTAGTGATTAGAAGGTCTTGGGTTCAATTCCCAGCTGGGCTCCAATTTTTTGGACTTTCTTACATAACTTATATATGTAACTGAGTTAAGCAGGACATTACACAGAAACACTGGCACCCTTGTATGGCTCCCAATGGCATTTTACATTGTATCTCTCTTAAATTCCAGCACAAAATCCTGTCAGCTGCCGGGAATGGTAATTTCGTGGCAGTGAAAAAGCTCCTGCATAGTGGAATACATCCCGACGTCAAGCATCCAGTAAGTGATAAAGACGTGTAGTCCCAGGGTACGTATACGGTATGGTATGGTATGTGTACGTAACTGCACAAGACTGTATACTCACCTTTGCCTTCAACATTGTTTGACTACCATGCAAAGTCGTTATTAATGGGCCTACATGTACATGTAACTCTCACCGTAATGTTCTCACATGCTGCAAGAATGTTATGAGAGATATGATCCTTAAATTGCATGTCTGTGTAGTACATTCATATAATTTTATGTAACTGCATGATGCATTATAGCATCCATATCCCTTTCAATACAGTTTGGGTATACAGCCCTACACAGTGCAAGCGAAGAAGGACACGTCCACATCATTGAGTTGTTACTTGATGTGAAGGCGGATCCCAACATAGTTGATTTGGTAAGTAAGTACCAGTGCATTGTACCCCAATTACAGCTAGCATACCCTGGCCTTGTTCCCATGTATAGGCCCATGTGTATGTTTCATTTTAGCAAGCTATGGGTCTGGTACATTTTCTTACATGTACGTACGTGTGTGATGCATGGCGTAGTCTTGAGCGTTCCCAGGCCTCCCCGCTCCATGTGTGTTATATAATGCTGGGTGGAGGCCTAGTGGGAACGAGGCTAGTAAAAGGGTTAATTTTTTCTTTCCACTACGGCAGCAACACGAGTGTATTATGTAAGGAGGGAGTCTATAGTTACATGTATATACATGTAGCCTTTCTGTTTAGTCTCAAACACACTCCTTTCCTTTTTCACACATGTACATGTAGCACAAGGTATCAGCTCTTCACAAGGCAGTAAAAAAGCAGAGACTAGAAGTGGTTCGTGAGCTACTCAAAGGTGGTGCGGATCCTAACCTTCAAGATGAGGTAATGGACACTGGACACGCAATTACAGTATGGATAAAAATACTAGCCGGGTGGGAATTACCTGGCTGAGAGGAATTGTTCCCGATGATGATGTAATTTGCGCCAGAGAGCCCCATGCTAGTGGTTGCCTGCCACTAATTAAGCATGTGGGCGGCTGTGAAGATGCTTGTACACTGAGGGAACTAATGGTTTGGAAAGTTGCACTGAATGGTCTCATTTCCAGACTATGAGATCATATTAATATTGCTCTGATGGTACTGCTGAGTCAGCACTTAATTACGCAGCAATGAAGTCTTTAGCCGTGCAAGAGAGTGTACCACCTACCTACATGTAGTCTCATTCCCACTTTCCACTCTGTAGCTTTTTTGAAGTACGTCATATTCACCGGTAGTGTGCGTTTATGGTTTTGTGGAATGCTGTAATTTAGCCACTCTACACATGTATAGTCAGAAGGATGGTATTCGGTCAAGAAAAGGTTTGGGATGAAAGACAGAGACAGAGGGTGAGTAACAACACGAGAGCTTCCTTTCAAGGCTTGCTAGTTTACACCGCCATGGCCTGGTCTCGTTGGAGGGTCTGGGAATGAGACTGGTACCAATAGCTTTGTTTCAAGTGTCACAACTTGTACTCATAGACGATTAAGTTTGTTCCAGATCGCTTTACGCTTTTCGCTCTCTTTTGCCAGTCTGCTGTCTCTCATACAAGTATTCACAGTATACAACCTGATATGTGTGGAGTGCCTGAATCAGAGCATTCCACAAAACCACACACACTTCCTGAAAAAACATGTTCACTTCATTCATTAAATCACCCAGGCTATCTCTGCACGTTTTTGTTTTTATGAAAAAAGATAACTGTGGAGTGGAGGCTGGGAATCAAGCTTCAGTACAACTGCATATTTTTGCCCACTCTACAGTTCCAATTAGCTTTGAACCGACCTTTGCTGAGCTCATGCTGCCTCTACATACGTACATATTATTGTGCTGACATAGTTAAATGTAGTCATAGAGTAATGTATGACGTACATACTTTTTCTTTTACAGAATGGCCAGACGGCTCTTCACCATGCTATTACCGTGGACTGTGCAAGTATAGTGGAGTGTCTGGTCAAAGCTGGGGCTGACACTGAATTGAGGAACTTGGTACGTATATCAGTGTAACTACATGTACATTGCATGACCTGATTCAAGGGTGCTGATGACTGACTCGGACTGGGTTGGTTGGAGGACCCCCCTCTCTCCCACCCTAGGCTCCCCAATATTACAATACAGGGAGCAGAGGGAGGAGGGTCTTGAAAAATTCCCTCACTATAATTCTCTCTTCTTTCCTCTTCCCACTACAAAGCTCATTTCTTAAACAGTTCACCACACTTTCATGTAGCTAATAATATTATGGTTTTGCATTGCCTTTAAAAGTACATGTACATGTATATTAGCCTCGTCCCCAGGCCACACACCCTGATGAATATTTTCATGGGGCGTGTCCTATGCGTGGCCTATAGTGATGAGAGGGTTAAATTTTACACACTTGTGTGGGGACAATGCTTTGCCAGAAGAGAGTTTTTTTGTTCTCTGAGTTTGTTAGTTGAGGTACTCTGAGGTACATACATGTATACGTAGCCTTCTGGGGCCCAAATGGTCAGAGAGCCTTTCAAATGAATACTTGAAATTCTTGGGGAAGGGATTCCATGATATATGTACATGTACATCCGTGTACATGCACTCCCCTGAGCTGAAAAACTTATGACATGCCATGACGGGTCATATTGCAGGTCATATAGCTAGTTTTAATCAGTCAGTTAACAATTTTTGCTGGCAGTAACAACTGAATGCCCAAAATTACATCACACGTGTGCTGTCTCCATGTGCCAAAATAAAAGGCGTACTAAAAGCACTAATGTAGCGTTTGACTGTTTCTTCTCTTACCACGTCAAAGAAGCAACAGACGTTTGCTTGAAGACTACATGTGTACGGAACCTGCTTATCACTACTTATAGTTGCATGCTGTACTGTATGTAATGTAATGTATTCGTGCAAGGGAGCAGTCCATACTGAATGCTGTATTAAGCCATAGTGATGTATTCTTGTTGCACATAGAGTCAGCACACGCCTGTCATGATGGCTGTGAAAGAAAGGCGATTTGGGGCTTCAAAGCCACTGATGGACTCTGGAGCTTGCTTGAATGTTTCTTATTCGGTGGGTATTGACTGTCTGCTAATAGTTACGTTATTATGTGTGTACAAGGCTATATCCCACTAGCCTCATTCCCAGGCTCTTGCGTGGGCGAAGTAAACTCCCCATGCCAACTGGACCGCTGTAGGTCCTGTGGCAGTGTTTTATAATGCTCACTGGGTCAATGTTTGTAGTTACGGATTATACATGTGTATCATGCCTCAGCATGCATCACTTATTGCAAATATATAGCAGCACTACTAACCAGATGCACTGTGGGTATGTGTGTATGTGTGTATGTATGTATGTATGTATGTATGTATGTATGTATTTATGTATGTATGTATGTATGTATGTATGTGTGTATGCATGTATGTATGTATGTGCACGTACTCATTTTTTTGTCTTGTCTGCATTCCATTCTCACTGACTCAGAATGGAAGCACGCTCCTCCAGCATGCTATAATCACTGGACAAGATGACATTGCTGTCCACCTCCTGGCTGCAGGGGCCGACCCAGACATGAAAGACAGAGTGAGTTCGGAACTTAGGCAAAATAAAGCACTGTTCGTGTAATGTTGAGAGACTGCTTTTCACCTTAGAGGGACATTTTAGTTTAATTTTAAAGATCGACTGGAGTAAGTAATGGATATTCGGACGACAGCTATAATCGGACGCGCTAGCCACTCTAGCTATGATCGGACAGTGGATTTTGTATTTCTTTGCCGTAGACGCCCTAAAATACCTGCTAACACGACGGTACAGCTATCAGTGAATTGTACAGGTCCTTAGCAGCATAACGGTACAAGTTCAATGTTTATACGTTGCATGGTTCTTGAGATAGAGCTGTTGGTCTAAAAAGTTCAGCATCATCATTGAATATGATACTGAAGTTTTTAATGGATGGAAACAGGCAAAACAGCTCTATCTTTGGAATGCCACATCGTGTAAACATCAGACTTGCACCGTTATGCTGCTAATGACCTATACAATACACTGATAGTCGTATCATCGTGCTAGCAGGTATTTTAGGGTGTCTACGGCAAAAAAATACAAAATCTACTGTCCAATCGTAGATAGAGTGACCCTGCTTCACATTCAGCAACACCCCTCAGTGTTCGAGGCAGTTACAACTACGAAAAGTTGGCATGCAGCAGCAGGGTCGTGGAGCTTCCCAATACTGTAGAAATTTTACCGACAGTCTTTAAAGAAGAGACAGGGAACGGAGTCCAACAATACATACGATTGTCCGATCTTTGATATATTCGGACTTACTTTTGGAAGGCTATAGCTCCAGTACCAAGCAAGGGAGGAACACCAAACTTGGAACTCAGAGTGTGAAGGGTCTGTAGTATTGATTGAAGCCCCGCCCGCTTCCGTTAATTTATGCTTACGGCGCTAGCGCGTCTGATTATACCTGTCGTCCGAATATCCATTACTTACTCTACACACGGAAATGCAATAAAAGTACATTTCATCCACAGTAGTGACTGCTTTTTTCGATTGAGCACTTTTTCATCTACATGTACATGTAGTTCGTAGCTCATAAAGTGCAATCTGCCGGCAGTTCTTAATGTTCTCACTATGCCAATTGTATTATGGTAACAAAAAATCTCAGACCTGGTTCATTAATATACACATTAATGATTTATCTATAAATACTGCATTCAAATTTGACTCAATCTCAGCAAGAATTAGGTTCAGGGAAAAATCAGACTGACGCAACAAATTTCAAGAGTTCATGAGCAGTGATGTCATTGTGATGTCATTGCATGGTCTATTGTTTCTGAGGTATTACGTATGAGTTATCCCCTTGGTAGTCTTGGTAGTAGGTTACTTCTTTTCTAGTTGGAGGGAAGGCATAATGCTACCAATCCAGCATGATTATCAACTACGTCAGTCATGTGCATAACTATACGTTCTGTCTTTATGTAATGTTCAAAATGTAGGAGAATGTGACTGCACTGATAGTAGCTGCTAAGATGGGTAACCTGGACATTGTCAGCAAGCTCATTGAACATGGAGCCTGTTTGGACAGCACTGATAAGGTTTGTTTTTGAGTATGTAATTTATAGTTGCTGACCTTTGTTTTGAGAGTTAACCACTCTTTTATACAGCAATCAGCAAGTGTGTGTATTGGGGAGAGGGGCCGGTGTGGACTAAAAGCATTATTTTGTGAATAAAGAAGTCACTCGTAAAGCTATATTTTCACTGACCTTAGGCTCACCAAATTACGATTCCATTACTTGTAAAATATGTCCACAATGGCTTGTGTAACTAGGATTTTGTATGACATTTTTTATAGAGGGGAGATACTGCGCTGGTGTTTTCTGCTCAAAGAGGTCATATGCACATCTTCAGCAAACTTGTTGAGTGTGGTGCTAGTCTTGACATCGTCAGCAAGCAAATTCAGGTACGAAATTTAACATCATTTATGTATCAGATCTCTAAATGGCTTCTATATCCATTGAAACCAAGACTATCATAGCATCTCCCTCTTACTAACCTTTCTATTCAAGTACTGTACATTGCATGATGTTTTGCTAGTTGAGTGGGTTCTGATGACAGACCTATTATGCTTGCCTGATC
Source organism: Phakellia ventilabrum (assembly GCA_963921505.1). Lineage (NCBI taxonomy): Eukaryota > Metazoa > Porifera > Demospongiae > Axinellida > Axinellidae > Phakellia > Phakellia ventilabrum. The sequence goes on from OY997382.1 coordinate 4,100,086, forward strand.
AAACGCCCTCCCAAGTCACTACTGTAACATTGGTGACAGGTTATTACATGAACATGTAAAAGACATTGGCATACTGGCTTCATTGATCTGCCCATGCATCATGCAATAGTAATAAATTATTTGATATGTACTTGGTAGTGTATAAAATCTGATAATAAAACAAGTTTAATATTTCCTCCATGGAGTGTATTCATGTACAGTATTAGTACAAATAGTTGTGCTATACATGTATATTTAATTTCCTATTATTATAGGATATTTTGGTAAATGCTGTGAGAGGTGGTGCAGTGGACATAGTGAATGGGATTGCTCGTTCTGGAGTGAATTTGGACATTGTTGAAGTGGTAAGTACATGTGCTATATAGTCTAATGTAAACAGATTGCATGCTAATGGAAATGGAAATTCTTAGATCTGGCCAATCGGTTTGAATATGAACATGTGACCTGTGCATAACAAGTTACATGTAGAGATCTTGCTTTGAGCTTGGCTTGTGAGAATATTAAACGTACAAGCTACGGTATCCCACAATGGACCCTCATGCACATGCGGGTCATGTGATAGCTATTGAATCTGCTCTGCTCTTGTACAATGATGAATGTATTGCATGGCTTCCCCTTTTTCTGCTGTTGTGAACATCACTAGGCCGATCATGACCTACTACTCCATATTATGCACTTGCTCAGGCTCGCCACACAATGTCCTGCATTACCCTGGTAATTATGTTTGTATTTTACTGTCTACTACATGTAGTACGTGTAACCAGCAGTGCTTACAGTTATGCCTTGAGCTTTATGTGTAGCTACTAGATCTAGAGCAATTCATGATAACTAAGGACTATATTTTTAGCTACTATATTTTATCCTCAGGATGGGGAGACAGTCCTCATGAAGGCGGTGAGGAGGAAACATGTCGAAATCTCCATCAAACTGATTGACTGTGGAGCCAATGTAACTGCAGTCCATCTGGTTAGTATACAAGTCATTGATCTGTACCACATACATGTACGTAAGCAGTACCCCGACCGAAATTGTTCAATGATTTTCGTGCGAACGCATGCGTGTTGCGCGCAAACTCACGCAATAACAGCTAGGTTTTTGCGCGCGTTCTCACGAAATCGCGCAAAACTGCGTCAATTTGCACGCGAAATACGGCGAGAACTGCAGTCTCACTTCAGCGCTGGCATGGCAAAATCTATTTGCACCTTCGGGAAGAAAGGCAGCCGGTGCTAGCAAAGCCTTACCGCGTAGAATCTTGCACGTTTTCGAGTAGTTCTCGCCAAACTGCGCGTACGCGAACAGTCGGAATTTCACGCGAAATCGTGCGATTAGCCGCGTTCCTGCGCGAAGATACGCGATCTCGTGAGTTCGCACGAGATTCGCGCTCTCGCATACTTTCTCGCGCAAATGCAATCAACAATTTCGGTCGGGGTTATATGAGAATTATTACTGCCCCATTTGAATAATACTGTAGAACTGAGACAACACATTGAAACACATGTCTAATCAATATTAATCCTTGCAGTATATATAAGCAGTAAGTATGCTGGAATTTTTGTGCTTAGCAATAGTACATGTAGTAGTACCATTGATATACATACATGCAGTGAACAACTAGCCGTACAGAAACTGTGGCTTCATTTGTGTAGCTAATTCTGTGTATACGAGCCTGGTAATGGTTTCCAAAGGCATCCTTCCCAGGAACACGGCTGCACTGTAGTTGACTTACACCTAGCATGCAGATTTAAAGGAAAAGTTAGTTCTACTGTACAATATACCCTTTCAGCACCAGTATGAAAGACATTTTTTATCAAATCTCGCCGTGTAGGGGTGATTTTAACTCTGCATGCTAATACAAAAAATGGCGTATTAAGCCAAGCAGCGCTTGCTAATTACCACGCCTTCCCTATCACGTGATATTATTAATCTCATTAGCGATTCTAAAAATGAAAACACTTTATTGTGAATATATATTTGTATATAAGTCCCAAGTCAATAGCTGCTTCTTAGTGATTATTACTGCCATGCAAATAATCATGACAAATGTGGCCTTACAGCAGCGACCCAGCCCTTAATGGTGTATTGAATGAACGTTTCTCCAGCTGATATTCCTCATATCATGTCTCGCTATTAAAGTTGCGATCAGTTTTCACCAGCATAGATAGATAGATAGATAGATAGATAGATAGATAGATAGATAGATAGATAGATAGATAGATAGATAGATAGCTAATATTTTAATTTGTGAACAGGAATGCTGTATCTACATAAACTGTAGGTTTTCATACAGGTCCTGCATGAAAGTAAAATGTAAAAGTAAAAAGGCAAGGAATACAAATAAGGCATGGTACATGCATGAAAAAATAAAGCATGGTACATACATGTACATGTGAGAAATTTACACTAGGGACACCTCCAGACTGAATCTCGCATAAAAAGCCTGTATAAAATATGTATACACTTGTGAGGTTATGTCTACTCCACTAAACAAGTTACCGTATAGCGGGTTATTTTCGTGGGGTGCCAATTTTCGTTATTTTCGTGGTCAACCGACGAGTCACGAAATTTTCCACCCACGAATTTTACGATCGGGTACATAGCTATGCTGTGCAAAGTCGAGCAGACTAGGCCCTAAATTGACTTTCACTACAGCTCTCTATAGTACCTGTGTCCTGTTGACAATGCCCTGGATCCACAGGGTCCTCTGTCACAAGCCGCCACAGGGTCCTCTGTCATGAGCCGCCCTTCATGTGTGATTGAAAAAAGCAGAGGCGATATTAAACGAAAAAGCGAGGTCCGTACCTCTCCATTACCACGGCGTTATGGTAGTTCTTCTCCCATACTGGCTCCCATATGCCTTTACAGACTTGGTAGCCTCTCATGCACGACTCAATGCTGAAGCGCTCCAACTCTCTCGTACAAAATCGAACCACGTGTACTAAGTCAAAGTGCATATTATTATTACGTCATCGCGTATTCGCGATCGAATCGCCACGAAATTTAGAACCACGAAAATTATTTCTAACGACCTCTCGAGCTTTTCACGAAAATTTGCACCCACAGAAATAACCCGCTATACGGTATATATGTACCATGGGTTTCTACTGTACATGGGGTTTGTACCCTGAGTGCAGTTTTATGAATACATAAAACTGCACGAAGGCCCATGTACAGTAGAAACCCATGGTACAGATGACTTGTGCCAGAGCGCACATTGTGCTTTGAATATGTTTTTGTAGATAATTAATTTCCCAGTTATGAGAAGAAACCTCAGTAGCCTAGCAACCCTCATGTACCCTGGCTTCAAAGGTTCTGCTTCTTTACATGGGAATTGTGCACTGTGGCGGCGCCTTTCATACGCCCACGCACTATGGTACAATTTACTTTAAATGTTAAAGGAACTGTCCATGCCTAGGCCTATTGGGCATGAAATACATAATTATACAGGGAGTATTATTGCCATGCCTACTATAATCGCTAATGGTATTTTCCGGGAAAAGTCTCTTCCTAACACAATAATATTGTACTCTTACAATTTAATAGGATGGAGAAACCATTCTCATGAAAGCTGTGGTCTCTGATGCTCTGAGAATTGTCACTAAGGTCATTCATTCTGGAGCCGATGTCAATGCTACAGACAAGGTGAAACACATGCACAAACTATGCAGTAAATATTAAAACCGGTGATTCTTATTCAGACAAGTTAATTATCATGAATCTATCAGCCAGACCTTGGGAGTGTATTGAAATGTCATATTTTAACAACCAGTACAGCAATTCTAAGCAAAATATAGGTACGTACTAACCATCAGGTAACACCAATCTGTAGCTCTGCCTGTTTCTGAGATATGCAGCTCAGTAAGTGGGCTTCGAAGAGGTGTGTCTCCGAAACACTGCAGTGAGCGATATACATTGTAAATGAAAGGTCGGTGTTGTTTTTTTCCGGGTGACATAGCTGTGCAGCAATGATCCATAAATGAAGCCTTTTTGAAGGGAGATATGGAGATATTGGGTGGAGTCCATGGCATGCTCGATTGCAGGTACTCGTAAAACCTTGTGGGGAAAATGCCAGGTTTTTGTAAAACTGGTCTCATGTTATGACCGGCAGTGATAGTATATCTAACCCATCTTGTAATATATTTTATTTTGTCTTCAGATTGGAGAGACTGCTCTCATGAAGGCTGTGAGCGGGAGAAACGTCAGAATCACCACAAAGCTAATTGACTCTGGGGCCAATGTACATGCAATATATCCGGTTAGTATGAGTTGTTGAACTGGGCTTTGCATTGGTGTAAGGCAGTGCAATGATCATTTAGTACTACACAATTGTATACATGCACATAATTTTTACAGGGTCATACTCTGCTTTGCGTAAGCCCTGTTTTCTAGCACTATCATGCTGTAATTGACAACTTGGCAACTCTTTGCTGATTGTAAATGGAAATAGTATACATGTATACTGAATTGTAGCTATTCAGTGAAATGTGCCGCAAATAGATGCATGTTCATTTTCTATTACTGCTAATTGAACTCAAGCGCAACTTGTAACCATAAACCATGATTATGTTATACAAATCTCCGGTTATAGCTGCAGCATGTACTTATTGTCAGCTAGTAGCTACTAGCTATAATACTTGGAGCTACTGCTATGAACTACTCATTTGAGCATCGCCGAGGCAGAGCATATAATATGCTCTGCCTCGGTGATGCTCAAATCCTGACTGGAGATGAAGAATGGGCTACCAATGCAAATTTCTATGGAAGACATACATATGCAAACAGATTGTGCAAAACGTCAGTGTTGACATACTACAGTGTGGAGAACAGTAGAGAGCACTGTGTCTGCAACTTTTTTGCATGTGCAAAATTTCTTTCTTATTCAAGGACTGTGTGTTGGCTCACTGTCCTTCTTATTCAAGGACTGCATATCGGCCACTGCCCTTCTTATTCAAGGACTATATATCAGCCACTATCCTTCTTATTCAAGGACTGCAAATCGGCCAGTCCTTCTTATTCAAGGACTGCCTATGTACATGTAAAGATGTGTACTACTCATGTTCATACCAATCTGGCTTTTATAGGATGGAGAAAGTATTCTCATGAAAGCTGTGACCTCTGGTCTTCTGGAGATTGTCACTAAACTAATTGATTCTGGAGCTGATGTCAATACTGCCAACAAGGTGAAGTATGCTGTGCAATTACAGATTAAGTGTATGGAGGTAGTAGTCATCATTTAGTATTTTCTTACTGGTGTCCCATGCCAGTATGTTTGTGTTCCCTTATAGGAAAGAGCATATGTGGTTCGTTATACATGTACAAAAATGTGCTCTTACAATTATTAGGATGGAGAAACCATTCTCATGAAAGCTGTAACCTCTGATGTTTTGAGGATCATCACTAAGGTCATTGATTCTGGAGCCAATGTCAATGCTACTGACAAGGTGAAGCTATGTACATGTATAAGCTATGCAGTTAAAAATGAGTATGTAAAGCAAGCACCTGGCTGGTTCTAGGTCCCGGATTAATACATTAAAAGTAAATCTGCCTTATTAAAATTATCGAGTGTACATACTAAAGTCCTCAAAATTCTTTCCCAATAGTTTTTTTAAATTCTACCATAAAGGTATTTCTAATGCTATCATAATACAGGACACACCCAGAGCACATGTACCACACCCTCACATTCATTCCCACATCATTTACACTGCTGATCATTGTTTTACCCCTATCTCTTCCTAACTCTTCATTCAGATCATTAGATGTAAATTGTACTATTTTTCCATTTTGTTCACAGATTGGACAAAGTGCTCTCATGAAGGCAATGCTAAAGAGGAATATTGGTGTCATCACTAAGCTGCTCAACTCTGGGAGCAACGTAAAAGGAGTGTACTCGGTTAGTGTGATCATTATTTGTATCCTAATATTTTGAATATTACCTCAGTATTAGTACCTGGTAGTATGTAAAATTTATTCATTGATTATGTAGTTTTCAAATTTATTTACTAACTGAATGCAAGTCATGCATTTATGGCTCCCTCAGTTTTTCCAACTGAAGAATTGTTTTACCGATAGAGATGTTCATTGACAGAACAAAGCATGAAAGAAGTGTTTAGTAACAAGCCAGTGGATGGTTTATCTCTTCAACTCGCTTCCAAACATTAGCAGTAGGGATCCAAAAGTGTCTTCCCGTAAGCACTGCTCTGGTTTAATGACCTGTCAACTATACTTAGCCTAGCAAAAGCATGGCAGCCATTCTTTAGACCCATGTGCAGAGAATCAAATTATAGGAGCTTGGGAAATTACTAAGAGACTATGAAATCGTCTAGTAACTTCCATGCTCTGCCCTACGTAAATATTCACACAGCAACACGTCTGCTTGCCCCACCTACTTTATATGGCAGTGTGATTAATGCAAAGTACCATTATGTCCCCAACTTGGCAGTGTATCTGAGTTAATGATTGTACTATTTGTACTCTTATCCCTTAATAGGATGGAACAGCCGTTCTGACGCATGCTATAGCTTCTGGTATTCTGTCAGAGGATGTCATTGCTAAGATCATTGAAGATTCAGGAGCTATTGTTATCAATGCTGCTGACAAGGTGGAGTATATGCTAGTCCATGCTAGTGATGTATGCCTATGTACAGTAGTTGTCAAAAAGTTCCCATTCCATTTGCTTGCAACGGCCGCTGTATGTTGATACCATTTCCATTTTCATACCTATTACCGTAATACCACACTTTTTTTATTGCAATAAAGGATTGACAATAAACAAACTTTGTAGCATTGCCGATAGTGAAATGCTGCTTGCTTGCTAGGTATGTGCAGATGTAGCTGCACACAGGTACATGTTTTTGTAGTACGTAGCTGCTTGTCAATAGGCCAGCTAGTCTAGATTGCATATTGTACAGTTTGCAACTTACTTTACCATGCATAACACATAACGCAGCAGGTACCTTATTGCTGTCCTCTAGCTGGTAAATCCCTCTTTGATCTGAAAATTGCATGAGTACTGAACTGACTATGCATTAGAAATGGCGTGCGTGAAGCCTAGCTTACCCAGTCGTTTATTTTTAGTATTTTCTTGTTCGACGTGGAGAAGCTAGTGAAGTATCCCAAGGAAGCGTTGAGTGCTCCCAAATCTATAAGCCACATCCAGCCTACCTGTCAATTAAAAGTGGAAATGAAGAACGCCTATAAAACTAGAAGTATAAAAATGTTGGTTTTAGGGACTGTTTCTATGCTGTCTTTGGTGCTTGGCTAATTATGTTGTCCAACATAATACACCGATTGATAGGAGAAGACTGGTGTCCAATCTTCTCAGTTGGAAACAGCCTGTAGACTTTGTTTGAGATGCTGTCAGCTAGCTAATTAAATAGTGTGTATAATACTTTGATATTATCAATCCCAGTAGAGTAAGTAATGAATACTCGGACGACAGGTATAATCGGACGCGCTTGCGCCGTACACATAAATAACAGGAAGTGGGTGGGGGCTTTTATTGATACTACAGACCCTTCGCACTCTGAGTTCCTTGTTCCTCTGTTGCGTGGTTTTGGAGCTATAGCCTTCCAAAAGTAAGTCCGAATATATCAAAGATCGGACAATCGTATGTATTGTCGGACTCCGTTCCCTGTCTCTTCTTTAAAGCAACTGTCGGTAAAATTTCTGCAGCATTTGGAAGCTCCATGACCCTGCTGCTGCACGCTGACGTTTCGTAGCTGTAACTGCCTCGAACACTGAGGGGCGTTGCTGAATGTGGAGCAGGGTCACTCTATCCATGATCGGACTGTGAATTTCGTGTTTTTTTTGCCGCAGACGCCCTAAGACACCTGCTAGCATGACGATACGGCTATCAGTGGATTGTACAGGTCTTTAGCAGCATAACGGTGCAACTCCGATGTTCATACGTTGCATGGTTCTCGAGATAGAGCTGTTCGTCTAAAAACTTCGGCATCATCTTCATTGAATTTGATACTAAAGTTTTTGATGGATGGAAGCAAGAAAAACAGCTCTATCTTTGGAATGCCACATCGTATAAACATCAGACTTGCACCGTTATGCTGCTAAGGACCTATATAATCCACTGATAGCTGTATCATCATGCTAGCAGGTATTTTGTGGCGCCTACGGCAAAAAAAACAACGAAATTCACTGCCCGATCGTACATGGAATGACCCTACTTCACATTCAGCAACACCCCTCAGTGCTCGAGGCAGTTACAACTATGAAAAGTTGGCGTGCAGCAGCAGGTTCGAGTAGCTTTCCAATGCTGCGGAAATTTTACCGACAGTTGCTTTAAAGAACAAACAGGGAACCGAGTCCGACAATACATACGATTGTCCGATCTTTGATATATTCGGACTTACTTTTGGAAGGCTATAGCTCCAGAACCAAGCAACAGAGGAACATCAAACTTGGAGCTCAGAGTGCGAAGGGTCTGTAGTATCGATCAAAGGCCCCATCCACTTCCGGTAATTTATGCATACGGCGCTAGCGCGTCCGATTATACCTGTCGTCCGAATATCCATTATTTACTCTAGTGCATTCTATTTCAGAAATTACTCGTTTTTGCCACTCATAGTGACTCAGGCCCATCCACTCATGTTTTGTAGTATAACATGTGTTACCTTTACCCACTTTCCTGTTGTGATGCTGATGAACATGTGCCACTTTGTTTTTCAAACAGGATGGTTCAACTGCTCTCATGTTAGCTACAATGCGTGGCCAGCTTGAAATTGTCACGAAACTCATCAAGGCTAAAGCTGATGTGCATGCTGCTGACAAGGTATGTACATGTACTATCATAGTTGCTCTAATTATCTGAATGTTCCAAAGACATCATTTTGTTTACACTAATTCTCCAAAGAAAGAGTTCTCAACCTTTCAAGTACTGAATAGTAAAGACTAATTGTACCCAGTATATAATAAGTACAGCTAGCTGCATAGTGAGGGTTTTAGCTGTAATGTCTCTTGCTCGTGCTACCAACTTCTTCCTATGGAGCAAGAGATCTCCAATCAAGAGGGGAGTGCTGCCCCCCTCCAGTTACCTTGCCTTCAATCTTTCCTCCATGAGTCCAGAGTAAGTGGCTGAGTTCTCGATCGCTACATACCACTGCATACTTACTTTCACACCAAGGCAATTGTGCATGTACCATAATCTCCCAAAAGCACGCCCGTGGGCAATAAACTTAAGTGGCTCCTCAAAGAGGGGAATGGGCTTATTTTGAGTGTTTTGATATTTCACTCGAAAATAGGTATAGGTCTAGTATTCTAGTGGTACGCGTGCACATGTAGGATTGCTCAACAACCTGAAAGTTCCCTTGGTCAGCAGCTACTTCCAGAAGTTGGTTTATAGTGTGCTAAGCCATTATGTGCAGACAGTAATACAGCAGGTAGTGACGCATGCATCTCATATCAGCGTCAGCACAAAAATGATTACATAATGGCAGATAACAATAATGCTCGTGAAGCCAGCCTGAATTTGTTAGTCCTCTTTCACAGTAATTCTTCAAGAGCTTACTCTAGACTTATCCACCGTGTGCTGATACAACATACAAATTTAGGTGGGTATGCTTTCGAGCAATAATGACCCTACCCAATAACATTTTGCAAAAGGGGGTGGGCTTATTTTTGGGAGATTACAGTAATAAGAAGTATATATGTAGGCTCCTGTCTTGGTGTAGTAACTTTTACGGCATTGAGTTTTTGTGTTTTCTTTGTTGGAGATATAATATTATAGACATTCCCACTGCATTTTCTACATAGTTTAATTTGAAATTTCTACTTCACACAGCGAGGTCGTACAGCCTTTTTTCTAGCAGCTGCGGGTGGTAATACTGAAATTATGAGTGCTCTTTTGGATGCTGGAGCAAAGATGATGTGTTCCACCAAAGTACGTTTCTTCTCAATTATACATAATTAATGTTGAGGATAGCAGTGTTGAAATGTGTCAAATATACTCAGATATTTCACTCATGTAGCTACATATACTTGCTTACAAAATGTGGCAGTCAGTATACACATGCAATGAAATTATGTTAGATACATACATGCCTTGAACATCGTGCATAATAGTGTTGCTCCGATTCAATTAAATTATGTGTTTAGTCCCTAAGTTTTCATATAGAGATACAGTACGTTATGATTTCTTGATGTAGGGAAAAGGTACACATGATATCTACATATGTAGGAATAGTGCTGTGAAACCTTCCTTTAACTTAAACTTAGTGATTTATCATCTTATACCACTTTGTGGGGCAGTCATTTTGATATTTATTCTTGTATAATTCACGTACATGTAAGACTAACTCTGAATGCTCACTTAATTATGTAATAACCGTTTCAGTAACTCTAGTCAGTATACTACAAGCCCACAAATGCAACAATTAAACGAAGTGTCAATGCACATCCTTCTGGCTGTTTGGTCTGTATGTGATTACCCTTTTACCAATTATAGTTTCACCACCTAACTTGATCTAACTCTGTGCTTTCCAGTATAAGGAGAATGTTCTTGTGAAAGCTGCTTCAACAGGATCACTGGACCTTGTCAGCAAGCTCATTGATTTAGGTGCTGTTGTGAACTTTGCTAATCGGGTGAGTGGCAAGTTTATATTTAGTAGCATGTACAAGAGCCCATAAAAGAATGTTAACTGCCTATTTTACATGTCTGGGATGATGCAATTGGTTCCTGTCACAATGATGTAGTTTGTAGCCACAGCTAGTACATCGAACATGAGATAGAGGGCAAGCTAGGAGGAGATAAGCAGCAAAGGATCACAATGCAGGCACACTAGAGAAGTACCCCAAAAGCCCTACTCTATTACTAAACGGAACATAATGAATGCACTTATATGGTGTGATTCTTCACTGGTGTATTTCTTCAATTATGTACAGTCTTTTTTTACAAATATTTAATTAGCCCCAGACAATGTACAGTCTTAATTCCTTCTGGCACCATGAAAACAAATAATAATGTATGCCTTGCATTTGTAATTGTAGGTATGACAGCATGCAAGTACATAGGGTATGATATAGTAGTCTACCTGATAAAGATCTTTGCAATAATGTATAATGACAAGTAGCAATAAAACTGAAGGGTGTTATTTTTTTTGACAACTAAAGGATGGAATGACGGCTCTAATTGCATCTGCTACCTCTGGTTGTCTGGAGATTGTGGAAATAATCATTGCTGCTGGAGCTCTTCTGGATGTCCGTGAAAAGGTACATAGTCTACGTCTCTACTGGAAATGTTGATTAGAGATCTTTATGTTTGTTATTGCACTGTCATATACTATGAGATTGAGCTCAGACAACAACTATTTACTATAGCGTGTATATACTGTAGCTATGAGTCTGTCAGACTGTCACCTTTTCTTACACTATAACAGGATGGAAATACTGCCCTGATAATGGCTGTTTCAAGAGGCCATGTTGACATTGTTGCCAAGCTCACTGAGGCTGGAGCCAACGTGGATCTTCCTAACAAGGTAATAATACTGTATAGCAAAAACTATTCCTCAGCTGTGGTCAACCAAGAAAATGTAATTGGAAAAGCGGGGGGAAACATGTTGATAGACCATGTGCAGTACTATCACGTAGCCTCATTCCTAGGCCACACACCCTTAAAATTAGCGGCCTGGTAGCCACTGACAGGACTGCCATGTTTGTAATTAAATTTTATTCAAATAGATGGAGTCTACTGCTCTGATGGTGGCTATCTCTTCAGAAAAGTGTGTGGATATAGTTGGCATTTTAATTGAAGCTGGAGCAAATGTGAACATTACTGGAAAGGTCAGTTTCAACTATATATACCACACATACATGTGTTACTCAGGTAAGTGTGAGTGAGCTCCACACTGTTGTTCAATGTCACGTTTTGTCTGTATGTATGTATGTCCATATGGTCCATTGCATACGGCATAGAGTAAGAACTGGATATTCGGACAACAGGTACAATCAGACGTGCTAGTGCCATATGTATAAATTGCTGGGAGTGGGTGGGACCTTCGATTGATACTACAGACCCTTCGCACTCTGAATTCCAAGTTTGGTGACACTCCGTTGCTTGGTTCTGGAGCTATAGCCTGAATGTATCAATGATTGGGCAGTTGTATGTATTCTTGGACTCCATTATTTGTCTCTTCTCTGAAGCAACATGTCAGTGAGATTATATGACAAAGAGCATTACAAAAGTATTATTGTAGCTATTTTTCCAAAATTCAATTATAATTTGGTGATCATATTTTATTATGATCCTGTATAATTATTCCTTAACTGCCAAGTATTGATTTGCATGCTTTGCTGTAACTTGTATACCTGAAATAATGTGGACTGTTATTATTCACAAACTAAGGATGGAAATACAGTGCTCATGATGGCTGTTTACCAACAAAATCCAGCTGTTGTTAGTCTACTTATTGGTGCAGGAGCAGATGTGGACATTACAAACAAGGTCAGTTCACAGCCAGCTACTTTACCAGCTGGGCGCGCACAAAGCGCACACCCAGCTGGTAGTAAGTAATTACATTCCCACGTCTGTCTGCGTGTGTGTCTGTGTGTTCGTCCACAATTATCACGTGCGCTAAGTTACGTCATTCCGTTACTATGCCACTATAGCCACAAGCGCATTGAAAGCTACTGGATGTTTGCAGGCTCAATAGGCCAAGCTACGACAAGCTAGATTAGTTTTGTGTTGCCTAGACGGCGAAAGAGTGGTAGGTAACAATGATAATTCTCTTTAGGCAAGTTCTGACCGCTAACTGGAAGCGCACTACGAAATTGCTGTGTCAGCACTTTCGCTGGAAGCTGTGGCTGTGCATGATGAGACTGTCTAGCCAAGCTGATCCATTCTACAGCTGCATTTAGCTTATACTGACCTGTTGCTGAACACAACCTTCAGCTGAATGATTTATGTAAAAAATACCCGGCTGGTTTGAAATATCAGACTTGTTATGTTATAGCTCGAGTCCAAGCCTGATGAGGGAGATATGTGGCAGAGTTTGTTTCATTCCAATTCTGCAATGATTTTCCAAGAATGGTAGTGCTACCGAGGTATGTATCTCAAAAAAGGTGGTAGCTGCAACTTCTAGTGTGGGTTGGTGTTAGTTAAAGTAAAGATTGGTACTGGTATTTGGTTCGATTCGAAAAACTGTAAAAATGTTGTAAAATGCCTTTTTATATTCTCTGATCATATAGTATGGAGAGAGTGCTCTCATCCTGGCAGCTCGAGTAAACAGTCTACCAATTGCTATACAGCTTATTGATGCTGGAGCAAATGTGGACCTTCCCACCAAGGTTTGTGCTGTTTTGACCTACATGTAAACTGATAATTAATTGAGCATTAGCTTCATTTGTATACCATACCTAAGTAATTCTGACCAATCAGCTTACAATATTTGGGTGCAATAACGTGTATTATATCTACATGAAACCCATTCATCCAAATGTCGAGGAAACTATGATAGGGCTGGTTGATAGGGAAGCCTAGAAAGGATGTATGGTGTTTATTTGCGAGCAAATCATTGTAGAGTGATGTGGATTAGCACGGTAATTAAGTTCTACTGCTTTCTGTCGCGATCGGTGGCTAGTTTATTTTGTCAATTATCAGGCAATGAAAGGGGTAATGGATTCGCACTCTATACACTAACTACTTTTGATAGCATCTGTGTTATATACTGAGAACTGAAGTGGTATCAAGCTTCTTTCAGTTATAGACCCTGCCATCCATGCATACCTAAATCAGATTAGCAGACCCTGTAGTAAAGTGACACGTGTGGGCCTAACTATCGAAGATTACATGTATATTCTGTTTTATTTTTTTGTCATATTTTTGGCATATTTAAGCAACAGACATCTTTTAATTGTACTCTCTGCCAACAGCATGGTACAACTGCAGTAGATATAACAACTTCTGGTGAAGTAAAGGAACATCTCATACTGGTATGCCTAATTGTTACTTCCCCTTTCAAGTGTAAGTATGTATGTTAAGGTTACATTAATTAATATTCATGAGATTAATATGGAGCACATATCGACCTCATGAATATAAAGATGAGGTATCTTAGTGATACAATACATATCAACTTGGCGGTGCCTTTGATTTGTATGGCTGCTGTGGTACAAGTAATACAAAAGTGAGGTAGAAACACATATCCAGTCTTTGTGATACTGTAGTGTCTAATAATTCAACCCCCCAATTTATTCAAACACCCACGTTTTCCCAAAATTGAATAAATTAATTTTGATTTATGGTTAATTTTATTTATTAATTGCTGAATATATTTTTCAGGCACGTGAAAGCCGTGCAGAATCTGTGAGGAAGATACAGTTTTCTGATTTAGAGTTTGGAGATGCACTGGGATCTGGTGGATTTGGTACTGTGTACACCGGGTTTTGGAAATCAAGGAATAAGACAGTTGCTATCAAGAAAGTTGCAGGCCTAATCAGACCTGAAGAGGTATACATAGGAAACTTGGCTACTAGCAGGTTTTGAGAGTAGTTATATACAGCTGCCATATGCTCCTTTGAGCAGGGGATTCAGTAGCTCAGTGGGTAAGAGTGTTTTAGTAGCATTCAAAAGGTCCCAGGTACAACCCCAGCTGGGCTCTGATTTTTTGGTGTTTCTTTTACTCCCTTAATGTTTGTGTTTTTTGTGCGAGCTACGTAGATATCCTTAGGAATATATCTCATATTCAGTTACAGTATGTAGATTTATTATTTCAAAAGGCCCTGAGCACCTACAGGATATAATGTTGCTTACCTTTTATTATTACATGCAGGCCATAATCCTCAGTCAAATGCAGCATCCCAACATCATAGAATTGTATGGTGTAAGTACAAAGAAACCTGACTACTTTCTTATCACAGGTGAGCATCATCTCTTATCTGATTGCTGCTGTCTTTTGGAGCATAACAGTATGTTCTCTCGTTTCCTAGAACTTATTTCAAATGGTTCCTTGTCTGATGTGATTTATGAGAAGGAGTATCAGCCTGACTCAGAGAGGAGCCTGAAGTGGGCAAAAGATATTGCCCTTGGTATGTATGCGGTACTGGGGAGGTGATAGTTTAATACTAAATGACTGGCTTGGAATGCTGAAGGTATGAAAGACACGAAAAATTTTATGATCATGAGCAGGACTGATCTTAAGTTTAATATAAGCAATACTTTTTGGACGTTTTTTTTTTAAAGCTAGGATAGAGTGGAATGAGCCACTGAAATTCAGCCACCATGCATGGGTATATTGGCCCATTTGGAAAACAATCACGTGTATTGTTGTGATGTCACTTGGAGGACAAGTGAATGGCAAAACAAAATGGCAAGTTTCTAGTTTTCATGGAGGGTGAACACTCAGCAGAGGGCTTTGTCAAGGTAACAAGTCATGAGAAAGTATACAAATGCCTAGCAGTATGCTAAGCTAGCTGGGAAAGTAAACATACACTACTTAGCCAGATGTACATGCCTGCATTCCATGTTGCAAGCTGCTGCCTTGACAAGGCCCTCCGTTAAGCCTTCAGTCTTTGGAAAAGCCTTTTATATTTGTAGAAAATTGCTGTTTTCTATTTAACTGTCCTCCAAATGACGTCACGAGTAGCACACGTGATAGTTTACGAAATGGGCCATGTCAATGTAGCGCACGTGATGTTTCCGAAATGGGCCATTTCAGACTGTTGCAAGGGGAAGTAAAAACAGCAGCCTCACTCATTCCAGGTAGCCCAGCCCCCCACTACTCCCACACTGATTACCGGTGACGTATGCAGTAGTGTTAACTGCAGGCTGGCTACCAGTTAGTGCAGAAATGTGTTGGCTGTTCCTTTCATTTTCCCTTGCAGCCAACTTAAAATTAATGTTTGCTGAATTTTTAATGGCTTACTCTACGTATGTCTTTGTTGCATATATAATTGTAACTGTTTCCATTTATGCATATCTAGGTGTGAGATACCTTCATCGAAATAAAGTAATTCACAGAGATCTGAAATCCAACAATGGTAATCATGGTTATACTATATTTACATTCCTGTAGAGTCTGATATACAATTTTACTACCATTAGTATTTCAATTGTGTAAATAACAGACTTTATAATTTTCAACCATGTAAATATTAAATTAAATTTCTATGATGCTGAGTTTATAAATTTACCTATAATATCTTCCACACTTAGTTCTGCTTGCTGATGATTGGACAGCAAAGGTACATAATTTCTTTACACCTTGGCAGTATATTATTTATATGGAGCATAAAATATGTGCATAGGTGTTACATATGAGTATACCACAAATTATTGTTTCCTTTTAGCTCTGTGACTTTGGTTCGGCAAAAGAGATTGATCATACCACGGTTCAGACACTAACTGGAACTCTCTTTTGGATGGCTCCAGAGGTATTTATTATCACAGTTCAATTTTAGTTGTTAATGTTTTCTAAGAAGAATTATATCCTTGATTCTTTTTTGTGCCACTTTAGCAAGTTCCGGCATTTGTATGTTCCCATAGTAGTAGCAGTAGTACTACCATATATTCACAACACCAAAATTTCAGTTAGCCTTCCTTCTAAGTGATGTAGCTACATATAAGTATACCTATATATTACAAATTCATTCAGTAGTCACAAGCTAGCTTGTTTGACGGTCTTGATTAGTAGTGTTGCATTTTCATTATATAGGTGATCAAGAAAGAGCCAGTTTCATTTCCATGTGATGTATACTCATACGGAATGATCCTGTTTGAGATGTTCACTGGCCAACGGCCCTTTTCTGGCAGTGACTATGTGGAAGTTATTACAATGGTCTGCGAAGGAGAGGTATGTATGACTCTGGAGTTAGCATCTATATCTGTGACTGGAGCTGAGAAAAGGGACCTTTAGTTGGGTTTGTACGATTTTTACCGTTTTCCCAACAGTCATTACTCAACAATCAGTACAGAGAATAAAATGATTCTAGCCACAGTACATGCACTAGCCTTCAACTAATAGCAACCCATGTAGGAGTCTGCAGCTCATTCCATTCCTGAGGTACGTGCCTTCTTAGCAAGATTACTGCTTATGTATAGTCTGTATTCACAAAGCTTACAGTACGTTTGTGGTAGCATCATGAAGCTAGTAGTATCAAATGGCCTGGGCTTATAATACTTAATTTATATTCTCTGAATGCAGTTTTTACCTGGGTTTCCTCTTAAACAGGTTCCTCAAATCCCTGATACCTGTAAACCTTTCATCGCCCAGCTGATGCAATTGTGTTGGAAGAACAACCCTAAAGTAAGTGAATATTACAATTTAATCACTTGTTTCAGTAGTGATACAACCATAACACCACCTGCAAAAGTGCTTTGGTTATAGAAATTAGTATAGCTAGTATAAATAATTTTTTGAAACATTTACTATGTGCTACTCACGTGACCCTCAACGAATCAGAAGTCTCTAGATCGATCACATGACAGCGCTTTAAATCTACATAAAGCACACTTATCGCGACTTATAGCGGTAAGTGTGCATTATTTGGATAACACACAATTTGCTAAATGACGCCCACAAGACATAGGGCTGTTTCGGGTCAGTGAGAGCACTAAAACAGTTATACACCAGTTGGCAGTGCATTACGGGGTTAGTTAGTGCGCTCGGTCAAAGTAGCTATAGGTCTCGGGCAGATAATGCACTCGCCTTTGGCTCGTGCATTATCCTGCCCTCGACCTATAGCTACTTTGACCTCGCGCACTAATTAAACCCCGTAATCACTGCGAACTGGTGTATAACTATTACATAAGAATGTCATACTGGAATTATATGGATTCTTGTGCCATTTGGGAATAATTTTTCAATACCATAGGTAGGACTTACTTTCCTCATACAATTACCCTACTTACTGCTCATCCAATTTATACCAAGTCGTTTAGTTGACTGTACGTTGTTATTTCACCTTTAGGAACGTCCAGACATTAGTACAGTTCTATCATGTTTGGAAAACAAAGGTTAGTAATACTTAGTGCATGCAGAATGTACGTGTATGTGACTGGATTTGTGAAAATCTGGTACTCCCCACATGTCAGGGCCGTCAGAAGCTCTCTAGGGGTGGAGCGGCCATTGGTCGTGATGCCAGAAGCCACGCAGCGACAGATTGTATTTCCACGCGAAGCGCCGAATTTTTTTTTCAATTATTCAGCTCAGCTGCCGAGAAATTGCTCTCGTAGTGCCTCAAGGTCGTGCACTGACATCATGTAGCTCTACACTCTCTCTATCTATACAGAGATCAAGTACACAGCCATCTTTCTCGAGTTCGAGAGCTACTCGGACAAAAATAGTTACGCGAGTTCAAACTTCAAAGGCCATGCGGAAAAAAAATTGGCACGAAAAGTGGGGCGGCCCTGCATGTTTACCAGCCGGGCACACTCATGGCTGGTACTAAGATTGTTTTACGTTTTCTGCATCTGTTTGTCTGTTCCTATGAAATGCAATTATGACATGCACTGGGATTACATCATAGCATTACTACATATGCCATGAGGAGAGCAGGAGCTGCTGGAAGTTTGCAGCAAAGCTTCATCAAGCTACCATAGATTTGTATTGCCTATACGGCAGTAAACAGCTAGGTAGGGGCAGAGATAATCCTAATTTAGTATGTTATCGCTGCTAACTGGAAGTGCAGTACGAAACTGATGCATCCACACTTTCGCTATAAGACACAGCCTGATCTCAACACACATAAGGCACGTCTGAATAATTTTACGTGACATGGAGCGTGCGTGAATAGTTTTCAGTAGTATTCGTCGATGGAAAATCGTATATGTTTGTATGTGAGCGATGTGTGGCTCACTATCTGTCACTTCCAGCAATGTTTTTGTTTTCAAGTTCTACATACGCTAAGTGTGTTCTACTGGAATGAAAGCGTTAGATGTACGAAAAGCACGGCCAATATTGTTTGACTAGACTTCGTGATAAGCTGCAGGCGTGGGCAGCTCGGCGAAGACAGCAGGGAAGACCATGCCAGAACTCATTTCTAGCCGTGTGGCAAGCAGCCCATACTATAGCTCACTGAAGTTGCCTCTTTAGTCTGTGTCCAAATCCCGCTTGGGAAGAAAGTAATTTACCCAACCGCTGAAGTAGAGGTGGATTTACCATCACAAAGCAGTGAAATTTCCGGGGTAGTGGTAAGGAACGGTTGGTTACTCCATGGTACTGTAACGAATCGCCTTCCCAAGCGAGATTCTGGTAGTACATACCTTCCTTTTTCTTGCTAGCTTACTTAGGTAAAGCCTGTCTTCCTGCTATAAATGGTATTTTTCCCATATAGTTTTCCCATATAGTTTTCATAAATAAAATTGTTTTATTGACGTCACGTGACTTGTTTGTGGGTGTGGTCAGACCATTTTACAGCCAACTACTCATATCTAAGAGTTCATGTAGATATCTCTCTTAATTTCCAAGACATTCATATTTCTTCTTTTTGCACCCGTGCCTTAGTCATACTGATACCCAGACTCTGGATTTGTGCATCGAATACCAGTACTTGTAAAACATTTTCTTTCCACAGAATGTATTGAGGTGGCTAAACTGGCGTCACAACACAAGCTACCGGCTACACACAAACAGGTTCCTTATAGCTGTTTATTTTCAATTATTATGTCATGGGTATGGTACACCTGACAATCTTTTATGAGAAGTGGGTGGCTACTACCTTGGAATCAGTTTTACTGTTAGTAGTGATGTCAGCAAAATGTATAGAAATGGATGCTGTTCGGGTTTGAAAACATGATACTGTGTGGCTATTTCTATTCTCTCTTCTGCCAAGTCAATTTGAAATTGTACTCAAAGATTCCTGAGGTATTGAGGTTCCAAAGCTCCAGACTACTATGCAGATTATTGAGATACAATAACCACATGGAAACAGCTTTGGTCCTTCACTTGCCTGCTTTATTTATTTTTAGGAAAGGCCAGACACTAATGCAGTTGTATCAGGTTTGGAAAAGGAAGGTTAGTAGAATTCTAAATCTTTAAACACAATCATACTTCTAAAAACCGGTTATGCTATTTAATAATTAGAAGTCCGTAAGTACTTGCACACTCATCAGCTTCTGAAGTTCTTTCCTAATCAAGAATGGATTTGTGCTACTTACAATGTAAGAAGGGGTATAATGAATGTAATGCCACAATGCTTAAAGAGTGTGCCCCTGTCCAACAACTAATTTATAATGTTTAGTATGAAGGAAGGGTCACAGAGGAGTGTAGCATGCTTTATACCATTGTGATCCTTGGGTGAAAACTAAGAAAACATATTTTGTATATGAAGAATTATGGCCTGCTAGATTTTTGATTGCTATAGCTCTCTCAAAGTTTAAGCCGTGAAGTTAAACCATACTCTGTATATAGTAGACTTGCTTCCCTCTCATGCAGAGTGTTCAGAGCCAGTGGGTGAGAGCCCTGCAGCCACTCAGGATACTGCTGGTGGAAGATCAGCTGGTGAGTCATTCATCATAGAAAAGACAGTCACACGTAGATAGAATTCCTTTGCACTTTGGTCTAGATATTAGTTACATTCTGAATCACTCATTTACTTTGTTGCATTTTAGATCCATCTCAAGAAGAGAGTGAAGGTAAGATACATGCAACTGATTATATGTTTAGCAGTAAGGTGTTACATTACAGAAACAAGGACTGCACTTGGGTTCATGTCATAAATCTGATGCAGGCCGTAAAAGTGATCCTCTGATCTAGCGCTCTAAGCATTTCTAGGTGCATTTCAAGAACTGATGACTCAGTGAATGGTCTAAGTATAGGATAGATCACTGCGTAGCGGGGTGTATGACCCATTATCTACCTTGGGAAAAATTATCTCCCTCGGAAGTACGAGGGCGAAAACGCAGTGGTCTATCTATCTTATCCTATGCCTAGTCATTCTGACAAGAGTTGCCAAAGCATCAAGAACTGCAAGGCAAGCTACTGCTCACCAGAAGGTTCAAAAGGTGCCGTTCAGCACGACGCGATAAGCTGGGTAGCTAGCAAGCTTTCACAACGAAAAATAGTAGCTACAAGTGGCGAAACACTCCCAGCAATTGAAACAGACATGAACAACAGCTAATAGCCACGGTAGCTACCCGTCTAGCCATACCCTAGCGCCATTTTGGCAAAAACGGTAGGCTGGCAGCGTGGCCACACGTACAAACACACAGAAACGCAACAAAACTAGCTACAGACAGAGACCAATAGCTTACCGTGCTATCCCACATCGATTTACGGGCTAAAAAACGCCGTACGTCTCGCCTAGACTACCCTAGCCACCAGCCCTACCACAGCTTTCTGAACATTTGAACGACTGGAACGGAATCGGGTACCCGCTTTACGTAAGCAATCGGGGTATATTTTTTCGCGCGGTAGGTATGACCCGTTATATACCTGTAATGCTGAAATCTGATTGGTTAGAATGACTTAGGTATAGTATAAGTAATAGTAATCATGTGTAAGTCACCAGGAGTAGTAGCAATGTATTATGTATCCTATGGAGTTTTTTTATCGGAATGTGAGTGAGCATAATAGGTACAGTACAAAGAATAATAGGTGCGGATTATGTGAATAAAAGAATAGGTCGGGATGATTAATCTAGTCCTACTTCTTAAGCTCTCTTAGCCTCATTCACAGTATCCTGTTAAGAAAGGCCAAGTCTATAGGCAGATTATTTAACGCTCTATAATTGCTACGCATACTTGCAACATAAAACTAACAGATATTTTACTCTTCATTTATGTCTAGCAACTACTCTGAATCTGCTTGACCTACCAAAACTTCAAAAAGCACTCGAGAGTGAAGCAGGAATGTGGTACGGACTTGGAATGCAATTGAAAGTCAATGCCAAGATCCTTAAGGATATTTCAAAGAAAGCTGCAGGTGACCCCAACACAGCTCTGGGCATGATGTTGAATTGCTGGCTGAATGACACAAGCTCAGGTCCAACCCTGGAAATTCTTACCAAATCACTTTCTGCAAATGGTGCTGACACCATTGCACAGACACTACTAAAAGAAAAAGAAAACTTTTGAAGCTTAAGGAACAGCATTGTCTATTTACTTTTGGAATTATCTGATGTCTACATACATACAAATATAATTTCCTATCAACATAATGATTTACCTACGTACCTTATGCACATAGTATGGTGATACTTGGTTAGTCTTGCGAGCTAGACCACGTTCTGCAAAGAGGGGAATTGGCCCGGCTCGCAAGACTAATACTTGTACGGTATGGCGAGTACATGTAATTTACAAATGAATCACAAATTTGTAAGAGGCAAAATATTAGAATTTCAAATATATGTAAAGAGGCATAGGAAAAGGGACCTATATTATATATATATATAAGCAATTTCAGTAATTGAAGATCAAAATTCAATAATTTTAATTACCATTTTTTGTCTAAAAGTCATGTTGCAAGTTTAAATTTCCCAGCTTGCATGACATTGTGGGAGATGGAACAACGTGGCTTTTATAGAAAACAGTACGTAGTATAATAAATTTAACACCCTTGAGGGAATTGTAGCATAGGCAGCCCTGGTGAGGTACTATGGAGGGCCGGGCCGGGGCTTCCTACTTGATATTTACCAGAAAAGCAGAGGGGGCCGACATCCCGGATAGTTTGGACTCATTCACTATAACCATTTCACCTCTTTATGATTGAGTCCTTACATCCTGGCCTGTGATGCTTGGAGGGCTGAAGAAAGATGGGAGGTGTAGTCTCCCATCCTGCTTCCACTTCTGCTTTATTCTTCAGTGGACCGGAGCAAAGTCAGTGGAGGCGTAGTCCCAGTGTCTTTATGTTATGATAGTACGTACGTCTTACCAAATCAGCTAGGGTAAACTACATCCAAACTCGACTCCTCTGCCAGATAATAAACAGACCTGAATCTGAGCAAGTATCTCAGCCATATTCCCAACCCATTTCACAGAGCTGTGCTTGCAAAGCTGAGAACCACGAACCACAGTCTAGAGATTGAACTAGGTAGGCACAGAAATATACCCCGGATGGACAGGGCATGTCGAATATGCAAAACTGGTGCAGTGGAAACTTAACAGCATTTCCTGCTGAGCTAGCATAATTTGCTTCTCACTATGTGTACATAAATTACCAATTTGGAATTACGTATCCGAAAACTTTGAATATTTAATGAAGCCCAAGGATTGTGTTGAAAGTCACCAGACCATTCAGCGAGGGTCGAGGTCTGGGGATGAGACTAATCCCAACCATTCTAATGGGAAATACTATTTCAAGAGGATTTAGCGCATTCTTGGCTCCCCCAATTCAACAATGCTAAAACGAAATGGGAAAGCCTGAGATACGGGGTAGGATCTTATATGGCTTGCGTGCAATATCATATCACGTTTCATAGCTTGCAAGTGATGCCACGCCATATGTTCATGACATTGGAAAATATACAGCTGTCCCGTTCTTTTTGCTTTTATGGAATCCGGAGAACATTGGAATGAGACTATGTCCCCCCTCCCCAATCAACGAAGCCCTGAATGATAATGCAACACACTCACCACTAAGATATTCATGGGCACTCCAGACTTCCCCGTGATGGTGGCAGTATTCCACCAGTCCCTTGATGAACAGTTCATGACAGATGATTTCAGAGTCACCGATCAGGACCAGGTGTCTGCGGGCCCGAGTCACGGCCACATTGGTCCAACGCTGCTCTCTGAGAAAGCCAAACTCACCTGGCTGTAGGTAAGAGCGGACAGATGAAGGGGTTGCATAGGATAATATTTCATTGAAGCCGATTTTGATTTGCCGTCTTGAATGCTTCATATACGTATCTCACTTGCTGAAACTTTTCCTTCATATTACAATGAATACAGAACCATTAATTGTAAGTATAACTGTACTGCAAGAATAGACAGACATGATTGCTATAGCAACATAATGTAAGGTACATTCTGATACCATGGCGAAATGCCTGGGATCACTAAATATGTGCAAATATTGGTGAAGCCCACGCCCAGGTAGTAGAAAGCACTTTGTGTGGTACTCTAGATATTGCCTGCACAGATGTTAATTGTTCCCATAGCCTGAAGCTACAGCAATGCTGTTATAGTTACAAATAGCCCCTGGCAACGTGTGTTTGTGTGTAAGGTTAAAAGTTTCTTCTACAACTGATTATAGTAAAAACTAGTTGTTGTTTTTCTCTGCCAAGGCGCCACCACATAAAAACCTTAATTAGTACATGCATGCATGCAGAGCAAGCCACCTAGGAGAGTCTGCGGGGGGACTATGTAAGTAGCTTAATCTCCTCCCCATCAATTTCCAATTAGGTGACAAGAAGTAATAAATCCTAATCTGCTGTACTATGGCAGATGGCAAGAAGTTTGTAATTTGAGCTATTCTCAGGACAAGGGGTATCCCATGTCCAAATGTGTCATCCTCAGTGACAAAACAACATGGGGGAAATGCCTACAACGGTAGCCTGTTGGCTAATTGTTCCATCTCGTTAGCAGGGCCTACTATGGTAGCCTCTTGCGGTTGCCAACAGATGAGTCCCACCGCATTTGAAATAAGGGACGAAAGCTACCTCTTGCTGTGTCTGGTCCGTGGGCGGTAATATGAGAACCTTTATTGCATTTGTTTTGCTCCATTAATCTCACTTCCCACTCACTGATTTCTTAATTAGGTGACAGATCAGCCTCATTCCCAATCTCCACTCCCAGTTCCCAGTATTATACTACATGTGAAAAGCTGGGAGTGGAGACTGGCCGGGGAACGAGGCTAGCGACAAGTAAAATTAATAGACCATTTTCTGTATGATGTTATCACTGCATACTAATTATAAAGTTTGTGGGCTAAGCCAGCATATTACTCTGCATCTAATCCCTTAATGCAGTCACTTGTTCTACGAGATATGCATCGCAGAAATTTCCCATTTTCTATAATGTACTAAGGGGGGCAATATCTGCCCCCCTCCCCCCCCCCACCACCCCCGTACATTCTCTATGGTAATGGACACATTACACTGATCATTATCTCAAAGCCATTACTTGAAATATCATTTCTGTAGCACCTTTATAACATTTTGGGTGAATATTGGCCAAGTTTGAAAGATACTACAGGAAGTTTGTAATTTGGGGCATCCCATTTCCAGTTGTGTCATCCTCAGTAACCAACAACCATGGAGAAATGCCTGGGATCACTAAATATGTGCAATATTTGGTAAAGTGTGTCACCCAGCTAGTGATGCTCTAGATATTGTTATTTTACAGTAATGCTGTTGTACATATAGTTACGAATAGCCCCTGCCGATGCATATTTTTGGCTAAATTAGTCAGAGCTAATAACTAGCCAGCCATTAAGGCTCTCAGAACTCATTTCAGAAGGAGCATACACTAGTCCCCCCCCCCAACCCAACTCCCCTAGGTGGCAGGTACTTGGTAGATGTTACTCCACCAATCGGAGATATAATTGAGATTATTGAAGAAACTTCACAAGGTGAGACCATGCAGCTGGCTTTGAATAGCCAATTCCTCGCAGGATGTTGGGACTGGCTATGTGAGTCGTACTAGCACGTAACCTGCATGCTTGAAGCATTGGCTGGCAGTTATTACTTTGACATTAATCCTTACGCAGTAGAGTGTCATACAGAGGTAGGCCATGAGCATAATATACTGGTATAATTATACTGACTTTTCCAATAATGCGGGAATAAAATATAGGCTACTAATTAATTCCAAGGTGGAGGTATATCCATATACCTTGTACTGGAGCTCTAACTGCCCCGTGGCAGTTAGAGCCCCAGTAGTAAGGTCAGTAAGTGGCTGCATCACGAATTAGGTTTTCTATTGAGGAATAAATTTGGTGGGATTATCACATAATATATAGTTACATGTACTAAAGATCATGGTCCAGGCCTCACATGCTGTCAGGGGCTCACCACAGGAATAATGGCAGCTACATCTACATAGGACTACATAGAAGTGTCACACATGTGACTAGTTTTGACTTGGAAGTTGGAACATGCTTCGCCTCGTGTAATTTAACCCCATCCTTGGTACATTACTCGTATGATTTATCCTAAATTTCACTCCAAACCATGCTATTACATATACTAATCACATACTTACTTAGCAACAGTACATTTACCACTTTTTGTAATCACACACTTTTTTTAAAGGCAGTAACTACATGAACTGTAGAGATGGCTATGTGATTAACATGGAATCACATGGATTGTTGTGCCATTTGGGAAAAATTGCATTTGTAATAGGCAAAATTGCACTCGCTTCGCTTGTGCAATTACTTTTCCTATTGTCCTTGCAATTACTCCCAAATCGCACGCATCCATGTGATTACCCATACTAATAGGATGAAGTTATGAGAATATTTTTGGAGTATAATAGGCTCAGGCCTGTACGGAGGGGGAGCCCCACATTCCAGAATTCCTCTCGTCCATTAGTTAGTAGCCAACAATTATGTGTCCCAGAATGAAAGGGGATATAGTCACTCACCACCCCCACCAGAATTTTGGCTAAGGAAAGAAACTACACGTAGTACCCACATTAGCCCTCAGAGAATGCAAAAGCCTTTTCGGGTAGCTAACAAAGTTTGGAACTTTGAATTAAGCCCGCTAATAGACAGTTAGGACTTACACCTTCCATTTCCTATCGTACCATAATTCCAGAAATTTCAAGTTTACTGCAGTAATTATCCACAATTATGTTGTAAGCTACACAGATGCTTTCTATTTCCTTTCATACATACAATTCGTCTGCACTAGTAATGTAATATGTCATGAAATACCTAGTTTACATACTCCAGCATATTAACTTTACAGTCTTCCTTTTTCAGCACGTGTATGTCTTCAAGCACATGTTTGGTAACTTTACCATTGACATGTGCTTCAAGAAACCAATGGTATGTTAGTAACTGACATGACTAAATTTCATGGTGTCACAAGAGCTCTTTCCATAGCCTACTAACAATCTTTATACTTAAATTAGTTAATAAAGATCGATCACTTTAGTTCTTTTGTCACCCTTTTGTTATGGCCACCCTTATGTTAACAAAAGGGTGGTGTATTTCTTAGTTTCAGTCGTCAACCCGGAGCTTGAGTTAGCTGGCGGTGCTGGGACGGCGGGTGGCACAAGGATACAGTATTGCTGAAAGGTCGTTAGAAGCTGCGAAGGGGTTCATCAACGAGCTACGAAGCAAGTTCTCTTTACCGCCTGTCACTGAGCTGTCCCAGCGAATGGATGAGTCCCCAGATGACGAAAAGCATACGCCTCGAAGTAGGACCAGCATCCCACTTGAGAGATTCACGCCATGTAGTCCTCGTAAGAGTCCTAGAGTCGAAGATAGACATAGGGATACAATAGTCTTTTTCTAATAGCAGCCATCGCGCTTTTAACACTTCGACCATTCGGTGATGTAATCACTTTTAATTACACACTCTACGATTTCATTCGTCAGCTGGCATTCCAGATGACAAAGGTGTTACTAACAAGAAATTTAAATCAAGGCACCAGACGCTCCTTCGCCTGGAGGGTGTGGACGTCTGGGCACGAGACTAGGCACCAGACCTTCCTTCGCCTGGAGGGCATGGACGTCTGGGCACGAGACTAATCCAAACTATAGGTTGCAGAGAAACCCTATTTATTTGCAATGTATTCCATGAATGTTTTAGGAGTTAGGGCTGGCGCCACTGGCCCAGTTGGTCAGGTTTTAACCTGACCACTTTTCAGACAAATGTTTTCTTCGTATGGAAGTAGTTATAGAGGGGCCATCAATGAAGTAACTATAGAGGGACCATTAATGCATATACACTGCAAATTGCATCTCTCTCCCGGCAAATCATAGTAACTAGACTCGGTGTGTGTGTGTGAAGTGGCCACACATGCTAGGAGAGGGCTAATGCAGAAAAAGCAAGTGGTGTGGTCACGAGGAAATTTTGAAATGGTCTCCTATTCCACACACCAATTCCATATTACTTGAATGCTCTTCTATTCCACACACCTAAAACATTGTCATTGTAAGATGGGTGGAATAAGAGATTTGTGGAATAGAGCATTCATGGAATTGAGGTTTGTATAACTGCAAGTTTTGTGGAACAGAGGATTCCTGGAATCAATTGTAGAATACAACATTCAGAGAATATAATTTCTAGTTTTGGTTAGTGCATTTGCTGTCTATAATGTGTAAACAAGTGGATCACTTTACACAATATTTTTCCAATTTGAAAAGGATAGAAAGGCCAATTAAAAACACATACCTTTCTCAGCCTGTTGTTATCCCCACCAAAGAAACATAATATAGCTGGGTTTCCCTGAGTAAGTGATCTTATTTTTATACACTTAACTGTACATTCTCTGGTGTCTTGATTGCAACTGAGGTAACCCCTACATGAGTTAAAATGACCACTCTGCTTTTACAGTGTGGAGAGGGGGAAGATGGGAGGGGAGGATGGGAGGGGAGGATGGGAGGAGAAAGAGGGAAGGAGGAATAGAGACGGGCAGAATGAGAGGGAGGAAGAGAGAGAAGGTGATGATGAAGAGCGGAGCAGGGAGGAGCTTGGGGAAGTAGTGGTAGGAGAGGAAGTGGAAGGGAGGTGGAAGGGAGGTAGCGGTACTAAACCACTCTCTCCACTCACAGTCTTTTACTTTAAGGTGGGACTTTTCTAGCTAGAAGTAGAATTCTCAAACCAAATTGACGGCTATGTCGGCAACATCTAAGCCTACCAAATTGACAATAACTAAGCATCCAACAACCTCCTCTGCTAAATAATTAGTTCACAGAAAAACAATTTTTTTAGGTTCTGTTGCTAGAATGACAAATTATGGCATCTGCTAGAGCCCCACCCACAGTCCGACCCACAAAAGTCAGTCTACCCTCAACAAGTCTAGCTATGCCTTCCTCAACTCACCCCTTATTGCAATACCATACAATAACGCAGCATGAATGGCTAACTAGCCTCATTCCCAGGCTCTACTCCCCAGCTTTTCTCGCAACGTGTAGTGCGAGAAAAGCTGCAGAGTGGAGCCTGGGAACGAGGCTATGGCTAACTAGGGTTTCATACAGGATTCTGTGGTAGGGGTGGAAAAGAATGATGTGTGATATGATGAGGTTGCTCAATTCTGGGGCCTTATAAAGGCTGGAATTTAACTACGTACTATATAACAAACTACTCAGTACCAAAAAAAATGGCAACTTTAAAACTCTGGTGGGGAGGGAGAGAAATCCTAGCCTACGATTATAAAGCGTTCCATTGCCTTTTGGTCAGCAGTTTCCCTGGACGCAGCTCAGGTCTAAGTCTGCTGTATCCTAATTTTTTTGCCAGTGGCCTCTCAAACATTGGTCTGGTGGCCGCCGGGCCTGCCAGACCTGTTCCGCTGCCACTACTCCATGGAAGAATATGACAAAAAGGGAACTGCTCTCTCTCACTGCCAAATTATCTCTTGCTGCTATAAAAAGTGGTAGCTACCAGCACGGTGCCTTTTCTACACAGAATAATGCATATGAACTTATGCGCCAAACTTTATTACTGCATGCATATAGAAAAGCAAAGCAGGATGACTGGCAGCAAAAACTCTGCCATTAGCAGTGCATCTTGCCATTAAGTTTTGAATCAGAGCTTATTGCCCAAGAAGGTGGCTATAAACACTGCTGCCACAGTTTGAGAAGAGTGTAGCCAAGACGTACGAGGTATTTTTCAAGCAGTATTGGCTACTGGAATTGAGCCATCAAACGACCCTCAATCGTATATCATCTTCCTGTACAACTCCATTGGTTGGACAACTACAGACTCAGCAACACAAGATGGAACCCTTCCTGCACAAGTTGGGTTTACAGCAGGTGATGGGTCCCCCGATGACACGCAGTATCTACCTCAATTCCTGAATGGAACTGTGAATAACAACATTCGTGTATTGCAAGACCGTCTTGCCCAGCTGGGTTTACAGCAGGTGATGGGTCCAACACGCAGTATCTACCTGGCTTCAATGACTCTCTGAATGGCAATATTGATGGATTGCGTTTCAGTCTTGGCCAGCTTCCACAGAACACCAGTTGTTTAATGACTGGAGTGTATGTGTGTCGTTCTGATATGGCTAGCTGCAATTGCACAACATTTCCGATGAGTCTGACGAGACCATATCCCACAGGTACAAATGTTCTATATTTTTAATTATAGCTATAAACTTCACAACATTTGTTGTCTCTGTTGCAGATGAATTTGTCCCTCGTTCCCAGGCCCGTGCTAATGCCCTGGCTCGTTTCAGTTCTCACCCAAAACAGACACAGCTCTATGAAGAGGATGTTGAAGCAATGGAAATGGAGCCATGATCCATCAAAGCAAGACAATGAGCCACGAGATCAAGTCAGCAAAGCTGAAGTCTACACAGAGTACAATGAGGACAAAAATACCTTTGAAACTGATAAGTAAAGTAGACTCATGGAAGACCTGACCTTGCATGCAGACTAGTTAGAGACTTAGAGACAAAGAGTAACATACTGTACTTTGGGAATGTAGCTATGTAATATCATGTACTTGTACAATCTTTAGTAAATGAGACTTTGTAAGATATACTTTGTAAAAATGTGCTGTTGATTATCAATTTTGAGGAAACTACACTATCATTATGCATTTTACATACATGTAGCAGCATGGTACTATAGCTATAGTTTGCATGTTTTCAATACATGTCACATTACATGCAGATGTGAGCTAATCTCATACCCAGGCTTCCCATGACCCAGACTTTATCTTGCAGCAATGGAGAAAGTTGGAGTAATGTCTAGGAGTGGGAGGCCGGGTACGACGTTAAATATCGGCAGCTAGCTATGTACATCACATAAATACATACACAGTTGCATACATACATACATACATACATACATACATAGTACATACATACATACATACATACATACATACATACATACATACATACATACATACATACATACATACATACATACATACATACATACATACATACATACATACATACATACCATGCTATGGAGTACGGTGGTATTCTATATATGGGAGGGGGCCTGGGAAAAAATGTTCAAAATTATATGTTTGAAAATCTGCTGTACACAATCATAAGCCTTTGTGAGCTGTACTTGTCATTTTTGAGACTTTTCGTACATTGATACAGTTGCTAGAAAGCATTGCTAAAGTACCACATCAAGCTGACATGATTCTTTCTATGAGGTATTGCACTCATACTGGTAGTGATTCTCAAGCATCTCCCAGGTGCACACTTACTGCTACATGCCATTTTCATTACACATACACTAAAAACTCAGCTTCAAGAATGTGTATCCAAGATCCATTTGAAAGTTCAACCTCACAGTGTAAGCTGTTATCCCATTTAATCGCAAGCAAGTTAAACTGTGTGAGATCCAGTAGCTGTTGACTTTAATTTTACAGCGCCAATATCTCACTGAATTGCAAGCAATCAAGTAAGCTACGACCTATAAATGCATGTCTATTTTGCAACCACAACTATCAATACTTTTCGCCCAAAAAACAAACTCACAAATAAACATACAGGGATGGAATTCCAAAAGAGGAACCAACGATGTAGGAACGATACCACAATACTTTTATGAATAGCCATTGCGACATTTTTCCAATCACAAACACACCACAATCTCTATATGCCACACCAGTCATCCCACATAACAAACACCATGAGGCATGGTAAGAAAAATGTCTAAACTGTAGGGATGGCAATTAGGTATCATGGTAATCCTAGCGCTTTTTTGTCATTGATTTTTGTGTTATTTGTCTCTTACTAGACCACGCCCCGAATAGCTATAGCCTCGAGTAGCTATAGCCTCACTCGATACCAGACCTTATGAAGGCAGCGATCGCTTGCAATATCTAGCCACGAAACACAAATGAACTCAGTCTTGATTAGTGGGCTGGTTACGAGACTAGGCTGCGGGTAGCAGACAAGCAATATGTCCTGCTTTAGCTACCCCGCAGTTACCTTATGAGTCCTGTCGTCTACTTCATCATGTTATCAGCAGGCAGGTATACCCGAGAAGCTGGGGGAGGAGCTCTGAAGCTCATACACACTGTTGATTCCGGTTGCTGCCATGGAAAACATAAACAGCACTATGAATCTATGAATGCTACAAGGGCATATAACCTAATTAATTATTCCTTAGAAGCATTATGATCACCATTGACCTGCATAAATTAATTGTTTAAGAACTCAGCAAATAGATCGATCACTAGTCTATGCTTTTTGCTTTTGCCTCAAGGTAAGCCACTCAACAAAAGATTCATAAATGCTTTGTTCAAACCAAATTATGTTGCTTGCTAATTTAGCACCACCATCAGTGTTGGGACGTCTGCTTTGTCTGGGCATACACGCCATTTTCGTTCTGTCCAAACTGGTACCCTCCAATACTTCATTACATTTGCCTGATTTTCTTTTGCAAACGCACGTAGGGCTAATTAGAAAATGGGAAATCCTCTCCTCACCTAACTCATTATTCAATGAGATAAGTGACGTAAGAATTTCCCATGTTCTCCCCAGGTTCCCCCAATCAATAAACAATGACAGACAGAATTGAAAGCCTGGTACAATTTGTGGTCATGAAAATAATTCATAATCTCGCATCATGGCTCGCATAAAACATCATAATTCATAGTATGTACATCTTACGGCTTGCAAGTGATATTGCACCATATTTTTTGCGACACTAGGCTGTCCCATTCCATTTGCTATGCATTATAGAATTGGGAGAGCGAATATTCGCTCTCAAGAGTCTTGAATAATCACGCAACACATTCACCACTAACATATTCATGGGTGCTCCAGACTTGACAGTAGTAATTTAGAAATTTTATTTAGCTAAGTTAAAACTAAATTTCACACTCAAAATAGAGACTTAACTAACTAAATTAATTATGTGAAGCCATACTAAAATAACACTAATAGTCAGGTGGTCATGGCTGGCTGTAGCGAGGTGTTATGAGAGCAGCTTTGTGGCAGCTTCCATGCTTTGCACAGTAATACTATCAGCCACTGTGCAGCCTCTAACGTCACAACTGATGGCTGCTCCACTCCTGGGGAGATTCTGACAGCCCTGTTTTTGGATAAGGTATTATTTCTCATGTGCATGATAGAAAATGAGTATCGACGGGACATTTGAATTTCTCAGGCAATAAATGGTAGCAAATTTACGTATCATAACTACTTTCACGGTTCGTCTGTGCAGTAGACTGAACGCTAAAGTATTATCACCACAATAGATTAAGAAATGCAAGTATCCTGCAGTTGACCAAGAGCGCCTAAGAAAAAAACTTTCCCCGCCCCCAAGAGAGTAAGAGCATGTAACCACTGAAGCCTTCAGACAGGGCAGAAATCATGAAGAGTACTACATAATAAACATGAGGTTGACATTGCAATATTAGCCTATCAGTGTTATGATACCTACAGCCATGTAGGTAAGTGTCACTGACTTACTGCTGAGTGCTTCAGTTGTGATAACCTACCACTACTCATAGCAGGCGTTCTATTTTTGGTAGCTCTCTCATTATTTCTGCCAGACTACAGGCCTGTATGGAAGTTAAACGTTCTTACTCTCTTGAGGGTGGGGAAAGTTTATTATGTGCTCATGAATTGATCCATGTGCATGTGTGAGAAGCTAGTCAAACCTGAATGTGGGCTGGGGACAAGGCCAGAAGAACCTAAATTTAATTGAGACTTTTGGCTCTGTTACTACTCGACAGGCAAATTTTTTTTGAAGTCAGCATAGTATATTTGCTGTAATGTGCTTGATTAGGGATTAGATATAATATTAGACACACGCACGATAGAGCAATAATAGCTACCTTGTTCCATTTAGGAGATGATGTATTTTCCGATAGTCAGAGAAGGAAACTGTACTCCCTCTGATACACTGCTAGCGGAAATATTTTACTGGTTCATACTTTGGAGCTGATAATGCAGCAAAATTTGGGCACATACTGAACCAGATGATGTCAGGAAAAAACAACAACTATATGTTCTCAATTTCTGCTTGCTGTTCTAGCTCACTGTACATAGCAGTACATACGGCACTTTTAATTATCCGTAAGGCAGTAGAAGTGTTTGTGCTTGGGAAGGACCACAAAACTGAGTCTTCACGAATCGAATAAAGAACTCAAATTTCATGGCTAGCTACCTAGACAACGATCCATTCTTCCTAGTGCATGCTGGTAGCTCAGTCACTATAGCTATTATGCAAAATTATATACTGCTCACTCACTATAGCTATACATCTGTTGAGCTAGTATAATGTGCTACTCACTATGTGTAAATAAATTAGCAATTTGGAATTACGTATACAATAAACTATGAGTATTTAATGAAACCCGAGGATTGTGTTGAAAGTCACCAGACCATTCGGCGAGGGTCGAGGTCTGGGGACGAGACTAATCCCAATCATTATAGTGGGAAATATTATTTCAAGGAGGATGTTGCGCGTTCTTTGGAGCCTTGCTCCTACGCTCCCCAATTCAACAATGCTAAAACGAAATGGAAAAGCCCGAGATACAGGTAGAAGGAAAATGGGAAAGGATCTTATATGGCTTGCATGCAATATCACACCATGTTTCATACTAGCTTGCAAGTGATGCCACGCCACGCCATGTTATTGGAAAACGGCTGTCCCATTCCTTTTTTGCATTTATGGAATCAGGAGAGGATGGGAATGAGACTACGTACCCCCCCCCCCCCCCCCCCATTCCATGAAGCCCTGATGATAATGCAACACACTCACCACTAAGATATTCATGGGCACTCCAGACTTCCCCGTGATGGTGGCAATACTTCACCAGTCCCTTGATGAACAGCTCATGACAGATGGTCTCAGAGTCACCGATCAGGACCAGGTGTCTGCGGGCCCGAGTCACGGCCACATTGGTCCGACGCTGTTCTCTGAGAAAGCCAAACTCACCTGGGAGTGGGTAAGAGCGGACAGATGAAGGGGTTGCATAGGATAATATTTCATTGAAGCCGATTTTGATTTGCCGTCTTGAATGTTTCATATCCGTATTTTACTTGCCGATGCTTTTCCTTCATAATATAATGAATGCAGAACCACTGTAAGTATAAGTATAATGCAAGAATAGACATAATATGGTTGCTATAGCAACATAATGTAAGGTACATTCGTATACTAATGGTTTTATAGCGTGTACTGCTACAGGGACATGGACATTTTACATCGTACATTTGCAATTTGGGATATAACTTGGGTTTATATACCTATTAGGTCAAACTGACTAGTTAGCAGCATGTACTGAATCGGATGATGTCAGAACAAAAGAACGAACTGAACTCTGTTCCATTTCTTCCCCAAATTAGTTCACACGTGCAAACATCCCACACACCACACTTGCGGAAATTGATGGAATGTCTTTTACCTTCCATTTTCCGTCATTACAATCACGTACACCAATTTCCTAATTAGGACTACTGATATTAGAAAATGTGTGTAGCTCGGCATCCTGATGATTTAATAAGAGCATCCATTTCGGTCCATTAAGATTAAGTTCCCTTCCTACTCACCAATTTCCAAATTAGGTGACTGGTAGTAACAGATGCTAATCTACTTAAGAAAATTTGTAATTTGAGCTATTCTCAGTACAAGGGGTATCCCATGTCCAGTGGTGTCATCCTCAGTAACAAAATAACCATGGCGAAATGCCTGGGATCACTAAATATGTGGTTCATATACAACTTTTGGTGAAGCCCGTGCCCACTCAGGTAGTAGATAGCACTTAGTGTGGTGCTCTAGTGCCAACCACATAAAAACCTTAATTAGTACATGCATGCAGAGCAAGCCACCTAGGAGAGTCCGGGGGGGAACTATGTAAGAAGCTTAATCTCCTACCCATCAATTTCCAATTAGGTGACAGGAAGTAATAAATCCTAATCTGCTGTACTATGGCAGATGGCTATTAAGAGGATTGTAATTTGAGCTATTCTCAGGACAAGGGGGGTCCCATGTCCAAATGTGTTATCCTCAGTGACAAAACAATCATGGGGGAAATGCCTGCAATGGTAGCCTGTTGGCTAATTGTTCCATTTCATTAGCAGGGCCTACTATGGTAGCCTCTTGCGACAGATGAGTCCCACCGCATTATATAGAAATAAGGGACGAAAGGTACCTCTTGGAGTGTCTGGTCCGTGGGCGGTAATATGAGAACCTTTATTGCATTTGTTTTGCTCCATTAATCTCACTTCCCACTCACTGATTTCTTAATTAGGTGACAGATCAGTCTCATTCCCAATCTCCACTCCCAGTTCCAGTATTATACTACATGTGAAAAGCTGGGAGTGGAGACTGGCCGGGGAACGAGGCTAGCGACAAGTAAAACTAATAGACCTTTTTCCGTATGATGTCATCACAAATGACATCACTGGACATCACTGCTTACTAATTAATAAAGTTTGTGGGATAAGTCAGAATATTTCTCTGCATGTAACCCCTGCAAATTTAATGCAGTAACTACGAGATGTGCATCACAGAATTTTTCCATTTTCTATAATGTACTAAGGGGGGCAACATCTGTCCCCCCTCCCCCACCCCACCACCCCCGTACATTCTCTATGGAAATATACAGACACATTACAGAATGAGCATATATACTCCCCCCCCCCAACCCAATCCAACTCCCCTAGGTGACAGGTACTTGGTACGTAGATGTAACTAGATAAAATTGAGATTGTCGAAGAAACTTCACAGGGTGAGACCATGCAGCTGGCTTTGAATAGCCAATTCCTCGCAGGATGTTGGGACTGGCTATGTGAGACGTACTAGCATATAACCTGCATGCTTGAAGCATTGACTGTCAGTTATTACTTTGACATTGATCCTTACACAGTAGAGTGTCATACAGAGGTCATGAGCATAATATACTGGTATTATTTGGAAATAATACTGACTTTTCGATACCAAGAGTAATGTGGGAATAAATATAGGTTATTCACCAAGGTGGAGCTCCGTATACATTAATTAGTTCATTTCTACTAGGGCTCTAACTGCCCCGTGTGTTACCAGTAAGTGGTTGCATCATGAATTAGGTTTTCTATTGAGGAATAAATTTGGTGGGAATATCATATATAGTAACATGTACTAAAGATCATGGTCCAGGCCTCACATGCTGTCAGGGGCTCACCACAGGAATGATGGCAGCTACATCTACATACATAATATAGAAGTGTCACACATCTGACTAGTTTTGACTTGGAAGTTGGAACATGCTAGTATTTGGTATAATTTTGATGTCAGTGCGCACATGCTTGTCACGTGCAATTTCGCGACATTTGTGAGAATAATTAGAATAATCACATACTTACTTAGCAACAGTACATTTACCACTTTTTGTAATCACATACTTTCAACAAAGACAGTAACTATAGGAACTGTAGAGATAGCTATGTGATTAACATGGAATCACATGGATTCTCGTGCCATTTGGGAATAATTGCATTTGTAATAGGCAAAATTGCACTCTCTTCGCTTGTGCAATTACTTTTCCTATTGTCCATGCAATCACTCCCAAATCGCACACATCCATGTGATTACCCATACTAATAGGATGAAGTTATGAGAATATTTTTGGAGTATAATAGGCTCAGGCCTGTACAGAGGGGGAGCCCCACATTCCAGAATTCCTCTCGTCCATTAGTTAGTAGACAACAATTATGTGTCCCAGAACGAAAGGGTCACTCACCACCCCCAGGCTAGCCCTCAGAGAATGCAAAAGCCTTTCTGGGTAGCTAACAGCTGGGA
Source organism: Phakellia ventilabrum (assembly GCA_963921505.1). Lineage (NCBI taxonomy): Eukaryota > Metazoa > Porifera > Demospongiae > Axinellida > Axinellidae > Phakellia > Phakellia ventilabrum. Next base: position 4,137,852 of record OY997382.1, read on the forward strand.
GTGGAGACTGGCCGGGGAACGAGGCTAGCGACAAGTAAAATTAATAGACCATTTTCTGTATGATGTTATCACTGCATACTAATTATAAAGTTTGTGGGCTAAGCCAGCATATTACTCTGCATCTAATCCCTTAATGCAGTCACTTGTTCTACGAGATATGCATCGCAGAAATTTCCCATTTTCTATAATGTACTAAGGGGGCAAAATCTGCCCCCCTCCCCCCCCCCACCACCCCCGTACATTCTCTATGGTAATGGACACATTTCACTGATCAAAATCTCAAAGCCATTTACTTGAAATAATCATTTCTGTAGCACCTTTATAACATTTTGGGTGAATATTGGCCAAGTTTGAAAGATACTACAGGAAGTTTGTAATTTGGGGCATCCCATTTCCAGTTGTGTCATCCTCAGTAACCAACAACCATGGAGAAATGCCTGATGTCAGTGCGCACATGCTTGTCACGTGCAATTTCGCGACATTTGTGAGAATAATTAGAATAATCACATACTTACTTAGCAACAGTACATTTACCACTTTTTGTAATCACATACTTTCAACAAAGACAGTAACTATAGGAACTGTAGAGATAGCTATGTGATTAACATGGAATCACATGGATTCTCGTGCCATTTGGGAATAATTGCATTTGTAATAGGCAAAATTGCACTCTCTTCGCTTGTGCAATTACTTTTCCTATTGTCCATGCAATCACTCCCAAATCGCACACATCCATGTGATTACCCATACTAATAGGATGAAGTTATGAGAATATTTTTGGAGTATAATAGGCTCAGGCCTGTACAGAGGGGGAGCCCCACATTCCAGAATTCCTCTCGTCCATTAGTTAGTAGACAACAATTATGTGTCCCAGAACGAAAGGGTCACTCACCACCCCCAGGCTAGCCCTCAGAGAATGCAAAAGCCTTTCTGGGTAGCTAACAAAGTTTGGAACTTTGAATTAAGCCCACTAATAGACAGTTAGGACATACACCTTCCATTTCCTATCGTACCATAATTCCAGAATTTTTATGTTTATTGCAGTAATTATCCACAATTGTAGTATACTGCGTGGGCGGATCAAAGTAACCGCGAAGTAAATATCGCTGATATTTCCCTCTCTAAGCGTATATTTCCTTTTCCCACAGGGCCAGAAGTACAGCAAAGCAAGCATGATTATTTTTGTATTACGTCACGCGCATGATGCCTCCTCCACGCGTTGGAGTTTACTGAAAATGGCGTACTAAAAGTATCGGGTAGTATTTGGATGATACAGAGTATATTGCAGTACAGTAAATATAATACAGTTGCCGTTTACAGGTCGTCCAAGAACTGCTTGACTTCGTCAACTGTCAGTTCAAACGATTGAGCAGGTAGGACTTGTGGGGCGGGCTGAGGCTGCATGTTTGTGGTTATGTTAATGACACACCCCTGCAGGTAGGAGAATGTCGGTTGGGCAGGGATCTTCTGGTTGTTGTTTGCTACGCTGCTGTAGCCAGGAGTAAAAGTTATTCAATGCCCAGTGATTGTTTTTCGTGGTGTTCTTTGGTACTGCACCTTTCGAAAAGTCTTTGAGCTTCTCCAAAGTTACTGGAGCTGCGAAACGCTGCTGGGGTGGAGCTGACTGGCGGGGCGGGGCTGATAGTTTGAGAGGCGGGGCTGACTGGGGGCGTTTGGTGCACTTCAGAGGCGGCGAGTCCATCCAGTCATCCATTCCGAGCGAAAATGGGTCTCCATTTTGCCAACTTTCAGCTATACTAGAACTACTTCCAGCCATTTCAACTGCTGCCTGCACTATTAAGTGTGTATCTAAGTACACGGTTGCTAACCTACGCATGACCAATCAAAATACTACAAATTGTTTATAGCATACGAGGGAGGGGTGTATCTGGTTTGTAGGTCTGAGACCCGAGGGGCGCAGCTACAACAAAGAGAACAAAGAGAATGCAAAAGCCTTTCTGGGTAGCCAACAAAGTTTGGAACTTTGAATTAAGCCTGGCTAATGGACAATTAGGACATACACTTTCCATTTCCTATCATACCATAATTCCAGAAATTTCATGTTTACTGCAGTAATTATCTACAATTATGTTGTAAGCTACACAGATGCTTTCTATTTCCGCAATTCCTCTGCACTAGTAATGTCATTATGAAATACCTGGTTTAGCATATTAACTTTACAGTCTTCCTTTTCTTCATGTGTATGTCTTCAAGCACATGTTTGGTAACTTTACCTTGCTAAGGTTGTTAAACATGTGCTTCAAGAAACCAATGGTATGTTGGTAACTGACATGACAAAATTTCATGGTGTTGCAAGAGCTCTTCCATAGCCTGCTAACAATCTTTATACTTAAATTAGTTAATAAAGATCGATCACTTTAGTTCTTTTGTCATGCTAATTTAAACTTCGTCTCAGAGTCTGTAATTGACAATGGCAGGTATTCCATATCGGTAAGTTAGCATAGGCACATTTCTGCATGTCTAGTTATTCATTACTACCACTGCTGTGTGGTTCACAACAACTCCAGCTACTTCCATTAGCGCATTAAACACTGAGCAGACGTGTGCTTTCATCCTGCATGGGCAGTGTGGGCTGCATTCCATAATCATTCAAAAGGCAGAATAATCAGGTTAATTACATTCTCTCACTCTATACACATATCAGACCTTACTTTTTCCTTCAAAAATATGATATCTATTTTAATCACACAGCTTAAAACAATTACAATGTATTCGTGCTAAATCCTAAGTCTATACATGATAAGGGAGAATCAATATTTAAAGGGCATAGTCTATTTTTACCGCCAACCATGCAATAAAGTGAGACGGCTAATAGGCCCTGTTACTTTGGTGTCAGGTTAATAGATGGTAAAGCTAGCAAACAGGCAGCTATATATGTGTAACCGAGTTTAGGCTCTGTCTACCTAATTACACATGAACTTTTTAGTCAGATTTTTTAGTCTTCTGAGGCTTTGGTAGCGCGATAAAGCGGTCTATCTTGATGTGTTTAATACGTTAGCAAAACCATTCTAATTTACTCAAACACTAATATAATAATTTTTTATTAACGCCGAACAGCTGTCAAAGCAATAATTTTTGACTGTTCGGATAATTAGAGCACCTATGATGTAATCAATATCAGTGTACTATTTCCTCCAAAGGTGATACTGGCAGGGTGCTTCACTCCCCCCATTTCATTTTTGATTTGGGGTAAACACTGCATAGCAAGGTTGCTATAGTCTCAGGATCCTCACCTGAAACATAATTGCTGTGTCTATTTATCTGTTTGGTGAGATTTCCTTATTCAAGCTGCATGATCTGATTTTCATACCCTGGAGCCGAGATTCGTGATTTCATTCCAAGACCCTGAGCCTGAGACTAGACCTACCCACATGGAAATTTTTTTTTGTTGGCATTTTACATATCTAAAATCACGTGCACTAAAACAATTTTCTGAAAGCTATTTTGACTAAGGTTGAGGTTTACTTACTTGGAAGTAAGACACACACACACACACACACACACACATTTTCTACATGTAGCCTGTTACCCAGGCTCCCCCTGAGCATGAGGCTACACATTACCAGCTGCACAGCAGCATATCACTGCATTACTAAGCCAGTGTAGGCTACTGGAAAGTGAATACTTATCTCTTGGGCATGTACTACATACATGCTTTTAATTACAGGAAGTTTGGAATTTGAGCAGCACTTAGCTATTACCAGTTGTGTCATCCTCTGTAACAAACAACATAGGAAAATTACGTTACTCCCAACCAGCCGGGCGCACACATGGCTAGTACTAAGATTGCTTTACATTCTCGCAACTTTCTGTATGTGTGTGTGTGTACTATATATGGAATGCAATAATGACGTTAAGATTACATCATTATGTTACTATGCCACTATAATAGCTAGCAGGCGCTACTGGAAGTTTGCGCGAAAGTTTGTCAAGCTACCTCGGTTTTGTGTTGCATGCCTATATGGTGGAAAACAGGTAGGTGGCAATGATTAGCCTGACTTGGCAAGTTATGGCTGCTAACTGGAAGTGCAGTACGAAACTTCTGCATCAGCACTTTTGCTGTAAGCTATGATGAGACAACGTGATCCGTTCTGCTGTGACTACAGTTGCATTTAGTTTATTGCTGAGAATAATATTAGCTTTGAGGAAAATTATGCCCCGTCTGGAATTTAGATATGAAATGTCAACTTTGTTTTCACATGTCCTGCATGTAAAAAAAGCTGGGAGTGGAGACTGGGAATCTCAGTGAGTAGGAATGAAGGGAGTGAATTTATTAAACTGTCAATCGGTAGGCAGGACGCCAAGCTACTAGTTAATCCCTTAGCTACACAGCCAGTACCAGTAATGTAGCCCATACCTGGAGGTTGTAGGACGCAATGACTACAGTATCCTCTCCAGCAGCCAACAGGGTCTTGAGATGGTGTACCACGAGGTCAGCCTCACCTGGAGAGGGGGGAAGATGTGAGGGGAGGATGGGAGGGGAGGATGAGAGGAGAAAGAGGGAAGGAGGAATAGAGACGGGCAGAATAGGAGGGAGGAAGAGAGAGAAGGTGATGAAGAGGGGAGCAGGGAGGGGGTTGGGGAGGTAGTGGTAGGGGAGGAAGTGGAAGGGAGGTGGAAGGGAGGTAGCGGTGCTAAAGTACTCTCTCCACTCACAGTCTTTTACTTTAAGGTGGGACTTTTCTAGATAGAAGTGGAATTCTCAAACCAAATTGACGGCTATGTCGGCAACATCTAAGCCTACCAAATTGACAATAACTAATTATTTAGCAGAGGAGGTTGTTGGATGCTTAGTTATTGTCAGATTTTTATCTGGAATCTTGCATTGTTGACATACGTCATGCCTACTTGCTTATAGGCACGATCTACGAAGCTAGTAGCAATAGTGGCCCAACCGCTAACATTCTTTCCTAGAAAAACGGTAGGATGCAGTCAATTTCCCTGAACCACCCCACTGGTACTAACGTTTCTGAATCAGCAGCTATTGGCAGCAGAACTAATCAAAATCTAGACCTAGTCCACAGTCCAGTCCATGGTCCAGTCCAGAGTCCAGAGTCCAGGTTTTACAGATACCCGATGGCAACTGGTGTTTTGTGTCGCTGTTCCGGCAACTGAATCCTACTTGACCCCTAGATTCTATAGACAACGCAGAAGCTGTCAAGCCAAGCGGGAGTAGCCCGGCGTCGTTCCGACCTTGGTACGGCTTTTGCAAGAACGCTATTGACAGAAGAAACTGAGCAGCTAGTTATACCCGCCAACACTGAGGCCTACAGCTGCAGACAACCATGTTTACAGAGGCTACAAAGGTTGCAGAAGCTGAAGAAAGACGCGTTGTAGCTTCGAACTAACATTTTAGGTAGCTTAGACTCACTATACCCTTCACAGACACTTGCTCAACCAACCAGCAGCTGCGAGGGCTCTGCCGGGGTACGAGACTAGCTGCGTGCAGCTTGGAAAGCGGACACCCAGTCAAAGTTTTGAACCTACTCCTGGTAATTCTCGAAACTTTCATGTTCGCTCTACCAAAGTTCGTTCTGTTTGCGCTGATTCACGCTTTCACAGTTGACACTGCCGTCACCAAAATTCAATTATTGCTAATAATTAGCATTTTACAGCTTTCTGCATACATTCCTGCAGGGAGTTGTGAACAGGTAAGGCTATCTCCCAGACCCTCTTCCGCTTTTCGCTTTTTACTTTTCGCGCGGGGGGAGGGTCTGGGTACGAGACTAGTTGCTGTCGCAACACATGTTCAAGCATAGATACTTAACCTCTATATCTATGGCTCAAGGATAAGTCATGGCAGCCACGGGAGAGACAGCGCCGTTTGAAACTCACGTAGCTATGCATCACTCAATCGTACCGCGGCTTAGGTAGATAAAATGGAGGCTTGCCCAGTAAGGTAATAAATTATTGTAACAATGCTTTAATTATTGAAACATCATTAAACAAGATGAGGAAACTGTTACCTGCCTGGATATAAAAGGAGGTACTCCTTCATGGCATAGACAGTAGTGAATGCCTCGAGACTAGAAACAGACATCATCAAACATGCAGCTGTCAACTGTGGTCATCTTGCTGGCATTCATCTCTGTATGCTGGGCTCAAGCCACCCTCTTCATAGTTACTGGTGGTAAATGCCTTCGGAGGAAGGATGACACGAATTCTGGTGTTCAAAATTTTCAATCCGGTCAATTTAATGTTTTTGGAACTTCCTACAGCCAATATGTGGTGAGTAAAATAAGAAGTACCACAGAAGCCATAGGATTGCTGTGGATGATGTAGCTATGTGTTTGTGCTCTCCTATATAGGTTCACTCTAATGGGTATGTAACTGTTACTAACTCTGGTTCAACTGGGGTCTACAACAGCAAGAGGATTGTAGACCTCTCGTCACTGAGAAATGGCCCAATGATCGCAGCATTCTGGGGAGATGTTGACAATCGAGATGCAGGGACAATCTTTTATACGGAAACAACACGTGCTAGTTACCTAACCACGGCTACTGTGCTCATTAAAAGTGCATTTAACAATAATTTTGGGGCAGCTTCTCTGATGGTTGCAACATGGGATAATGTTGGCAACTATATGCGTCATTGTGATGAGGTACGTACATGTATGGCATTGTGCACTATCAATAATTGATAGTGCACAATGATATTATACTAGAATAGAAGACTGATAACAGAGGACTCACCTCACAAATTAAATTCACACCCTCTGTAGAGAAACACTTTTCAAGTAGTATTGGCTACTGGAACTGATCTATCAAACAGCCCTCAATCGTATATCATCTTCCTGTACAACTCCATTGGTTGGACAACTACAGACTCAGCAACAAAATTTGGAACCCTTCCTGCACAAGTTGGGTTTACAGCAGGTGATGGGTCCAACACGCAGTATCTACCTCGCTTCAGTGACCAATTGAATAACAACATTGATACATTGCGTGATCGTCTTGGCCAGCTTCCACAGAGCACCAATGATGGAATGAATGGAGTGTATGTGTGTCGTTCTGATATGCCTGGCTCCGCTTGCACAGCACCTCCGGTGAATCTGCCGAGACCATATCCCATAGGTACAAATGTTCTATATTTTTAATTATAGCTATAAACATCACAACATTTGTTGTCTTTGTTGCAGATGAATTTGTCACTCATTCCCAGGCCCGTGCTAATGCCCTGGCCCGTTCCCAGGCCCGTGCTAATGCCCTGGCTCGTTCCCAGGCCCGTGCTAATGCCCTGGCTCGTTTCAGTTCTCACCCAGAAAAGACACAGCTCTATGAAGAGGATGTTGAAGCAATGGAAATGGAACTTGATTCCATTAGCAATGATCCATCAGAGCAAGACAATGAGCCACGAGATCAAGTCAACAAAGCTGAAGTCTACACAGAGTACAATGAGGACAAAAATACCTTTGAAACTGGTAAGTAAGTAGACTCATGGAAGAAAAAAAAAAGACTTGACCTTGCATGCAGACTAGTTAGAGACAAACAGTATATAACATATACTGTACTTTGGGGATATGTAATATCCATGTAGCTACCTGTACAATGTTTAGTAAATGAGACATAATGATCGTAAAATATACTTTACATATTACTTATATACTTATACTTTAGCCACAGGAATAATGGCAGGTACGTCTACATAGGACTACATAGAAGTGTCACACATGTTGCAAGCACTGACTAGTTTTGACTTGAAAGTTGGTATTTGATGTCAGTGCGCACATGCTTGTTACGTGCAATTTTATGACATTTGTGAGAATAATTAGAATAATCACATACTTACTTAGTAACAGTACATTTACCCCTATAGATAAGAGTGCGATTATTTCCATAATCACACACTTTTTGTAATCACACACTTTTTGTATCACACACTTTTTTAGTTCAACAAAGGCTGTAACTATAGGAACTGTAGTGATATGTGATTAACATGGAATCACATGGATTCTCGTGCCATTTGGGAATAATTGCATTCGCAATAGGCAAAATTGCACTTGCTTCGCTCGTGCAATCACTTTTCCTATTGTCCATGCAATTACTCCCACGCATCCATGTGATTACCCATACTAATAGGATAAAGTTATGAGAATAATTTTTGCAGCATAATAGGCTCAGGCCTGTACAGAGGGGGAGCCCCACATTCCAGAATTCCTCTCGTCCATTAGTTAGTAGACAACAATTATGTGTCCCAGAACGAAAGGGGATATAGTCACCCACCACCCCCACCAAAATTTTGGCGAAGGAAAGAAACTACATGTAGTACCCACATTAGCCCTCAGAGAATGCAAAAGCCTTTTCGGGTAGCCAACAAAGTTTGGAACTTTGAATTAAGCCTGGATAATGGACAATTAGGACATACACTTTCCATTTCCTATCATACCATAATTCCATTTAAATTTCATGTTTACTGCAGTAATTATCTACAATTATGTTGTAAGCTACACAGATGCTTTCTATTTCCACAATTCCTCTGCACTAGTAATGTCATTATGAAATACCTGGTTTAGCATATTAACTTTACAGTCTTCCTTTTCTTCATGTGTATGGCTTCAACCACATGTTTGGTAACTTTACCTTGCTAAGGTTGCATGTGCTTCAAGAAACCAATGGTATGTTGGCTAGTTGGTAACTGACATGACAAAATTTCATGATGTCGCAAGAGCTCTTTCCATAACCTGCTAACAATCTTTATACTTAAATTAGTCAATAAAGATCGATCGCTTTAGTTCTTCTATATACTTTGTTGCCAGCTGTTGCCTAGGCGACAAAAAAGTGATACGCAGGTATAAATAAGAAAGCTCAGCAGGAGTTTTCATGCTAATTTAAACTTCGTCTCAGAGTCTGTACTCGGAAATGGCAGGTATTCCATATCAGTAAGTTTGTATCGGCACATTTCTGCATGTCTAGTTGTTCATTACTACCACTGCTGTGTGATTTACAACAATTCTAGCCACTTCCATTAGCGCATTAAACACTGAGCAGACATGTACTTCCATCCAGAGACTAAGCTGAAGGTGATCGAATTCGGCACACAGCAAAACGGTCGTGATCGTTTCTCTCCTCGCGCGTAAGTTACAGAACCTCGCCAACAGTAGGGGACAGTACTCTCTTGTAGGTATGGTGACCTCGAACAACACTCTCGTGCAGATACGCAGTAGCATCTTCATCGGTTAGACTTGCCATGATCTGTTGTATTAAAAATCGTCTAATAATCGCATACCGTCCAATAATCGCATACCGTTAATAAGCACAAACTTATAATAAGCGCATGGTTTCTTGCCGCTGAACACGATAAGCGTATGCGCCTATTAACCGGTCTCTACGGTATTTCACAAAATTTTATACTGCTCACTCACTATACCTATACATCTGCTGAGCTAGCATAATTTTCTTCTCAATAAATTAGCGAATTTGAATTACGTATACAATAAACTATGAATCTTTGATGAAGCCCGAGGATTGTGTTGAAAGTCACCAGACTGTTCGGCGGGGGTCGAGGTCTGGGGATGAGCATTGTAGTGGAAATATTATTTCAAGGAGGATGTTGCGCATTCTTTGGAGCCTTGCTCCTGTGCTCCCCAATCCAACAATGCTAAAACGAAATGGAAAAGCCTGAGATACATGTACAATGAAAATGGGGAAGGATCTTATATGGCTTGCATGCAATATCACACCTTGTACCATGGTGCGTGGGTGGATGAAAGGTACCTCTACAGTATCTATCTACCATACACCCTAGTGCAGCCTTTGATCTGTCCATACACCCTAGGGTGTATGGTTGCCTGGCAACTAATATTTCAGTAGTAGTGCTAGACAAAACAATCAGATAAGCCAGCTGTTACTGTACCATGGGTTTCTAGTGCTTATGGGATTGTACCCTTCATGTAGTTATATGTATTCCCGACACTCAGGGTACAAATCAATTAGCTCACAATTACTTGTAATACTCTGCTCCATTTCTTTCCTAACTTAGGTCACACGTGCAACCATCCCACATACTATAAGTATAATGCAACAATAGACAAATATGGTTGCTATAGCAACATAATGTAAGGTACATTCTTATACTAATGGTTTTATAGGGTGTACTGCTATAGCGACATAATTCGTACATTTGCAATTTGGGATATAACTTGGGTATATATACATATTAGACTAATTAGCAGCACGTACTGAATCGGATGATGTCAGAAGAAAGGAGTGAACTGCAGAAATAGCTCACAATTTCCGCATCACTGATCTAGCTGTAAACAATTCCAATACCAATTACTTGTACTACTCTGTTCCATTTCTTTCCTAAATTAGGTCACAGTGCAACCATATGCATCCCACATACTACACTTGCAGAAATGTCTTTTACCTTCCATTTCCGTCATTACAATCACGTACATAGCTCAGCTTCCTCATACCCACCGATTTCCTAATTAGGAGGCCATTCAGTAGCCCTTTTCACAGCTCCAAAGAGCTTAGTTTACAAGCTGTATACTCCTTTGTACACCTCCATGTACACTGTTGCAAACTCTTGTAGATCTGAATCAAAGGATAATGGTTCATATACAAGAGTTCACAACTCAGTTTACAAAGAGTATGCAGCTTGTAAACTAGGCTCTTTGGAGCTGTGTTTGTTTCCCCTCTACTGATATTACAAAACGTGTGTAGCTCGGCATTTCGGTCCATTAAGTTCGCTTCCTACTCACCAATTTCCAAAATAGTAGCTTTAGAAAATTTGCAATTTGAGCTATTCTCAGTACAAGGGGTATCCCATGTCCAGTTGTATCATCCTCAGTAACAAACAACCATGGAGAAATGCCTGGGATCACTAAATATGTGGTTCATATACAACTTTTGGTGAAGTACATGCCCAGGTAGTAGAAAGCACTTAATGTGGTGGATATTGAATCTGAGTTGTATCTAGTCAGTAAATATTGCACAGATGTTAATTATTTCCATAGCCTGAGGCTGCAACAAATAGTCTTTCGAGTAGTCCTGCCCACATGTAATTATGTTATTATTTTTCTCCCAAAGCGCCACCAAATAGCTAAAAACCTTAGTGCATGCAGAGCAAGCCACCTAGGCACTGCCAGCGTTGGAGACCATACCGAGTAGCACAGACTATGTACCACCTAACATGGCCAGCCTGTTAGGTAATTGTTCCATCTCGTTAGCAGGGCCTACTATGGTAGCCTGTTACCTGGCAGAGTTACGGTTGCCAACTGATGAGTCCCACTGCATTAGAAATTAGGGACGAAAGGTACCTCTTGGCGTGTCTGGCCAGTGGGTGGTAATGTGAGAACCTTTATTGCATTTGTTTTGCTCCATTAATCTCACTTCCCACTCACTGATTTCTTAACTAGGTGACAGATTAGCCTCATTCCCAATCTCCACTCCCAGTTCCCAGTATTATACTACATGTGAAAAGCTGGGAGTGGAGACTGGCCGGGGAACGAGGCTAGCGACAAGTAAAACTAATAAACCATTTTCTGTATGATGTCATCACAATGACATCACTGCTCACTAAATAATAAAGCTCGTTGGATAGGCCAGAATATTTCCCCGCATCTAATCCCTGCAAATTGCAGTAACTTATTCTACGTATCTGTGAGATATGCATCTCAGAAATTATATTATAATATGGGAGGCAACAAGGGGTATCCCATTTCCAGTTGTGCCATCCTCAGTAACCAATAACCATGGAGAAATGCCTGGGATCACTAAATATGTGATTTATTTACAATTTTTGGTGAAGAGCGTCGCCCAGCTAGTGATGCTCTAGATATTGTTATTTTCCAATACCTTTCAATTGATCCTCAGTTGTATCTGGTCTACAGTAATGCTGTTGTACATGATTACTAATAACCCCTGGTGATGCATGTTTGTGGCTACAATCATATCTAGTAACTAGCCTACCAGTAGGGTTCCCAGAACTCATTTCAGAAAGAGCATATACTAGTCCCCCCCCATCCCCTGCCTTTTCTGGCTTGTAGCAGCAAAGGCCTCAGGTCTTCGCCTGCTCCAAACAAGTTTACACTCATCCAAACTGTGGCGGCAATGTCTGTAGCCACCAACAACTTCAGCTTCAAAACCTGATGATGAGGTGCATCACTGCTAGCTCTTTGCTGCAGGCGTGACTCATTGCCATATTAAAATGGTGACCCCCCCCCCCCCCAATCCAACTCCCCTAGGTGGCAGCTACTTGGTAGCTGGCTTTGACTATACCTTAATTAGCTCATTTCTACTGGGGCTCTAACTGCCCCGTAGCAGTTAGAGACCCAGTAGTAAGGTATGTTACCAGTGAGTGGTTGCATCACGAATAAGGTTTTCTATTGGGGAATAAATTTGGTGGGATTATCACATAATATATAGTAGCATGTACTAAAGATCATAGTCCAGGCCTCACATGCTGTCAGGGGTTCACCACAGGAATAATGGCAGTTACGTCTACATAGGACTACATAGAAGTGTCACACATGTGACTAGTTTTGAATTGAAAGTTGGAACATGTTGGTATTTGATGTCAGTGCGCACATGCTTGTTACGTGCAATTTCATGACATTTGTGACAATAATTAGAATAATCACATACTTACTTAGCAACAGTACATGTTATAGACAAGAGTGTGATTATTTCCATAATCGCACACTTTTTGTAATCACACACGTTTTTAGTTCAACAAAGGCTGTAACTATAGGAACTGTAGTGATATGTGATTAACATGGAATCACATGGATTCTCGTGGCAATTGGAAATAATTGCATTTGCAATAGGCAATATTGCACTTGCTTCGATTGTGCAATTTCTTTTCCTATTGTTCATGCAATTACTCCCAAATCACACGCATCCATGTGATTATCTATACTAATAGGATGAAGTTATGAGAATAACTTTTGGAGCATAATAGGCTCAGGCCTGTACAGAGGTGGAGCCCCACATTCCAGAATTCCTCTCGTCCATTAGTTAGTAGCCAACAATTATAATATATGTCCCAGAACGAAAGGGGATATAGTCACTCACCACCCCACCAAAATTTTGGCGAAGGAAAGAAACTACATGTAGTACCCACATTAGCCCTCAGAGAATGCAAAAGCCTTTCTGGGTAGCCAACAAAGTTTGGAACTTTGAATTAAGCCTGGCTAATGGACAATTAGGACATACACTTTCCATTTCCTATCATACCATAATTCCAGAAATTTCATGTTTACTGCAGTAATTATCTACAATTATGTTGTAAGCTACACAGATGCTTTCTATTTCCGCAATTCCTCTGCACTAGTAATGTCATTATGAAATACCTGGTTTAGCATATTAACTTTACAGTCTTCCTTTTCTTCATGTGTATGTCTTCAAGCACATGTTTGGTAACTTTACCTTGCTAAGGTTGTTAAACATGTGCTTCAAGAAACCAATGGTATGTTGGTAACTGACATGACTAAATTTCATGATGTCGCAAGAGCTCTTTCCATAACCTGCTAACAATCTTTATACTTAAATTAGTCAATAAAGATCGATCACTTTAGTTCTTCTATATACTTTGTTGCCAGCTGTTGCCTAGGCGACAAAAAAGTTATACGTAGGTATAAATAAGAATGCTCAGCAGGAGTTTTCATGCTAATTCAAACTTTGTCTCAGAGTCTGTACTAGGTATTCCATATCAGTAAGTTTGTATCGGCACATTTCTGCGCGTCTAGGTGTTCATTACTACCACTACTGTGTGGTTCACAACAATTCTAGCCACTTCCATTAGCGCATTAAACACTGAGCAGACATGTACTTCCATCCAGCATGAGCAGTGTGGGCTGCGTTCCTGTATTTTATAATTATTCAAAAAGGGGAGTATAAGGTTTATTAAATTCTCTCACTCTATATGCACATCAGACCTTACTTTTCCCCCCAAAATATTCCAAAATATGATACCCATGTTAATCACACAGCTTTACAATACATTCGTGCTAAAAAGGACATAGTTTGTTTTTACAGTTAACCATGCAATTATAAAGCTAGACGGCTAGGCCCTGTTACTTTGGTGATGGTAAAGCTAGCTAACAGGCAGCTATATAATAGCATGTATGTTAACTGAGTTTAGGCTCTGTCTACCTATTTACACATGAATTATCTAGCTTTCTAGTCAGATTTTTGCGTCTTCTGAGGCTTTAGTAAAGCGGTATATACGTCTATCTTGATGTGTTTGATACATTAGCAAAACCATTCTAATTTACTCAAACACTAATATAGTAATTTTTAATACATTCTAATTAACGCCAAACAACTGTAATCAATAGCAGTGTACTATTTCCTCCAAAGGTGATACTGGCAGGGTGCTTCACTGCCCCTATTTCATTTGTGACTTGGGGAAAACACTGCATGGCAAGGTTGTTAGCTATAGTCTCCTCACCTGAAACACAATTGCTGCATTTATTAATTTTATGCATCTATCTATCTATTTGGCGAGATTTCCTTATTCAAGCTTCATGATCTGATTTTTCATACCCTGGAACCGAGACTCGTGATTTCATTCCAAGACCCTGAGCCTGCGACTAGACCCACCAATGATGTTTTACACATCTAATATGAGTGAAAAAAAGTGCCGCTTTCCACATCAAAGTGACACACCCCCGCTGTTGATTCCGGTTGCCGCCATGGGAAAATGTAAATAGTTCAATGAATCTCATTAACTTTACGTAGCTCATGTGACCTTGTTGATTGCTCATTAATTATTCATGAGCAGTTTTACGGGGATTTTTTCAATTTCCCTTGCTACCTTAAGTGCACTAAAACTACATCACTGCATTACTATACCAGTGTAGGTTACTGGAAATGGAATAATTATCTCTCAATTGGGCATGTACTACATACCTACATGCTTTACAAGCACTACAGGAGGTTTGGAATTTGAGCTATGCTCAGTACAAAAGTTATCCTAGGTTTTACCAGTTGTGTCATACTCAGTAACTACCATCATAGAAAAATTACGTCACTCCCAGCTTTTTACTAGCTGGGCGCACAAGAATTTTAACTATATATAGTAATGAGAGGGTCCTTACGGTTAGGGATCTGGTCAAATCGATCACTTCTTTTTACCCAGGTAGGCTTACTACAGCTCCAACGCGATTAAAGTTTGTGTAGCCTCTGTTTCAGCAGAGATCACACCGCTGGAGACAGACGGTACGCGGATCGATCGCCAGCGATACGAACGTGAGTTTCAAGCAACTCTACTCTCGTGTAGCAGGCATAACTGGTCCAATGGAACTGAGTTGTTTACAGAGACATTCGTCTCCTGAAGGCCCATTCGCTTCTCTGGCAATTGCGTGGGCATGCAGCTCGCAAATATTCTAGTGGGTGTGGTTTCGTGCTAACTAACTAACGTCATACCTCTGCGCGAGGCTATCTGCGCAATGCGCATACCTAGTAAATTATTATAACAATGCTTTAATTATTGAAACTATCCATTCATTAAGCCAGATGAGGAAACGGCTACCTGCCTGGATATAAAAGGAGGTACTCCTTCATGGCATAGACAGTAGTGAATGCCTCCAGACTACAAACAGACATCATCAAACATGCAGCTGTCAACTGTGGTCATCTTGCTGGCATTCATCTCTGTATGCTGGGCTCAAGCCACCCTCTTCATAGGTGGTGGAAGATGCATTCACAGGGGCGATGATCACAATTCTGGTGTTATAGGATTTCGATATGGTGATTTCAGTCTTTTTGGAAAATTCTACAGCCAATATGTGGTGAGTAAAATGAGAAGAAGTACCACAGAAGCCATAGGATTGCTGTGGAGAATGTACATAGCTATGTATTTGTGCTCTCCTATATAGGTTCACTCTAATGGGTACATGACAGTTACTAACTCTCGTTCAACTGTGGTCTATGACAGCAAGGACATTGTAAACCTGACGTCACTGACAAATGGCCCGATGATCGCAGCATTCTGGGGAGATGTTGACAATCGAGCAGGAGGGGAAATCTCTTATAGGGAAACAAGAGATATTCGTGACCTAACCATGGCTACTATGATCATTAGCAACGCAAATAACAATTTTGTTGCAACTTCTCTGGTGGTTGCAACATGGAAAAATGTTGGCTACTATGATCGTCATGGTGAAAAGGTACGTAGCTACATGTATGGCATTGTGGACTATCGATTAAAGGGCTCAGAAGCATTGTGGGCTAACCCACAATCAATTACAAGTACTGGAAATTACATGAATATATATGATCAAAATTATGCAGATGGACAAAATTTTGAAATTCTAAATAGCTTCTGAAACACATTTGAAGAATATTCTTAAACTGGGGGTGACAATTTCCATACTTGTGGGTTAGACCACTCTGCTTTCAGCCCTTCAATTATGATATTATACCTGAGTGTGTTAGAATAGAAGACTGATAACAGAGGACTCACCTCACAAATTAAATCACACCCTCTGTAGAGAAACACTTTTCAAGTAGTATTGGCTAATGGAATTCGAACTGATCGACCAAATAACCGTGATGAATCGTATATCATCTTCCTGTACAACTCCATTGGTTGGAATACTACAGACTCAGCAACACAAGATGGAAGCCTTCCTGCACAAGTTGGGTTTACAGCAGGTGATGGGTCCAATGACACGCAGTATCTACCTCGCTTCAGTGACTCTCTGAATGGCAACATTGAAAGATTGCAGGAGCGCCTTGCCCGGCTTCCACAGGGGGATAATACTGGAATAAGAGGAGTGTATGTGTGTCGTTCTGATATGCCTGGCCCCATATGCACGGCTTTGAGAGCTCCTCGAGTGAAACTGCAGGGACCATATCCCATAGGTACAAATGTAATTAATCTATATTTTTATTTATAGCTATAAACTTCACAACATTTGTTGTCTTTGTTGCAGATGAATTTGTCACTCGTTCCCAGGCCCGTGCTAATGCCCTGGCTCGTTCCCAGGCCCGTGCTAATGCCCTGGCTCGTTTCAGCTCTCACCCAGAATATACACAGCTCTATGAAGAGGATGTTGAAGCAATGGAAATGGAACTTGATTCCATTAGCAATGATCCATCAAAGCAAGACAATGAGCCACAAGATCAAGTCAACAAAGCTGAAGTCTACACAGAGTACAATGAGGACAAAAATACCTTTGAAACTGATAAGTAAAGTAGACTCATGGAAGACTTCACCTTGCATGCAGACTAGTTAGAGACAAAGAGTACATACTGTACTTTGGGAATGTAGCTATGTAATATCCATGTGCCTGTACAATGTTTAGTAAATGAGACTTTATAAAAATATACTTTGTAAAACATGCTGTTGGTTATCAATTTTGAGGAAACTACACTATCACTACACTGCAAAAACAGGAGGGTTGTTTTATCCCAGCTTGTTTACCACAGTTGCAATTTAAGGATCAAAAACAATCCTCGTGTTTTGTGCATGCATGCAAAAACATGAGGGTTGTTTTTGAAACTTAAATTGTGTGCATGCAAAAACATGAGTTTGATCTTTAAATGCAACTGTGATAAACAAGTTCGGTTAAAACAACCCTCCTATTTTTGCAGTGTATGCATTTTACATACATGTAGCAGCATGGTAGTATAGCTATAGTTTGCATGTTCTCAATACATGTCACATTATATGTAGATGTGAGCTAATATCATACCCAGGCTTCCCATGACCCAGACTTATACATACATACATACATATATACATACATACATACATACATACATACATACATACATATATACATACATACATACATACATACATACATACCATGCTATGGAGTACGGTGGTATTCTATATATGGGAGGGGGCCTGGGAAAAAATTATATGTTTGAAAATCTGCTGTACACAATCATAAGCCTTTGTGAGCCGTACTTGTCATTTTTGAGACTTTTCATACACTGATACATTTGCCAGAAAGCATTGCTAAAGTACCATATCAGCAACAAGCTAAGCTGACATGATTCTTTCTATGAGGTATTGCACTCACACTGGTAGTGATTCTCAAGCATCTCCCAGGTGCACACTTACTGCTACAGGCCATTTGCATTACACATACACTGAAAACTCAGCTTCAAGCATGTGTATCCACGATCCAATTGAAAGTTCAACCTCACAGGGTAAGCTGTTATCCCATTTAGGTTAAACTGCGTGAGATCCAGTAGCAGTTGACTTTAATTTTACAGCGCCTATATCTCGCTGAATCACAAGCAATCAAGTAAGTTATGACCTATGAATGCATGAAAGTAGCTCTATTTTGCAACCACAACTATCAATACTTTCCCCCCAAAAAACATACTCACAAATAAACATACAGGGATGGAATTCCAAAAGAGGAACCAACGATGTAGGAACGATACCACAATACTTTTATGAATAGCTATTCCGACATTTTTCCAATCACGAACACGCCACAATCTCTATATGCCATACCAGTCATCCCACATAACAGACGCCATGAGGCATGGTAGGAAAAATGTTTAAACTGTAGGGATGGCAATTAGGTATCATGGTAATCCTAGCGCTTTTTTGTCATTGATTTTTGTGTTATTTGTCTCTTACTAGACCACACCCCGAATAGCTATAGCCTCGAGTAGCTATGGCTTCACTCGATACCAGACCTTATGAAGGCAGCGATCGCTTGCAGTATCTAGCCACGAAACACAAACGAACTCAGTCTTGATTAGTGGGCTGGTTACGAGACTAGGCCTCGGGTAGCAGACAAGCAATACGTCCTGCTTTAGCTACCCCCACAGTTACCTTATGAGTCCTGTCGTCTACTTCATCATGTTATCAGCAGGCAGGTATACCCGAGAAGCTGGGGGAGGAGCTCTGAAGCTCACACACACTGTTGATTCCGGTTGCTGCCATGGAAAAAATAAACAGCACTATGAATCTATGAATGCTACAAGGGTATATGACCTAATTAATTATTCCTTAGAAGCATTATGATCACCATCGACCAGAATTGTTTAAGAACTCAGCAAATAGATCGATCACTAGTCTATGCTTTTTGTTTTTGCCTCAAGATAAGCCACTCACCAAAAGATTCATAAATGCTTTGTTCAAACCAAATTATGTTGCTTGCTAATTTAGCACCACCATCAGTGTCGGGATGTGTGCTTTGTCTGGGCATACACGCCATTTTCTTTCTGTCCAAACTGGTACCCTCCAATGCTTCATTACATTTGTCAGATTTTCTTTTGTGAACGCACGTAGGGCTAATTAGAAAATGGGAAATCCTCTCCTCACCTAACTCATTATTCACTGAGATAAGTGACGTAAGAATTTCCCATGTTCTCCCCAATCAATAAACAATGACAGACAGAATTGGAAGCCTGGTACAATTTGTGATCATGAAAACAATTCATAATCTCATATCATGGCTCGCATAAAACATCATAATTCATACCATGTAGCTACGTCTTATGGCTTGCAAGTGATATCGCACCATATTTTTTGCGACACTAGGCTGTCCCATTCCATTATGCATTATGGAATTGGGAGAGCATGGGATTGAACAAGACTATGTTCTTCTCTCCCAAGAGTCTTGAATAATCATTCAACACATTCACCACTGACATATTCATGGGTGCTCCAGATTTGCCAGTAGTAATTTTAGAAATTTTATTTAGCTAAGTTAAAACTAAATTTCACACTCAAAATAGAGACTTAACTAAAACTACAACTAAATTATATGAAGCCATACTAATAGTCAGGTGGTCATGGCTGGCTGCAGCGAGGTGTTGTGAGACCAGCTTTGTGGCAGCTTCCATGCTTTGCACAGTAATACTATCAGCCACTGTGCAGCCTCTAACATCACAACTGATGGCTGCTCCACCCCTGGGGAAATTCTGACAGCCCTGTTTTTGGATAAGGTATTATTTTTCATGTGCTTGGTAGAAAATGAGTATCGGCGGGACATTTGAATTTCTCAGGCAACAAACGGTAGTAAATTTACGTATCATAACTACTTCCCAGGTTCGTCTGTGCAGTAGACTGAACGATGAAGTGGTATCGCCACAAAGATTAAGAAATGCAACAGTTGATCAAGAGCGCCTAAAAATAAATTTCCCCGCCCCCAAGAGAGTAAGAGCATGTAACCACTGAAGCCTCCAGACAGGGCAGAAATCATGAACAGTACATGTACTACATAATAAACCTGA
Organism: Phakellia ventilabrum; assembly: GCA_963921505.1. Lineage (NCBI taxonomy): Eukaryota > Metazoa > Porifera > Demospongiae > Axinellida > Axinellidae > Phakellia > Phakellia ventilabrum. The sequence continues at coordinate 4,158,030 of OY997382.1, forward strand.
GATTAACACTGCAATATTAGCCTATCAGTGTTATGATACCTACAGCCATGTAAATGACTTACTGCTGAGTGCTTCAGTTGTGATAACCTTCCACTACTCATAGCAGATGTTCTTTTTGGTAGCTCTCATTATTTCTGCCAGACTACAGGCCTGTATGGAAGTTAAGTGTTCTTACTCTCTTGGGGGCGGGGAAAGTTTATTTATGTGGTCATGAGTTGATCCATGTGCAAGTGTGAGAAGCTAGTCAAACCTGAATGTGGGCCGGGGACAAGGTCAGAAGAACCCCCAGAGTAGGTACTGCAGATTGAGAAAATGGCGAAAATTTAATTGAGACTGTTGGCTCTGTTACTACTCAACAGGCAAATTTTTATTGAAGTCAGCATAATATCTTTGCTGTAATGTGCTTGATTAGGAATTAGATATAATATTAGACACACGCATGATAGAGCTACCTTGTTCCATTTAAGAGATGATGTATTTTCCGATAGTCAGAGAAGGAAATTGTACTCCCTCTGATACATTGCTAACGGAAATATTTTACTGCTTCATACTTTGGAGCTGATAATGCAGCAAAATTTGGGCACATACTGAACCAGATGATGTCAGGAAAAAACAACAACTACAGTGCTACAGAGCAAGAGAGCAATTTTTTTTAAATTCTTAATTTTTAGGTTACAACTGCTTTACAGCACTTACAAATGTATAAAAACAGTAAGGAAGTACTTTTTACCCATTTCCAAAAGAAATTTTTTCCCATATATAACCAATACAGAAGCCATACATGTGTAGTGCAGATTTTAGAAAAAATTGCCAAAAATTGAATAAAATTAGCATTATCTTGTGATCAGTAAGGAGTTAAATCCTTAAATTTGGGGCTATAAAACTTCAATACAAGTTGGATTAGTTGTCCAAGGGTTTTTCCTTAACTCAAAAAAATAAACAAATGCTATGCCTAACATATTTGCCTCTCAAAAAACGTCATTTTGATAATATCTAGCGAACAGAGTTCAATTATGACTTCCTACTTTGGTCAAACAGACTGCATATGGATATCTATCAGTGGGTTCAGTACAGTTTCTTAAATATAAAGCATTCTCATTTTCTATGCCTAACGTATTTCTCAAACCGCTTCCCTCTAAGAAGCCATATAGTGCAAATTGATAAAGATTATATCTCAAAATTAAAGTGACATGTTCCCAGAAGATTATAGAATATGTGTTCCAAAGTTCATCTTTTAATACTTAAGGGTTTGGACTTTATGAGCATTTATTCTCAAAATCAGAAAAGTTGCTCTCTTGCTCTGTAGCACTGTATATGTTCTCAATTTCTGCTTGCTGTTCTAGCTCACTGTACATAGCAGTACATACTGTACTTTTAATTATCCGTAACTAGGATGTCACCTTAAGGTAAAAAGCTAATCCTAACTCAAATCCCTACGTACATAATCACATGCCCAGACCACTGAACTCTGTTCCATTTCTTCCCTAAATTAGTTCACACGTGCAAACATACCACACACCACACTTGCGGAAATTCATGGAATGTCTTTTGCCTTCCATTTCTGTCATTACAATCACGTACATAGCTCAGTTTCCTCCATCCCACCAAATACCTAATTAGGAGTCCATTCAGTAGCCCTTCTGTTTTCCCTCCACTGATATTAGAAAACGTGTGTAGCTCGGCATCCTGATGACTTAATAAGAGCATCCATTTTGGTTCATTAAGTTCACCTCCTACTCACCAATTTCCAAATAAGGTGACTGGTAGTAATAGATCCTAATCTACTTTAGAAAATTTGTAATTTGAGATATTCTCAGTACAAGGGGTATCCCATGTCCAGTGGTGTCATCCTCAGTAACAAAATAACCATGGCGAAATGCCTGGGATCACTAAATATGTGGTTCATATACAACTTTTGGTGAAGCCTGTGCCCACTCAGGTAGTAGATAGCACATTGTGTGGTGCTCTAGTGCCAACAGCATTCAATTGAAATTCAGTTGTATCTAGTCAGTAAGTACTGCACAGATGTTAATTGTTCCCATAGCCTGAGGCTGCAGCCCCAGGCAAGATGTAATAAATCCTAATCTGCTGTACTATGGCACATGGCAAGAGGTTTGTAATTTGAGCTATTCTCAGGACAAGGGGTATCCCATGTCCAAATGTGTCATCCTCAGTGACAAAACAACCATGGGGGAAATGCCTGCAACGGTAGCCTGTTGGCTAATTGTTCCATCTCGTTAGCAGGGCCTACTATGGTAGCCTGTTGTGGTTGCCAACTGATGAGTCCCACTGCATTAGAAATAAGGGACGAAAGGTACCTCTTGGTGTGTCTGGTCAGTGGGTGGTAATATGAGAACCTTTATTGCATTTGTTTTGCTCAATTAATCTCACTTCCCACTCACTGATTTCTTAATTAGGTGACAGATTAGCCTCATTCCCAAACTCCACTCCCAGTTCCCAGTATTATACTACATGTGAAAAGCTGGGAGTGGAGACTGGCCGGGGAACGAGGCAAGCAACAAAAAATAGACCATTTTCTGTACGATGTCATCACAATGACATCACTGGACATCACTGCTTACTAATTAATAAAGTTTGTGGGATAAGCAAGAATATATGCAGTAACTTGTTCTATGAGACATGCATCGCTGAAATTTCCCATTTTCTATAATGTACTAAGGGGGCAAAATCTGCTCCCCCCCCCCCCAGCCCCGTACATTCTCTATGGAAATGGACACATTTCACTGATCAAAATCTCAAAGATATTACTTTAAATAATCTTTTCTGTAGCACCTTTAAAACATTTTGGTTGAATATTGGCCAAGTTTGAAAGATACTACAGGAAATTTGTAATTTGGGGCATCCCATTTCCAGTTGTGTCATCCTCAGTAACCAACAACCATGGAGAAATGCCTGGGATCACTAAATATGTGATTTATTTACAATTTTGGGCAAAGCGCGTCACCCAGCTAGTGATGCCAGTGTGCACATGCTTGTCACGTGCAATTTCTTGACATTTGTGAGAATAATTAGAATAATCACATACTTACTTAGTAACAGTACATTTATCCCTATAGATAAGAGTGCGATTATTTCCATAATCACACACTTTTTATAATTGCACACTTTTTAGTTCAACAAATGCTGTAACTATAGGAACTGTAGTGATATGTGATTGACATGGAATCACATGGATTCTCGTGCCATTTGGGAATAATAGCATTTGTAATTGGCAAAATTGCACTCGCTTCGCTTGTGCAATTACCTTTCCTATTGTCCTTGTAATTACTCCCAAATCGCACGCATCCATGTGATTACACATACTAATAGGATGAAGTTATGAGAATACTTTTTGGAGTATAATAGGCTCAGGCCTGTACAGAGGGGGAGCCCCACATTCCAGAATTCCTCTCGTCCATTAGTTAGTAGACAACAATTATGTGTCCCAGAACAAAAGGGGATATAGTCACTCACCACCCCACCAAATTTTGGCGAAGGAAAGAAACTACATGTAGTACCCACATTAGCCCTCAGAGAATGCAAAAGCCTTTCTGGGTAGCCAACAAAGTTTGAAACTTTGAATTAAGCCTGGCTAATGGATAATTAGGACATACACTTTCCATTTCCTATCGTACCATAATTCCAGAAATTTCATGTTTATTGCAGTAATTATCTACAATTATGTTGTAAGCTTCCACAATTCCTCTGCACTAGTAATGTCATTATGAAATACCTGGTTTAGCATATTAACTTTACAGTCTTCCTTTTCTTCATGTGTATGTCTTCAAGCACATGTTTGGTAACTTTACCTTGCTAAGGTTGTTAAACATGTGCTTCAAGAAACCAATGGTATGTTGGTAACTGACATGACTAAATTTCATGATGTCGCAAGAGCTCTTTCCATAACCTGCTAACAATCTTTATACTTAAATTAGTCAATAAAGATCGATCGCTTTAGTTCTTCTATATACTTTGTTGCCAGCTGTTGCCTAGCCGACAAAAAAGTTCTACGTAGGTATAAATAAGAATGCTCAGCAGGAGTTTTCATGCTAATTTAAACTACGTCTCAGAGTCTGTACTCGTAAACGGCAGGTATTCCATATCAGTAAGTTTGTATCGGCACATTTCTGCATGTCTAGTTGTTCATTACTACCACTGCTGTGTGGTTCACAACAATTTTAGCTACTTCCATTGGCGCATTAAACACTGAGCAGACATGTACTTCCATCCAGAGACTAAGCTGAAGGTGATCGAATTCGGCACACAGCAAAACGGTCGTGATCGTTTCTCTCTTCGCACGTAAGTTACAGAACTTCGCCAACAGTAGGGGACCGTACTCTCTTGTAGATATGGTGACCTCGAACAACACTCTTGTGCAGATACGCAGCAGCATCTTCATCGGTTAGACTTGCCATGATCTGTTGTATTAAAAATCGTCCAATAATCGCATACCGTCCAATAATCGCATACTTATAATAAGCACATGGTTTCTTGCCGCTGAACACGATAAGCGTATGCGCCTATTAACCGGTCTCTACGGTATTTCACAAAATTTTATACTGCTCACTCACTATAGCTATACATCTGCTGAGCTAGCATAATTTGCTTCACACTACGGTACCTGTCTTTAAAAGATTGACGTGAATTCGTTTCGTTTCGGTTCGTTTCGTTTCGTTTCGTTTTTACTACTACGGCTTCGCGCGAGATCCTACGTCACTGTGTCGTCATTGGCATCCGCGACAGCCCGTAACAGCAAACGCAACTTAACTGTAACCGATCCAGAACCGCAATCGTAACCGATCCAGAATCGTAACCGTAACTGCGAAGCGTAACCGTAAGCGTAAACGTAGAGCATAAAAAGTGCTGTGAGTTCAATCGTTGCTTTCTTTTGGAGTTTGACTAGCCGTGCAAGTTTGAACGTACGTATGTACGTAGCTGGTAGCTGCAGACACAAATGGCACGCCTATCGTTATACGCACAACAACGTATTGTTGTGCTAAAGAGCACGGGACTAGGGTTTTCTGAAATTGCCCGATGTTTGCAACAAGAAGATATAGAAACATCCAAACAAGCCGTATGGAGGTTTTGGCAGTCCTTCCTTGAGCTGGGAAGAGTCGGCAGGCGACCCGGATCAGGCAGACCGTCGAAGGTAGACGGACGGGTAATGGCCTTGGTGGAAGCGTACATGCAGATGAACGACGAGACCACTGCTACGCAACTGCACCAGTACTTACTGCGACACGGGATAGATATTTCTCTTCCGACAGTGGTTCGCAGCAGGCGAAGGCTAGGATGGACTTTCCGTGGATCTGCATATTGTCAGCTGATTCGCGAGGCCAACAAACTGAAGCGACTACAGTGGGTGCAGTAGTATCTCCATGACGATTTTGTTGACGTTGTTTGGACGGACGAAACTACAGTGCAGCTGGAAAGCCACAAGCGACAGTGCTGGCGCAAAGGCGGGAAAAGACCAAAGCCAAAACCACGCCCCAAACATCCTCTGAAATTACACGTATGGGCGGGCATCAGTTGGAACGGAGCTACGGAAGTAGAAGGTATCATGGATGCTAGCGTGTACATAGAAGTACTGAAGAGAGGGTTATTGCCATTTCTAGAGCAGAAATATCCGAGTGGTCACAGATTTATGCAGGACAATGACCCGAAACATACTTCAAGAGCCACATGCCAGTTCATGGAAGAAAATGGTATTAACTGGTGGAAAACTCCTCCTGAAAGCCCTGATTCAAACCCGATCGAGAATCTCTGGCATGAACTGAAGGTACGTGCATAAGTAATCATCTGGCTTATAAATTATGCAGCTGTGGTGATTTACAGCTACTGTTGCTTTAACTAGGGGAATGCAGAACATTATGGGGCGTGCAATCTATTTTCTCTCTGTGATGCTTCAGGAGTTTCTCTAGACGAAGTACTCTGAGTTTCTGTAGCATCCATACTCGACAAACTTTTGGTAGTTTCGGTAGCATCTCTCTGTACTGAGTGAGACCCTTCTCTGGAGGACTATACAGAACAACGTACATAGCATGATGATGATGATACTACAGACTGTTGACATCACTAGTGTGGGGCTCGCTCATGCTCGCCCAATAATTTTGCAAAACTCACGTCATGAAATAAGTAGCACCACCTCCAGGTAGCAATAATAGGTTATGTAGAAAGCACACTTTTGGTGTTGGGCACAGTATTACCAACGTAATTACAGATCTCTGTATTTCCATTCCAGGAGTATATCCGGAGGGAAGCTAAGCCATCAGGGAAACAGGAACTGTTGGACAGTATTAAGAGATTCTGGAGTACAACAGTTGATGTCAGGAAATGTAGAAAGTACATACAACATTTGAAGAAAGTCCTGCCAAAAATGATTGAGGTGCAGGGTGATGCAACAGGTTACCAAGTTATGCAGTAGTTCCTCCACCAGCACTGCCTGTTGCACTTTTGCTTCCTATTACTTTGTGCGAAGGTTTCCTTCAGTTATTACATGTATGACTAGCTACTGCTTGTCTCCTTTTTTTTCTTCCTTTTATCCTAATAACATACTGCTTAAGAACTTTCCTCATGAAATATTTGACTTGACACTGCTGTTTCCTTTATGAGTCATCTGCTATATATTTATTATACATGCTATATATTATGTCATGTAAATATGGAGTTGTGAATATTAAATTTTATCTTTAAACCTCAACAAAGAAAATGGGAGGGAGATAGAGAAGAGATATAAAGTGGGGGGATAGGAGATGAAAGATATTAAAACTCGTCAAAGAAGTAATGAAAATGGGAGGAGAGATATAGAAAATACAATACAACCAACAATAGAAGAACCGTCATTTGAATTAGTAATATTACAACAAAGTTACAGGTGAGAACCTACACACTAACAGAAGAAGTACATAGCTACAGAATAAGGTACATATGTACAACAATACAATAGGAGGATTCCTTCGCTCAAAAACTTCTACAGTAGCTACATAACTTGTGCAAGTGAAAATTACAAGAGGATTCCTCTACTAAAAAGTGAAAATGACAATACAATAGAAAGAACCGTCATTTGAATTAGTAATATTACAACAAAGTTACAGGTGAGAAAACCTACACACTAACAGAAGAAGTACATAGCTACAGAATAAGGTACATATGTACAACAATACAATAGGAGGATTCCTTCGCTCAAACCAAACTAAACTAAACTATTACTCAAGAGAAGGGTGCCTTCGTTCAAACCAGTGACTACTTCAAGAGGAGGATTCCTTCGCTCAAACAGGTGACTAACTACATGATTATGATTTGGAACGTAAGTGCTTACAGGCACCTGCAATCGACTCAGTACACTTCTTCCAAACAGTCTTGTCAAATACCTCATCATCCGTTATACTTGGAAAAACACTCCGTATATCTTGCTTCAAGCCGGCCAACTTACTGGAACTAAACTGTTTAGTACTTCGATTATGCCCAGTGATAGTGCACTTGCTCATCTCTTGTCTCCCAAAGTACGTGAGTTTTGCTAGTGCTATTGCTACTTTACCTATGTCCTTTTGATTGCAATAACGCTGATAGGTCTTCAAAACTTCGCCAGGGGCTCTATACTTCGAAGGAGACACGTACTTTCTGGCTCCTGACATGCTAGGTGGAGGAGTTGTAAATCTGGGAGAAGTCGGTGGTGGTGACGGCATGCAAAACACAGGTGGCGATGTCACAGGAGAGACCACCGGTGGCGACGGCATGCGAAAATTAGGTGGCGATGTCATAGGAGAGACCACTGATGACGATGGTACATAGTGTGATAATGGCCGAGGCGGTGTATGCACTTGAGATTGTAGCGGAATAAGTTCACTGGCGGAATCCTGCACTTTACTGCTTACTGGCATTTGTAACTGCGGTGGCTCAACAATAGATGGCAGTGCAGTGGGCTCCAATATGGGCTTGACTTCTTCCTGGAGTAATGATGGCTGTGGGGATTGAAACTGTGGCGTGCTAGAAAATAAAGTGGAATCCAACGTTCTTTGTGATTCTGCAGCCACTGGAAAGGAGTATGAGCATCTAGAGGACTCGCTAATCGTTGGTGAACTCATTGCAAATAGGGATGCTTCACTAATCGCTGGTGAACTCGATGGAAGTGGGGTTCCTTCTGATGAACTCAATGGCAGTGGTTCTGCATTTAGAGTAGAGAGGATACTGTCGAGATCGTCCATACTCGGATGGTTACTTGGTACTTTTAGCATTCTCATGATGAATTCCTGATTATTCTGGACAGTTTGTACCTGATGCTCAAGACGACCAAGAATCTGCAACACAGGGGAGTTGAAATTATCTTCTCTTGCTCCTAATGAGAAATATAAAAGCATACATGTGGCTTTGCTGCTATATAGGTCTGCCTTAGCTAATACCAGGTCAGCTGACACCATAATATTATCTATACATTATTTTGTTTGATAAAGCAGTCACCTGTGTAATGCAGCCACGTAGTCACACCCAAAATAGTGCAAACTATAGTATAAGGTTACAAAGGACATAAAAACAGGATCTTTAGACAAACCATCCCATAGTCTGTAAAACACTTTCCAAAGCTGCCTCCAACTAACCAGACAGGGTACAGATCCAAGAATTATAAATCAGACTTTAAACGGAATACCAATGTTACAAACTCAGGTAGCTAGCTGTTGCAGTGACAGCTACCTGAACGCATCCACTATAGTAGTATTAAGTAAATCAGAAGTCATAGCCGACCTTAAATCTATATATACATTTTTAAGCGGTCATTGGCGTTAATTGGGGCAACGAGACTGCCGAAGAAAGAGAGGCCAGGCTGCGTGTTTCAACAATCGTCTGTTTGAATTGAGATGCACAAATTTCATGCATTCATGGCTACGCTGGACGCACTGAGATATTCTACATGTTCTGAGAGATTCCCTGGTCTCAAGCTTCACTCACAGTCTAACAAGTGTCCACTATACATTTACAACCACACCAACAACTGAACCCACCATAAAAAGTCAACACCTCATATATGCACACATTAGCACTATAATGTATATATTCCCAATAGCCTACGTGGTTATTATCCTACCTAGTAACACAAACATACTGAGTACACTTGTTAACTGAGTGTAGCTGTGGCAAGCCTGAGCAAGCCCCAAACCGCCCCGTGTCTGGGTATAATATTCTATTTTTGCATATTACACATTACGTATTCGAGGCATGTGGCAAAAATGGCTTCTCGAGATCGATCTGCAGAGTACCCAGCAGGTATGCCATCAAGCTTGGAAGCTTGGAAGCTGTGCACACAAAAAGTCCAACACCTGGACAAGTCTATCATATAGTGTTACCACTAGAGACTTACTACAGCTTCCACTGCCCCTCCTACAGACAACCTTTGTTACATAGCACTTCTTTGATAGCTCACCACAGCTTAGTAGCAGCATACATAGGTACTTCAATTCACACAAGAAAAAAGAAGTGTTAAAATTCAGGGGCGTAGGAAGATGTTTTGTAGCACGGGGGCTGACATTGGCCAATGAATTGGTGGATATGTATGTCTGCGGGCGAAGCCCGCTCTGTCTAGGGGGGTGCGGGGGCATGCCCCCCCGAGAAATTTAAAAAATTTAGATGCTCTGAGATCAATTCTGGTGCATTCTGAGCCAACTTTCCCTACATTTTATTGAGGGTAATTTTTCTTTTTATGATTTTTAGCCACCCATGAAATGCATAGAAGCATAGTGATAATGTTCAAGAAACACAATTTTTTTTATAATATGATAAAAAACTCTGTAATTCTTGTTCACTTAAAGTGTATGTATCCAAACACTCACTTCCAGTGTTCTGTCCATCAGCTTCCATGAAGGGGGATAAAATATTTGCACCTGCAAAAGATATAGTCCAGATATAATTTAGAATCCTGGCCACCACACAGAACTTGGCAGAGCAGGTTCAACATGCATATTCCTTAATTACATCATTCCACAATGTGCCATTTGGTATTCTAAACTGTAAGGGTGGTGCTCACAGAGACCTGCAATTATGTCACACGTGAGCCCCACCCTTACTAGAAATTCTGTACTTCAAACGCAGTAACGTGACCAAAATATGCAATGAAATAGTGTTCGCTTTCTATCCGGGACTGCCACATTTGATCACAGAGAAGCTAAATACAGCTTATAAGTAGCGAATGAAGCTACGTATGCAGGAAACGAGCTAGCTAGTTGTAAAACCCAACTTACTGGCTTAAAAACTGGTATAGCTTGTTTTGAAGCCAGTAGATAGACGTAGGATAGTTGGTACAGAGTCTACAGACCTAGCATGTATCTTGGTAAAACTATGCAATAGATTTGTCCAGATGTCTGACTCATTGTGCACCACAGCTTCCAAGCCATTTTGCCATGTGCCTAGCATACGTAATGCATAATACACAAAAATAGAATGTTGTACGCTCTGGCATCCTGATGATTTAATAAGAGCATTCATTTTGGTCCATTAAGTTGTCTTCCTACTCACCAATTTCCAAATTAGGTGACTGGTAGTAATAGATGCTAATCTACTTTAGAAAATTTGTAATTTGAGCTATTCTCAGTACAAGGGGTATCCCATGTCCAGTGGTGTCATCCTCAGTAACAAACAACCATGGAGAAATGCCTGGGGTCACTAAATATGTGGTTGATATACAACTTTTGGTGAAGCGCGTCGCCCAGGTAGTAGAAAGCACTTAGTGTGGTGCTCTGGATATTGAATCTGAGTTGTATCTAGTCAGTAAATACTGCACAGATGTTAATTGTTTCCATAGCCTGAGGCTGCAACAAATAGTCTTTCGAGTAGTCCTGCCCACATGCAATTATGTGAGTTAAATCATGTAAGAAAAAGTACCAGGCTCTCCAGCGTAAAACACACAGAGAGCCTGGGGTGAGGCTCGTAAAAACTAATTGTTTTTTTTTCTCCCAAAGCGCCACCAAATAGCTAAAAACCTTAGTGCATGCAGAGCAAGCCACCTAGGCACTGCCAGCGTTGGAGACCTTACCGAGTAGCACAGACTATGTACCACCTAACAGGGCCTACAATGGTAGCCTGTTAGGTAATTGTTCCATCTCGTTAGCAGAGCCTACTATGGTAGCCTGTTACCTGGCAGAGTTGCGGTTGCCAACTGATGAGTCCCACTGCATTACAAATTAGGGACGAAAGGTACCTCTTGGTGGGTCTGGTCCATGGGCGGTAATATGAGAACCTTTATTGCATTTTGTTTTGCTCCGTTAATCTCACTTCCCACTCACTGATTCCTTAATTAGGTGACAGATCAGCCTCGTTCCCAATCTCCACTCCCAGTTCCTAATATTATTAGTATATGTGAAAAGCTGGGAGTGGAGACTGGGAATGAGGCTAGCGACAAGTAAACCTAATAGACCATTTTATGATGTCATCACAATGACATCACTGCTCACTAAATAATAGAGCTCATTGGATAGGCCAGAATATTTCCCCGCATCTAATCCCTGCAAATTGCAGTAACTTATTCTACGTGTATGTGAGATATGCATCGCAGAAATTTCCCACTAAATCACTAAATATATGATTTATTTACAATTTTTGGTGAAGCGCGTCGCCCAGCTAGTGACGCTCTAGATATTGTTATTTTTCAATACCTTTCAATTGATCCTCAGTTGTATCTGGTCTACAGTAATGCTGTTGTACGTGGTTACTAATAGCCCCTGGCGATGCATGTTTGTGGCTATAATCATATCTAGTAACTAGCCAACCATTAGGGATCCCAGAACTCATTTCAGAAAGAGCATATACTAGTCCCACCATCCCCTGCCTTTTCTGCATGGCTTGTAGCAGCAAAGGCCTCAGGTCTTCGCCTGGTTTACACTCATCCAAACTGTTCAAAAACTGTGGCGGCAATGTCTGTAGCCACCAACAATTTCAGCTTCAAAACTTGATGCTGAGGTGCATCATTGCTAGCTCTTTGCTGCAGGCGTGACTCATTGCCATATTAAAATGGGGCCCCCCCCCCCCCCAATCCGACTTCCATAGGTGGCAGCTACTTGGTAGACGATGCAGCTGGCTTTGACTATACCTTAATTAGCTCATTTCTACTGGCCCAGGCTCTAACTGCCCCGTAGCAGTTAGAGCCCCAGTAGTAAGGTATGTTACCAGTGAGTGGTTGCCCCGTAGCAGTTAGAGCTGTCAGGGGCTCACCACAAGAATAACAGCAGCTACATCTAGCCTCGTACCCAGACCTAATACCGCTAAAATACGTATTTTAGCGGTATTAGGTCTGGGTACGAGGCTAACTACATCTACATAGGACTACATAGAAGTGTCACACATGTGACTAGTTTTGACTTGGAAGTTGGAACATGCTGGTATTTGGTATTTGATGTCAGTGCGCACATGCTACATGCTTGTCACGTGCAATTTCATGACATTTGTGAGAATAATTACATACTATAATAGTAACAGTACATTTACCCCTATAAGATAAGAGTGCGATTATTTCCATAATCACACACTTTTTGTAATCGCACACTTTTTTAGTTCAACAAAGGCTGTAACTATAGGAACTGTAGTGATATGTGATTAACATGGAATCACATGGATTCTCGTGCCAATTGGAAATAATTGCATTCGCAATAGGCAAAATTGTACTCGCTTTGCTTGTGCACCGCATTAGAAATAAGGGACGAAAGGTACCTCTTGGTCCGTGGGTGGTAATATGAGAACCTTTATTGCATTTTGTTTTGCTCCATTAATCTCACTTCCCACTTACTGATTTCTTAATTAGGTGACAGATCAGCCTCATTCCCAGTCTCCACCCCCAGTTCCAGTATTATACTACATGTGAAAAGCTGGGAGTGGAGACTGGCCGGGGAACGAGGCTAGCGACAAGTAAAACTAATAGACCATTTTCCGTATGATGTCATCACAATGACATCACTGGACATCACTGCTTACTAATTAATAAAGTTTGTGGGATAAGCCAGAATATTTCTCTGCATCTAACCCCTGCAAATTTAATGCAGTAACTTGTTCTACGAGATTTGCATCGCAGAAATTTCCTATTTTCTATAATGTACTAAGGGGGGCAACATTTGCCCCCCCCCCCTCCCCCCCCCTCCCCTATCACCCCCGTCATTCTCTATGGTAATGGACACATTTCACTGATCAATATCTCAAAGATATTACTTGAAATATCATTTCTGTAGCACCTTTATAACATTTTGGGAAAAGGGAATACTGGCCAAGTTTCAAAGATACTACAGGAGGTTTATAAAATTTGGGGCATCCCATTTCCAGTTGTGTCATCCTCAGTAACAAACAACCATGGAGAAATACCTGGGATCACTAGTAGAGTGTCATACAGAGGTAGGTAATGAACATAATATACTGGTATCATTTGGAAATACTGACTTTTCCATACCAAGAATAATGTGGGAATAAATAGTTATTCACCAAGGTGGAGGTGTCTCCATAATATACCTTAGATCATTTCTACTGGGGCTCTAACTGCCCCGTGTGTTACCAGTAAGTGGTTGCATCACGAATTAGGTTTTCTATTGAGGAATAAATTTGGTGGGATTATCATAATTATATAGTTACATGTACTAATGATCATGGTCCAGGCCTCACATGCTGTCAGGGGCTCACCACAGGAATAATGGCAGCTACGTCTACATAGGACTACATAGAAGTGTCACACATGTTGCAAGCACTGACTAGTTTTGACTTGGAAGCTGGGAAATGCTGGTATTTGGTATTTGATGTCAGTGCGCACATGCTTGTCACGTGCAATTTTATGACATTTGTGAGAATAATTCGAATAATCACATACTTACTTACTTAGCAACAGTACATTTACCACTTTTTGTAATCACACACTTTTTTAGTTCAACAAAGGCAGTAACTATAGGAACAGTAGTGATATGTGATTAACATGGAATCACATGGATGAAGTTATGAGAATATTTTTGGAGTATAATAGGCTCAGGCCTGTACAGAGGGGGAGCCCCACATTCCAGAATTCCTCTCGTCCATTAGTTAGTAGCCAACAAGTATGTGTCCCAGAACGAAAGGAGATATAGTTGCCGACCACCCCCACCAAAATTTTGGCTAAGGAGTAGTACCCACATTAGCCCTCAGAGAATGCAAAAGCCTTTCTGGGTAGCTAACAAAGTTTGGAACTTTAAATTAAGCCTGGCTAATGGATAATTAGGACATACATCTTCCATTTCCTATCGTACCATAATTCCAGAAATTTCATGTTTACTGCAGTAATTATCTACAATTATGTTGTAAGCTACACAGATGCTTTCTATTTCCACAATTCCTCTGCACTAGTAATGTCATTATGAAATACCTGGTTTAGCATATTAACTTTACAGTCTTCCTTTTCAGCATCTGTATGTCTTCAAGCACATGTTTGGTAACTTTACCTTGCTAAGGTTGTTAAACATGTGCTTCAAGAAACCAACGGTATGTTGGTAACTGACATGACTAAATTTCATGATGTCACAAGAGCTCTTTCCATAACCTGCTAACAATCTTTATACTTAAATTAGTCAATAAAGATCGATCGCTTTAGTTCTTCTATATACTTTGTTGCCAGCTGTTGCCTAGGCGACAAAAAGTTGTACGTAGGTATAAATAAGAATGCTCAGCAGGAGTTTTCATGCTAATTAAACTTCGTCTCAGAGTCTGCACTCGGAAATGGCAGGTATTCCATATCAGTAAGTTTGTATCGGCACATTTCTGCATGTCTAGTTGTTCATTACTACCTCTGCTGTGTGATTTACAACAATTCTAGCCACTTCCATTACCGCATTAAACACTGAGCAGACGTGTGCTTTCATCCAGCATGAGCAGCGTGGGCTGCGTTCCTGTATTTCAGACCATACTTTTACCCTCAAAATATTCAAAAATATGATACCCATGTTAATCACACAGCTTTACAATGCATTCGTGCTAAACCCTAAATCTATAATATTTAAAGGACATAGTCTGTTTCTACAGTCAACCATGCAATAAAGCGAGACGGCTAGGCCCTGTTACTTTGGTGTCGTTAATAGATGGTAAAGCTAGCTAACAGGCAGCTATGTATGTTAATTGAGCTCTGTCTACCTATTTACAATGAATTATCTAGCTTTCTAGTCAGATTTTTGAGTCTTCTGCAGAGGCTTTGGTAAAGCGGTATATACGTCTATCTTGAATCTGTTTGATACATTAACAAAACCATTCTACTTTAATCAAACACTAATATAGTAATGTTTAATACATTCTAATTAATGCCAAACAACTGTCAAAACAATAATTTTGACTGTTCGGATAATTAGAGCAACTATGAAGTAATCAATAACAGTGTACTATTTCCTCCAAAGGTGATACTGGCAGGGTGCTTCACTCCCCCCATTTCATTTTTGACTTGGGGGAAACACTGCATGGCAAGGTTGCTATAGTCTCCTCACCTGAAACATAATTACTGCATTTATTAGTTTTATGCATCTATCTACGTATCTATTTGCCTTATTCAAGCTGCATGATCTGATTTTCATACCCTGGAACCGAGACTCGTGATTTCATTCCAAGACCCTGAACCTGCGACTATAGACCCACCCACATAGTTTTGATGTTTTACACATCTAATATAAAACTATATCTACTATGCCAGTGTAGGTTACTGGAAATGGAAAAATTATGTCTTGGGCATGTACTACATACCTACTAGCCTGGTCCCCCGGCACAGAAAAGACGAAAGAGCTACGAAGAGCTCTTTCGTCTTCTCTGCGCCGGGGGACCAGGCTACATACCTACATGCTTTACAAGCACCACAGGACGTTTGGAATTTGTCAGTACAAAAGTTATCCTAGCTATTACCAGTTGTGTCATCCTCAGTAACAAACAACATGAAAAATTAAGTTACTCCCAGCTTTTTACTAGCTGGGCGCACGCGAAGTACGCGCATGGCTGGTACTAAACGTTCCCGCATATCTGTCCGTGTGTGCGGGTTCGCCCCCACTGCACTATGAATGCAATTATGATGTTAAGATTACGTCATTAAGTAGACAAACGGTACGCGAATCGATCGCCAGCGAACGAACGTGAGTTTCAAGCAACTCTGCTCTCGTGTAGCAGCCATAACTGGTCCTTGGAACTGTGTTGTATACAGAGACATTCGTCTCCTGAAGGCCCATTCGTGTAGAGTAGCTTCTCCGGAAATTGCGTGGGCGATGCAAATGTTCTAGTGGGTGTGGTTTTGTGCTAACTAACTAACTAACGTCATAGTCTACCTCTACGCGAGGCTATCTGCGCAATGCAGTAAATTATTAGCTTTAATTATTGAAACTATCCATTCATTAAGCAAGATGAGGAAACGGCTACCGGCCTGGATATAAAAGGAGGTACTCCTTCACGGCATAGACAGTAGTGAATGCCTCGAGACTAGAAACAGACATCATCAAACATGCAGCTGTCAACTGTGGTCATCTTGCTGGCATTCATCTCTGTATGCTGGGCTCGAGCCACCCTCTTCATAACTGGTGGAAAATGCCTTCCGAGGAGGGATGACACGAATTCTGGTGTTAAAAATTTTCGATTTGGTGATTTCAGTCTTTTTGGAAAACCCTACAGCCAATTTGTGGTGAGTAAAATGAGAAGAAGTACCACAGAAGCTATAGGATTGCTGTGGATGATGTAGCTATGTAATTGTGCTCTCCTATATAGGTTCACTCTAATGGGTATGTTTCAGTTACTAACGATGGTTCAACTGGGGTCTATAACAGCAAGGACATTGTAGACCTGACGTCACTGAAAAATGGCCCAATGATCGCAGCATTCTGGGGAGATGTTGACATTCGAGCTGGAGGGAAAATCTTTTATAAGGAAGCAATTGAGGCTGGTGACCTAACCATGGCTACTCTGCTCATTAACGAACGTAACGAACGTAACAACGAACCTAGCGATTTTGAGGCAGCTTCTCTGATGGTTGCAACATGGCAAAATGTTGGCTACTATAAGCGTCGTAGTGATAAGGTACATGTATGGCATTGTGCACTATCAATTGAAGGGCTCAGAAGCATTGTGGGATAACCCACAATCAATTGCAAGTACTGGAAATTGCATGAATTATGCAAAAATTACACCAATTTGAAAATTATGCATACCCTCACAGTAGATGGACAAAATTTTGATTTTCAATAGCTTCTGAATTTTAAGAGTATTCTAAACTTAGGGGAGACACTGAATTTCCATACTTGTGGGTTAGACCACTCTACTCCTCAGCCCTTCAATTACAGTATTATACCTGATCGTGTTAGAATAGAAGACTGATAACAGAGGACTCACCTCACAAATTAAATCCACACCCTCTGTAGAGAAACACTTTTCAAGTAGTATTGGTTACTGGAACTGAACTATCAAATGGCCCTCAATCATATATCATCTTCCTGTACAAAACCATTGGTTGGACAACTACAGACTCAGCAACAGATGGGAGCCTTCCTGCACAAGTTGGGTTTACAGCAGGTGATGGGTCCTCCGATGACACGCAGTATCTACCTGGCTTCCTGAATGGAACTGTGAATAACAACATTCGTGTATTGCGTTCCCGTCTTGGCCGGCTTCCACAGGCCACCAATTGTTTAATGAATGGAGTGTATGTGTGTCGTTCTGATATGGCTAGCTGCGATTGCTCAACATTTCCGATGAATCTGCCGACACCACCTCCCACAGGTACAAATGTTCTATATTTTTAATTATAGCTATAAACTTCACAACATTTGTTGTCTCTGTTGCAGATGAATTTGTCACTCGTTCCCAGGCCCGTGCTAATGCCCTGGCCCGTTTCAGTTCTCACCCAAAACAGACACAGCTCTATGAAGAGGATGTTGAAGCAATGGAAATGGAACTTGATTCCTTTAGCAATGATCCATCAGAGCAAGACAATGAGCCACGAGATCAAGTCAGCAAAGCTGAAGTCTACACAGAGTACAATGAGGACAAAAATACCTTTGAAACTGATAAGTAAAGTAGACTCATGGAAGACCTGACCTTGCATGCAGACTAGTTAGAGACAAAGAGTAACATACTGTACTTTGGGAATGTAGCTATGTAATATCATGTACTTGTACAATGTTTAGTAAATGAGACTTTGTAAGATATACTTTGTAAAAATATGCTGTTGATTATCAATTTTGAGGAAACTACACTATCATTATGCATTTTACGTACATGTAGCAGCATGGTACTATAGCTATAGTTTGCATGCTTTCAATACATGTCACATTACATGCAGATGTGAGCTAATCTCATACCCA
Source organism: Phakellia ventilabrum (assembly GCA_963921505.1). Lineage (NCBI taxonomy): Eukaryota > Metazoa > Porifera > Demospongiae > Axinellida > Axinellidae > Phakellia > Phakellia ventilabrum. The sequence continues at coordinate 4,176,335 of OY997382.1, forward strand.
GGCTTCCCATGACCCGGACTTTATCTCACAGCAATGGAGAAAGTTGGAGTAATGTCTGGGTGTGGGAGGCTGGGTACGACGTTAGATATCGGCAGCTAGCTATGTTCATCACATAAATACATACACATGCAGTTACATACATACATACATACATACATACATACACACATACATACATACATACATACATACCATGCTATGGAGTACGGTGGTATTCTTATGGGAGGGGGCGTTGGAAAAAATGCTCAAAATTATATGTTTGAAAATCTGCTGTACACAATCATAAGCCTTTGTGAGCAGTACTTGTCATTTTTGAGACTTTTCGTACTTTGATACAGTTGCTAGAAAGCATTGCTAAAGTACCAAGCTAAGCTGACATGATTCTTTCTATGAGGTATTGCACTCACACTGGTAGTGATTCTCAAGCATCTCCCAGGTGCACACTTACTGCTACATGCCATTTTCATTACACATACACTAAAAACTCAGCTTCAAGCATGTGTATCCAAGATCCAATTGAAAGTTCAACCTCACAGGGTAAGCTGTTATCGCATTTAATCGCAAGCAAGTTAAACTGTGTGAGATCCAGTAGCTGTTGACTTTAATTTTAGAGCGCCAATATCTCACTGAATTGCAAGCAATCAAGTAAGCTACGACCTATGAATGCATGAAAGTAGCTCTATTTTGCAACCACAACTATCAATACTTTTCGCCCAAAAAACAAACTCACAAATAAACATACAGGGATGGAATTCCAAAAGAGGAACCAACGATGTAGGAACTGATACCACAATACTTTTCTGAATAGCCATTCCGACATTTTTCCAATCACAAACACACCACAATCTCTATATGCCGTACCAGTCATCACACATAACAGACACCATGAGGCATGGTAGGAACAATGTCTAAACTGTAGGGATGGCAATTAGGTATCATGGTAATCCTAGCGCTTTTTTGTCATTGATTTTTGTGTTATTTGTCTCTTACTAGACCACGCCCCGAATAGCTATAGCCTCGAGTAGCTACAGCCTCACTCGATACCAGACCTTATGAAGGCAGCGATCGCTTGCAGTATCTAGCCACGAAACACAAACGAATTCAGTGGGCTGGTTACGAGACTAGGCCTCGGGTAGCAGACAAGCAATACGTCCTGCTTTAGCTACCCCCGCAGTTACCTTATGAGTCCTGTCGTCTACTTCATTATGTTATCAGCAGGCAGGTATACCCGAGAAGCTGGGGGAGGAGCTCTGAAGCTCACACACACTGTTGATTCCGGTTGCTGCCATGGAAAACATAAACAGCACTATGAATCTATGAATGCTACAAGGGCATATGACCTAATTAATTATTCCTTAGAAGCATTATGATCACCATCGACCTGCATAAATTAATTGTTTAAGAACTCAGCAAATAGATTGATCACTAGTCTATGCTTTTTGCTTTTGCCTCAAGATAAGTCACTCAACAAAAGATTCATAAATGCTTTGTTCAAACCATTACTTGCTAATTTAGCACTACCATCAGTGTCAGGATGTCTGCTTTGTCTAGGCATACACTGCCATTTTCTTTCTGTCCAAACTGGTACCCTCTAATACTTCATTACATTTGCCTAATTTTCTTTTGTGAACACACGTAGGGCTAATTAGAAAATGGGAAATCCTCTCCTCACCAACTCATTATTCAATGAGATAAGTGACGTAAGAATTTCCCATGTTCTCCCCAGGTTCCCCCAATCGATAAACAATGACAGACAGAATTGAAAGCCTGGTACAATTTGTGATCATGAAAATAATTCATACTCTCATATCATGGCTCGCATAAAACATCATAATTCATACCATGTACGTCTTATGGCTTGCAGTGATATCGCACCACATTTTTTTTGCGACACTAGGCTATGACTATGTACAGGCTATGACTATGTACACCTTACGGCTTGCAAGTGATATTGCACCATATTTTTAGGCACCATATTTTTAGGCTGTCCCATTCCATTAGCTATGCATTATGGAATTGGGAGAGCATGGGATTGAATAAGACTATGTTCTTCTCTCCCAAGAGTCTTGAATAATCATGCAACACGTTCACCACTAACATATTCATGGGTGCTCCGGACTTGCCAGTAGTAATTTTATTTATCTAAGTTAAAACTAAATTTCACACTCAAAATAGAGACTTAACTAAAACTGTATGTGAAGCCATACTAAAATAACACTAATAGTCAGGCGGTCATGGCTGGCTGTAGCGAGGTGCTATGAGAGCAGCTTTGTGGCAGCTTCCATGCTTTGCACAGTAGTACTATCAGCCACTGTGCAGCCTCTAACATCACAACTGATGGCTGCTCCAACCCTGGGGAGATTCTGGCAGCCCTGATAAGGTATTATTTTTCATGTGCATGGTAGAAAATGAGTATCGGCGGGACATTTGAATTTCTCAGGCAACAAATGGTACTAAATTTACGTATCATAACTACTTCCAGGGTTCGTCTGTGCAGTAGACTGAACGATAAAGTGGTATCGCCACAAAGATTAGGAAATGCAACAGTTGATCAAGAGCGCCTAAAAAAAACTTTCCCCGCCCCCAAGAGAGTAAGAGCATGTAACCACTGAAGCCTTCAGACAGGGCAGAAATCATGAAGAGTACTACATAATAAACCTGAGATTGACATTGCAATATTAGTCTATCAGTGTTATGATACCTACAGCCATGTACGTAAGTTTCACTGACTTACTGCTGAGCTTCAGTTGTGATAACCTACCACTACTCATAGCAGGCGCTCTATTTTTGAAATTGTCGAAAATTTTATTGAGACTTTTGGCTCTGTTACTACCCAACAGGCAAATGTTTATTGAAGTCAGCATAATGTATTTGCTGTAATGTGCTTGATTAGGAATTAGATATAATATTAGACACATGCATGATAGAGCAATAATAGCTACCTTGTTCCATTTAGGAGATGATGTATTTTCCGATACTCAGAGAAGGAAATTGTACTCCCTCTGATACATTGCTAACGGAAATATTTTACTGGTTCATACTTTGGAGCTGATAATGCAGCAAAATTTGGGCACATACTGAACCAGATGATGTCAGAAAAAAACAACCAACTATATGTTCTCAATTTCTGCTTGCTGTTCTAGCTCACTGTACATAGCAGTACATACGGCACTTTTAATTATCCGTAACTAGGATGTCACCTTAAGGTAAAAAGCTAATCCTAACTCAAATCCCTACGTACATAGTCTCGTTCCCAGACCACACCTGCCCCCCTCCCCCCTCCCAAAGAGTGTCTGGTGTCGTTGCACAGGATCTTCAGTCTTCATTAAAAATTACAAGCTATTCGCTTTTTTGTTAGGAAACCATTGAAGTTGTAGAAAATGTATTTTTTTGTCACAGCATGAGTTAGTGCGAAATCATCCAGAAGAGTGAAATGGTTACATGTACTGTCTGAGAAGAGATGCATCTAGTGCTGTGGATCAGCAGATTGATTTTGAGTACTGAGCTAGTAATTATTCTTCTATAGCAAGTGTCTTCAAGAAGGTGGGTTACTACCTTCAGGAATACCCTGAGAGCACAGACTTGTAAAAGTTGTAGGTCTCTATAATTATTATATAGAGACCCGCTTTTCTCTAGCAGGTCTCTATGAGATTTAGAGACCTGTAATTGACCAATGAAATGCAAGAAAGTACTAACACTATACTCTAAGAGCACTTAGAATACCGCTGCACGAACCAATCAGATTGAACTGCGCACGCGCGAGGTCGGTACCCGATTCCCGTTCCAGTCATTAAACGAGAAAACTGAAGGTTGCTGGGGGATCCTAGGTAGGATGTATGGCTATTTTGCAAAATTTTATACTGCTCACTCACTATAGCTATACATCTGCTGAGCTAGCATAATTTGCTTCTCACTATGCGTAAATAAATTAGCGATTTGGAATCACGTATACAATAAACTATGAATACTTATTGAAGCCCGAGGATTGTGTTAAAAGTCACCAGACTGTTCGGCGGGGGTCGAGGTCTGGGGACGAGACTAATCCCAATCATTGCAGTGGGAAATATTATTTCAAGGAGGTTGTTGCGCGTTCTTTGGAGCCTTGCTCCTACGCTCCCCAATTCAACAATGCTAAAACGAAATGGAAAAGCCCGAGATACATGTATAAGGAAAATGGGAAAGGATATTATATGGCTTGCATGCAATATCACACCATGTTTCATACTAGCTTGCAAGTGATGCTAGCCTCGTACCCAGGCTTCCCACGCCCAGATTTTATCGGATGATGTCAGAACAAAAGAGCGAACTGAACTCTGTTCCATTTCTTCCCCAAATTAGTTCACACGTGCAAACATTCCACACACCACACTTGCGGAAATTCATGGAATGTCTTTTGCCTTCCATTACAATCACGTACATAGCTCAGCTTCTCCGTCCCACCAATTTCCTAATTAGGAGGCCATTCAGTAGCCCTTCTGTTTTCCCTCTACTGATATTAGAAAACGTGTGTAGCTCGGCATCCTGATGATTTAATAAGAGCATCCATTTTGGTCCATTAAGTTCCCTACCTACTCACCAATTTCCAAACAAGGTGACTGGTAGTAATAGATCCTAATCTACTTTAGAAAATTTGTAATTTGAGCTATTCTCAGTACAAGGGGTATCCCATGTCCAGTGGTGTCATCCTCAGTAACAAACAACCATGGAGAAATGCCTGGGGTCATGTGGTTCATATACAACTTTTGGTGAAGTACATGCCCAGGTAGTAGAAAGCACTTTGTGTGGTGCTCTAGTGCCAACAGCATTCAATTGAATCTCAGTTGTATCTAATACTGCACAGATGTTAATTGTTCCCATAGCCTGAAGCTGCAGCCCCAGGCAATATGTGTTTGTGTGTAAGATTAGAAGTTTCTTCTGCAACTGATTATAGTAAAAACTAGTTGTTGTTTTTCTCTGCCAAGGCGCCACCACATAAAAACCTTAATTAGTACATGCATGCATGCAGAGCAAGCCACCTAGGAGAGTCTGCGGGGGAACTATGTAAGTAGCTTAATCTCCTCCCCATCAATTTCCAATTAGGTGACAGGAAGTAATAAATCCTAATCTGCTGTACTATGGCACATGGCAAGAAGTTTGTAATTTGAGCTATTCTCAGGACAAGGGGTATCCCATGTCCAAATGTGTCATCCTCAGTGACAAAACAACCATGGGGAAATGCCTACACCGGTAGCCTGTTGGCTAATTGTTCCATCTCGTTAGCAGGGCCTACTATGGTAGCCTGTTGTGGTTGCCAACTGATGAGTCCCACTGCATTAGAAATAAGGGACGAAAGGTACCTCTTGGGGTGTCTGGTCAGTGGGTGGTAATATGAGAACCTTTATTGCATTTGTTTTGCTCCATTAATCTCACTTCCCACTCACTGATTTCTTAATTAGGTGACAGATTAGCCTCATTCCCAAACTCCACTCCCAGTTCCCAGTATTATACTACATGTGAAAAGCTGGGAGTGGAGACTGGCCGGGGAACGAGGCAAGCAACAAAAAATAGACCATTTTCTGTACGATGTCATCACAATGACATCACTGGACATCACTGCTTACTAATTAATAAAGTTTGTGGGATAAGCAAGAATATATGCAGTAACTTGTTCTATGAGACATGCATCGCTGAAATTTCCCATTTTCTATAATGTACTAAGGGGGCAAAATCTGCTCCCCCCCCCCCCAGCCCCGTACATTCTCTATGGAAATGGACACATTTCACTGATCAAAATCTCAAAGATATTACTTTAAATAATCTTTTCTGTAGCACCTTTAAAACATTTTGGTTGAATATTGGCCAAGTTTGAAAGATACTACAGGAAATTTGTAATTTGGGGCATCCCATTTCCAGTTGTGTCATCCTCAGTAACCAACAACCATGGAGAAATGCCTGGGATCACTAAATATGTGATTTATTTACAATTTTGGGCAAAGCGCGTCACCCAGCTAGTGATGCCAGTGTGCACATGCTTGTCACGTGCAATTTCTTGACATTTGTGAGAATAATTAGAATAATCACATACTTACTTAGTAACAGTACATTTACAGTACATTTATCCCTATAGATAAGAGTGCGATTATTTCCATAATCATATACTTATTAATTTACCATAGAAACACCCCTATAGAGCAGAGTACAATTATTTTCGTAATTGTACTCTGGCTAAAATTGTACTCTAGTAACTGCGCATGCGCGCGCCTCCTTGGTAACCGTTAACCATAGATATTGGAGCACGTAAGTTACGTGCTCTATTCTGCGTTAACCAAGGTTCAGGTATGGACCCGGAAACGCTTGAGAGTTTAGCTTCTTTTGTCAGTAGCGACATTATGGAGTTTCTTACCTCTCCTGTGGATGAAGAGTTTGACAGTCTAATACAAAGTTTGGATGCTGGCACAGTCGAAGTCAAGGACTCTGCCCCAGTCTCTGGAGATTCACGTTTCAACCGTGATACTCTCCGACAAATCGAAAACATACAAGGTACCTCGGCGAAACCGAGTAAAGTCGGTTGCTCTACAAGCTCCTTTAAGACAGTAGACGAAGGAGATATAAAGCGGCTGATAGCGAAGAATGAAAACGTGAACACGAGCCATTCAACTGCAACTTGGGTTCGCCGTTTCCAGAAATGGGCGGAGGAACGCGGAATCCAGCAAGAGATGAAAAGCATACCTCCCGGCTGTCTTGACAGTATTCTTCAGCGTTTTTATGCTGAAGTGACTAAAGGAAATGGTGATGACTATGAACCACTTTTTATAATTGCACACTTTTTAATTCAACAAATGCTGTAACTATAGGAACTGTAGTGATATGTGATTGACATGGAATCACATGGATTCTCGTGCCATTTGGGAATAATAGCATTTGTAATTGGCAAAATTGCACTCGCTTCGCTTGTGCAATTACCTTTCTTATTGTCCTTGTAATTATTCCCAAATCGCACGCATCCATGTGATTACACATACTAATAGGATGAAGTTATGAGAATACTTTTTGGAGTATAATAGGCTCAGGCCTGTACAGAGGGGGAGCCCCACATTCCAGAATTCCTCTCGTCCATTAGTTAGTAGACAACAATTATGTGTCCCAGAACAAAAGGGGATATAGTCACTCACCACCCCCACCAAATTTTGGCGAAGGAAAGAAACTACATGTAGTACCCACATTAGCCCTCAGAGAATGCAAAAGCCTTTCTGGGTAGCCAACAAAGTTTGGAACTTTGAATTAAGCCTGGCTAATGGACAATTAGGACATACACTTTCCATTTCCTATTGTACCATAATTCCAGAAATTTCATGTTTATTGCAGTAATTATCTACAATTATGTTGTAAGCTTCCGCAATTCCTCTGCACTAGTAATGTCATTATGAAATACCTGGTTTAGCATATTAACTTTACAGTCTTCCTTTTCAGCATGTGTATGTCTTCAAGCACATGTTTGGTAACTTTACCTTGCTAAGGTTGTTAAACATGTGCTTCAAGAAACCAATGGTATGTTGGTAACTGACATGACTAAATTTCATGATGTCGCAAGAGCTCTTTCCATAACCTGCTAACAATCTTTATACTTAAATTAGTCAATAAAGATCGATCGCTTTAGTTCTTCTATATACTTTGTTTCCAGCTGTTGCCTAGGCGACAAAAAAGTTATACGTAGGTATAAATAAGAATGCTCAGCAGGAGTTTTCATGCTAATTCAAACTTTGTCTCAGAGTCTGTACTAGGTATTCCATATCAGTAAGTTTGTATCGGCACATTTCTGCGCGTCTAGGTGTTCATTACTACCACTACTGTGTGATTTACAACAATTCTAGCCACTTCCATTAGCGCATTAAACACTGAGCAGACATGTACTTCCATCCAGAGACTAAGCTGAAGGTGATCGAATTCGGCACACAGCAAAACGGTCGTGATTGTTTCTCTCTTCGCACGTAAGTTACAGAACTTCGCCAACAGTAGGGGACCGTACTCTCTTGTAGATATGGTGACCTCGAACAACATTCTCGTGCAGATACGCAGCAGCATCTTCATAGGTTAGACTTGCCATGATCTGTTGTATTAAAAATCATCTAATAATCGCATACCGTCCAATAATCGCATACCGTCCAATAATCGCATACTTATAATAAGCACATGGTTTCTTGCCGCTGAACACGATAAGCGTATGCGCCTATTAACCGGTCTCTACGGTATTTCACAAAATTTTATACTGCTCACTCACTATAGCTATACATCTGCTGAGCTAGCATAATTTGCTTCACACTATGTGTAAATAAATTAGCGATTTGGAAATACGTATACAATAAATTATGAATATTTGATGAAGCCCAAGGAATGTGTGCCATTCGGCGAGGGTCGAGGTCTGGGGATGAGACTAATCCCAACCATTCTAATGGGAAATATTATTTCAAGGAGGATGTTGCGCATTCTTTGGAGCCTTGCTCCTGTGCTACCCAATCCAACAATGCTAAAACAAAATGGAAAAGCCTGAGATACATGTACAGTGAAAATGGGGAAGGATCTTATATGGCTTGCATGCAATATCACACCTTGTACCATGGTGCGTGGGTGGATGAAAGGTACCTCTACAGTATCTATCTACCATACACCCTAGCGCAGCCTTTGATCTGTCCATACACCTAAGGGTGTATGGTTGCCAGGCAGCTAACATTTCAGTAGTAGCGCTAGACAAAACAATCAGATAAGCCAGCTGTTACTGCCATTCAGTTAATTAATCATGGTACAATTAAGTCACCTGTACCACGGGTTTCTAGTGCTTATGGGATTGTAGTTATATGTATTCCCGAGATACATGTAACTACACTCAGGGTACAAATCCCATACATGCTAGAAACCCATGGTACAACTATAACATGTTTCATAGCTTGCAAGTGATGCCACGCCATATGTTCATGACATCGGAAAGCATACTGCTGTCCCGTTCTTTTTGCTTTTATGGAATCCGGAGAACATTGGAATGAGACTATGTCCCCCCCCCCCCCCCAATCAACGAAGCCCTGAATGATAATGCAACACACTCACCACTAAGATATTCATGGGCACTCCAGACTTCCCCGTGCTGGTGGCAGTACTCCACCAGTCCCTTGATGAACAGCTCATGACAGATGGTTTCAGAGTCACCGATCAGGGCCAGGTGTCTGTGGGCCCGAGTCACGGCCACATTGGTCCAACGCTGCTCTCTGAGAAAGCCAAACTCACCTGGCTGTGGGTAAGAGCGGACAGAAGTAGGGGTTGCATAGGATAATATTTCATTGAAGCCTATTTTGATTTGCCGTCTTGAATGTTTCATATATGTATCTTACTTGCTGAAGCTTTTCCTTCATATTACAATGAATACAGAACCATTAATTTTAAGTATAACTGTACTGCAAGAATAGACAGACCTGATTGCTATAGCAACATATTGTAAGGTACATTCTGATACTAATGGTTTTACGGGCGGTATTGCTACAGCAACACCAAGAGTCTAGTACGTACATTTGCGCTTTGGGCTATAACTTGGGTATATATACCTATTAGGTCAAACTGACTAATTAGCAGCACGCACTGAATCGGATGATGTCAGAAGAAAAGATCGAACTGCAGATGTAGCTCACAATTTCTGCTTCACTGATCTAGCCATAAACAATTCCAATACCAATTACTTGTAATGCTCTGCTCCATTTCTTTCCTAAATTAGGTCACATGTGCAACCATCCCACATACTACACTTGCAGAAATGTCTTTTACCCACCAATTTTCTAATTAGGAGGCCATTCAGTAGCCCTTCTGTTTCCCCTCTTAGACTACTGATATTAGAAAACGTGTGTAGCTCGGCATCCTGATTATTTAATAAGAGCATTCATTTCGGTCCATTAAGTTCCCTTCCTACTCACCAATTTCCAAACAAGGTGACTGGTAGTAATAGATCCTAATCTACTTTAGAAAATTTGTAATTTGAGCTATTCTCAGTACAAGGGGTATCCCATGTCCAGTGGTGTCATCCTCAGTAACAAACAACCATGGAGGTGCATCATTGCTAGCTCTTTGCTGCAGGCGTGACTCATTGCCATATTAAAATGGTGCCCCCCCCCCCCCCAATCCGACTTCCATAGGTGGCAGCTACTTGGTAGACGATGCAGCTGGCTTTGACTGTACCTTAATTAGCTCATTTCTACTGGCCCAGGCTCTAACTGCCCCGTAGCAGTTAGAGCCCCAGTAGTAAGGTATGTTACCAGTGAGTGGTTGCCCCGTAGCAGTTAGAGCTGTCAGGGGCTCACCACAAGAATAACAGCAGCTACATCTAGCCTCGTACCCAGACCTAATACCGCTAAAATACGTATTTTAGCGGTATTAGGTCTGGGTACGAGGCTAACTACATCTACATAGGACTTAGACATAGAAGTGTCACACATGTGACTAGTTTTGACTTGGAAGTTGGAACATGCTGGTATTTGGTATTTGATGTCAGTGCGCACATGCTACATGCTTGTCACGTGCAATTTCATGACATTTGTGAGAATAATTACATACTATAATAGTAACAGTACATTTACCCCTATAAGATAAGAGTGCGATTATTTCCATAATCACACACTTTTTGTAATCGCACACTTTTTTAGTTCAACAAAGGCTGTAACTATAGGAACTGTAGTGATATGTGATTAACATGGAATCACATGGATTCTCGTGCCAATTGGAAATAATTGCATTCGCAATAGGCAAAATTGTACTCGCTTTGCTTGTGCACCGCATTAAAAATAAGGGACGAAAGGTACCTCTTGGTCCGTGGGTGGTAATATGAGAACCTTTATTGCATTTTGTTTTGCTCCATTAATCTCACTTCCCACTTACTGATTTCTTAATTAGGTGACAGATCAGCCTCATTCCCAATCTCCACCCCCAGTTCCAGTATTATACTACATGTGAAAAGCTGGGAGTGGAGACTGGCCGGGGAACGAGGCTAGCGAGAAGTAAAACTAATAGACCATTTTCCGTATGATGTCATCACAATGACATCACTGGACATCACTGCTAACTAATTACTAAAGCTTGTGGGATAAGCCAGAATATTTCTCTGCATCTAATCCCTGCAAATTTAATGCAGTAACTTGTTCTACGAGGTATGCATCGCAGAAATTTCCTATTTTCTATAATGTACTAAGGGGGGCAACATTTGCCCCCCTCTTCCCCTCCCCCCCCCCCCCACCCTCCCCCATCACCCCCGTCATTCTCTATGGTAATGGACACATTTCACTGATCAATATCTCAAAGATATTACTTGAAATATCATGTCTGTAGCGCATTTATAACAGTTTGGGAGAAGGGAATACTGGCCAAGTTTGAAAGATACTACAGGAGGTTTATAAAATTTGGGGCATCCCATTTCCAGTTGTGTCATCCTCAGTAACAAACAACCATGGAGAAATACCTGGGATCACTAGTAGAGTGTCGTACAGAGGTAGGTAATGAGCATAATATACTGGTATCATTTGGAAATAATACTGACTTTTCCATACCAAGAATAATGTGGGAATAAATAGTTATTCACCAAGGTGGAGGTGTCTCCATAATATACCTTAGATCATTTCTACTGGGGCTCTAACTGCCCCGTGTGTTACCAGTAAGTGGTTGCATCACGAATTAGGTTTTCTATTGAGGAATAAATTTGGTGGGATTATCATAATTATATAGTTACATGTACTAATGATCATGGTCCAGGCCTCACATGCTGTCAGGGGCTCACCACAGGAATAATGGCAGCTACGTCTACATAGGACTACATAGAAGTGTCACACATGTTGCAAGCACTGACTAGTTTTGACTTGGAAGCTGGAACATGCTGGTATTTGGTATTTGATGTCAGTGCACACATGCTTGTCACGTGCAATTTTATGACATTTGTGAGAATAATTCGAATAATCACATACTTACTTACTTAGCAACAGTATATTTACCACTTTTTGTAATCACACACTTTTTTAGTTCAACAAAGGCAGTAACTATAGGAACTGTAGTGATATGTGATTAACATGGAATCACATGGATTCTCGTGCCATTTGGAAATAATTGCATTTGTAATAGGCAAAATTGCACTCGCTTCGCTTGTGCAATCACTTTTCCTATTGTCCATGCAATTACTCCCAAATCGCACGCATCCATGTGATTACCCATACTAATAGGATGAAGTTATGAGAATATTTTTGGAGTATAATAGGCTCAGGCCTGTACAGAGGGGGAGCCCCACATTCCAGAATTCCTCTCGTCCATTAGTTAGTAGCCAACAAGTATGTGTCCCAGAACGAAAGGAGATATAGTTGCCGACCACCCCCACCAAAATTTTGGCTAAGGAGTAGTACCCACATTAGCCCTCAGAGAATGCAAAAGCCTTTCTGGGTAGCCAACAAGCTTGGAACTTTAAATTAAGCCTGGCTAATGGATAATTAGGACATACATCTTCCATTTCCTATCGTACCATAATTCCAGAAATTTCATGTTTACTGCAGTAATTATCTACAATTATGTTGTAAGCTACACAGATGCTTTCTATTTCCGCAATTCCTCTGCACTAGTAATGTCATTATGAAATACCTGGTTTAGCATATTAACTTTACAGTCTTCCTTTTCAGCATGTGTATGTCTTCAAGCACATGTTTGGTAACTTTACCTTGCTAAGGTTGTTAAACATGTGCTTCAAGAAACCAACGGTATGTTGGTAACTGACATGACTAAATTTCATGATGTCGCAAGAGCTTTTTCCATAACCTGCTAACAATCTTTATACTTAAATTAGTCAATAAAGATCGATCGCTTTAGTTCTTCTATATACTTTGTTGCCAGCTGTTGCCTAGGCGACAAAAAAGTTCTACGTAGGTATAAATAAGAATGCTCAGCAGGAGTTTTCATGCTAATTTAAACTTCGTCTCAGAGTCTGTACTCGGAAATGGCAGGTATTCCATATCAGTAAGTTTGTATCGGCACATTTCTGCATGTCTAGTTATTCATTACTACCTCTGCTGTGTGATTTACAACAACTCCAGCCACTTCCATTAGCGCATTAAACACTGAGCAGACATGTACTTCCATCCAGCATGAGCAGCGTGGGCTGCATTCCTGTATTTCAGACCATACTTTTACCCTTAAAATATTCAAAAATATGATACCCATGTTAATCACACAGCTTTACAATGCATTCGTGCTAAACCCTAAATCTATAATATCTAAAGTGTTTCTACAGTCAACCATGCAATAAAGCGAGGCGGCTAGGCCCTGTTACTTTGGTGTCGTTAATAGATGGTAAAGCTGCAGCTATGTATGTTAATTGAGCTCTGTCTACCTATTTACAATGAATTATCTAGCTTTCTAGTCAGATTTTTGAGTCTTCAGAGGCTTTGGTAAAGCGGTGTATATGTCTATCTTGATGTTTGATACATTAGCAAAACCATTCTACTTTAATCAAACACTAATAATTATAGTAATGTTTAATACATTCTAATTAATGCCAAACAACTGTCAAAACAATAACTTTTGCCTGTTCAGATAATTAGAGCAACTATGAAGTAATCAATAACAGTGTACTATTTCCTCCAAAGGTGATACTGGCAGGGTGCTTCACTCCCCCCATTTCATTTTTGACTTGGGGGAAACACTGCATGGCAAGGTTGCTATAGTCTCCTCACCTGAAACACAATTGCTGCTTTTATTAATTTTATGCATCTATCTACTTCATGATCTGATTTTCATACCCTGGAACTGATTCATTCCAAGACCCTGAGCCTGCAACTATAGACCCACCCACATAGTTTTGATTTTTTTTTGATGTTTTACACATCTAATATTAAGTGCACTAAAACTATATCTACTATAATGGAATAATTATGTCTTGGGCATGTACTACATACCTACTAGCCTGGTCCCCCGGCGCAGAAAAGACGAAAGAGCTCTTTCGTCTTTTCTGCACCGGGGGACCACATACATGCTTTACAAGCACCACAGGACGTTTGGAATTTGAGCTATGCTCAGTACAAAAGTTATCCTAGCTATTACCAGTTGCGTCATGCTCAGTAACAGACAACATGAAAATTTAAGTTACTCCCAGCTTTTTACTAGCTGTGCGCACGCGAAGTGCGCGCATGGGTGGTACTAAGATTTCTTTACGTTCCCGCATATCTGTCTGTGTGTGTGTGTGTTCGTCCCCTCTTAAGATTACGTTGTTGGAGTGAATAATGTCCCCCCGGACATTATTCACCGGTGAATATTGTCCCCCAGACATTATTCACCAGTGAATAGTGTCCCCACCCCGGTGAATAATGTCCCCCCCTTGGAAAGCGAGTTCTGTCACACCATGGACGGTCCCCCCTCAGAATTGGTCCCCCCCCCCCCCGACGTCAATTGGCTTGAGGCTGAGTTTTCAAGGCTAGATCAAGCGATGGCACTTTGCACCGACACGCATAATTTGTAGACTCACAATCCGACCGCTACTGACACGAGGCGGACAACACGGGAGGCGAAAGTAGGAGAAGGCCTATCTTTTCTCACGGAGAAGAGATATTCAGCCGAATATACAAAGGTACCTAAATAGAGTATCATTATTATGTCGTTTTATAATGCTGTCTAACTCAAAATTTACTTTCCGCTACTGTAACTATTTTATGTGCTTGCTAGCTAACTAATTTAAAAGGGGGACAAAAGGCGGCCACCAGCCTGAGAGACTAGGACTCCACTGTTTGCCCCACCACAGCGAGAGCTATGGCATACACTGCTGAGTTGTGTGGCTGTGTGGAGGACGAAAGGTGGGAGGGGCTCCCTAAAGTCTCAGCCGCCTCTGATTACCGTAATGCTGTTTTTAGACCTTCACTCGAAAAAATTGGGGGGGGGGGGGGACATTATTCACTGAGGGGGGACATTATTCACCGGTAAATTTTGTCCTAGGGGGACAGTATTCACCGGTGAATTATGTCCGGGGGGGACAATATTCACCGGTGAATAATGTCCGGGGGGGACATTTTGTGGGGGGATAGGACAGCGTACACTATGACAACGTCATTAAGTTACTATGCCACTATAGCCAGCAGGTGCTACTGAAAGTTTGCAGCGTGTTTGTCAAGCTACTTTGGTTTTGTGTTGCAGAGATCACACCGCTGGAGACAAACGGTACGCGGATCGATCGCCAGCGATACGAACGTGAGTTTCAAGCAACTCTGCTCTCGTGTAGCAGCCATAACTGGTCCTTGGAACTGTGTTGTATACAGAGACATTCGTCTCCTGAAGGCCCATTCGTGTAGAGTAGCTTCTCCGGAAATTGCGTGGGCGATGCAGCTCACAAATGTTCTAGTGGGTGTGGTTTTGTGCTAACTAACTAACGTCATAGTCTACCTCTGCGTGAGGCTATCTGCGCAATGCAGTAAATTAATATTATAACAATGCTTTAATTATTGAAACTATCCAGCAAGATGAGGAAACGGTTACCGGCCTGGATATAAAAGGAGGTACTCCTTCTTGGCATAGACAGTAGTGAATGCCTCGAGACTAGAAACAGACATCATCAAACATGCAGCTGTCAACTGTGGTCATCTTGCTGGCATTCATCTCTGTATGCTGGGCTCAAGCCACGTACCTCTTCACGACTCGTGGAAGATGCCTTCATAGGGGGGATGACATTAATTCTGGTGTTCGAAATTTTCTATTTCGATTCAGTCTTTTTGGAAAATCCTACAGCCAATTTGTGGTGAGTAAAATGAGAAGAAGTACCACAGAAACTATAGGATTGCTGTGGAGAATGTACGTAGCTATGTATTTGTGCTCTCTTATATAGGTTCACTCTAATGGGTATGTGACAGTTACTAACACTCGTTCAACTGGGGTCTACAACAGCAAGGACATTATAGGCCTCTCGTCACTGACAAATGGCCCAATGATCGCAGCATTCTGGGGAGATGTTGACAATCGAGCTGGAGGGGAAGTCTCTTATAGGCAAACAACTGCTGCTCGTGACCTAACCATGGCTACTATGCTCATTACTGAACGTAACGAACGTAACAACGAACCTAGCGATTTTATTGCAACTTCTCTGATGATTGCAACGTGGCAAAAAGTTGGCTACTATAAGCGTCATGGTGATAAGGTACATGTATGGCATTGTGCATTATCAATTGAAGGGCTCAGAAGCATTGTGGGATAACCCACAATCAATTGCAAGTAGCTACTGGAAATTGCATGAATTATGCAAAAATTACACCAAAATTATGCATACCCTCACAGTAGATGGACAAAATTTTGATTTTCAATAGCTTCTGAGTCACATTTTAAGAGTATTCTAAAATTAGGGGAGACACTGAATTTCCATACTTGTGGGTTAGACCACTCTACTCCTCAGCCCTTCAATTACGATATTGTACCTGATCGTGTTAGAATAGAAGACTGATAACAGAGGAATCACCTCACAAATTAAATCCACACCCTCTGTAGAGAAACACTTTTCAAGTAGTATTGGTTACTGGAACTGAGCTATCAAATGGCCCTCAATCGTATATCATCTTCCTGTACGTGATGGGTATGTGACAGTTACTAACACTCGTTCAACTGGGGTCTACAACAGCAAGGACATTATAGG
Organism: Phakellia ventilabrum; assembly: GCA_963921505.1. Taxonomy (NCBI): domain Eukaryota; kingdom Metazoa; phylum Porifera; class Demospongiae; order Axinellida; family Axinellidae; genus Phakellia; species Phakellia ventilabrum. Next base: position 4,192,983 of record OY997382.1, read on the forward strand.
CCTCTCGTCACTGAGAAATGGCCCAATGATCGCAGCATTCTGGGGAGATGTTGACAATCGAGCTGGAGGGGAAGTCTCTTATAGGCAAACAACTGCTGCTCGTGACCTAACCATGGCTACTATGCTCATTACTGAACGTAACGAACGTAACAACGAACCTATGAATGAATTGGTTGGACAACTACAGACTCAGCAACACAAGATAGAACCCTACCTGCACAAGTTGGGTTTACAGCAGGTGATGGGTCCCCCGATGACACGCAGTATCTACCTCGCTTCTCTGACCAATTGAATAACTTCACTGATGCATTGTGTTTCCGTCTTGGCCAGCTTCCAAACAGCACCAATTGTATAAAGAATGGAATATATGTGTGTCGTTCTGATATAGCTAGCTGCGATTGCAGCACATTTCCGGTGAATCTGACGAGACTATATCCCACAGGTACAAATGTTCTATATTTTTAATTATAGCTATAAACTTCACAACATTTGTTGTCTCTGTTGCAGATGAAGTTGTCACCCGTTCCCAGGCCCGTGCTGATGCCCTGGCTCGTTTCAGTTCTCACCCAAAACAGACACAGCTCTATGAAGAGGATGTTGAAGCAATGGAAATGGAACTTGATTCCATTAGCAATGATCCATCAAAGCAAGACAATGAGCCACGAGATCAAGTCAACAAAGCTGAAGTCTACACAGAGTACAATGAGGACAAAAATACCTTTGAAACTGATAAGTAAAGTAGACTCATGGAAGACCTGACCTTGCATGCAGACTAGTTAGAGACAAAGAGTAACATACTGTACTTTGGGAATGTAGATATGTAATATCCATGTAGCTACCTGTACAATGTTTAGTAAATGAGACTTTGTAAGATATACTCTGTAAAAATATGCTGTTGATTATCAAATTTGAGGAAACTACACAGTCTATCATTATGCATTTTACGTACATGTAGCAACATGGTACTATAGCTATAGTTTGCATGTTTTCAATACATGTCACATTACATGCAGATGTGAGCTAATCTCATACCCAGGCTTCCCATGACCCGGACTTTATCTCGCAACAATGGAGAAAGTTGGAGTAATGTCTAGGAGTGGGAGGCCGGGTACGACGTTAGAGATCGGTTGCTAGCTATGTACATCACATAAATACATACACAGATACATACATATACATACATACATACATAGTACATACATACATACATACCATGCTACGGAGTACGGTGGTATTCTATATATGGGAGGGGGCCTGGGGGAAAATGTTCAAAATTATATGTTTGAAAATCTGCTGTACACAATCATAAGACTGTGAGCCGTACTTGTCATTTTTGAGACTTTTCATACACTGATGCAGTTGCTAGAAAGCATTGCTAAAGTACCACATCAGCAACAAGCTAAGTTGACATGATTCTTTCTATGAGGTACTGCACTCACACTGGTAGTGATTCTCAAGCATCTCCCAGGTGCACACTTACTGCTACATGCCATTTTCATTACACATACACTGAAAACTCAGCTTCAAGCATGTGTATCCAAGATCCAATTAAAAGCTCAACCTCACAGGGTAAGCTGATATCCCATATAATCACAAGCAAGTTAAACTGTGTGAGATCCAGCAGCTGTCGTTGACTTCCAATTTTACAGTGCCAGTATCTCGCTGAATCACAAGCAATCAAGTAAGCTACGACCTACGAATGCATGAAAGTAGCTCTATTTTGCAACCACAACTATCAATACTTTTCGCCCAAAAAACAAACTCACAAATAAACATACAGGGATGGAATTCCAAAAGAGGAACCAAAAAATGTAGGAACTGATACCACAATACTTTTCTGAATAGCCATTCCATTTTTCCAATCACAAACACACTACAATCTCTATATGCCACACCAGTCATCCCACATAACAAACACCATGAGGCATGGTAGAAAAAATGTCTAAACTGTAGGGATGGCAATTAGGTATCATGGTAACCCTAGCGCTTTTTTGTCATTGATTTTTGTGTTATTTGTTTCTTACTAGACCACGCCCCAAATAGCTATAGCCTCGAGTAGCTATAGCCTCACTCGATACCAGACCTTATGAAGGCAGCGATCGCTTGCAGTATCAAGCCACGAAACACAAATGAACTCAGTCTTGATTAGTGGGCTGGTTACGAGACTACGTCCTGCTTTAGCTACACCCGCAGTTAACTTATGAGTCCTGTCGTCTACTTCATCATGTTATCAGCAGGCAGGTATACCCGAGTAGCTCAGGAGTTGTGATAAGTCAAAAACTTGGGGGAGGAGCTCTGAAGCTCACACACATTGTTGATTCCGGTTGCTGCCATGGAAAACATAAACAGCACTATGAATCTATGAATGCTACAAGGGCATATGACCTAATTAATTATTCCTTAGCAGCATTATGATCACCATCGACCTGCATAAATTAATTGTTTAAGAACTTAGCAAATAGATCGATCACTAGTCTATGCTTTTTGCTTTTGCCTCAAGATAAGCCACTCAACAAAAGATTCATAAATGCTTTGTTCAAACCAAACTATGTTGCTTGCTAATTTAGCACCACCATCAGTGTTGGGATGTCTGCTTTGTCTGGGCATACACGCCATTTTCTTTCTGTCCAAATTGGTACCTTCCAATACTTCATTACATTTGCCTGATTTTCTTTTGTGAACGCACGTAGGGCTAATTAGAAAATGGGAAATCCTCTCCTCACCTAACTCATTATTCAATGAGATAAGTGACGTAAGAATTTCCCATGTTCTCCCCAGGTTCCCCCAATCAATAAACAATTGAAAGCCTAGTACAATTTGTGGTCATGAAAATAATTCATAATCTCGTATCATGGCTCGCATAAATATATCTTATTACGCGCATTCCCGTGCAATACTGGAGAATATTGCACGAGTGCAGGAATGTATTTTCACGAGTCCGAAGGACGAGTGAAAATACTCCCTGCATGAGTGCAATATGCCGTATTGCATGGGAATGCGTGTAATAAGAGATTTATTCTATATAGCTGTACTACATTGACCATAGCTGGATAATACATGCACATAACATTGCACAATAACTTTTACAAACAGCGATGATAGTTCACAATGATCTACATGGCATGTATAATTCAGAAAACAATGTACAAAATGAAACGTGGGTGGTTTTTACAGGAGGCGTTACTGCAGTAATAACTCGGAAATAAAGTCATTCTGCAAACCACGAGGAAGATATGGGGCGGAGTTCGCGGAATTGGGAGAGCATGGGATTGAATAAGACTATGTTCTTCTCTCTCAAGAGTCTTGAATAATATTTCAACACATTCACCACTAACATATTCATGGGTGCTCCAGACTTGACAGTAGTAATTTGAAATTTTATTTAGCTAAGTTAAAATGAAATTTCACACTCAAAATAGAGACTTAACTAACTAAATTAATTATGGGAAGCCATACTAAAATAACACTAATAGTCAGCTGGCTGTATCGAGGTGTTATGAGAGCAGCTTTGTGGCAGCTTCCATGCTTTGCACAGTAATACTATCAGCCACTGTGCAGCCTCTAACATCACAACTGATGGCCGCTCCACCCCTGGGGAGATTCTGACAGCCCTGTTTTTGGATAAGGTATTATTTTTCATGTGCATGGTAGAAAATGAGTATCGGTGGGACATTTGAATTTCTCAGGCAACAAACGGTAGTAAATTTACGTATCATAACTACTTCCAGGGTTCGTCTGTGCAGTAGACTGAACGATAAAGTGGTATCACCACAAAGATTAAGAAATGCAAAAGTTGATCAAGAGCCCCTAAAAAAAAACTCTGCCCGCCCCCAAGAGAGTACGAGCATGTAACCACTGAAGCCCTCAGACAAGGGCAGAAATCATGAGGAGTACTACATAATAAACCTGAGATTAACACTGCAATATTAGCCTATCAGTGTTATGATACCTACAGCCATGTAAGTGACTTACTGCTGAGTGCTTCAGTTGTGATAACCTACCACTACTCATATTTCTTTTTGGTAGCTCTCTCATTATTTCTGCCAGACTACAGGCCTGTATGGAAGTTAAACGTTCTTACTCTCTTGGGGGCAGGGAAAGTTTATTTATGTGCTCATGAGTTGATCCATGTGCATGTGTGAGAAGCTAGTCAAACCTGAATGAGGGCCGGGGACAAGGTCAGAAGAACCTCCAGAATAGGTACTGCAGATTGAGAAATTGGCGAAAATTTTATTGAGACTTTTGGCTCTGTTACTACTCAACAGGCAATTTTTTTTTGAAGTCAGCATAGTATATTTGCTGTAATGTGCTTGATTAGGGATTAGATATAATATTAGACACACGCATGATAGAGCAATAATAGCTACCTCGTTCCATTTAGGAGATGATGTATTTTCCGATAGTCAGAGAAGGAAACTGTACTCCCTCTGATACACTGCTAACGGAAATATTTTACTGGTTCATACTTTGGAGCTGATAATGCAGCAAAATTTGGGCACATACTGAACCAGATGATGTCAGGAAAAAACAACAACTATAAGTTCTCAATTTCTGCTTGCTGTTCTAGCTCACTGTACATAGCAGTACATACGGCACTTTTAATTATCCGTAACTAGGATGTCACCTTAAGGTAAAAAGCTAATCCTAACTCAAATCCCTACGTACGTAGTCTCGTTCCCAGACCACACCTGCCCAAAGAGTGTCTGGTGTCGTTGCACAGGATCTTCAGTCTTCACTAAAAATTACAAGCTCTTCGCTTTTTTAGGAATTTCAGAGAAACCATTGAAGTTGTAGAAAATGTATTTTTTGTCACAGCATGAGTTAGTGCGAAATCAGCCAGAAGAGTGAAATGGTTACATTTACTGTCTGAGAAGAGATGCATCTAGTGCTGTGGATCAGCATATTGATTTTGAATACTGAGCTAGTAATTATTCTTCTATAGTAAGCGTCTTCAAGAAGGTGGGTTACTACCGAGCTACAGATGACCAGAAGAAGGCAGTAGAAGTGTTTGTGCTTGGGAAGGACCACAAAACTGAGTCTTCACGAATCGAATAAAGAACTCAAATTTCATGGCTAGCTACCTAGACAACGATCCATTCTTCCTAGTGCATGCTGGTAGCTCAGTCACTATAGCTATTATGCAAAATTATATACTGCTCACTCACTATAGCTATACATCTATTGAGCTAGTATAATGTGCTTCTCACTATGTGTAAATAAATTAGCAATTTGGAATTACGTATACAATAAACTATGAATATTTAATGAAGCCCGAGGATTGTGTTGAAAGTCACCAGACCTTTCGGCGGGGGTCGAGGTCTGGGGACGAGACTAATCCCAATCAATATTATTTCAAGGAGGATGTTGCGCGTTCTTTGGAGCCTTGCTCCTACGTTCCCCAATTCAACAATGCTAAAACGAAATGGAAAAGCCCGAGATACGTGTATAAGGAAAATGGGAAAGGATCTTATATGGCTTGCATGCAATATCACACCATGTTTCATACTAGCTTGCAAGTGATGCCACGCCACGCCATGTTTTTGGAAAACGGCTGTCCCATTCCTTTTTTGCATTCATGGAATCAGGAGAGGATGGGAATGAGACTATGTACCCTCCCCCATTCCATGAAGCCCTGAATGATAATGCAACACACTCACCACTAAGATATTCATGGGCACTCCAGACTTCCCCGTGATGGTGGCAGTACTCCACCAGTCCCTTGATGAACAGCTCATGACAAATGGTCTCAGAGTCTCCGATCAGAGCCAGGTGTCTGCGGGCCCGAGTCACGGCTACATTGGTCCAACGCTGCTCTCTGAGAAAGCCAAACTCACCTGGGAGTGGGTAAGAGTGGACAGATGAAGGGGTTGCATAGGATAATATTTCATTGAAGCCTATTTTGATTTGCCGTCTTGAATGTTTCATATCTGTATTTTACTTGCCGATGCTTTTCCTTCATAATGTAATGAATGCAGAACCACGGTAAGTATAAGTATAATGCAAGAACAGACAAATATGGTTGCTATAGCAACATAATGTAAGGTACATTCTTATACTAATGGTTTTATAGGGTGTACTGCTACAGCGACATGGACAGTTTACATCGTACATTTGCAATTTGGGCTATAACTTGGGTATATATACATAATTTTTAGGTCAAACTGACTAATTAGCAGCACGTACTGAATCGGATGATGTCAGAACAAAAGAACGAACTGAACTCTGTTCCATTTCTTCCCCAAATTAGTTCACACGTGCAACCATCCCACACACCACACTTGCGGAAATTGATGGAATGTCTTTTGCCTTCCATTTCCGTCATTACAATCATGCACGTACATAGCTCAGCTTCCTCCGTCCCACCAAATTCCTAATTAGGAGGCCATTCAGTAGCCCTTCTGTTTTCCCTCTACTGATATTAGAAACCATGTGTAGCTCTGGCATCCTGATGATTTAATAAGAGCATTCATTTTGGTCCATTAAGTTGTCTTCCTACTCACCAATTTCCAAATTAGGTGACTGGTAGTAATAGATGCTAATCTACTTTAGAAAATTAGTAATTTGAGCTATTCTCAGTACAAGGGGCCATGTCCAGTTGTGTCATCCCCAGTAACAAACAACCATGGAGAAATGCCTGGGGTCATGTGGTTCATATACAACTTTTGGTGAAGTACATGCCCAGGTAGTAGAAAGCACTTAGTGTGGTGCTCTGGATATTGAATCTGAGTTGTATCTAGTCAGTAAATACTGCACAGATGTTAATTGTTTCCATAGCCTGAGGCTGCAACAAATAGTCTTTCGAGTAGTCCTGCCCACATGCAATTATGTGAGTTAAATCATGTAAGAAAAAGTACCAGGCTCTCCAGCGTAAAACACACAGAGAGCCTGGGGTGAGGCTCGTAAAAACTAATTGTTTTTTTTTCTCCCAAAGCGCCACCAAATAGCTAAAAACCTTAGTGCATGCAGAGCAAGCCACCTAGGCACTGCCAGCGTTGGAGACCTTACCGAGTAGCACAGACTATGTACCACCTAACAGGGCCTACAATGGTAGCCTGTTAGGTAATTGTTCCATCTCGTTAGCAGAGCCTACTATGGTAGCCTGTTACCTGGCAGAGTTGCGGTTGCCAACTGATGAGTCCCACTGCATTACAAATTAGGGACGAAAGGTACCTCTTGGTGGGTCTGGTCCATGGGCGGTAATATGAGAACCTTTATTGCATTTTGTTTTGCTCCGTTAATCTCACTTCCCACTCACTGATTCCTTAATTAGGTGACAGATCAGCCTCGTTCCCAATCTCCACTCCCAGTTCCTAATATTATTAGTATATGTGAAAAGCTGGGAGTGGAGACTGGGAATGAGGCTAGCGACAAGTAAACCTAATAGACCATTTTCCATATGATGTCATCACAATGACATCACTGCTCACTAAATAATAGAGCTCATTGGATAGGCCAGAATATTTCCCCGCATCTAATCCCTGCAAATTGCAGTAACTTATTCTACGTGTATGTGAGATATGCATCGCAGAAATTTCCCACTAAATCACTAAATATATGATTTATTTACAATTTTTGGTGAAGCGCGTCGCCCAGCTAGTGACGCTCTAGATATTGTTATTTTTCAATACCTTTCAATTGATCCTCAGTTGTATCTGGTCTACAGTAATGCTGTTGTACATGGTTACTAATAGCCCCTGGCGATGCATGTTTGTGGCTATAATCATATCTAGTAACTAGCCAACCATTAGGGTTCCCAGAACTCATTTCAGAAAGAGCATATACTAGTCCCCCCATCCCCTGCCTTTTCTGCATGGCTTGTAGCAGCAAAGGCCTCAGGTCTTCGCCTGGTTTACACTCATCCAAACTGTTCAAAAACTGTGGCGGCAATGTCTGTAGCCACCAACAACTTCAGCTTCAAAACTTGATGCTGAGGTGCATCATTGCTAGCTCTTTGCTGCAGGCGTGACTCATTGCCATATTAAAATGGGGCCCCCCCCCCCCCCAATCCGACTTCCATAGGTGGCAGCTACTTGGTAGACGATGCAGCTGGCTTTGACTGTACCTTAATTAGCTCATTTCTACTGGCCCGGGCTCTAACTGCCCCGTAGCAGTTAGAGCCCCAGTAGTAAGGTATGTTACCAGTGAGTGGTTGCCCCGTAGCAGTTAGAGCTGTCAGGGGCTCACCACAAGAATAACAGCAGCTACATCTAGCCTCGTACCCAGACCTAATACCGCTAAAATACGTATTTTAGCGGTATTAGGTCTGGGTACGAGGCTAACTACATCTACATAGGACTACATAGGAGTGTCACACATGTGACTAGTTTTGACTTGGAAGTTGGAACATGCTGGTATTTGGTATTTGATGTCAGTGCGCACATGCTACATGCTTGTCACGTGCAATTTCATGACATTTGTGAGAATAATTACATACTATAATAGTAACAGTACATTTACCCCTATAAGATAAGAGTGCGATTATTTCCATAATCACACACTTTTTGTAATCGCACACTTTTTTAGTTCAACAAAGGCTGTAACTATAGGAACTGTAGTGATATGTGATTAACATGGAATCACATGGATTCTCGTGCCAATTGGAAATAATTGCATTCGCAATAGGCAAAATTGTACTCGCTTTGCTTGTGCACCGCATTAGAAATAAGGGACGAAAGGTACCTCTTGGTCCGTGGGTGGTAATATGAGAACCTTTATTGCATTTTGTTTTGCTCCATTAATCTCACTTCCCACTTACTGATTTCTTAATTAGGTGACAGATCAGCCTCATTCCCAATCTCCACCCCCAGTTCCAGTATTATACTACATGTGAAAAGCTGGGAGTGGAGACTGGCCGGGGAACGAGGCTAGCGAGAAGTAAAACTAATAGACCATTTTCCGTATGATGTCATCACAATGACATCACTGGACATCACTGCTAACTAATTACTAAAGCTTGTGGGATAAGCCAGAATATTTCTCTGCATCTAATCCCTGCAAATTTAATGCAGTAACTTGTTCTACGAGGTATGCATCGCAGAAATTTCCTATTTTCTATAATGTACTAAGGGCGGCAACATTTGCCCCCCTCGTCCCCCCTCCCCCCCCCCCCCCCCCCCACCCTCCCCCATCACCCCCGTCATTCTCTATGGTAATGGACACATTTCACTGATCAATATCTCAAAGATATTACTTGAAATATCATGTCTGTAGCGCATTTATAACAGTTTGGGAGAAGGGAATACTGGCCAAGTTTGAAAGATACTACAGGAGGTTTATAAAATTTGGGGCATCCCATTTCCAGTTGTGTCATCCTCAGTAACAAACAACCATGGAGAAATACCTGGGATCACTAGTAGAGTGTCATACAGAGGTAGGTAATGAGCATAATATACTGGTATCATTTGGAAATAATACTGACTTTTCCATACCAAGAATAATGTGGGAATAAATAGTTATTCACCAAGGTGGAGGTGTCTCCATAATATACCTTAGATCATTTCTACTGGGGCTCTAACTGCCCCGTGTGTTACCAGTAAGTGGTTGCATCACGAATTAGGTTTTCTATTGAGGAATAAATTTGGTGGGATTATCATAATTATATAGTTACATGTACTAATGATCATGGTCCAGGCCTCACATGCTGTCAGGGGCTCACCACAGGAATAATGGCAGCTACGTCTACATAGGACTACATAGAAGTGTCACACATGTTGCAAGCACTGACTAGTTTTGACTTGGAAGCTGGAACATGCTGGTATTTGGTATTTGATGTCAGTGCACACATGCTTGTCACGTGCAATTTTATGACATTTGTGAGAATAATTCGAATAATCACATACTTACTTACTTAGCAACAGTATATTTACCACTTTTTGTAATCACACACTTTTTTAGTTCAACAAAGGCAGTAACTATAGGAACTGTAGTGATATGTGATTAACATGGAATCACATGGATTCTCGTGCCATTTGGAAATAATTGCATTTGTAATAGGCAAAATTGCACTCGCTTCGCTTGTGCAATCACTTTTCCTATTGTCCATGCAATTACTCCCAAATCGCACGCATCCATGTGATTACCCATACTAATAGGATGAAGTTATGAGAATATTTTTGGAGTATAATAGGCTCAGGCCTGTACAGAGGGGGAGCCCCACATTCCAGAATTCCTCTCGTCCATTAGTTAGTAGCCAACAAGTATGTGTCCCAGAACGAAAGGAGATATAGTTGCCGACCACCCCCACCAAAATTTTGGCTAAGGAGTAGTACCCACATTAGCCCTCAGAGAATGCAAAAGCCTTTCTGGGTAGCCAACAAGCTTGGAACTTTAAATTAAGCCTGGCTAATGGATAATTAGGACATACATCTTCCATTTCCTATCGTACCATAATTCCAGAAATTTTATGTTTACTGCAGTAATTATCTACAATTATGTTGTAAGCTACACAGATGCTTTCTATTTCCGCAATTCCTCTGCACTAGTAATGTCATTATGAAATACCTGGTTTAGCATATTAACTTTACAGTCTTCCTTTTCAGCATGTGTATGTCTTCAAGCACATGTTTGGTAACTTTACCTTGCTAAGGTTGTTAAACATGTGCTTCAAGAAACCAACGGTATGTTGGTAACTGACATGACTAAATTTCATGATGTCGCAAGAGCTTTTTCCATAACCTGCTAACAATCTTTATACTTAAATTAGTCAATAAAGATCGATCGCTTTAGTTCTTCTATATACTTTGTTGCCAGCTGTTGCCTAGGCGACAAAAAAGTTCTATGTAGGTATAAATAAGAATGCTCAGCAGGAGTTTTCATGCTAATTTAAACTTCGTCTCAGAGTCTGTACTCAGAAATGGCAGGTATTCCATATCAGTAAGTTTGTATCGGCACATTTCTGCATGTCTAGTTATTCATTACTGCTGATTCCAAAATACTGGTTTGTATTCGGTTTTCCAATCCACCTCCAGGCTTCCGCTGCCGTTATCAGGGCCGCATTTAAGGCCTCATCAGGACGCAAGTGGCAGCCACTGGGAGCCAGCCAGACTGCCACCGCATGACAGTTTATCACCTTTCAGCTTCATGGCGGGGCTGACAGACCTGCGCCAGAGGATTCCTCTGGTAGGCAAGGCTTCACCAAGCGAGGTGTCGTTTGATGATTCTGGTGCTCTCGTAGAGCACTCTCTGCTGCATAGCTCTCACGATTGAGCACACATGACGGGGCGTGAACAACTGGGTGCTTGCGAGTTGGTCAGCCAAGTTTCCTATTGAACCCATATCCCCAATAACCAGTGCAACTACCTTCACTGAGTATCCTCGCTGCTGGATCGCCAGATCAGCAGCTAACTCATCATACTTGGCAGTCTTTTCAGACTGACGTACTTCAACCAGTGCGTCATACGCACACGCCATCTCAAAGAGGAAGATGGTTTTCCTCTTCTTGAGTTGCACCAGCATATCAGGTCTACGGTTCTCCAGGTTCCTGTTTGTTGGGATGCTGGCATCCCACAGGATTTTGGCTTGGTCGTTCTCAAGCGCATCTGGCACAGGTTCCCAAGGCTTTGGGGCCTTGAACCCCAGGATTGTACATAGGTGGTGGTGCACAACTGCCAGAACCCTGTTATGCCTTTCCATGTACAGTGACCAGAAGTAGGTCTCACATTTCGCCAGGATGTGGCCTATTGTCTCAGGCATTGAATGGCATCTTCTGCACAGTACACTTACGGGCATCTTCAACACCCTCGCCATGTATGCTCGTGTCATGACCACCCCGTCTTGGGCGGCCACGATGAGCGCTTCAGTCTCGGCACGCTGGCGTCCGGTACGGAGCCACTCGTACGTAAGCTTCGTATTCCTGGTCTCTTTTTGGTTGGTCTTGTGGAAGACGCCATGAATCTTCTTGGCTTCAAGGGTTGCTACCAGTTTCTCCTGCTGACACTTGCGGATCAGGGTTCCTACCGAGGAACATGGAATTGGCTGCTCCTGGTAGAGTATCTTGCCTTGCTCAAGCTTCAGGGGGATTGCCAGTCCCTCAAAAACTCGCCGAGCCTCGCCCAACCGAGAGTATCGTTGCTTACTCTCAGTTGTCCATGCCATGTGCTGGTAAATGGCATCTCGGTAAGGAGTCTCCGTGGACACCACATAGGCCGTCGCCGAAACGACCTCCCTTTCCCACACTTGGATTAGTGACTGTAAGCCACGTCCTCCCTTTGTGTGGTGGAGGTACAGCCGCTCCAACGACGCACCACGGTAGTGCCCTCGGTAATGTTATAGTAATGTTTAATACATTCTAATTAATTCTAATTAATGCCAAACAACTGTCAAAACAATAACTTTTGCCTGTTCAGATAATTAGAGCAACTATGAAGTAATCAATAACAGTGTACTATTTCCTCCAAAGGTGATACTGGCAGGGTGCTTCACTCCCCCCATTTCATTTTTGACTTGGGGGAAACACTGCATGGCAAGGTTGCTATAGTCTCCTCACCTGAAACACAATTGCTGCATTTATTAATTTTATGCATCTATCTACTTCATGATCTGATTTTCATACCCTGGAACTGATTCATTCCAAGACCCTGAGCCTGCAACTATAGACCCACCCACATAGTTTTGATTTTTTTTTTGATGTTTTACACATCTAATATTAAGTGCACTAAAACTATATCTACTATAATGGAATAATTATGTCTTGGGCATGTACTACATACCTACTAGCCTGGTCCCCCGGCACAGAAAAGACGAAAGAGCTCTTTCGTCTTTTCTGCACCGGGGGACCACATACATGCTTTACAAGCACCACAGGACGTTTGGAATTTGAGCTATGCTCAGTACAAAAGTTATCCTAGCTATTACCAGTTGCGTCATGCTCAGTAACAAACAACATGAAAATTTAAGTTACTCCCAGCTTTTTACTAGCTGTGCGCATGCGAAGTGCGCGCATGGGTGGTACTAAGATTTCTTTACGTTCCCGCATATCTGTCTGTGTGTGTGTGTGTTCGTCCCCTCTTAAGATTACGTTGTTGGAGTGAATAATGTCCCCCCGGACATTATTCACCGGTGAATATTGTCCCCCAGACATTATTCACCAGTGAATAGTGTCCCCCCCCCGGTGAATAATGTCCCCCCCCTTGGAAAGCGAGTTCTGTCACACCATGGACGGTCCCCCTCCAGAATTGGTCCCCCCCCCCGGACGTCAATTGGCTTGAGGCTGAGTTTTCAAGGCTAGATCAAGCGATGGCACTTTGCACCGACACGCATAATTTGTAGACTCACAATCCGACCGCTACTGACACGAGGCGGACAACACGGGAGGCGAAAGTAGGAGAAGGCCTATCTTTTCTCACGGAGAAGAGATATTCAGCCGAATTTACAAAGATACCTAAATAGAGTATCATTATTATGTCGTTTTATAATGCTGTCTAACTCAAAATTTACTTTCCGCTACTGTAACTATTTTATGTGCTTGCTAGCTAACTAATTTAAAAGGGGGACAAAAGGCGGCCACCAGCCTGAGAGACTAGGACTCCACTGGTTGCCCCACCACAGCGAGAGCTATGGCATACACTGCTGAGTTGTGTGGCTGTGTGGAAGGTGGGAGGGGCTCCCTAAAGTCTCAGCCGCCTCTGATTACCGTAATGCTGTTTTTAGACCTTCACTCGAAAAAATTGGGGGGGGGGGGGGACATTATTCACTGAGGGGGGACATTATTCACCGGTGAATTTTGTCCTAGGGCGACAGTATTCACCGGTGAATTATGTCCGGGGGGACAATATTCACCGGTGAATAATGTCCGGGGGGACATTTTGTGGGGGGATAGGACAGCGTACACTATGACAACGCCATTAAGTTACTATGCCACTATAGCCAGCAGGTGCTACTGAAAGTTTGCAGCGTGTTTGTCAAGCTACTTTGGTTTTGTGTTGCAGAGATCACACCGCTGGAGACAAACGGTACGCGGATCGATCGCCAGCGATACGAACGTGAGTTTCAAGCAACTCTGCTCTCGTGTAGCAGCCATAACTGGTCCATGGAACTGTGTTGTATACAGAGACATTCGTCTCCTGAAGGCCCATTCGTGTAGAGTAGCTTCTCCGGAAATTGCGTGGGCGATACAGCTCACAAATGTTCTAGTGGGTGTGGTTTTGTGCTAACTAACTAACGTCATAGTCTACCTCTGCGTGAGGCTATCTGCGCAATGCAGTAAATTAATATTATAACAATGCTTTAATTATTGAAACTATCCAGCAAGATGAGGAAACGGTTACCGGCTTGGATATAAAAGGAGGTACTCCTTCTTGGCATAGACAGTAGTGAATGCCTCGAGACTAGAAACAGACATCATCAAACATGCAGCTGTCAACTGTGGTCATCTTGCTGGCATTCATCTCTGTATGCTGGGCTCAAGCCACGTACCTCTTCACGACTCGTGGAAGATGCCTTCATAGGGGGGATGACATTAATTCTGGTGTTCGAAAGTTTCTATTTCGATTCAGTCTTTTTGGAAAATCCTACAGCCAATTTGTGGTGAGTAAAATGAGAAGAAGTACCACAGAAACTATAGGATTGCTGTGGAGAATGTACGTAGCTATGTATTTGTGCTCTCCTATATAGGTTCACTCTAATGGGTATGTGACAGTTACTAACACTCGTTCAACTGGGGTCTACAACAGCAAGAACATTATAGGCCTCTCGTCACTGACAAATGGCCCAATGATCGCAGCATTCTGGGGAGATGTTGACAATCGAGCTGGAGGGGAAGTCTCTTATAGGCAAACAACTGCTGCTCGTGACCTAACCATGGCTACTATGCTCATTACTGAACGTAACGAACGTAACAACGAACCTAGCGATTTTATTGCAACTTCTCTGATGATTGCAACGTGGCAAAAAGTTGGCTACTATAAGCGTCATGGTGATAAGGTACATGTATGGCATTGTGCACTATCAATTGAAGGGCTCAGAAGCATTGTGGGATAACCCACAATCAATTGCAAGTAGCTACTGGAAATTGCATGAATTATGCACAAATTACACCAAAATTATGCATACCATCACAGTAGATGGACAAAATTTTGATTTTCAATAGCTTCTGAATCACATTTTAAGAGTATTCTAAAATTAGGGGAGACACTGAATTTCCATACTTGTGGGTTAGACCACTCTACTCCTCAGCCCTTCAATTACGATATTGTACCTGATTGTGTTAGAATAGAAGACTGATAACAGAGGAATCACCTCACAAATTAAATCCACACCCTCTGTAGAGAAACACTTTTCAAGTAGTATTGGTTACTGGAACTGAGCTATCAAATGGCCCTCAATCGTATATCATCTTCCTGTACAAAACCATCGGTTGGAGCACTACAGACTCAGCAACACAAGATGGGAGCCTTCCTGGACAAGTTGGGTTTACAGCAGGTGATGGGTCCAACACGCAGTATCTACCTGGCTTCAGTGACTCTCTGAATACTAACAATGATAGTTTGAGTTTCCGTCTTAGCCTGCTTCCAAACAGCACCAATTGTTTAATGAATGGAATGTATGTGTGTCGTTCTGATATGGCTAGCTGCGATTGCACAACATTTCCGATGAATCTGCCGACACCACCTCCCACAGGTACAAATGTTCTATATTTTTAATTATAGCTATAAACTTCACAACATTTGTTGTCTCTGTTGCAGATGAAGTTGTCACCCGTTCCCAGGCCCGTGCTGATGCCCTGGCTCGTTTCAGTCCTCACCCAAAACAGACACAGCTCTATGAAGAGGATGTTGAAGCAATGGAAATGGAACTTGATTCCATTAGCAATGATCCATCAAAGCAAGACAATGAGCCACGAGATCAAGTCAGCAAAGCTGAAGTCTACACAGAGTACAATGAGGACAAAAATACCTTTGAAACTGATAAGTAAAGTAGACTCATGGAAGACCTGACCTTGCATGCAGACTAGTTAGAGACAAAGAGTAACATACTGTACTTTGGGAATGTAGCTATATGTGATATCATGTACTTGTACAATGTTTAGTAAATGAGACTTTGTAAGATATACTCTGTAAAAATATGCTGTTGATTATCAATTTTGAGGAAACTACACTATCATTATGCATTTTACATACATGTAGCAGCATGGTACTATAGCTATAGTTTGCATGTTTTCAATACATGTCACATTACATGCAGATGTGAGCTAATCTCATACCCAGGCTTCCCATGACCCGGACTTTATCTCGCAACAATGGAGAAAGTTGGAGTAATGTCTGGGTGTGGGAGGCCGGGTACGACGTTAGAGATCGGCTGCTAGCTATATGTACATCACATAAATACATACACAGTTACATACATATACATACATACATACATACATACATACATACCATGCTATGGAGTACGGTGGTATTCTATATATGGGAGGGGGCCTGGGGGAAAATGTTCAAAATTATATGTTTGAAAATCTGCTGTACACAATCATAAGCCTTTGTGAGCCGTACTTGTCATTTTTGAGACTTTTCATACACTGATGCAGTTGCCAGAAAGCATTGCTAAATTACCACATCAGCAACAAGCTAAGTTGACATGATTCTTTCTATGAGGTACTGCACTCACACTGGTAGTGATTCTCAAGCATCTCCCAGGTGCACACTTACTGCTACATGCCATTTTCATTACACATACACTGAAAACTCAGCTTCAAGCATGTGTATCCAAGATCCAATTAAAAGCTCAACCTCACAGGGTAAGCTGATATCCCATTTAATCGCAAGCAAGTTAAACTGTGTGAGATCCAGCAGCTGTCGTTGACTTCCAATTTTACAGTGCCAGTATCTCGCTGAATCACAAGCAATCAAGTAAGCTACGACCTATGAATGCATGAAAGTAGCTCTATTTTGCAACCACCACTATCAATACTTTTCGCCCAAAAAACAAACTCACAAATAAACATACAGGGATGGAATTCCAAAAGAGGAACCAAAAAATGTAGGAACTGATACCACAATACTTTTCTGAATAGCCATTCCATTTTTCCAATCACAAACACACCACAATCTCTATATGCCACACCAGTCATCACAAACACCATGAGGCATGGTAGGAAAAATGTCTAAACTGTAGGGTTGGCAATTAGGTATCATGGTAACCCTAGCGCTTTTTTGTCATTGATTTTTGTGTTATTTGTCTCTTACTAGACCACGCCCCAAATAGCTATAGCCTCGAGTAGCTATAGCCTCACTCGATACCAGACCTTATGAAGGCAGCGATCGCTTGCAGTATCAAGCCACGAAACACAAATGAACTCAGTCTTGATTAGTGGGCTGGTTACGAGACTACGTCCTGCTTTAGCTACACCCGCAGTTAACTTATGAGTCCTGTCGTCTACTTCATCATGTTATCAGCAGGCAAGTATACCCGAGTAGCTCAGGAGTTGTGATAAGTCAAAAACTTGGGGGAGGAGCTCTGAAGCTCACACACACTGTTGATTCCGGTTGCTGCCATGGAAAACATAAACAGCACTATGAATCTATGAATGCTACAAGGGCATATGACCTAATTAATTATTCCTTAGAAGCATTATGATCACCATTGACCTGCATAAATTAATTGTTTAAGAACTTAGCAAATAGATCGATCACTAGTCTATGCTTTTTGCTTTTGCCTCAAGATAAGCCACTCAACAAAAGATTCATAAATGCTTTGTTCAAACCAAATTATATTACTTGCTAATTTAGCACCACCATCAGTGTTGGGATGTCTGCTTTGTCTGGGCATACACGCCATTTTCTTTCTGTCCAAATTGGTACCTTCCAATACTTCATTACATTTGCCTGATTTTCTTTTGTGAACGCACGTAGGGCTAATTAGAAAATGGGAAATCCTCTCCTCACCTAACTCATTATTCAATGAGATAAGTGACGTAAGAATTTCCCATGTTCTCCCCAGGTTCCCCCAATCAATAAACAATTGAAAGCCTAGTACAATTTGTGGTCATGAAAATAATTCATAATCTCGTATCATGGCTCGCATAAATATATCTTATTACACGCATTCCAGTGCAATACGGGAGAATATTGCACGAGTGCAGGAATGTATTTTTACGAGTCCGAAGGACAAGTGAAAATACTCCCTGCATGAGTGCAATATGCCGTATTGCATGGGAATGCGTGTAATAAGAGATTTATTCTATATAGCTGTACTACATTGACCATAGCTGGATAATACATGCACATAACATTGCACAATAACTTTTACAAACAGCGATGATAGTTCACAATGATCTACATGGCATGTATAATTCAGAAAACAATGTACAAAATGAAACGTGGGTGGTTTTTACAGGAGGCGTTACTGCAGTAATAACTCGGAAATAAAGTCATTCTGCCAAACCACGAGGAAGATATGGGGCGGAGTTCGCGGAATTGGGAGAGCATGGGATTGAATAAGACTATGTTCTTCTCTCCCAAGGGTCTTGAATAATCATTCAACACATTCACCACTAACATATTCATGGGTGCTCCAGACTTGACAGTAGTAATTTGAAATTTTATTTAGCTAAGTTAAAACACTCAAAATAGAGACTTAACTAACTAAATTAATTATGTGAAGCCATACTAAAATAACACTAATAGTCAGCTGGCTGTATCGAGGTGTTATGAGAGCTGCTTTGTGGCAGCTTCCATGCTTTGCACAGTAATACTATCAGCCACTGTGCAGCCTCTAACATCACAACTGATGGCCGCTCCACCCCTGGGGAGATTCTGACAGCCCTGTTTTTGGATAAGGTATTATTTTTCATGTGCATGGTAGAAAATGAGTATCGGTGGGACATTTGAATTTCTCAGGCAACAAACGGTAGTAAATTTACGTATCATAACTACTTCCAGGGTTCGTCTGTGCAGTAGACTGAACGATAAAGTGGTATCGCCACAAAGATTAAGAAATGCAACAGTTGATCAAGAGTGCCTAAAAAAAAACTTTCCCCGCCCCCAAGAGAGTACGAGCATGTAACCACTGAAGCCTTCAGACAGGGCAGAAATCATGAAGAGTACTGCATAATAAACCTGAGGTTAACACTGCAATATTAGCCTATCAGTGTTATGATACCTACAGCCATGTAAGTGACTTACTGCTGAGTGCTTCAGTTGTGATAACCTACCACTACTCATATTTCTTTTTGGTAGCTCTCTCATTATTTCTGCCAGACTACAGGCCTGTATGGAAGTTAAACGTTCTTACTCTCTTGGGGCGGGGAAAGTTTATTTATGTGCTCATGAATTGATCCATGTGCATGTGTTAGAAGCTAGTCAAACCTGAATGAGGGCCGGGGACAAGGCCAGAAGAACCTGCAGAGTAGGTACTGCAGATTGAGAAATTGGCGAAAATTTTATTGAGACTTTTGGCTCTGTTACTACTCAACAGGCAATTTTTTTTGAAGTCAGCATAGTATATTTGCTGTAATGTGCTTGATTAGGGATTAGATATAATATTAGACACACGCATGATAGCTACCTCGTTCCATTTAGGAGATGATGTATTTTCCGATAGTCAGAGAAGGAAACTGTACTCCCTCTGATACATTGCTAACGGAAATATTTTACTGGTTCATACTTTGGAGCTGATAATGCAGCAAAGTTTGGGCACATACTGAACCAGATGATGTCAGGGAAAATAACCAACTATATGTTCTCAATTTCTGCTTGCTGTTCTAGCTCACTGTACATAGCAGTACATACGGTACTTTTAATTATCCGTAACTAGGATGTCACCTTAAGGTAAAAAGCTAATCCTAACTCAAATCCCTACGTACGTAGTCTCGTTCCCAGACCACACCTGCCCAAAGAGTGTCTGGTGTCGTTGCACAGGATCTTCAGTCTTCACTAAAAATTACAAGCTCTTCGCTTTTTTAGGAATTTCAGAGAAACCATTGAAGTTGTAGAAAATGTATTTTTTGTCACAGCATGAGTTAGTGCGAAATCAGCCAGACGAGTGAAATGGTTACATTTACTGTCTGAGAAGAGATGCATCTAGTGCTGTGGATCGGCAGATTGATTTTGAATACTGAGCTAGTAATTATTCTTCTATAGTAAGCGTCTTCAAGAAGGTGGGTTACTACCGAGCTACAGATGACCAGAAGAAGGCAGTAGAAGTGTTTGTGCTTGGGAAGGACCACAAAACTGAGTCTTCACGAATCGAATAAAGAACTCAAATTTCATGGCTAGCTACCTGACTTAACAGTGGGTGAGTAGTTCATCTAGATGATGGCAATACTTCTTTCCCACAAACAAGACAGCGATCCATTCTTCCCAGTGCACGCTGGTAGCTCAGTCACTAGAGCTATTTTGCAAAATTTTATACTGCTCACTCACTATAGCTATACATCTGCTGAGCTAGCATAATTTCGCTCGGGTGCTACAGCCTCGGGCCCTTGGGTTTCTAAAGCCCGTAGATCCCATTGGTTGAGGTATCTAAGTTATTTAGAGTGTAGCCCTAGCAACAGTTTTGCATGCAGCCTCCAGGCCTATAGTAAACAACTTCTACAAATAGTAAATACCTTCAGGAATACCCTGAGAGCACAGACTTGTAAAAGTTGTAGGTCTCTATAATTATTATATAGAGACCCGCTTTTCTCTAGCAGGTCTCTATGAGATTTAGAGACCTGTAATTGACCAATGAAATGCAAGAAAGTACTAACACTATACTCTAAGAGCACTTAGAATACCGCTGCACGAACCAATCAGATTGAACTGCGCACGCGCGAGGTCGGTACCTGATTCCCGTTCCAGTCATTAAACGAGAAAACTGAAGGTTGCTGGGGGATCCTAGGTAGGACGTATGGCTATTTTGCAAAATTTTATACTGCTCACTCACTATAGCTATACATCTGCTGAGCTAGCATAATTTGCTTCTCACTATGTGTAAATAAATTAGCGATTTGGAATCACGTATACAATAAACTATGAATACTTATTGAAGCCCGAGGATTGTGTTAAAAGTCACCAGACTGTTCGGCGGGGGTCGAGGTCTGGGGACGAGACTAATCCCAATCATTGCAGTGGGAAATATTATTTCAAGGAGGTTGTTGCGTGTTCTTTGGAGCCTTGCTCCTACGCTCCCCAATTCAACAATGCTAAAACGAAATGGAAAAGCCCGAGATACATGTATAAGGAAAATGGGAAAGGATATTATATGGCTTGCATGCAATATCACACCATGTTTCATACTAGCTTGCAAGTGATGCTAGCCTCGTACCCAGGCTTCCCACGCCCAGATTTTATCGGATGATGTCAGAACAAAAGAGCGAACTGAACTCTGTTCCATTTCTTCCCCAAATTAGTTCACACGTGCAAACATCCCACACACCACACTTGCGGAAATTCATGGAATGCCTTTTGCCTTCCATTACAATCACGTACATAGCTCAGCTTCTCCGTCCCACCAATTTCCTAATTAGGAGGCCATTCAGTAGCCCTTCTGTTTTCCCTCTACTGATATTAGAAAACGTGTGTAGCTCGGCATCCTGATGATTTAATAAGAGCATCCATTTTGGTCCATTAAGTTCCCTACCTACTCACCAATTTCCAAACAAGGTGACTGGTAGTAATAGATCCTAATCTACTTTAGAAAATTTGTAATTTGAGCTATTCTCAGTACAAGGGGTATCCCATGTCCAGTGGTGTCATCCTCAGTAACAAAATAACCATGGCGAAATGCCTGGGATCACTAAATATGTGGTTCATATACAACTTTTGGTGAAGCCCGTGCCCACTCAGGTAGTAGATAGCACTTTGTGTGGTGCTCTAGTGCCAACAGCATTCAATTGAATCTCAGTTGTATCGAATACTGCACAGATGTTAATTGTTCCCATAGCCTGAAGCTGCAGCCCCAGGCAATGTGTGTTTGTGTGTAAGATTAGAAGTTTCTTCTACAACTGATTATAGTAAAAACTAGTTGTTGTTTTTCTCTGCCAAGGCGCCACCACATAAAAAACCTTAATTAGTACATGCATGCATGCAGAGCAAGCCACCTAGGAGAGTCTGCGGGGGAACTATGTAAGTAGCTTAATCTCCTCCCCATCAATTTCCAATTAGGTGACAGGAAGTAATAAATCCTAATCTGCTGTACTATGGCACATGGCAAGAAGTTTGTAATTTGAGCTATTCTCAGGACAAGGGGTATCCCATGTCCAAATGTGTCATCCTCAGTGACAAAACAACCGTGTGGGAAATGCCTACAGCGGTAGCCTGTTGGCTAATTGTTCCATCTCGTTAGCAGGGCCTACTATGGTAGCCTGTTGTGGTTGCCAACTGATGAGTCCCACTGCATTAGAAATAAGGGACGAAAGGTACCTCTTGGGGTGTCTGGTCAGTGGGTGGTAATATGAGAACCTTTATTGCATTTGTTTTGCTCAATTAATCTCACTTCCCACTCACTGATTAGGTGACAGATTAGCCTCATTCCCAAACTCCACTCCCAGTTCCCAGTATTATACTACATGTGAAAAGCTGGGAGTGGAGACTGGCCGGGGAACGAGGCAAGCAACAAAAAATAGACCATTTTCTGTACGATGTCATCACAATGACATCACTGGACATCACTGCTTACTAATTAATAAAGTTTGTGGGATAAGCAAGAATATATGCAGTAACTTGTTCTATGAGACATGCATCGCTGAAATTTCCCATTTTCTATAATGTACTAAGGGGGCAAAATCTGCTCTCCCCCCCCCCCAGCCCCGTACATTCTCTATGGAAATGGACACATTTCACTGATCAAAATCTCAAAGATATTACTTTAAATAATGTTTTCTGTAGCACCTTTAAAACATTTTGGTTGAATATTGGCCAAGTTTGAAAGATACTACAGGAAATTTGTAATTTGGGGCATCCCATTTCCAGTTGTGTCATCCTCAGTAACCAACAACCATGGAGAAATGCCTGGGATCACTAAATATGTGATTTATTTACAATTTTGGGCAAAGCGCGTCACCCAGCTAGTGATGCCAGTGTGCACATGCTTGTCACGTGCAATTTCTTGACATTTGTGAGAATAATTAGAATAATCACATACTTACTTAGTAACAGTACATTTACAGTACATTTATCCCTATAGATAAGAGTGCGATTATTTCCATAATCACACACTTTTTATAATTGCACACTTTTTAGTTCAACAAATGCTGTAACTATAGGAACTGTAGTGATATGTGATTGACATGGAATCACATGGATTCTCGTGCCATTTGGGAATAATAGCATTTGTAATTGGCAAAATTGCACTCGCTTCGCTTGTGCAATTACCTTTCCTATTGTCCTTGTAATTACTCTCAAATCGCACGCATCCATGTGATTACACATACTAATAGGATGAAGTTATGAGAATACTTTTTGGAGCATAATAGGCTCAGGCCTGTACAGAGGGGGAGCCCCACATTCCAGAATTCCTCTCGTCCATTAGTTAGTAGACAACAATTATGTGTCCCAGAACAAAAGGGGATATAGTTACCCACCACCCCCACCAAAATTTTGGCGAAGGAAAGAAACTACATGTAGTACCCACATTAGCCCTCAGAGAATGCAAAAGCCTTTCTGGGTAGCCACCAAAGTTTGGAACTTTGAATTAAGCTTGCTAATGGATAATTAGGACATACGCTTTCCATTTCCTATCGTACCATAATTCCAGAAATTTCATGTTTATTGCAGTAATTATCTACAATTATGTTGTAAGCTTCCACAATTCCTCTGCACTAGTAATGTCATTATGAAATACCTGGTTTAGCATATTAACTTTACAGTCTTCCTTTTCAGCATGTGTATGTCTTCAAGCACATGTTTGGTAACTTTACCTTGCTAAGGTTGTTAAACATGTGCTTCAAGAAACCAATGGTATGTTGGTAACTGACATGACTAAATTTCATGATGTCGCAAGAGCTCTTTCCATAACCTGCTAACAATCTTTATACTTAAATTAGTCAATAAAGATCGATCACTTTAGTTCTTCTATATACTTTGTTGCCAGCTGTTGCCTAGGCGACAAAAAAGTGATACGCAGGTATAAATAAGAATGCTCAGCAGGAGTTTTCATGCTAATTCAAACTTTGTCTCAGAGTCTGTACTAGGTATTCCATATCAGTAAGTTTGTATCGGCACATTTCTGCGCGTCTAGGTGTTCATTACTACCACTACTGTGTGATTTACAACAATTTTAGCCACTTCCATTAGCGCATTAAACACTGAGCAGACATGTACTTCCATCCAGAGACTAAGCTGAAGGTGATCGAATTCGGCACACAGCAAAACGGTCGTGATCGTTTCTCTCTTCGCACGTAAGTTACAGAACTTCGCCAACAGTAGGGGACCGTACTCTCTTGTAGATATGGTGACCTCGAACAACACTCTCGTGCAGATACGCAGCAGCATCTTCATCGGTTAGACTTGCCATGATCTGTTGTATTAAAAATCGTCCAATAATCGCATACCGTCCAATAATCGCATACTTATAATAAGCACATGGTTTCTTGCCGCTGAACACGATAAGCGTATGCGCCTATTAACCGGTCTCTACGGTATTTCACAAAATTTTATACTGCTCACTCACTATAGCTATACATCTGCTGAGCTAGCATAATTTGCTTCACACTATGTGTAAATAAATTAGCGATTTGGAAATACGTATACAATAAATTATGAATATTTGATGAAGCCCAAGGAATGTGTGCCATTCGGCGAGGGTCGAGGTCTGGGGATGAGACTAATCCCAACCATTCTAATGGGAAATATTATTTCAAGGAGGATGTTGCGCATTCTTTGGAGCCTTGCTCCTATGCTACCCAATCCAACAATGCTAAAACAAACTGGAAAAGCCTGAGATACATGTACAGTGAAAATGGGGAAGGATCTTATATGGCTTGCATACAATAT
Organism: Phakellia ventilabrum; assembly: GCA_963921505.1. Taxonomy (NCBI): domain Eukaryota; kingdom Metazoa; phylum Porifera; class Demospongiae; order Axinellida; family Axinellidae; genus Phakellia; species Phakellia ventilabrum. The sequence goes on from OY997382.1 coordinate 4,217,891, forward strand.
CACACCTTGTACCATGGTGCGTGGGTGGATGAAAGGTACCTCTACAGTATCTATCTACCATACACCCTAGCGCAGCCTTTGATCTGTCCATACACCTAAGGGTGTATGGTTGCCAGGCAGCTAACATTTCAGTAGTAGCGCTAGACAAAACAATCAGATAAGCCAGCTGTTACTGCCATTCAGTTAATTAATCATGGTACAATTAAGTCACCTGTACCACGGGTTTCTAGTGCTTATGGGATTGTAGTTATATGTATTCCCGAGATACATGTAACTACACTCAGGGTACAAATCCCATACATGCTAGAAACCCATGGTACAACTATAACATGTTTCATAGCTTGCAAGTGATGCCACGCCATATGTTCATGACATCGGAAAGCATACTGCTGTCCCGTTCTTTTTGCTTTTATGGAATCCGGAGAACATTGAAATGAGACTATGTCCCCCCCCCCCCCCCCAATCAACGAAGCCCTGAATGATAATGCAACACACTCACCACTAAGATATTCATGGGCACTCCAGACTTCCCCGTGCTGGTGGCAGTACTCCACCAGTCCCTTGATGAACAGCTCATGACAGATGGTTTCAGAGTCACCGATCAGGGCCAGGTGTCTGTGGGCCCGAGTCACGGCCACATTGGTCCAACGCTGCTCTCTGAGAAAGCCAAACTCACCTGGCTGTGGGTAAGAGCGGACAGAAGTAGGGGTTGCATAGGATAATATTTCATTGAAGCCTATTTTGATTTGCCGTCTTGAATGTTTCATATATGTATCTTACTTGCTGAAGCTTTTCCTTCATATTACAATGAATACAGAACCATTAATTTTAAGTATAACTGTACTGCAAGAATAGACAGACCTGATTGCTATAGCAACATATTGTAAGGTACATTCTGATACTAATGGTTTTACGGGCGGTATTGCTACAGCAACACCAAGAGTCTAGTACGTACATTTGCGCTTTGGGCTATAACTTGGGTATATATACCTATTAGGTCAAACTGACTAATTAGCAGCACGCACTGAATCGGATGATGTCAGAAGAAAAGATCGAACTGCAGATGTAGCTCACAATTTCTGCTTCACTGATCTAGCCATAAACAATTCCAATACCAATTACTTGTAATGCTCTGCTCCATTTCTTTCCTAAATTAGGTCACATGTGCAACCATCCCACATACTACACTTGCAGAAATGTCTTTTACCCACCAATTTTCTAATTAGGAGGCCATTCAGTAGCCCTTCTGTTTCCCCTCTTAGACTACTGATATTAGAAAACGTGTGTAGCTCGGCATCCTGATTATTTAATAAGAGCATTCATTTCGGTCCATTAAGTTCCCTTCCTACTCACCAATTTCCAAACAAGGTGACTGGTAGTAATAGATCCTAATCTACTTTAGAAAATTTGTAATTTGAGCTATTCTCAGTACAAGGGGTATCCCATGTCCAGTGGTGTCATCCTCAGTAACAAACAACCATGGAGAAATGCCTGGGGTCATGTGGTTCATATACAACTTTTGGTGAAGTACATGCCCAGGTAGTAGAAAGCACTTAGTGTGGTGCTCTGGATATTGAATCTGAGTTGTATCTAGTCAGTAAATACTGCACAGATGTTAATTGTTTCCATAGCCTGAGGCTGCAACAAATAGTCTTTCGAGTCGTCCTGCCCACATGCAATTATGTGAGTTAAATCATGTAAGAAAAAGTACCAGGCTCTCCAGCGTAAAACACACAGAGAGCCTGGGGTGAGGCTCGTAAAAACTAATTGTTTTTTTTTCTCCCAAAGCGCCACTAAATAGCTAAAAACCTTAGTGCATGCAGAGCAAGCCACCTAGGCACTGCCAGCGTTGGAGACCTTACCGAGTAGCACAGACTATGTACCACCTAACAGGGCCTACAATGGTAGCCTGTTAGGTAATTGTTCCATCTCGTTAGCAGAGCCTACTATGGTAGCCTGTTACCTGGCAGAGTTGCGGTTGCCAACTGATGAGTCCCACTGCATTACAAATTAGGGACGAAAGGTACCTCTTGGTGGGTCTGGTCCATGGGCGGTAATATGAGAACCTTTATTGCATTTTGTTTTGCTCCGTTAATCTCACTTCCCACTCACTGATTTCTTAATTAGGTGACAGATCAGCCTCGTTCCCAATCTCCACTCCCAGTTCCTAATATTATTAGTATATGTGAAAAGCTGGGAGTGGAGACTGGGAATGAGGCTAGCGACAAGTAAACCTAATAGACCATTTTCCATATGATGTCATCACAATGACATCACTGCTCACTAAATAATAGAGCTCATTGGATAGGCCAGAATATTTCCCCGCATCTAATCCCTGCAAATTGCAGTAACTTATTCTACGTGTATGTGAGATATGCATCGCAGAAATTTCCCACTAAATCACTAAATATATGATTTATTTACAATTTTTGGTGAAGCGCGTCGCCCAGCTAGTGACGCTCTAGATATTGTTATTTTTCAATACCTTTCAATTGATCCTCAGTTGTATCTGGTCTACAGTAATGCTGTTGTACATGGTTACTAATAGCCCCTGGCGATGCATGTTTGTGGCTATAATCATATCTAGTAACTAGCCAACCATTAGGGTTCCCAGAACTCATTTCAGAAAGAGCATATACTAGTCCCCCCATCCCCTGCCTTTTCTGCATGGCTTGTAGCAGCAAAGGCCTCAGGTCTTCGCCTGGTTTACACTCATCCAAACTGTTCAAAAACTGTGGCGGCAATGTCTGTAGCCACCAACAACTTCAGCTTCAAAACTTGATGCTGAGGTGCATCATTGCTAGCTCTTTGCTGCAGGCGTGACTCATTGCCATATTAAAATGGTGCCCCCCCCCCCCCCCAATCCGACTTCCATAGGTGGCAGCTACTTGGTAGACGATGCAGCTGGCTTTGACTATACCTTAATTAGCTCATTTCTACTGGCCCAGGCTCTAACTGCCCCGTAGCAGTTAGAGACCCAGTAGTAAGATATGTTACCAGTAAGTGGTTGCATCACGAATAAGGTTTTCTATTGGGGAATAAATTTGGTGGGATTATCACATAATATTTCGTTACATGTACTAATGATCATGGTCCAGGCCTCACATGCTGTCAGGGGCTCACCACAGGAATAACTCATCAGCTCGTAAATACCGCTAAAATACGTATTTTAGCGGTATTAGGTCTGGGTACGAGGCTAACTACATCTACATAGGACTACATAGAAGTGTCACACATGTGACTAGTTTTGACTTGGAAGTTGGAACATGCTGGTATTTGGTATTTGATGTCAGTGCGCACATGCTACATGCTTGTCACGTGCAATTTCATGACATTTGTGAGAATAATTACATACTATAATAGTAACAGTACATTTACCCCTATAAGATAAGAGTGCGATTATTTCCATAATCACACACTTTTTGTAATCGCACACTTTTTTAGTTCAACAAAGGCTGTAACTATAGGAACTGTAGTGATATGTGATTAACATGGAATCACATGGATAGCTAACAAAGTTTGAAACTTTAAATTAAGCCTGGCACATCTTCCATTTCCTATCGTACCATAATTCCAGAAATTTCATGTTTATTGCAGTAATTATCTACAATTATGTTGTAAGCTACACAGATGCTTTCTATTTTCACAATTCCTCTGCACTAGTAATGTCATTATGAAATACCTGGTTTAGCATATTAACTTTACAGTCTTCTTTTCTTCAAGTGTATGTCTTCAAGCACATAACTTTACCTTGCTAAGGTTGTTAAACATGTGCTTCAAGAAACCAATGGTATGTTGGTAACTGCCATGACTAAATTTCATGATGCTGCAAGAGCTCTTTCCATAACCTGCAGCTGCTAACAATCTTTATACTTAAATTAGTCAATAAAGATCGATCGCTTTAGTTCTTCGATATACTTTGTTGCCAGCTGTTGCCTACGACAAAAAGTTCTACGTAGGTATAAATAAGAATGCTCAGCAGGAGTTTTCATGCTAATTAAACTTCGTCTCAGAGTCTGTACTCGGAAATGGCAGGTATTCCATATCAGTAAGTTTGTATCGACACATTTCTGCATGTCTAGTTGTTCATTACTACCACTGCTGTGTGGTTCACAACAATTGTAGCCACTTCCATTAGCACATTAAACACTGAGCAGACATGTACTTCCATCCAGCATGAGCAGCGTGGGCTGCGTTCCTGTATTTCAGACCATACTTTTCCCCTCAAACTATTGATACCCATGTTAATCACACAGCTTTACAATGCATTCGTGCTAAGCCCTAAATCTATGATATTTAAAGGACATAGTCTGTTTCTACAGTCAACCATGCAATAAAGCGAGACGGCTAGGCCCTGTTACTTTGGTGTCATTAATAGATGGTAAAGCTAGCTAACAGGCAGCTATGTATGTTAATTGAGCTCTGTCTACCTATTTACAATGAATTATCTAGCTTTCTAGTCAGATTTTTGAGTCTTCTGCAGAGGCTTTGGTAAAGCGGTATATACGTCTATCTTGAATCTGTTTGATACATTAACAAAACCATTCTACTTTAATCAAACACTAATATAGTAATGTTTAATACATTCTAATTAATGCCAAACAACTGTCAAAACAATAATTTTGACTGTTCGGATAATTAGAGCAACTATGAAGTAATCAATAACAGTGTACTATTTCCTCCAAAGGTGATACTGGCAGGGTGCTTCACTCCCCCCATTTCATTTTTGACTTGGGGGAAACACTACATGGCAAGGTTGCTATAGTCTCCTCACCTGAAACATAATTGCTGCATTTATTAGTTTTATGCATCTATCTACGTATCTATTTGCCTTATTCAAGCTGCATGATCTGATTTTCATACCCTGGAACCGAGACTCGTGATTTCATTCCAAGACCCTGAGCCTGTGACTATAGACCCACCCACATAGTTTTGATGTTTTACACATCTAATATTAAGTGCACTAAAACTATATCTACTATGCCAGTGTAGGTTACTGGAAATGGAAAAATTATGTCTTGGGCATGTACTACATACCTACTAGCCTGGTCCCCCGGCGCAGAAAAGACGAAAGAGCTACGAAAGAGCTCTTTCGTCTTCTCTGCGCTGGGGGACCAGGCTACATACCTACATGCTTTACAAGCACCACAGGACGTTTGGAATTTGTCAGTACAAAAGTTATCCTAGCTATTACCAGTTGTGTCATACTCAGTAACAAACAACATGAAAAATTAAGTTACTCCCAGCTTTTTACTAGCTGGGCGCACGCGAAGTGCGCGCATGGCTGGTACTAAACGTTCCCGCATATCTGTCCGTGTGTGCGGGTTCGCCCCCACTATGAATGCAATTATGATGTTAAGATTACGTCATTAAGTAGACAAACGGTACGCGAATCGATCGCCAGCGATACGAACGTGAGTTTCAAGCAACTCTGCTCTCGTGTAGCAGCCATAACTGGTCCTTGGAACTGTGTTGTATACAGAGACATTCGTCTCCTGAAGGCCCATTCGTGTAGAGTAGCTTCTCCGGAAATTGCGTGGGCGATGCAAATGTTCTAGTGGGTGTGGTTTTGTGCTAACTAACTAACTAACGTCATAGTCTACCTCTACGCGAGGCTATCTGCGCAATGCAGTAAATTATTAGCTTTAATTATTCATTAAGCAAGATGAGGAAACGGCTACCGGCCTGGATATAAAAGGAGGTACTCCTTCACGGCGTAGACAGTAGTGAATGCCTCGAGACTAGAAACAGACATCATCAAACATGCAGCTGTCAACTGTGGTCATCTTGCTGGCATTCATCTCTGTATGCTGGGCTCGAGCCACCCTCTTCATAACTGGTGGAAAATGCCTTCCGAGGAGGGATGACACGAATTCTGGTGTTAAAAATTTTCGATTTGGTGATTTCAGTCTTTTTGGAAAATCCTACAGCCAATTTGTGGTGAGTAAAATGAGAAGAAGTACCACAGAAGCTATAGGATTGCTGTGGATGATGTAGCTATGTAATTGTGCTCTCCTATATAGGTTCACTCTAATGGGTATGTTTCAGTTACTAACGATGGTTCAACTGGGGTCTATAACAGCAAGGACATTGTAGACCTGACGTCACTGAAAAATGGCCCAATGATCGCAGCATTCTGGGGAGATGTTGACATTCGAGCTGGAGGGAAAATCTTTTATAAGGAAGCAATTGAGGCTGGTGACCTAACCATGGCTACTCTGCTCATTAACGAACGTAACGAACGTAACAACGAACCTAGCGATTTTGAGGCAGCTTCTCTGATGGTTGCAACATGGCAAAATGTTGGCTACTATAAGCGTCGTAGTGATAAGGTACATGTATGGCATTGTGCACTATCAATTGAAGGGCTCAGAAGCATTGTGAGATAACCCACAATCAATTGCAAGTACTGGAAATTGCATGAATTATGCAAAAATTACACCAATTTGAAAATTATGCATACCCTCACAGTAGATGGACAAAATTTTGATTTTCAATAGCTTCTGAATTTTAAGAGTATTCTAAAATTAGGGGAGACACTGAATTTCCATACTTGTGGGTTAGACCACTCTACTCCTCAGCCCTTCAATTACAGTATTATACCTGATCGTGTTAGAATAGAAGACTGATAACAGAGGACTCACCTCACAAATTAAATCCACACCCTCTGTAGAGAAACACTTTTCAAGTAGTATTGGTTACTGGAACTGAACTATCAAATGGCCCTCAATCATATATCATCTTCCTGTACAAAACCATTGGTTGGACAACTACAGACTCAGCAACAGATGGGAGCCTTCCTGCACAAGTTGGGTTTACAGCAGGTGATGGGTCCTCCGATGACACGCAGTATCTACCTGGCTTCCTGAATGGAACTGTGAATAACAACATTCGTGTATTGCGTTCCCGTCTTGGCCGGCTTCCACAGGCCACCAATTGTTTAATGAATGGAGTGTATGTGTGTCGTTCTGATATGGCTAGCTGCGATTGCTCAACATTTCCGATGAATCTGCCGACACCACCTCCCACAGGTACAAATGTTCTATATTTTTAATTATAGCTATAAACTTCACAACATTTGTTGTCTCTGTTGCAGATGAAGTTGTCACCCGTTCCCAGGCCCGTGCTGATGCCCTGGCTCGTTTCAGTCCTCACCCAAAACAGACACAGTTCTATGAAGAGGATGTTGAAGCAATGGAAATGGAACTTGATTCCATTAGCAATGATCCATCAAAGCAAGACAATGAGCCACGAGATCAAGTCAACAAAGCTGAAGTCTACACAGAGTACAATGAGGACAAAAATACCTTTGAAACTGATAAGTAAAGTAGACTCATGGAAGACCTGACCTTGCATGCAGACTAGTTAGAGACAAAGAGTAACATACTGTACTTTGGGAATGTAGCTATATGTAATATCATGTACTTGTACAATGTTTAGTAAATGAGACTTTGTAAGATATACTTTGTAAAACATACTGTTGGTTATCAATTTTGAGGAAACTACACTATCATTATGTATTTTACAAATATGTAGCAGCATGGTACTATAGCTATCAATAGTTTGCATGTTTGCAATACATTTCACATTACATGCAGACGTGAGCTAATCTCATACCCAGGCTTCCCATGACCCAGACTTTATCTCGCAGCAATGGAGACAATTGGAGTAATGTCTGGGTGTGGGAGGCTGGGTACGACGTTAGATATCGGCAGCTAGCTATGTACATCACATAAATACATACACAGTTACATACATACATACATACATACATACATACATACATACATACCATGCTATGGAGTACGATGGTATTCTTATGGGAGGGGGCCTTGGAAAAAATGCTCAAAATTATATGTTTGAAAATCTGCTGTACACAATCATAAGCCTTTGTGAGCCATACTTGTCATTTTTGAGACTTTTCGTACATTGATACAGTTGCTAGAAAGCATTGCTAAAGTACCAAGCTAAGCTAACATGATTCTTTCTATGAGGTACTGCACTCACACTGGTAGTGATTCTCAAGCATCTCCCAGGGGCACACTTACTGCTACATGCCATTTTCATTACACATACACTGAAAACTCAGCTTCAAGCATGTGTATCCAAGATCCAATTGAAAGTTCAACCTCACAGGGTAAGCTGTTATCCCATTTAATCGCAAGCAAGTTAAACTGTGTGAGATCCAGTAGCTGTTGACTTTAATTTTACAGTGCCAATATCTCACTGAATTGCAAGCAATCAAGTAAGCTACGACCTATAAATGCATGTCTATTTCGCAACCACAACTATCAATACTTTTGGCCCAAAAAACAAACTCACAAATAAACATACAGGGATGGAATTCCAAAAGAGGAACCAACAATGTAGGAAAGATACCACAATACTTTTATGAATAGCCATTCCGACATTTTTCCAATCACAAACACACTACAATCTCTATATGCCATACCAGTCATCCCACATAACAGACACCATGAGGCATGGTAAGAACAATGTCTAAACTGTAGGGATGGCAATTAGGTATCATGGTAACCCTAGCGCTTTTTTGTAGCTATAGCCTCACTCGATACCAGACCTTATGAAGGCAGCGATTGCTTGCAGTATCTAGCCACGAAACACAAACAAACTCAGTCTTGATTAGTGGGCTGGTTACGAGACTAGGCCTCAGGTAGCAGACAAGCAATACGTCCTGCTTTAGCTACCCCCGCAGTTACCTTATGAGTCCTGTCGTCTACTTCATCATGTTATCAGCAGGCAGGTATACCCGAGTAGCTGGGGGAGGAGCTCTGAAGCTCATACACACTGTAGATTCCGGTTGCTGCCATGGAAAACATAAACAGCACTATGAATCTATGAATGCTACAAGGGTATATGACCTAATTAATTATTCCTTAGAAGCATTATGATCACCATCGACCTGCATAAATTAATTGTTTAAGAACTCAGCAAATAAATCGATCACTAGTCTATGCTTTTTGCTTTTGCCTCAAGATAAGCCACTCAACAAAAGATTCATAAATGCTTTGTTCAAACCAAATTATATTACTTGCTAATTTAGCACCACCATCAGTGTCAGGATGTCTGCTTTGTCTAGGCATACACTGCCATTTTCTTTCTGTCCAAACTGGTACCCTCTAATACTTCATTACATTTGCCTAATTTTCTTTTGTGAACACACGTAGGGCTAATTAGAAAATGGGAAATCCTCTCCTCACCAACTCATTATTCAATGAGATAAGTGACGTAAGAATTTCCCATGTTCTCCCCAGGTTCCCCCAATCGATAAACAATGACAGACAGAATTGGAAGCCGGGTACAATTTGTGATCATGATAATAATTCATAATCTCATATCATGGCTCACATAAAACATCATAATTCATACTATGTACGTCTTATGGCTTGCAGTGATATCGCACCACATTTTTTGTGACACTAGGCTGTCCCATTCCATTATGCATTATGGAATTGGGAGAGCATGGGATTGAATAAGACTATGTTCTTCTCTCCCAAGAGTCTTGAATAATATTTCAACACATTCACCACTAACATATTCATGGGTGCTCCAGACTTGACAGTAGTAATTTAGAGAATTTTATTTAGCTAAGTTAAAACTAAATTTCACACTCAAAATAGAGACTTAACAACTAAATTATGTGAAGCCATACTAAAATAACACTAATAGTCAGGTGGTCATGGCTGGCTGTAGCAAGGTGTTATGAGAGCAGCTTTGTGGCAGCTTCCATGCTTTGCACAGTAATACTATCAGCCACTGTGCAGCCTCTAACATCACAACTGATGGTCGCTCCACCCCTGGGGAGATTCTGACAGCCCTGTTTTTGGATAAGGTATTATTTCTCATGTGCATGGTAGAAATGAGTATCGGCGGGACATTTGAATTTCTCAGGCAACAAATGGTAGTAAATTTACGTATCATAACTACTTCCAAGGTTCGTCTGTGCAGTAGACTGAACGATAAAGTGGTATCGCCACAAAGATTAAGAAATGCAACAGTTGATCAAGAGCGCCTAAAAAAAAACTTTCCCCACCCCCAAGAGAGTAAGAGCATGTATCCACTGAAGCCTTCAGACAGGGCAGAAATCATGAAGAGCACATGTACTACATAATAAACCTGAGATTAACACTGCAATATTAGCCTATCAGTGTTATGATACCTACAGCCATGTAAGTGACTTACTGCTGAGTGCTTCAGTTGTGATAACCTACCACTACTCGTAGCTCTCTCATTATTTCTGCCAGACTACAGGCCTGTATGGAAGTTAAACATTTTTACTCTCTTGGGGTCGGGGAAAGTTTATTTATGTGCTCATGAGTTGATCGGTGTGCATGTGTGAGAAGCTAGTCAAACCTGAATGAGGGCCGGGGACAAGGCCAGAAGAACCTGCAGAGTAGGTACTGCAGATTGAGAAATTGTTGCAAATTTAATTGAGACTTTTGGCTCTGTTACTACTCAACAGGCAATATTTCATTGAAGTTATCAGCATATGTTTGCTGTAATGTGCTTGATTACGGATTAGATATTATTAGACACACGTATGATAGAGCAATAATAGCTACCTCGTTCCATTTAGGAGATGATGTATTTTCCGATAGTCAGAGAAGGAAATTGTATTCCCTCTCATACATTGCTAACGGGAACATTTTACTGGTCCATACTTTTGAGCTGATAATGCAGCAAAATTTGGGCATATACTGAACCAGATGATGTCAGAAAAAAGAATCAACTATAAGTTCTCAATTTCCACTTCTCTGTTCTAACTGTAAACAACTCCATTAGCAATTACTGCACCACTCTGTTCTAATTCTTTCCAAATTAGGTCACATTGTATACAGCAGTGACATATTGCAGTGCAAACAGCCCACATACCACATTCCTGGAGATTTATGAAATCTTTTTTACGTACCTTCCATTTCCGTCAGTACAATTAATTAACATGTGGCTCTACTGACCAATTAGTTTTACATAAACTGCCTTAGCTTCTGTTTCCCCTCCAACAGCTCCACTTCCTACTCACCTATTTCCAAATTAGGTGACATTGTACAAACACACTAATCTGATTGGATGTTAATTTACTATGGCATTATAATAGGAAATTTGAGCAAGTTTCTATTTCCGGCTGTGTCATCCTCAGTGCCAAACAACCACACATGGGCAATCCTTAGATCATAAAAATATGTGGTTCATAGAGGACTTTTGGTTGGGGGAGGTAAAAGACTTAAGGTGGCACCCTGGTTGTTGATAATTGGAACTACCATATACGTATACTGCTATTCTGTTTATACTCGATCGGCATCCAAATGCGCCTAAGAAACTGCATCTCCTCCGTATGTTCAGTGGTCTGCAGGTTAAGTCCTTGCATATAGATCGACAGTGCTTGGACTCAATTCTTAGCTAAGGTACTCTTTTCTCTTGGTTTAATTGTTTCCTGAAACGACTCTTGGGTCGACCCCTTTATACCCTAACCAAAGTTACAACCAAGAAGCACCTATGCTCACAATCAAATTCTGAGTCCAGGTGCTCTTTAATTACACTACAACAAAAAGTTACTTCGAAGTAATTAATTAATTAAATAAATTAGCTTTACACACTAACCAAAGGTACTAAAGAATAAACCAAGAATAAGCGTCTGATCTCAGAATCGAACCCAAGTACATACACACCAGTCTCAAACTCACAAAAATTATTGCTGTGTTTCTAGACACAAAGATTTTTGACTGTCAAGAACTGTGACTGTGGAAGAAAATCGATTGCTCTACAGTACTATTCGTCACAGTGTTGCAAATAGAACGTCTGGCTTGCTTTACCGAAACAACATTGATATTCATATCTGAGAACCAGTCGGGCACTTATGAAATATCCAAGGATGCAGGACATAACCATTGCTACCTACCAGTCTTTAGCTGTCTAGGCAACACACAATTAAGACAGTTTGCTGTAGTTTGGCCCGTAGTTGTATAGTAATGTGGCGTAAATATTTGCACACGTGATAAGCGTGGACGCACATAAAGGTAAACATAACACTATAAAGCAATGTCAGTCCATGTGAGGGGCTACATCCTGTGTGAGGGACTAGCTACGCAAAACCAGTGTGAACCCTAGCTGTAGGTGCAATTAATAGTAAGGTTTATCCCCGCCCCCAGAAGTTTGCCTAACCACATGTGTAGTACCCAAAATGAGGGCAGCTAACAAATTCGAAACACTAAATTGAGCCTTGCTACGTACCTGGATAATCAGGAGAAATACCATGGTTACTGCAGTAATTAATGAAGAAATCCACTATATATATCGTTTTCAGCATGAACTAAGAACTTCTATTTCCAGTCATACAATTCCAAGAATTTCCTCTTTACATAATTACAGTAGTAATGTCATAATTTGCAGCTTTACAGTCTTCCTTTTCAGCATGAGCTACGAGTTTGCATGTCTTTTGCTAGTTCAAGCACATGCTTGCGACTGTAATGGAAATGGATATGATAATGTTGCAAGAGCTCTTTCCGTAACCTATTAACAATCTTTGTAATTCAATTAGTAAACTAATAAATGGTTGCAAATCATTGTACTTGCTGCAGACTAATTAGTGAATCCTCTGACCCAGGTGAGGCCCTACAAACATGCGCAATCACCTATTGTTCCCACATTATTCTTTTTTTTTATACGTGTGCCTATATATTATTCCCAAAGAAATTCCCGAATAATGTGCGTGTCCCTACCGGCTATCCTATTAGCTTTGCTTTAGCAGATCAATATACTTTTTTACAGCCAGGTGCTCACTTCGCGTGTGCCTGGGTCGTTACATTTGCTGCAACTGTTTGTTTACTTGTCTGTCTGTCTGTCTGTCTGTCTGTCCATATGTCTGTCTGATTTTCTGCAATTATCCCTTGAGCTACATTACTTCATTGCATTACTATGCCACTGTAGCCACGAGCATGGTATAAGCAGAGATAATATAAACTGGTGTAAGCTGATAAAACTTTGCAAATATTTCCAGCCTTATTGTTTACCAGTGAAAGGGAGTGTACATGTAGACCCTACTGATTGAGTTAAACTATGAGCTCAAGAAGATTATGTACGTAAACAGGAGCGCATAATGACGTGAGAAGCAGCTTCTCACGTCATTATGCGCTCCTGACCTAAATGTACGGCCGAGAACAATACATTTATTGTTGGACTGCATATGTTCTCCTTCCTGGACTTGCCCGGGCCGGCAGAGTTCCAATGAGGCTGCAGCCCAGCAGCACCTGGAGCAACCATGGTTCATTATGGTTGGGGTCTCTTCAGAGGGAGAGATTTTACCAGTCGGCTCCTAGCGGGGTTCTGACGGCACAATCACAATGATCATGGGTAATAATGACCGGACTGGAAGTTGTAGCACACCGCCAGTATTTGAGACCTTACCGAGTAGCACAGACTACTTGTACCACCTAACAGGGCCTACAATGGTAGCCTATTAGCTAATTGTTCCATCAGGTTAGCAGGGCGTATTATTGTAGCCTGTTACTGGGCAGAGTTATGGTTGCCAACTGATGAGTCCCACTGCATTAGAAATAAGGGACGAAAGGTCCTCTTGGTTTGTTTGGCAATATGAGAACCCAATTATTGAATATTGCTAAGTGATTTGTTTCCTATTCATGCAACACATAATATATAATTATATGTATCTTGATACTTACAGCAAATATTAACACGACTTCTATCTAATATAGGCAGCATACTTATTTTTTGCTTATATATATAGATATATATCACACAAAAGGAAATAACTTCCTTACAGCTTTAGAAGTAAGAACCCTAATGTCTCAATTATTAGAGTACTGAGAAAAGGGTCCTTATTATTTAAGGAACACAATTACAGTTCTAGCATTATATTGTATACTCTTATGTGAAAGGCAATTGCATAGTCCTACTGCATTACTGTATGCAATGAGTAAAAACAAACTGAGGCCATGGAATGATCAAAATACTGAGTGTACATACTTGTACTATAATGTATTTTATGTTCAGCATGATGTACTTACAAGCACCTTTGGACTCCTTGGTGGGTGTGTCCAGTTCAGTGAGACCACACCCAGCAGTGTCTATGAACAGCTGGGGAAGAAAGTGAAGTGTGAGATGTCAGTGTGGATTGAATCATAAGGTGCCTTTGGAGGCTTATTATAAGGACTGGTACTGCCTTAGGATAACTTGAAATAGTCACCACATGCAAAACTAGCCTCATTTACAGGCTCCACTCCCCAGCTTTTTTCGACTGTGTAGAAAAGCGGGGAGGGAGCCTGGTATATTAACACGTGGTACGTGACGTAGGGAGCGTGGTTCGGTGCGTGAATGATTGCCCCGATTGCCCATTACCTGCCAATGTTGTAACAACAAAGCCACCTATATTACAGCGACCACTGAACATTGGCCGATCTGCAGGAAGTATATCCCATTGAGTGTCACAACAAGAGTCTGTGCATGGGTTGCCAGTGGGATGATGAGCGAGGTGACCTGGACCAGCATTTGAGTGAGAGCTCAGTGGAGGGGGAACGCCAGTTTGTGGTGGTGGTTACTCCTGTGGTGATAATTTCCATATATAGATCAATGTCTACTCAAAGTGCACAAGACGAATGAGAAGTAGCTACCTGGGTGAGGATGTGAAAGCACACTTGTCCATGGTCTCTACAGTAGAGGAAGAAAAAGTTGAAGAGCAGAAAGAATTGAAGGCTAAAGAATTTGAAATAAGTATTAGTTAAAACAAGCCAGGAGGGATGCTGTTGATTTACAAGCACGAGCCCAAGGGCAAATCGTGCTTATAATATCAACAATATTCCAACTGGGCATGTTGTAGCTAAGTGATTTATTTGATTATGCTAGGTGGATGCCGTCTAGTTACATAATTAGACAAGTAGTGTTGTACCAGTACTTATGCTATGTTGCGTAAGTAGCTAAGTCTGCCTGTGGTGGCTGCTGTTTATCTTGTTTACTAATTGAATGTACTCTGTCCAGCTTTGTACATGTCCACTCATTTATAGATGTGTCAGCACAGACTGGTACTGGTGGCTTGTAGCCTGTTTATAGCTGCGTCATGAGGCATGCATGCAACTGCGGTTGATCAACAAACCCTAGTTAGTTTCCGCACCCCGTGCCTGTCGGGGAAATTTGTGCGCTATTACTATCCATGAACTAGTCTCGTGCCCAGACGTTCACGCCCTCCCGGCGAAAGACCGTCTGGTGTTCTAAACGAACTTTCTCGTCACAGACACCTTTCCCCTTTGGAATTCCAAAGGGTCCAATCAGATTGCAGCTTTCAGACCTTCCGCAAAGTTGCCATGACGTTATTCGATAAATCTTTAATACTATTGGTCAGTTTGATAAATTAGAATGCAAATTTGAAATATACCGTATATACAGTGACCAATCACATTCGAGATTTATTATCAGCAATCGTGGGGTCTGTGACAAGTAAGTTCGCTTAGAACACCAGACGTTCTTTCGCCGGGAGGGCGTGAACGTCTGGGCACGAGACTATCCATGAACATGTATGCGCACGTGCTATCACGTTCATCAAATATATTCCACGAACAAAACGATTCGCCCGTACTTCCTCCGTGCGAATGGTCAGGCTACGCGACTAGCTATACGTAAAGTGCAGATTCACGCAATAAACCCTAGCGGCAAGCCTGAGGTATATGCACTGCTGTTACTATAACTACCTATATAGCTATAGTCATGGCTGCTCTTGAAGCTCCTGAAGATGGCTATGACTTTGTTGAGAGGCCATCAGAAGATTTTTTCTGCCCGGTTACTTTGTGTCTTCTTCAAGAACCCCACTTGACTCCATGCTGTGGGAACCACCTCTCACAAGAGGCTGTCTCCAGGCTGCAGGGACAGCCCTGTCCTGTGTGTAAGGAGACAAATCTAATTACCATGCCTGACAAATTTTTCAAGCGAAAAGTAAATGAACTCAAAGTTCGCTGCCCAAGCAAGGGCCTTGGGTGTAAGTGGGTGGGAGAGTTGGGCAGTCTCAACAGACATCTGAGCCAGAACTCTGTTGAGGGGGAGTGCCGGTTTGCGACAGTGGCCTGTCCTTACTCCTGTGGTGATGGTTTCCAGAGATGTCAACTCGAGGGGCACAGAATCAATGATTGTTCCAACCGTCCATTCACCTGCAGATATTGTAACCACAAAGCCACCTACATTATAGTGACCACTGAACATTTGCTTATCTGCAGAAAGTATCCCATTGAGTGTCCCTACAAGAGTCTGGGTTGCCAGTGGGCTGGTGAGCGAGGTGATCTGGACCAGCATTTGAATGAGAACTCAGTGGAGGGGGAATGTCAGTTCATGATGATGGCCTGCCCTTACTCCTGTGGTGATAATTTCCAGAGATGTCAACTCAAGAAGCATAAGATAAATGATTGCCCCAGTCGCCCATTCACCTGCCAGTATTGTAATTATGAAGCTACATACACTAAAGTGACTACTGAACACTGGCCACTTTGCGAGAAGTACCTCCTACCATGCCCGAATGATTGTGGAGGGGGTATGATTGAGCGGCAAGATCTGAAAGGGCACCTGGATGCAGTATGTCCCTTGGAAGTGATCAAGTGTGAGTTCAGCTACGCTGGCTGTGAAGTTGAATGTCAGCGTCAGCACATGCAAGACCATGTGGGCGAGAATATGAAAACACACTTGTCCATGGTCTCCACAATAGTGGGAGAAAAAGTTAAAGAACAGAA
The DNA here is from genome assembly GCA_963921505.1 of Phakellia ventilabrum. Classification (NCBI taxonomy): domain Eukaryota; kingdom Metazoa; phylum Porifera; class Demospongiae; order Axinellida; family Axinellidae; genus Phakellia; species Phakellia ventilabrum. The sequence goes on from OY997382.1 coordinate 4,234,630, forward strand.
AATATTGAAGGCTGAGATTGCACAACAAGATGCCAAAATTGCACAACAAGATGCCACAAATAAGGAACAGAATTTTACCATTAAAAAACTTCAGAGTACAGTTGAACAGCAACAGAAACAAATTGTGGCTTTTATGTCATCTCTAACCCGAGTAGCCCTGGATATGCAGAAGCCCCTCATGCCTGTCTTTGTAACTCCACCTGACATGGTGATGACTGACTTTGAGGAGCATAGGAAAGCATCCGACGATTGGTACAGCCCTCCCTTCTACTCCCACATTGGGGGGTACAAGATGTGCCTAAATGTGATTGCTAATGGCTTTGGTTATGACAAGGGCACACATGTATCGGCGTATGTCTACCTGATGAGAGGAGAATATGATGACCGTCTGAAGTGGCTCTTTCGTGGAGACATCACGATACAGCTGCTGAACCAGAAGAGTGACGAAGGCCATAAGGAGGCAACCTTTAACTACAATAATTTAGTAAGTGACAAGTGCACTGTCAGAGTGGTGGGACAGGAGAGGGCTGATGGTGGCAGGGGCTCTTCAAGGCTCATCGCCCACAGTGACCTCAACACTGAAGATAGAGAGTACCTAAAAAATGATTGCCTCAAATTCCGAATACCAAAAATTGTTGTTAGGAGCATCTAAACTTTTCTTGTTATTAATACTTGATGGTTGATCCCATTTTGTTGTAGATCATAGAAGCTAGTTACTATAATTATACAATGTATGCACAATTAGAAATTTGCCATAACATTATGTTTTTACTAATGCCAGGATCTCATCAATCTGCTTGCAGCTGTTGGCTACCTAGAAATTTACAGCTGGGTCATGGTGAAAGTATTTTTCAGAGTGAGACTATAGTTATACCTTGGTAACTATAGCAACACTTAGCAGGCCAGTCTAGAACGTACAGCTAGAAGCCTCACAACAGACTACTACGTAACCTATTAGAACACATTCTATATGCAAAAGCACCATGACAAGACCCCTCATAAGTATTGTAGCTTTTATGTCGATCTTCTTTGTGATCAAGACAGTCTCGTGAATCTAAGCGATTCTCAGTCGATTCACGGTGCCAGAGCTGGACAGAAAACACCGTGAGCGATTAAAAGCTACACGGACTCAAAAAAAAACCCGGTAAGAATAGCTCGTTTTACAGCTGCAGTAGCCTGTAGATAGATGTAGGATAGTTTGTACAGACCTACAAGGGAAGCATCTTACTGTTTGTCGATCGCCGAATCGACGTAGGTACTCCAGCATTGCCGACGGCTAGATAGTTTAGCACCGCAACTACCCAGGGGTTGAACGGGGTTGACTCGCTTTCCTGAAAGCACTTCACAAGCGGATTCCAACAACATGCGTTCCTTTCAACCTCCTAGAGCCACGTCCCGTTTTTGTTTCCCGTTCCCGTTTCCCGTTCCCGTTCCCGTTTCCGTTTCCCGTTTCCTGCTTTTCCAGGTGAAACCAAAGGGCAAGTGCTGATAATATCAACAACATTCCGACTGGGCGGGTTATATTTGATTATGCTGGGTGGTTGCCGTCTAGTTACATATAATCAGACAAGTAGTGTCTAAGTAAGTGTGGCGGCCTTGTGGTGGCTGCTGTTTTATCTTGTTTGCTAATGGAATGTACTCTGTCCAGCCCTGTGCATGTGCACTCACTGAAGCAGTGCAGATACGCACTGTCATTAGTGTTATTGCTGTGTCAGCACAGACTGGTGGGCTATAGCCTGTTTATTCAGCACAATAAACTAAGCAACTAGCTACTTAGCAACGTCAAATAAGTTGTATTATGTTAAACAGTTTTTACTGATGAATGCCAAGACCTCACCAATCTGCCTGTAGCTGTTTGCAAAAGTTTTGGTTGTGAGCATTTTCCAGACCTGTGAGTATTATCCACAGATGTGAGCAGTTTCTACAGTTGTGAGCATTATCCACAGCTGTGAGATTATCTCGAATAGCATTATCCGGTGTTGCGTAACAAGTTTGCTATATGTGCGCTCTGTGCATAGTAAAGTTTGTATGCAGCATGCATGGCCTAAAAATGCTCACAAAGCATACACCCCGTTTTTATCGTTCGCAAATCGACGAGCACTTGGAATAATTATATGCACGAACATACTTATGATTTTTGAATCTGCCCCTTTGGAGCAAGACACTGCCTTGTAATCTCGTACAGTTTCCACTGTAATCCCAGTAATTCCGTAATCTGTGATCCCACAGTTGTAATCTAAAACAACGGACATGTCTACCAGTTTACGTATCGTGTACATGTATACAGTAATTTCCAGTAGCGCAGCTACGCGTGACTATACGTATACGGTGCAGATTCACGCAATAAACACCAGCGGCAAGCCTGAGGTTTATGCACTGCTGATACTATAACTAGCTATATAGCTATAGTTATGGCTGCTCTTGAAGCTCCTGAAGATGACTATGACTTTGTTGAGAGGCCGTCAAAAGATTTCTTCTGCCCGGTTACTTTGTGTCTTCTTCAAGAACCCCACTTGACTCCATGCTGTGGGAACCACCTCTCACAAGAGGCTGTCTCCAGGCTGCAGGGACAGCCCTGTCCTGTGTGTAAGGAGATAAATCTAACTACCATGCCTGACAAATTTTTCAAGTGCAAAGTAAATGAGCTCAGAGTTCGCTGCCCAAGCAAGGGCCATGGCTGTAAGTGGGTGGGAGAGTTGGGCAGTCTCAACAGACATCTGAGCCAGAACTCTGTTGAGGGGGAGTGCCGGTTTGCGACAGTGGCCTATCCTTACTCCTGTGGTGATGGTTTCCAGAGAGGTCAACTCAAGGAGCACAAGATGAATGATTGCCCCAACCGCCCATTCACCTGCGAGTACTGTAATTTTGAAGCTACATACACTGATGTGACAACTAAGCTCTGGCCACTTTGTGAGAAGTACCTCCTACCTTGCCCGAATGATTGTGGAGGGGATATGATTGAGCGACAAGATCTAAAAAAGCACCTGGATGAAGTGTGTCCCTTGCAAGTAATCAAGTGTGAGTTCAGCTACGCTGGCTGTGAAGTTGAATATCAACGTCAATACATGCAAGACCATGTGAGTGAGAATGTGAAAACACACTTGTCCATGGTTCCACTGTAGTGGAGAAAAGTTGAAGACAGAAAAACCTGAAGGCTGATATTGCACAACAAGGTGCGCACAACAGGATGTCCAAATCGGAACAGAACTCTGACATTAAAAAACTGCAGAGTGCAGTTGAACAGCAACAGGAACAGATTGTGGCTCTTATGTCAGCTCTAACCCGTGTAGCCCTAGATGTGCAGAAGCCTCACACACCTGTCTTGTAATCCACCTGACATGGTGATGACTGACTTTGACAAGCGCAGGAAAGCAGCCGATACCTGGTACAGCCCTCCCTTCTACTCCCACATTGGGGGGTACAAGATGTGCCTCAGTGTGGAGGCCAATGGGTATGGTAATGGAAAGGGCACACATGTATCGGTGTTTGTCTACCTGATGAGAGGAGAATATGATGACCATCTCAAGTGGCCCTTCCGTGGTGACATCACGATACAAGTATTGAATCGGAGGAGAGATGAGGGACATTGGGAGAGGACTATTTCTTTTGATGATAGAGCAGGTGGTGGCAGAGTTACGGGGAAGGAGAGAGGCAGTGGCTGGGGCTATGAGTACTTCCTAGCCCACAATAAACTAAGCACCAAAGAGAAAAAATATCTTAAAAATGACTGCCTCAAGCTCAGAATATCGAACATTACTGTTAATTAGCTACCCGAGCATCAATAATTAGTAAATAGCTTTAGCTAGCTGTAGTGAAGAAAAATTGACGATAACTAGCAAGTTCAGTGTGAATGTGCAGAATGTCCTTTTTTACTCTACCCATGTAGCTAGGTTTATTGTAGTGTTTATCTGTTTTAACTGTACTAATATGTACTGCATGACCATTGCTACTGCATTCCAGAATCTAAATTCATAACAGTGCATGCAAAATAGAGTTGGTTGATATGCATGAACCAGAATAATATGGTGCATTTAAATTCGGCTGGTTCATGCATATTACACTGTACTCAGGGCTAGCTTCACAAATAGGGGGTGGTGCTGGACCATTGGTACAATGGCGGACGAGTTATTAACTTTACAATAGCTGGTATATAGCAGCAGTCCTTGACAAAATTATTAAAATAATGGGAGACATGGATTTTCTGCTGCCAAGTCACTAGCTATATATAACCAGTAGTACTAGTGATTTTAAGACTTAAAACTGCAAGAGATCACATTCATAGTGAATATTATCATGACGAGCATGAACTACTAAATTGGAACTGACGTAGGGAGCGTGGTTCAATGCGTGAATGATTGCCCCAATCGCCGATTCACCTGCCGATGTTAACCACAAAGCCACGGTTTACAGTGACCACTGAACATTGGCCTTTCTGCAGGAAGTATATCCCATTGAGTGTCACAACAAGAGTCTGTGCATGGGTTGCCAGTGGGATGATGAGCGAGGTGACCTGGACTAACATTTGAGTGAGAGCTCAGTGGAGGGGGAATGCCAGTTTGTGGTGGTGGTTACTCCTTTGGTGATAATTTCCATATATAGATCAATGTCTACTCAAAGTGCACAAGACGAATGATTGCCCCAGTCACCAATTCACCTGCCAGTATTGCAACTATGCAGCTACATACATGAACACTGAAGTGACTACTAAGTACTGGCCACTTTGTGAGAAGTACCTCCTACCATGCCTGAATGATTGCGGAGGGGATCTGTTTGAGCGGCAAGATCTGGAGAAGCACCTGGATGAAGTATGTCCCTTGCAAATGGTAGAGTGTGAGGTCAGCTACTCTGGCTATTATCAGTATCAGCACATGCAAGACCATATGGGTGAGAATGTGTCTATGGTCTCTAGCTACAGTAGTGGAAGAAAAAGTTGAAGAGCAGAAAGAATTGAAGGCTAAAATTGAACGATAAGATGCGCTACTGTCATAGTCCAAAATGGAGCAACTGCAGAGTACTGTTGACCGGCAACAGAAACAAACTAGCTATGACCCTAATGACGGCTCTAGCTCGATTAGCGTCAGATATGCACCGTCCCATAGCCCCCATCTTTGTACCTCCACCAGACATACTGATGACCGACTCTATTCTCACAAAGGCACACACGGAGAGCATAGCTAATGACTATCTAAAGTAGCACTTCCATGGAGCCATCACGATACTGTAACAGCTGCTGAACCAGAGCAGTGATGAAGGACATAAGGAGGCAACCTTTAACTACAATGATTCAGCAAGTGATGAGTACGCTGGCAGAGTGGTGGGACAGGAGAGAGCTGATTGTGGCTGGGGATCTTCCAGCTTCATCGCTCACAGTGACCTCAACACTGAAGATAGGAAAAATGATTGCCTCAAATTCCAAATACCGAAAATTGCTGTTAGGTATGGGAACATCTAAACTTTTCTTGTTGTTAATACCTGAGAGCTGTTGCTGTTCTGTTAGCTACAGATCATAAAAGTTAACTTACTATAGCTAATGATGCACAGAATTTGAAATAGCTAAGTAGCTAGCTATTAGTTAGCTAAAACAAGCCAGGAGGGATGCTGTTGATTTACAAGCGCGAGCCCGAGGGCAATTCGTGCATATAATATCAACAACATTCCGACTGGCCTGGGCGTGTTGTAGCTAAGTGATTTATTTGATTATGCTGGGTGGCTGCCGTCTAGTTACATAATTAGACAAGTAGTGTTGTACCAGTACTTATGCTATGTTGCGTAAGTAGCTAAGTCTGCCTGTGGTGGCTGCTGTTTATCTTGTTTACTAATTGAATGTACTCTGTCCAGCTTTGTACATGTCCGCTCATTTATAGTAGATATTGCACTGTGGTTAGTGCAATATCTAGATATTGCACTGTGGCTATAACTAGCTATATAGCTATAGTCATGGCTGCTCTTGAAGCTCCTGAAGATGGCTATGACTTTGTTGAGAGGCCATCAGAAGATTTTTTCTGCCCGGTTACTTTGTGTCTTCTTCAAGAACCCCACTTGACTCCATGCTGTGGGAACCACCTCTCACAAGAGGCTGTCTCCAGGCTGCAGGGACAGCCCTGTCCTGTGTGTAAGGAGACAAATCCAATTACCATGCCTGACAAATTTTTCCAGCGCAAAGTAAATGAACTCAAAGTTCGCTGCCCAAGCAAGGGCCTTGGGTGTAAGTGGGTGGGAGAGTTGGGCAGTCTCAACAGACACCTGAGCCAAAACTCTGTTGAGGGGGAGTGCCGGTTTGCGACAGTGGCCTGTCCTTACTCCTGTGGTGATGGTTTCCAGCGATGTCAACTCGAGGGGCACAGAAGCAATGATTGTCCCAACCGTCCATTTACCTGCAGATATTGCAACCACAAAGCCACCTACATTATAGTGACCACTGAACATTTGCTTATCTGCAGAAAGTATCCCATTGAGTGTCCCTACAAGAGTCTGGGTTGCCAGTGGGCTGGTGAGCGAGGTGATCTGGACCAGCATTTGAATGAGAACTCAGTGGAGGGGGAATGTCAGTTCATGATGATGGCATGCCCTTACTCCTGTGGTGATAATTTCCAGAGATGTCAACTCAAGAAGCATAAGATAAATGATTGCCCCAGTCGCCCATTCACCTGCCAGTATTGTAATTATGAAGCTACATACACTGAAGTGACTACTGAACACTGGCCACTTTGTGAGAAGTACCTCCTACCATGCTCGAACGATTGTGGAGGGAAAATGATTGAGCGGCAAGATCTGAAAAAGCACCTGGATGCAGTATGTCCCTTGCAAGTGATCAAGTGTGAGTTCAGCTACGCTGGCTGTGAAGTTGAATGTCAGCGTCAGCACATGCAAGACCATGTGAGCGAGAATATGAAAACACACTTGTCCATGGTCTCCACAGTAGTGGGAGAAAAAGTTGAAGAACAGAAAAAATTGAAGGCTGAAATTGCACAACAAGATGCCAAAATTGCACAACAAGATGCCACAAATAAGGAACAGAATTCTACCATTCAAAAACTGAAGAGTACAGTTGATCAGCAACAGAAACAAATTGTGGCTTTTATGTCATCTCTAACCCGAGTAGCCCTGGATATGCAGAAGCCCCTCATGCCTGTCTTTGTAACTCCACCTGACATGGTGATGACTGACTTTGAGGAGCATAGGAAAGCATCCGACGATTGGTACAGCCCTCCCTTCTACTCCCACATTGGGGGGTACAAGATGTGCCTAAATGTGATTGCTAATGGCTTTGGTTATGACAAGGGCACACATGTATCGGCGTATGTCTACCTGATGAGAGGAGAATATGATGACCGTCTGAAGTGGCTCTTTCGTGGAGACATCACGATACAGCTGCTGAACCAGAAGAGTGACGAAGGCCATAAGGAGGCAACCTTTAACTACAATAATTTAGTAAGTGACAAGTGCACTGTCAGAGTGGTGGGACAGGAGAGGGCTGATGGTGGCAGGGGCTCTTCAAGGCTCATCGCCCACAGTGACCTCAACACTGAAGATAGAGAGTACCTCAAAAATGATTGCCTCAAATTCCGAATACCAAAAATTGTTGTTAGGAGCATCTAAACTTTTCTTGTTATTAATACTTGATGGTTGATCCCATTTTGTTGTAGATCATAGAAGCTAGTTTACTATAATTATACAATGTATGCACAATTAGAAATTTGCCATAACATTATGTTTTTACTAATGCCAGGATCTCATCAATCTGCTTGCAGCTGTTGGCTACCTAGAAATTTACAGCTGGGTCATGGTGAAAGTATTATTCAGAGTGAGACTATAGTTATACCTTGGTAACTATAGCAACACTTAGCAGGCCAGTCTAGAACGTACAGCTAGAAGCCTCACAACAGACTACTACGTAACCTATTAGAACACATTCTATATGCAAAAGCACCAAGGCATGCATGCAACTACAGTTAATCAACATGCAGACCCCATAATATAGCTATAAGCGTTCAAGACTACCATAGCCCATAATGAACATTATTATGTTATCACACTCATCTAACATATTCACGAACATATGACGTTTTATATTCTTGTTCCGCCCCTTATATAGCAATATACACAATTAACTCTATAGCGTGAGGTATATACACTACTGCTACCATACCTATATAGCAAGTCATGAAGCTCCTAAAGATGGCTATGACTTTATTGAAAGGTCTTTTGCCTGGGTATTCTCCAAGAACCCCACTTGCCCCCACGCTGTGGCAACCACCTCTGACAAGTGGCTGCCTCCAGGCTGCAGGGACAGCCCTGTCCTGTGTGTAGCTAAGGAGACAAACCTAACTAGCTACACAGCTACTGTAACAATGCCTGACAAATTTTTCAAGCTCAAAGTAAATGAGCTCAAAGTTCGCTAGGCCTTGTGTGTCAGTGGGTGGGAGAGTTGGGCAGTCTCAACAGACATCCGGCTAAGCCAGAACTCTGTTGAGGAGGAGTGCGGCCAGTCTAGTTTGTGACAGTGGCCTGTCCTTACTTCTGTGGTGATGATATCCAGTGATGCCAACTTGAGGGGCACAGAATGAATCATTGTCCCAACCATCCATTCACCAGCAGATATTGTAACCACGAAGCCACCTACCACTCAACATTTGCTTAATTATATCTACAGAAAGTATCGTCTCAATAAGAGTCTGGATTGCCAGTGGGCTGGTGAGCAAGGTGACCTGGACTAGCATTTGAATGAGAGCTCAGTGGAGGGGGAATGCCAGTTTGTGGTGGTGGTTACTCCTATTGTGATAATTTCTATATATAGATTGATGAACATTTCTTGTTATTGAATACCTGGGGGCTGTTCCGATTCTGTTACAGATTATAGAATTTAGTCACTATTATAATAATGATGCACACAATTAGAAAAAAGTATGTTATAACACACCCAGGAGGGATGTTGTTGATTTGAAAGCACGAGTCCGAGGGTGAAGCCAAAGGGCAAGTGCTAATAATATCAACAACATTCCGACTGGGCGGGTTATAAGTGATTTATTTGATTATGCTGGGTGGTTGCCATCTAGTTACATATAATCAGACAAGTAGTGTCTAAGTAAATGTGGCGGCCTTGTGGTGGCTGCTGTTTTATCTTGTTTGCTAATGGAATGTACTCTGTCCAGCCCTGTGTATGTGCGCTCACTGAAGCAGTGCAGACACGCACTGTCATTAGTGTTATTGCTGTGTCAGCACAGACTGGTGGGCTACAGCCTGTTTATTCAGCACAATAAACTTAGCAACTATACTTAGCAACGTCAAATAAGTTATATTATGTTAAACAGTTTCTACTGATGAATGCCAAGACCTCACCAATCTGCCTGTAGTTGTTTGCAAAAGTTTTGGTTGTGAGCATTTTCCAGACCTAGCCTATGAGTATTATCCACAGATGTGAGCAGTTTCTACAGTTGTGAGCCTTATCCACAGCTGTGAGATTATCTCGATTTAGCTATGAATGTTGCGTAACAAGTTCGCTATATGTGCGCTCTTTGGATAGTATAGTTTGTATGCACCAGTAGCGGCAAGCCTGAGGTTTATGCACTGCTGATACTATAACTAGCTATATAGCTATAGTTGTGGCTGCTCTTGAAGCTCCTGAAGATGACTATGACTTTGCTGAGAGGCCATCAAAAGATTTCTTCTGCAGGCTGTCTCCAGGCTGCAGGGACAGCCCTGTCCTGTGTGTAAGGAGATAAATCTAACTACCATGCCTGACAAATTTTTCAAGCGCAAAGTAAATGAGCTCAAAGTTCGCTGCCCAAGCAAAGGCCATGGCTGTAAGTGGGTGGAGAGTTGTGCAGTCTCAACAGACATCTGAGCCAGAACTCTGTTGAGGGGGAGTGCCGGTTTGCGACAGTGGCCTGTCCTTACTCCTGTGGTGATGGTTTCCAGAGATGTCAACTCAAGGAGCACAAGATGAATGATTGCCCCAATCGCCCATTCACCTGCCAGTACTGTAATTCTGAAGCTACATACATTAATGTGACAACTAAGCACTGGCCACTTTGTGAGAAGTACCTCTTACCTTGCCCGAATGATTGTGGAGGGGATATGATTGAACGGCAAGATCTGAAAAAGCACCTGGATGAAGTATGTCCCTTGCAAGTGATCAAGTGTGAGTTCAGCTACGCTGGATGTGAAGTTGAATATCAACGTCAATACATGCAAGACCATGTGAGTGAGAATGTGAAAACACACTTGTCCATGGTTTCCACTGTAGTGGGAGAAAAAGTTGAAGAACAGAAAAACCTGAAGGCTGATATTGCACAACAAGGTGCCAAAATTGCACAACAGGATGTCACAAATACGGAACAGAACTCTGACATTAAAAAACTGCAGAGTGCAGTTGAACAGCAACAGGAACAGATTGTGGCTCTTATGTCAGCTCTAACCCGTGTAGCCCTAGATGTGCAGAAGCCTCACACACCTGTCTTCGTAAGTTCACCTCACATGGTGATGACTGACTTTGAGGAGCATAGGAAAGCAGCCGATACCTGGTACAGCCCTCCCTTCTACTCCCACATTGGGGGGTACAAGATGAGCCTCAGTGTGGAGGCCAATGGGTATGGTAATGGAAAGAGCACACATGTATCGGTGTTTGTCTACCTGATGAGAGGAGAATATGATGACCATCTCAAGTGGCCCTTCTGTGGTGATATCACGATACAAGTATTGAATCGGAGGAGAGATGAGGGACATTGGGAGAGGACTATTTCTTTTGATGATAGAGCAGGTGGTGGCAGAGTTGTGGGGAAGGAGAGAGGCAGTGGCTGGGGCTATGAGTACTTCCTAGACCACAATAAACTAAGCACCGAAGAGAAAAAATATCTTAAAAATGACTGCCTCAAGCTCAGAATATCGAACATTACTGTTAATTAGCTACCCGAGCATCAATAATTAGTAAATAGCTTTAGCTAGCTATAGTGAAGAAAAATTGACGATAACTAGCAAGTTCAGTGTGAATGTGCAGAATGTCCATTTTTACTCTACCCATGTAGCTAGTTAGGTTTATTGTAGCTATAGCTAGTGTTTATCTGTTTTAACTGTACTGTTATGTACTGCATGACTATTGCTACTGCATTCCAGAATCTAAATTCATGGCAGTGCATGCAAAATAGAGTTGGTTGATATGCATGAACCAGCTGAATTTAAATAATATGGTGCATTTAAATTCGGCTGGTTCATGCATATTACATTGTACTCAGAGCTAGCTTCACAAATAGGGGGTGGTGCTGGACCATTGGTACAATGGCGGATGAGTTATTAACTTTACAATAGCTGGTATATAGCAGCAGTCCTTGACAAAATTATTAAAAATAATGGGAGACATGGATTTTCTGCTGCCAAGTCACTAGCTATATAACCAGTAGTACTAGCGATTTTAAGACTTAAAACTGCAAGAGATCACATTCATGGTGAATATTATCATGATGAGCATGAACTACTAAATTGGAACTGACGTAGGGAGCGTGGTTCAGTGCGTGAATGATTGCCCCAATCGCCCATTCACCTGCCGATGTTAACCACAAAGCCACGGTTTACAGTGACCACTGAACATTGGCCTTTCTGCAGGAATTATATCCCATTGAGTGTCACAACAAGAGTCTGGGTTGCCAGTGGGATGATGAGCGAGGTGACCTGGACTAACATTTGAGTGAGAGCTCAGTGGAGGGGGAATGCCAGTTTGTGGTGGTGGTTACTCCTTTGGTGATAATTTCCATATACAGCTAGATCAATGTCTACTCAAAGTGCACAAGACGAATGATTGCCCCAGTCACCAATTCACCTGCCAGTATTGCAACTATGCAGCTACATACATGAACACTGAAGTGACTACTAAGTACTGGCCACTTTGTGAGAAGTACCTCCTACCATGCCTGAATGATTGCGGAGGGGATCTGTTTGAGCGGCAAGATCTGGAGAAGCACCTGGATGAAGTATGTCCCTTGCAAATGGTAGAGTGTGAGGTCAGCTACTCTGGCTATTATCAGTATCAGCACATGCAAGACCATATGGGTGAGAATGTGTCTATGGTCTCTAGCTACAGTAGTGGAAGAAAAAGTTGAAGAGCAGAAAGAATTGAAGGCTAAAATTGAACGATAAGATGCGCTACTGTCATAGTCCAAAATGGAGCAACTGCAGAGTACTGTTGACCGGCAACAGAAACAAACTAGCTATGACCCTAATGACGGCTCTAGCTCGATTAGCGTCAGATATGCACCGTCCCATAGCCCCCATCTTTGTACCTCCACCAGACATACTGATGACCGACTCTATTCTCACAAAGGCACACACGGAGAGCATAGCTAATGACTATCTAAAGTAGCACTTCCATGGAGCCATCACGATACTGTAACAGCTGCTGAACCAGAGCAGTGATGAAGGACATAAGGAGGCAACCTTTAACTACAATGATTCAGCAAGTGATGAGTACGCTGGCAGAGTGGTGGGACAGGAGAGAGCTGATTGTGGCTGGGGATCTTCCAGCTTCATCGCTCACAGTGACCTCAACACTGAAGATAGGAAAAATGATTGCCTCAAATTCCAAATACCGAAAATTGCTGTTAGGTATGGGAACGTCTAAACTTTTCTTGTTGTTAATACCTGAGAGCTGTTGCTGTTCTGTTAGCTACAGATCATAAAAGTTAACTTACTATAGCTAATGATGCACAGAATTTGAAATAGCTAAGTAGCTAGCTATTAGTTAGCTAAAACAAGCCAGGAGGGATGCTGTTGATTTACAAGCGCGAGCCCGAGGGCAATTCGTGCATATAATATCAACAACATTCCGACTGGCCTGGGCGTGTTGTAGCTAAGTGATTTATTTGATTATGCTGGGTGGCTGCCGTCTAGTTACATAATTAGACAATTAGTGTTGTACCAGTACTTATGCTATGTTGAGTAAGTAGCTAAGTCTGCCTGTGGTGGCTGCTGTTTATCTTGTTTACTAATTGAATGTACTCTGTCCAGCCTTGTACATGTCCGCTCATTTATAGTAGATATTGCACTGTGGTTAGTGCAATATCTAGATATTGCACTGTGGTTATAACTAGCTATATAGCTATAGTCATGGCTGCTCTTGAAGCTCCTGAAGATGGCTATGACTTTGTTGAGAGGCCATCAGAAGATTTTTTCTGCCCAGTTACTTTGTGTCTTCTTCAAGAACCCCACTTGACTCCATGCTGTGGGAACCACCTCTCACAAGAGGCTGTCTCCAGGCTGCAGGGACAGCCCTGTCCTGTGTGTAAGGAGACAAATCCATATACCATGCCTGACAAATTTTTCCAGCGCAAAGTAAATGAACTCAAAGTTCGCTGCCCAAGCAAGGGCCTTGGGTGTAAGTGGGTGGGAGAGTTGGGCAGTCTCAACAGACACCTGAGCCAAAACTCTGTTGAGGGGGAGTGCCGGTTTGCGACAGTGGCCTGTCCTTACTCCTGTGGTGATGGTTTCCAGCGATGTCAACTCGAGGGGCACAGAAGCAATGATTGTCCCAACCGTCCATTTACCTGCAGATATTGCAACCACAAAGCCACCTACATTATAGTGACCACTGAACATTTGCTTATCTGCAGAAAGTATCCCATTGAGTGTCCCTACAAGAGTCTGGGTTGCCAGTGGGCTGGTGAGCGAGGTGATCTGGACCAGCATTTGAATGAGAACTCAGTGGAGGGGGAATGTCAGTTCATGATGATGGCATGCCCTTACTCCTGTGGTGATAATTTCCAGAGATGTCAACTCAAGAAGCATAAGATAAATAATTGCCCCAGTCGCCCATTCACTTGCCAGTATTGTAATTATGAAGCTACATACACTGAAGTGACTACTGAACACTGGCCACTTTGTGAGAAGTACCTCCTACCATGCTCGAACGATTGTGGAGGGAAAATGATTGAGCGGCAAGATCTGAAAAAGCACCTGGATGCAGTATGTCCCTTGCAAGTGATCAAGTGTGAGTTCAGCTACGCTGGCTGTGAAGTTGAATGTCAGCGTCAGCACATGCAAGACCATGTGAGTGAGAATATGAAAACACACTTGTCCATGGTCTCCACAGTAGTGGGAGAAAAAGTTGAAGAACAGAAAAAATTGAAGGCTGAAATTGCACAACAAGATGCCAAAATTGCACAACAAGATGCCACAAATAAGGAACAGAATTCTACCATTCAAAAACTGAAGAGTACAGTTGATCAGCAACAGAAACAAATTGTGGCTTTTATGTCATCTCTAACCCGAGTAGCCCTGGATATGCAGAAGCCCCTCACACCTGTCTTTGTAACTCCACCTGACATGGTGATGACTGACTTTGAGGAGCATAGGAAAGCAGCCGATGAGTGGTATAGCCCTCCCTTCTACTCCCACATTGGGGGGTACAAGATGTGCCTAAATGTGAATGCTAATGGCTTTGGTTATGACAAGGGCACACATGTATCGGTGTATGTCTACCTGATGAGAGGAGAATATGATGACCATCTGAAGTGGCTCTTTCGTGGAGACATCACAATACAGCTGCTGAACCAGAAGAGTGACGAAGGCCATAAGGAGGCAACCTTTAAGTACAATAATTTAGTAAGTGACAAGTGCGCTGGCAGAGTGGTGGGACAGGAGAGGGCTGATGGTGGCAGGGGCTCTTCAAGGCTCATCGCCCACAGTGACCTCAACACTGAAGACAGAGAGTACCTAAAAAATGATTGCCTCAAATTCCGAATACCGAAAATTGTTGTTAGGAGCATCTGAACTTTTCTTGTTATTAATACTTGATGGTTGATCCCATTTTGTTGTAGATCATAGAAGCTAGTTACTATAATTATATGATGTATGCACATTAGAAATAAGCCATTGATAACATTATGTTTTTACTGATGCCAGGATCTCATCAATCTGCTTGCAGCTGTTGGCTAAAAATGTACCTAGAAATTTACAGCTGGGTCATGGTGAAAGTATTTTTTCAGAATGAGACTATACTTATACCTTGGTAACTATAGCAACACTTAGCAGGCCAGTCTAGAACGTACAGCTGGAAGCCTCACAACAGACTTCTACGTAACCTATTAGAACACATTCTATATGCAAAAGCACCAAGGCATGCCTGCAACTACAGTTAATCAACATGCAGACCCCATAATATAGATATAAGCTTTCAAGACTACCATAGCCCATAATGAACATACGTTATCATGCTCATCTGACATAATTATTCTCGAACACATGACTTTTTGAATTCTTGTTCCGCCCCTTTGGAGCTATATGTAGCTACTGTGCAGATTCATACAATAAACCCTATAGTGTGAGGTATATGCACTACTGCTACTATACCTATATAGCAGGTCATGGCTACTCTTGAAGCTCCTGAAGATGGCCATGACTTTATTGAAAGGCCTTTTGCCTGGGTATTCTCCAAGAACCCCACTTGCCCCCATGCAGTGACAACCACTTCTCACAAATGGCTGTCTCCAGGCTGCAGGGACAGCCCTGTCCTGTGGGGACAATTTAGCTATATAACTACAATGCCTGACAAAATTATCTGAGGGCAAAGTAAATGAGCTCATTGACAAAGTTCGCTACCCAAAAAAGGGCCTTGGGTGTCAGTGGGTGGGAGAGTTGGGCAGTCTCAACAGACATCCGGCTAAGCCAGAACTCTCTTGAGGGGGAGTGCCAGTCTTAGACTAGTTTGAAATGTGACAGTGACAGTGGCCTGTCCTTACTCCTGTGGTGAAGATATCCAGTGATGTCATCTTGAGGGGCACAGAATGAATGGTTGTCCCAACCGTCCATTCACCTGCAGATATTGTAACCACAAAGCCGCCTACATTATAGTGACCACTGAACATTTGCTTATATTCTGTAGAAAGTATCGTCCCAACAAGAGTCTGGGTTGCCAGTGGGCTGGTGAGCAAGCTAACCTGGACCAGCATTTGAATGAGAGCTCAGTGGAGGGGGAACGCCAGTTTGTGGTGGTGGTTACTCCATTGGTGATAATTTCCATATATAGTCTAAGATCGATGTCTACTGAAAGTGCACAAAATGAATGAATGCCCCAGTCACCCATTCACCTGCCAGTATTGCAACTATGGACAACTAAGCACTGGCCACTTTGTGAGAAGTATCCCCTACAGTAACTATGTTCGAATGAGTATGGAGGGGATATGATTGAGTGGAAGGATCTGGAGGAGCACCTGGATGAGGTATGTCCCTTGCAAGTGGTAGAGTGTGAGTTCAGCTGTGAGGTTGAATATCAACATCAACACATGCAAGAGCGTGTGGGTGAGAATATAAAAACACACTTATCAATGCATGGTCTCCCCAGTAGCTAGTGGGAGAAAAAGAACCGAAAACATTGAAGGCTGAGATGGCACAACAAGATTCACAAATTGCATAATATGTCACAAAAAAGGAACAGAATTCGACCATTCAAAAACTGCAGAGCACAGTTGAACAGAAACAGTAACAAATTTTGGCTTTATGTCAGCTCTAACCTGTGTAGCCCTGGTTGTGAAGAAACCCCTCGTACCTAGCGATCTTCGTCACTCCATCTGACCTTGTGATGACTGGCAGCAATTCAAGTGTCATGAGTACGCTGGCAGAGTGGTGGTGCAGGAGAGGACTCATGGTGGCTGGGGATCTTCCAGCGCTATCACTCACAGTGACCTCAACACTAAAGATTGAGAGTAGCTAGCTACCTAAAGAATGATTGCCTCAAATTCTGAATACCAAAAATTGTTGTTAGTTAAAGAGGAACATCTAAGCTTTTTGCGTTACTGAATACCTGGGGTGGTTGCCGTCTAGTTACATATAATCAGACAAGTTGTGTTGTCTGCAGCTACCAGTACTTATGCTATGTTGTGCAAGTAGCTAAGTAAGTCTGGCGGCCTTGTGGTGGCTGCTGTTTAATCTTGTTTACTAATTGAATGTACTCTGTCCAGCCCTGTGCATGTGTGCTCACTGAAGCATTGCAGATATGCACTGTCGTTAGTGTTATTGCTGTGTCAGCACTGACTGGTGGGCTGTTGCCTGTTTATTCAGCATAATAAACTTAGCAACTACCTAGCAACGTCAAAATATTATGCTATTAATAAACAATTTTTACTGATGAATGCCAAGACTTCACCAATATGTCTGTAGCTGTTTGCGAAAGTTTTAGTTGCGTGCTATATAGCTAGCTATAGAGCTACTGGTTAGCTAAAAATGTATCTAGACTCTAAATTACAGCAGTGCGTCATGAGGCATGCATGCAATTGCGGCTGATCTGATCCTAGCTAGCTATATAGCTAAGCATTCACAGTCAATCAACAAAAACGTACTAAACAATTTCCCCACCCTGAGGACTAGCTATTGGATTAGACTACGATCATGAACATGCACGTGCTATCTCGTTCATCAAATATATATGCACGAACATACTTATGATTTTACAGTCCACTGTAATCCCAGTAATTCCGTATTCTGTAATCCCACAGTTGTAATCTAAAACAACGAGCATGTCTACCAGTTTACGTACCGTGTAGTCATTCGCACTTCCTTCGTGCGCGAATGGTCAAGCTACGAGTGACTACGTACAGTGCAGATTCACGCAATAACCCTAGCGATAAGCCTGAGGTATTGTATATGTACTGCTGATACTATAACTAGCTATATAGCTATAGTCATGGCTGCTCTTGAAGCTCCTGAAGATGACTATGACTTTGTTGAGAGGCCATCTAAAGATTTCTTCTGCTCGGTTACTTTGTGTCTTCTTCAAGAACCCCACTTGACTCCATGCTGTGGGAGCCACCTCTCACAAGTGGCTGTCTCCAGGCTGCAGGGACAGCCCTGTCCTGTGTGTAAGGAGACAAATCTAACTACCATGCCTGACAAATTTTTCAAGCGCAAAGTAAATGAGCTCAAAGTTCGCTGCCCAAGCAAGGGCCATGGATGTAAGTGGGAGGGAGAGTTGGGCAGTCTCAACAGACATCTGAGCCAGAACTCTGTTGAGGGGGAGTGCCGGTTTGCGACAGTGGCCTGTCCTTACTCCTGTGGTGATGGTTTCCAGAGATGTCAACTCAAGGAGCACAAGATGAATGATTGCCCCAACCGCCCATTCACCTGCCAGTACTGTAATATTGAAGCTACATACACTGATGTGACAACTAAGCACTGGCCACTTTGTGAGAAGTACCTCCTACCTTGCCCGAATGATTGTGGAGGGGATATGATAGAGCGGCAAGATCTGAAAAAGCACCTGGATGAAGTATGTCCCCTGCAAGTGGTAGAGTGTGAGTTCAGCTACGCTGGCTGTGAAGTTGAATATCAACGTCAATACATGCAAAACCATGTGAGTGAGAATGTGAAGACACACTTGTCCATGGTCTCCACTGTAGTGGAAGAAAATGTTGAAGAGCAGAAAAACCTGAAGGCTGATATTGCACAACAAGGTGACAAAATTGCACAACAGGATGTCGCAAATACGGAACAGAACTCTGACATTAAAAAACTGCAGAGTGCAGTTGAACAGCAACAGGAACAGATTGTGGCTCTTATGTCAGCTCTAACCCGTGTAGCCCTAGATGTGCAGAAGCCTCACACACCTGTCTTCGTAACTCCACCTGACATGGTGATGACTGACTTTGACAAGCGCAGGAAAGCAGCCGATACCTGGTACAGCCCTCCCTTCTACTCCCACATTGGGGGGTACAAGATGTGCCTCAGTGTGGAGGCCAATGGGTATGGTAATGGAAAGGGCACACATGTATCGGTGTTTGTCTACCTGATGAGAGGAGAATATGATGACCATCTCAAGTGGCCCTTCCGTGGTGACATCACGATACAAGTATTGAATCGGAGGAGAGATGAGGGACATTGGGAGAGGACTATTTCTTTTGATGATAGAGCAGGTGATAAGCGTGGTGGCAGAGTTGTGGGGAAGGAGAGAGGCAGTAGCTGGGGTTATGAGTACTTCCTAGCCCACAATAAACTAAGCACCAAAGAGAAAAAATATCTTAAAAATGACTGCCTCAAGCTCAGAATATCGAACATTACTGTTAATTAGCTATCCGAGCATCAATAATTAGTTAATAGCTTTAGCTAGCTATAGTGAAGAAAAATTGACGATAACTAGCAAGTTCAGTGTGAATGTGCAGAATGTCCTTTTTTACTCTACCCATGTAGCTAGTTAGGTTTATTGTAGCTAGTGTTTATCTGTACTGTTATGTACTGCATGACTATTGCTACTGCATTCCAGAATCTAAATTCATGGCAGTGCATGCAAAATAGAGTTGCAATTGGTTGATATGCATGAACCAGCTGAATTTAAATAATATGGTGCATTTAAATTCGGCTGGTTCATGCATATTACATTGTACTCAGGGCTAGCTTCACAAATAGGGGGTGGTGCTGGATCATTGGTACCATGGCGGATGAGTTATTAACTTTACAATAGCTGGTATATAGCAGCAATCCTTGACAAAATTATTAAAATAATGGGAGACATGGATTTTCTGCTGCCAAGTCACTAGCTATTATATAACCAGTAGTACTAGTGATTTTAAGACTTAAAACTGCAAGAGATCCACATTCATAGTGAATATTATCATGATGAGCATGAACTACTAAATTGGAACTGACGTAGGGAGCGTGGTTCAATGCGTGAATGATTGCCCCAATCGCCGATTCACCTGCCGATGTTAACCACAAAGCCACGGTTTACAGTGACCACTGAACATTGGCCTTTCTGCAGGAAGTATATCCCATTGAGTGTCACAACAAGAGTCTGTGCATGGGTTGCCAGTGGGATGATGAGCGAGGTGACCTGGACTAACATTTGAGTGAGAGCTCAGTGGAGGGGGAATGCCAGTTTGTGGTGGTGGTTACTCCTTTGGTGATAATTTCCATATATAGATCAATGTCTACTCAAAGTGCACAAGACGAATGATTGCCCCAGTCACCAATTCACCTGCCAGTATTGCAACTATGCAGCTACATACATGAACACTGAAGTGACTACTAAGTACTGGCCACTTTGTGAGAAGTACCTCCTACCATGCCCGAATGATTGTGGAGGTCGAGTGGCAAGATCTGGAGGAGCACCTGGATGAAGTATGTCCCTTGCAAGTGGTAGAGTGTGAGGTCAGCTACTCTGGCTACTATCAGTATCAGCACATGCAAGACCATATGGGTGAGAATGTGTCTATGGTATATCTCTAGCTACAGTAGTGGAAGAAAAAGTTGAAGGCTAAAATTGAACGATAAGATGCGCTACAGTCCAAAATGGAGCAACTGCAGAGTACTGTTGACCGGCAACAGAAACAAACTAGCTAGCTATGACCCTAATGACGGCTCTAGCTCGATTAGCGTCAGATATTCACCGGCCCATAGCCCCCATCTTTGTACCTCCACCAGACATACTGATGACCAGCTCT
The DNA here is from genome assembly GCA_963921505.1 of Phakellia ventilabrum. Lineage (NCBI taxonomy): Eukaryota > Metazoa > Porifera > Demospongiae > Axinellida > Axinellidae > Phakellia > Phakellia ventilabrum. The sequence goes on from OY997382.1 coordinate 4,255,044, forward strand.
ATTCTCACAAAGGCACACACGGAGAGCATAGCTAATGACTATCTAAAGTAGCACTTCCGTGGAGCCATCACGATACAGCTGCTGAACCAGAGCAGTGATGAAGGACGTAAGGAGGCAACCTTTAACTACAATGATTCAGCAAGTGATGAGTACGCTGGCAGAGTGGTGGGACAGGAGAGAGCTGATTGTGGCTGGGGATCTTCCAGCTTCATCGCTCACAGTGACCTCAACACTGAAGATAGAGAGTACCTCAAAAATGATTGCCTCAAATTCCAATTACCAAAAATTACTGTTAGCTATGGGAACATCTAAACTTTTCTTGTTGTTAATACCTGAGAGCTGTTGCTATTCTGTTAGCTACAGATCATAAAAGTTAACTTACTATAGCTAATGATGCACAGAATTAGAAAATTATAGCTAAGTAGCTAGCTATTAGGGGTGTCTTTATTCGGTGGACTGGAATGGACCACTGGACTACTGGAATGGACTACTGGATTACTGGAAAGGACTACTGGAACATGCCTGTCACAAGTTTGAAGTATCAATGACAATCGTACACATGCATTCATGCATGCACACTGCTAAAAAGGAAAGGTTATTTCAACAATGGATCAGTTGCTGGAGTTGCATCATTATCATCATTTTATGCTACACAACTGTTTTTGTAAGGGAACAATGTTCTGCTGATTGTGATACCTTACATGGCTATCATAGTCTATAGCTCATGATCACATGCCAAAGCGCTATGATGACAATCTGCTCATCAGTTATAATCATGACTCTCTACTACACTGATGTAGCCAGCATAGTACACAGCTTTGACAACAAACAATGCATTTCAGATATATGGCTCTGATAACGAGGTGCACATGTGAAAGTGCTGCAATATCGCATATCAATGACAATAATATCCACTGTCTGTATTAGCTGCAACTCTAGTAACCAACGGATAATGCATACACAGAAGTATTTCAGCTATGAAGTGGCATAGAACTAGCTACCCTCGTTCCCAGGCCCCGGCCACTTTATATGGTTGCAAAAAGGTAGCTAAGTCAGGTAACCGAATAAAGCGGGGGCCTGGGAACGAGGCTAGTACAGAACATAATCACTAAAGCAAAGTCACAATGCTAAACCTGTGGCCTCATCATTACTACACAAGCAAGCAAAGTGGCACTCATTCTGCTTGCTCTTTTGGGAAGGCCTGGAACGAGGCTGCTAGACCTGGGGAGCAGTAGCTATAAAGTATAGCTAAACATCAAAACAAAAAAACAAAGGTATAAAAGTTGGGTCTAGATATGACCCATGTGGGCAGGGCAAAGTGCTCAGTATGCACAGAAAGCAGTTGAGCGGGGGTCTGGGTACCCAAGACTACAGTTAAGCTGCAGTATTACCTATTTAAAGTATGTGCAGTAAGCCTTAACGCAAGGTACATTGCAGTGATGAAATACACATTGCTGTAGTTACTATCCGGTCCAAGCCCAGCCTTCCCCCCTAACGAGCATCTTGTGAAATAAGTAGCCATTCCAGTAATCCATTTCAGTATTCCATTCCAGTGTTCCAGTAGTCCATTCCAGTAGTCCAGTGGTCCATTCCAGTCCACCGAATAAAGACACCCAGCTATTAGTTAGCTAAAACAAGCCAGGAGGGATGCTGTTGACTTACAAGCGCGAGCCCGAGGGCAATTTGTGCAGCCAGGAGGGATGCTGTTGACTTACAAGCGCGAGCCCGAGGGCAATTTGTGCTTATAATATCAACAACATTCCGACTGGGCGTGTTGTAGCTAAGTGATTTATTTGATTATGCTGGGTGGTTGCCGTCTAGTTAGCTACATAATTAGACAAGTATAGTGTTGTACCAGTACTTATGCCATGTTGCGTAAGTAGCTAAGTCTGCCTGTGGTGGCTGCTGTTTATCTTGTTTAGTAATTGAATGTACTCTGTCCAGCCTTGTACATGTCCGCTCATTTATAGCAGATATTGCACTGTGGTTAGTGCAATATCTAGATATTGCACTGTGGTTAGCTAGCTCCTGTTATTGATGTGTCAGCACAGACTGGCTTGTAGCCTGTTCATAGCCGCGTCATGAGGCATGTGCATGCAACTGTGGTTGATTAACAAACCCTAGATAATTTCCGCACCCCGCCTGGCGGGGAAATTTATGCGCTATTGGCTATCCATGAACATGTATGCGCACGTGCTATCACGTTCATCAAATATATTCCACGAACATAACGATTCGCCCGTACTTCATCCGGTCAGGCTACGCGACTAGCTATACGTAAAGTGCAGATTCTCGCAATAAACCTACCTGAGGTAGCTATATGCACTGCTGATACTATAACTAGCTATATAGCTATAGTCATGGCTGCTCTTGAAGCTCCTGAAGATGGCTATGACTTTGTTGAGAGGCCATCAGAAGATTTTTTCTGCCCGGTTACTTTGTGTCTTCTTCAAGAACCCCACTTGACTCCATGCTGTGGGAACCACCTCTCACAAGAGGCTGTCTCCAGGCTGCAGGGACAGCCCTGTCCTGTGTGTAAGGAGACAAATCTAATTACCATGCCTGACAAATTTTTCAAGCGAAAAGTAAATGAACTCAAAGTTCGCTGCCCAAGCAAGGGCCATGGCTGTAAGTGGGTGGGAGAGTTGGGCAGTCTCAACAGACATCTGAGCCAGAACTCAGTGGAGGGGGAATGTCAGTTCATGATGATCGCCTGCCCTTACTCCTGTGGTGATAATTTCCAGAGATGTCAACTCAAGAAGCATAAGATAAATGATTGCCCCAGTCGCCCATTCACCTGCCAGTATTGTAATTATGAAGCTACATACACTATAGTGACTACTGAACATTTGCTTATATGCAGAAAGTATCCCATTGAGTGTCCCTACAAGAGTCTGGGTTGCCAGTGGGCTGGTGAGCGAGATGATCTGGACCAGCATTTGAATGAGAACTCAGTGGAGGGGGAATGTCAGTTCATGATGATCGCCTGCCCTTACTCCTGTGGTGATAATTTCCAGAGATGTCAACTCAAGAAGCATAAGATAAATGATTGCCCCAGTCGCCCTTTCACCTGCCAGTATTGTAATTATGAAGCTACATACACTAAAGTGACTACTGAACACTGGCCACTTTGCGAGAAGTACCTCCTACCATGCCCGAATGATTGTGAAGGGGGTATGATTGAGCGGCAAGATCTGAAAGGGCACCTGGATGCAGTATGTCCCTTGGAAGTGATCAAGTGTGAGTTCAGCTATGCTGGCTGTGAAGTTGAATGTCAACGTCAGCACATGCAAGACCATGTGAGCGAGAATATGAAAACACACTTGTCCATGGTCTCCACAATAGTGGGAGAAAAAGTGGCAGAACGGAAAAAATTGAAGGCTGAGATTGCACAACAAGATGCCAAAATTGCACAACAAGATGCCACAAATAAGGAACAGAATTCTACCATTAAAAAACTGCAGAGTACAGTTGAACAGCAACAGAAACAAATTGTGGCTTTTATGTCATCTCTAACTCGAGTAGCCCTGGATATGCAGAAGCCCCTCACGCCTGTCTTTGTAACTCGACCTGACATGGTGATGACTGACTTTGAGGAGCATAGGAAAGCAACTGACGACTGGTACAGCCCTCCCTTCTACTCCCACATTGGGGGGTACAAGATGTGCCTAAATGTGAATGCTAATGGCTTTGGTAATGACAAGGGCACACATGTATCGGTGTATGTCTACCTGATGAGAGGAGAATATGATGACCATCTGAAGTGGCTCTTTCGTGGAGACATCACGATACAGCTGCTGAACCAGAAGAGTGACGAAGGTCATAAGGAGGCAACCTTTAAGTACAATAATTTAGTAAGTGACAAGTGCGCTGGCAGAGTGGTGGGACAGGAGAGGGCTGATGGTGGCAGGGGCTCTTCAAGGCTCATCGCCCACAGTGACCTCAACACTGAAGATAGAGAGTACCTCAAAAATGATTGCCTCAAATTCCGAATACCAAAAATTGTTGTTAGGAGCATCTAAACTTTTCTTGTTATTAATACTTGATGGTTGATCCCATTTTGTTGTAGATCATAGAAGCTAGTTACTATAATTATATGATGTTGATGTATGCACAGTTACTAATGCCAGGATCTCATCAATCTGCTTGTAGCTGTTGGCTACCTACAAATTTACAGCTGGGTCATGGTGAAAGTATTTTTCAGAGTGAGACTATAGTTATACCTTGGTAACTATAGCAACACTTAGCAGGCCAGTCTAGAACCTACAGCCAGAAGCCTCACAACAGACTACTACGTAACCTATTAGAACACATTCTATATGCAAAAGCACCAAGGCATGCATGCAACTACGGTTAATCAACATGCAGACCCCATAATATAGCTATAAGCGTTCAAGACTACCATAGCCCATAATGAACGTATGTTATCACGCTCATCTAACATATTCACGAACATATGACTTTCTGAATTCTTGTTCGTCCCCTTTGGAGCTATATGTAGCTACTGCGCAGATTCATACAATAAACTCTATAGCGTGAGGTATATGCACTACTTACTACTAGCTATACCTATATAGCAGGTCATGGCTAGCTACTCTTGAAGCTCCTGAAGATGGCCATGACTTTATTGAAAGGCCTTTTGCCTCCAAGAACCCCACTTGCCCCCATGCTGTGGCAACCACCTCTGACAAGTGGCTGCCTCCAGGCTGCAGGGACAGCCCTGTCCTGTGTGTAGCTAAGAAGATAAACCTAACTAGCTACACAGGTACTGTAACAATGCCTGACAAATTTTTCAAGCGCAAAGTAAATGAGCTCAAAGTTCGCTGGGCCTTGTGTGTCAGTGGGTGGGAGAATTGGGCAGTCTCAACAGACATCCGGCTAAGCCAGAACTCTGTTGAGGAGGAGTGCGGCCAGTTTAGTTTGTGACAGTGGCCTGTCCTTACTTCTGTGGTGATGATATCCAGTGATGCCAACTTGAGGGGCACAGAATGAATCATTGTCCCAACCATCCATTCACCTGCAGGTATTGTAACCACGAAGCCACCTACATTATAGAGACCACTCAACATTTGCTTAATTATATCTACAGAAAGTATCGTCTCAATAAGAGTCTGGATTGCCAGTGGGCTGGTGAGCAAGGTGACCTGGACTAGCATTTGAATGAGAGCTCAGTGGAGGGGGAATGCCAGTTTGTGGTGGTGGTTACTCCTGTGGTGATAATTTCTATATATAGATTGATGAACTTCTTGTTATTGAATACCTGGGGGCTGTTCCGATTCTGTTACAGATCATAGAATTTAGTCACTATTATAATAATGATGCACACAATTAGAAATAAGTATGTTATAACACACCCAGGAGGGATGTTGTTGATTTGAAAGCACGAGTCCGAGTGTGAAACCAAAGGGCAAGTGCTGATAATATCAACAACATTCCGACTGGGCGGGTTATAAGTGATTTATTTGATTATGCAGGGTGGTTGCCATATAGTTACATATAATCAGACAAGTAGTGTCTAAGTAAATGTGGCGGCCTTGTGGTGGCTGCTGTTTTATCTTGTTTGCTAATGGAATGTACTCTGTCCAGCCCTGTGTATGTGTGCGCTCACTGAAGCATTGCAGATACGCACTGTCATTAGTGTTATTGCTGTGTCAGCACAGACTGGTGGGCTACAGCCTGTTTATTCAGCACAATAAACTTAGCAACTATACTTAGCAACGTCAAATAAGTTATATTATGTTAAACAGTTTCTACTGATGAATGCCAAGACCTCACCAATCTGCCTGTAGTTGTTTGCAAAAGTTTTGGTTGTGAGCATTTTCCAGACCTAGCCTGTGAGTATTATCCACAGATGTGAGCAGTTTCTACAGTTGTGAGCCTTATCCACAGCTGTGAGATTATCTCGATTTAGCTATGAATGTTGCGTAACAAGTTCGCTATATGTGCGCTCTTTGGATAGTATAGTTTGTATGCACCAGTAGCGGCAAGCCTGAGGTTTATGCACTGCTGATACTATAACTAGCTATATAGCTATAGTTGTGGCTGCTCTTGAAGCTCCTGAAGATGACTGTGACTTTGCTGAGAGGCCATCAAAAGATTTCTTCTGCAGGCTGTCTCCAGGCTGCAGGGACAGCCCTGTCCAGTGTGTAAGGAGATAAATCTAACTACCATGCCTGACAAATTTTTCAAGCGCAAAGTAAATGAGCTCAAAGTTCGCTGCCCAAGCAAGGGCCATGGCTGTAAGTGGGTGGAGAGTTGGGCAGTCTCAACAGACATCTGAGCCAGAACTCTGTTGAGGGGGAGTGCCGGTTTGCGACAGTGGCCTATCCTTACTCCTGTGGTGATGGTTTCCAGAGATGTCAACTCAAGGAGCACAAGATGAATGATTGCCCCAACCGCCCATTCACCTGCCAGTACTGTAATTCTGAAGCTACATACACTAATGTGACAACTAAGCACTGGCCACTTTGTGAGAAGTACCTCCTACCTTGCCCGAATGATTGTGGAGGGGATATGATTGAACGGCAAGATCTGAAAAAGCACCTGGATGAAGTATGTCCCTTGCAAGTGATCAAGTGTGAGTTCAGCTACGCTGGCTGTGAAGTTGAATATCAACGTCAATACATGCAAGACCATGTGAGTGAGAATGTGAAAACACACTTGTCCATGGTTTCCACTGTAGTGGGAGAAAAAGTTGAAGAACTGAAAAACCTGAAGGCTGATATTGCACAACAAGGTGCCAAAATTGCACAACAGGATGTCACAAATGCGGAACAGAACTCTGACATTAAAAAACTGCAGAGTGCAGTTGAATAGCAACAGGAACAGATTGTGGCTCTTATGTCAGCTCTAACCCATGTAGCCCTAGATGTGCAGAAGCCTCACACACCTGTCTTCGTAAGTCCACCTCACATGGTGATGACTGACTTTGAGGAGCATAGGAAAGCAGCCGATACCTGGTACAGCCCTCCCTTCTACTCCCACATTGGGGGGTACAAGATGTGCCTCAGTGTGGAGGCCAATGGGTATGGTAATGGAAAGGGTACACATGTATCGGTGTTTGTCTACCTGATGAGAGGAGAATATGATGACCATCTCAAGTGGCCCTTCCGTGGTGACATCACGATACAAGTATTGAATCGGAGGAGAGATGAGGGACATTGGGAGAGGACTATTTCTTTTGATGTTAGAGCAGGTGATAAGCGTGGTGGCAGAGTTGTGGGGAAGGAGAGAGGCAGTGGCTGGGGTTATGAGTACTTCCTAGCCCACAATAAAGTAAGCACCAAAGAGAAAAAATATCTTAAAAATGACTGCCTCAAGCTCAGAATATCGAACATTACTGTTAATTAGCTACCCGAGCATCAATAATTAGTAAATAGCTTTAGCTAGCTATAGTGAAGAAAATTTGACGATAACTAGCAAGTTCAGTGTGAATGTGCAGAATGTCCATTTTTACTCTACCCATGTAGCTAGTTAGGTTTATTGTAGCTATAGCTAGTGTTTATCTGTTTTAACTGTACTGTTATGTACTGCATGACTATTGCTACTGCATTCCAGAATCTAAATTCATGGCAGTGCATGCAAAATAGAGTTGGTTGATATGCATGAACCAGCTGAATTTAAATAATATGGTGCATTTAAATTCGGCTGGTTCATGCATATTACATTGTACTCAGAGTTAGCTTCACAAATAAGGGGTGGTGCTGGACCATTGGTACAATGGCGGATGAGTTATTAACTTTAAAATAGCTGGTATATAGCAGCAGTCCTTGACAAAATTATTAAAAATAATGGGAGACATGGATTTTCTGCTGCCAAGTCACTAGCTATATAACCAGTAGTACTAGCGATTTTAAGACTTAAAACTGCAAGAGATCACATTCATGGTGAATATTATCATGACGAGCATGAACTACTAAATTGGAACTGACGTAGGGAGCGTGGTTCAGTGCGTGAATGATTGCCCCAATCGCCCATTCACCTGCCGATGTTAACCACAAAGCCACGGTTTACAGTGACCACTGAACATTGGCCTTTCTGCAGGAATTATATCCCATTGAGTGTCACAACAAGAGTCTGGGTTGCCAGTGGGATGATGAGCGAGGTGACCTGGACTAACATTTGAGTGAGAGCTCAGTGGAGGGGGAATGCCAGTTTGTGGTGGTGGTTACTCCTTTGGTGATAATTTCCATATATAGCTAGATCAATGTCTACTCAAAGTGCACAAGACGAATGATTGCCCCAGTCACCAATTCACCTGCCAGTATTGCAACTATGCAGCTACATACATGAACACTGAAGTGACTACTAAGTACTGGCCACTTTGTGAGAAGTACCTCCTACCATGCCTGAATGATTGCGGAGGGGATCTGTTTGAGCGGCAAGATCTGGAGAAGCACCTGGATGAAGTATGTCCCTTGCAAATGGTAGAGTGTGAGGTCAGCTACTCTGGCTATTATCAGTATCAGCACATGCAAGACCATATGGGTGAGAATGTGTCTATGGTCTCTAGCTACAGTAGTGGAAGAAAAAGTTGAAGAGCAGAAAGAATTGAAGGCTAAAATTGAACGATAAGATGCGCTACTGTCATAGTCCAAAATGGAGCAACTGCAGAGTACTGTTGACCGGCAACAGAAACAAACTAGCTATGACCCTAATGACGGCTCTAGCTCGATTAGCGTCAGATATGCACCGTCCCATAGCCCCCATCTTTGTACCTCCACCAGACATACTGATGACCGACTCTATTCTCACAAAGGCACACACGGAGAGCATAGCTAATGACTATCTAAAGTAGCACTTCCATGGAGCCATCACGATACTGTAACAGCTGCTGAACCAGAGCAGTGATGAAGGACATAAGGAGGCAACCTTTAACTACAATGATTCAGCAAGTGATGAGTACGCTGGCAGAGTGGTGGGACAGGAGAGAGCTGATTGTGGCTGGGGATCTTCCAGCTTCATCGCTCACAGTGACCTCAACACTGAAGATAGGAAAAATGATTGCCTCAAATTCCAAATACCGAAAATTGCTGTTAGGTATGGGAACATCTAAACTTTTCTTGTTGTTAATACCTGAGAGCTGTTGCTGTTCTGTTAGCTACAGATCATAAAAGTTAACTTACTATAGCTAATGATGCACAGAATTTGAAATAGCTAAGTAGCTAGCTATTAGTTAGCTAAAACAAGCCAGGAGGGATGCTGTTGATTTACAAGCGCGAGCCCGAGGGCAATTCGTGCATATAATATCAACAACATTCCGACTGGCCTGGGCGTGTTGTAGCTAAGTGATTTATTTGATTATGCTGGGTGGCTGCCGTCTAGTTACATAATTAGACAATTAGTGTTGTACCAGTACTTATGCTATGTTGAGTAAGTAGCTAAGTCTGCCTGTGGTGGCTGCTGTTTATCTTGTTTACTAATTGAATGTACTCTGTCCAGCCTTGTACATGTCCGCTCATTTATAGTAGATATTGCACTGTGGTTAGTGCAATATCTAGATATTGCACTGTGGTTATAACTAGCTATATAGCTATAGTCATGGCTGCTCTTGAAGCTCCTGAAGATGGCTATGACTTTGTTGAGAGGCCATCAGAAGATTTTTTCTGCCCAGTTACTTTGTGTCTTCTTCAAGAACCCCACTTGACTCCATGCTGTGGGAACCACCTCTCACAAGAGGCTGTCTCCAGGCTGCAGGGACAGCCCTGTCCTGTGTGCAAGGAGACAAATCCAATTACCATGCCTGACAAATTTTTCCAGCGCAAAGTAAATGAACTCAAAGTTCGCTGCCCAAGCAAGGGCCTTGGGTGTAAGTGGGTGGGAGAGTTGGGCAGTCTCAACAGACACCTGAGCCAAAACTCTGTTGAGGGGGAGTGCCGGTTTGCGACAGTGGCCTGTCCTTACTCCTGTGGTGATGGTTTCCAGCGATGTCAACTCGAGGGGCACAGAAGCAATGATTGTCCCAACCGTCCATTTACCTGCAGATATTGCAACCACAAAGCCACCTACATTATAGTGACCACTGAACATTTGCTTATCTGCAGAAAGTATCCCATTGAGTGTCCCTACAAGAGTCTGGGTTGCCAGTGGGCTGGTGAGCGAGGTGATCTGGACCAGCATTTGAATGAGAACTCAGTGGAGGGGGAATGTCAGTTCATGATGATGGCATGCCCTTACTCCTGTGGTGATAATTTCCAGAGATGTCAACTCAAGAAGCATAAGATAAATAATTGCCCCAGTCGCCCATTCACTTGCCAGTATTGTAATTATGAAGCTACATACACTGAAGTGACTACTGAACACTGGCCACTTTGTGAGAAGTACCTCCTACCATGCTCGAACGATTGTGGAGGGAAAATGATTGAGCGGCAAGATCTGAAAAAGCACCTGGATGCAGTATGTCCCTTGCAAGTGATCAAGTGTGAGTTCAGCTACGCTGGCTGTGAAGTTGAATGTCAGCGTCAGCACATGCAAGACCATGTGAGTGAGAATATGAAAACACACTTGTCCATGGTCTCCACAGTAGTGGGAGAAAAAGTTGAAGAACAGAAAAAATTGAAGGCTGAAATTGCACAACAAGATGCCAAAATTGCACAACAAGATGCCACAAATAAGGAACAGAATTCTACCATTCAAAAACTGAAGAGTACAGTTGATCAGCAACAGAAACAAATTGTGGCTTTTATGTCATCTCTAACCCGAGTAGCCCTGGATATGCAGAAGCCCCTCACACCTGTCTTTGTAACTCCACCTGACATGGTGATGACTGACTTTGAGGAGCATAGGAAAGCAGCCGATGAGTGGTATAGCCCTCCCTTCTACTCCCACATTGGGGGGTACAAGATGTGCCTAAATGTGAATGCTAATGGCTTTGGTTATGACAAGGGCACACATGTATCGGTGTATGTCTACCTGATGAGAGGAGAATATGATGACCATCTGAAGTGGCTCTTTCGTGGAGACATCACAATACAGCTGCTGAACCAGAAGAGTGACGAAGGTCATAAGGAGGCAACCTTTAACTACAATAATTTAGTAAGTGACAAGTGTGCTGGCAGAGTGGTGGGACAGGAGAGGGCTGATGGTGGCAGGGGCTCTTCAAGGCTCATCGCCCACAGTGACCTCAACACTGAAGACAGAGAGTACCTTAAAAATGATTGCCTCAAATTCCGAATACCGAAAATTGTTGTTAGGAGCATCTGAACTTTTCTTGTTATTAATAGTTGATGGTTGATCCCATTTTGTTGTAGATCATAGAAGCTAGTTACTATAATTATATGATGTATGCACATTAGAAATAAGCCATTGATAACATTATGTTTTTACTGATGCCAGGATCTCATCAATCTGCTTGCAGCTGTTGGCTAAAAATGTACCTAGAAATTTACAGCTGGGTCATAGTGAAAGTATTTTTTCAGAATGAGACTATACTTATACCTTGGTAACTATAGCAACACTTAGCAGGCTAGTCTAGAACGTACAGCTGGAAGCCTCACAACAGACTTCTACGTAACCTATTAGAACACATTCTATATGCAAAAGCACCAAGGCATGCCTGCAACTACAGTTAATCAACATGCAGACCCCATAATATAGATATAAGCGTTCAAGACTACCATAGCCCATAATGAACATACGTTATCATGCTCATCTGACATAATTATTCTCGAACATATGACTTTTTGAATTCTTGTTCCGCCCCTTTGGAGCTATAAGTAGCTACTGTGCAGATTCATACAATAAACCCTATAGCGTGAGGTATATGCACTACTGCTACTATACCTATATAGCAGGTCATGGCTACTCTTGAAGCTCCTGAAGATGGCCATGACTTTATTGAAAGGCCTTTTGCCTGGGTATTCTCCAAGAACCCCACTTGCCCCCATGCTGTGACAACCACTTCTCACAAATGGCTGTCTCCAGGCTGCAGGGACAGCCCTGTCCTGTGGGGACAATTTAGCTATATAACTACAATGCCTGACAGAATTTTCTGAGGGCAAAGTAAATGAGCTCATTGACAAAGTTCGCTACCCAAAAAAGGGCCTTGGGTGTCAGTGGGTGGGAGAGTTGGGCAGTCTCAACAGACATCCGGCTAAGCCAGAAGTCTCTTGAGGGGGAGTGCCAGTCTTAGACTAGTTTGAAATGTGACAGTGATAGTCGCCTGTCCTTACTCCTGTGGTGAAGATATCCAGTGATGTCATCTTGAGGGGCACAGAATGAATGGTTGTCCCAACCGTCCATTCACCTGCAGACATTGTAACCACAAAGCCACCTACATTATAGTGACCACTGAACATTTGCTTATATTCTGTAGAAAGTATCGTCCCAACAAGAGTCTGGGTTGCCAGTGGGCTGGTGAGCAAGCTAACCTGGACCAGCATTTGAATGAGAGCTCAGTGGAGGGGGAACGCCAGTTTGTGGTGGTGGTTACTCCATGCATTGGTGATAATTTCCATATATAGTATAAGATCGATGTCTACTGAAAGTGCACAAAATGAATGAATGCCCCAGTCACCCATTCACCTGCCAGTATTGTAACTATGGACAACTAAGCACTGGCCACTTTGTGAGAAGTATCCCCTACAGTAACTATGTTTGAATGAGTATGGAGGGGATATGATTGAGTGGAAGGATCTGGAGGAGCACCTGGATGAGGTATGTCCCTTGCAAGTGGTAGAGTGTGAGTTCAGCTGTGAGGTTGAATATCAACATCAACACATGCAAGAGCGTGTGGGTGAGAATATAAAAACACACTTATCAATGCATGGTCTCCCCAGTAGCTAGTGGGAGAAAAAGAACCGAACACATTGAAGGCTGAAATTGCACAACAAGATGCAAAAATTGCATAAGATGTCACAAAAAAGGAACAGAATTCTACCATTCAAAAACTGCAGAGCACAGTTGAACAGAAACAGAAACAAATTTTGGCTTTATGTCAGCTCTAACCCGTGTAGCTAGCCCTGGGTGTGAAGAAACCCCTCGTAGCTACCTAGCTATCTTTGTCACTCCATCTGACCTTGTGATGACTGGCAGCAATTCAAGTGTCATGAGTACGCTGGCAGAGTGGTGGTGCAGGAGAGGACTCATGGTGGCTGGGGATCTTCCAGCGCTATCACTCACAGTGACCTCAATACTAAAGATTGAGAGTAGCTAGCTACCTAAAGAATGATTGCCTCAAATTCTGAATACCAAAAATTGTTGTTAGCTAAATAGGAACATCTAAGCTTTTTGTGTTACTGAATACCTGGGGGCTGTTCCAATTCTGTTACAGATCATAGAACTTAGTCACCATAATGATGATGCACACAATTAGAAATAAGTAGCTATTAGTTATAACACACACAGGAGGGATGTTGTTGATTTGTAAGCACAAGCCCGAGGGCGAGTGCTTAGCTATAATATCAACAACATTCCGACTGTGTGGATTATAAGTGATTAATTTAATTATGCTGGGTGGTTGCCGTCTAGTTACATATAATCAGACAAGTTGTGTTGTCTGCAGCTACCAGCACTTATACCATGTTGTGCAAGTAGCTAAGTAAGTCTGGCGGCCTTGTGGTAGCTGCTGTTTTATCTTGTTTACTAATTGAATGTACTCTGTCCAGCCCTGTGCATGTGTGCTCACTGAAGCATTGCAGATATGCACTGTCATTAGTGTTATTGCTGTGTCAGCACAGACTGGTGGGCTGTTGCCTGTTTATTCAGCATAATAAACTTAGCAACTACCTAGCAACGTCAAAATATTATGCTATTAATAAACAATTTTTACTGATGAATGCCAAGACTTCACCAATCTGCCTGTAGCTGTTTGCAAAAGTTTTAGTTGCGTGCTATATAGCTAGCTATAGAGCTACTGGTTAGCTAAAAATGTACCTAGACTCTAAATTACAGCAGTGCGTCATGAGGCATGCATGCAATTGCGGCTGATCTGATCCTAGCTATATATATAGCTAAGCATTCACAGTCAATCAACAAAAACGTACTAAACAATTTCCTCACCCTGAGGACTAGCTATTGGATTAGACTACGATCATGAACATGCACGTGCTATCTCGTTCATCAAATATATATGCACGAACATACTTATGATAATCCCATCTGTAATCCCAGTAATTCCGTAATCTGTAATCCCACAGTTGTAATCTAAAACAACGGACATGTCTACCAGTTTACGTACCGTGTAGTCATTCGCACTTCCTTCGTGCGCGAATGGTCAAACTACGAGTGCCTACGTACAGTGCAGATTCACGCAATAACCCTAGCGATAATCCTAGGTATATGCACTGCTGATACTATAACTAGCTATATAGCTATAGTCATGGCTGCTCTTGAAGCTCCTGAAGATGACTATGACTTTGTTGAGAGGCCATCAAAAGATTTCTTCTGCCCGGTTACTTTGTGTCTTCTTCAAGAACCCCACTTGACCCCATGCTGTGGGAGCCACCTCTCACAAGAGGCTGTCTCCAGGCTGCAGGGACAGCCCTGTCCTGTGTGTAAGGAGACAAATCTAACTACAATGCCTGACAAATTTTTCAAGCGCAAAGTAAATGAGCTCAAAGTTTACTGCCCAAACAAGGGCCTTGGGTGTAAGTGGGTGGGAGAGTTGGGCAGTCTCAACAGACATCTGAGCCAGAACTCTGTTGAGGGGGAGTGCCGGTTTGCGACAGTGGCCTGTCCTTACTCCTGTGGTGATGGTTTCCAGAGATGTCAACTCAAGGAGCACAAGATGAACGATTGCCCCAATCGCCCATTCACCTGCCAGTACTGTAATTTTGAAGCTACATACACTGATGTGACAACTAAGCACTTGCCACTTTGTGAGAAGTACCTCCTACCTTGCCCGAATGATTGTGGAGGGGATATGATTGAGCGGCAAGATCTGAAAAAGCACCTGGATGAAGTATGTCCCTTGCAAGTGATCAAGTGTGAGTTCAGCTACGCTGGCTGTGAAGTTGAATATCAACGTCAATACATGCAAGACCATGTGAGTGAGAATATGAAAACACACTTGTCCATGGTTTCCACTGTAGTGGGAGAAAACGTTGAAGAACAGAAAAACTTGAAGGCTGATATTGCACAACAAGGTGCCAAAATTGCACAACAGGATGTCACAAATGCGGAACAGAACTCTGACATAAAAAAACTGCAGAGCGCAGTTGAACAGCAACAGAAACAGATTGTGGCTCTTATGTCAGCTCTAGCCCGTGTTGCCCTAGATGTGCAGAAGCCCCACACACCTGTCTTCGTAAGTCCACCTGACATGGTGATGGCTGGCTTTGAGAAGCATAGAAAAGCATCCGATACCTGGTACAGCCCTCCCTTCTACTCCCACATTGGGGGGTACAAGATGTGCCTCAGTGTGGACGCCAATGGGTATGGTAATGGAAAGGGCACACACGTATCAGTGTTTGTCTACCTGATGAGAGGAGAATATGATGACCATCTCAAGTGGCCCTTCCGTGGTGACATCACAATACAAGTATTGAATCGGAGGAGAGATGAGGGACATTGTGAGAGGACTCTTTCATTTGATGATAGAGCAGGTGATAAGCGTGGTGTCAGAGTTGTGGGGAAGGAGAGAGCCAGTGGATGGGGCTATGAGTACTTCCTAGCCCACAATAAACTAAGCACCGAAGAGAAAAAATTTCTTAAAAATGACTACCTCAAGCTCAGAATATCGAACATTACTGTTAATTAGCTACCCGAGCATCAATAATTAGTAAATAGCTTTAGCTAGCTGTAGTGAAGAATAGGCTAAGCATGTTCAGTGTGAATGTGCAGAATGTCCTTTTTTACTCTATACCCATGTAGCAATATAGGTTTATTGTAGCTAGTGTTTATCTGTTTTAACTGTACTGTTATGTACTGCATGACTATTGCTACTGCATTCCAGAATCTAAATTCATGGCAGTGCATGCATGCAATATTGAGTTGCAATAATATGCATGAACCAGCTGGGTGCATTTAAATTCGGCTGGTTCATGCATATTACATTGTACTCAGAGCTAGCTTCACAAATAGGGGGTGGTGCTGGACCATTGGTACAATGGCGGATGAGTTATTAACGTTACAATAGCTGGTAGCAGCAGTCCTTAATTGACAAATTTAATTATTTAAAAGGGAGACATGGATTTTCTGCTGCCAAGTCACTAGCTATAACCAATAATGATTTTAAGACTTACAACTGCAAGAGATGCACATTCATAGTGAATATTATATTATACTATACCTAAGTCATTCTAACCAATCAGATTTCAGCATTACAGGTAAATACTGCTTCGTATTCTACCGCGCGAAAAAATATACCCCGATTGCTTACGTAAAGCGGGTACCCGATTCCGTTCCAGTCGTTCAAATGTTCAAAAAGCTGTGGTAGGGCTGGTGGCTAGGGTAGCCTAGGCAAGACGTATGGCGTTTTTTGCCCGTAAATCGATGTGGGTAAGCTATTGGTCTCCGTCTATAGCTAGTTTTGTTGCGTTTCTGTGTGTTTGTGCGTGTGGCCACGCTGCCAGCCTACCGTTTGTTTTGCCAAAATGGCGCTAGGGCGGGCTAGACGGGTAGCTACCGTGGCTATTAGCTGTTGTTCATGTCTGTTACAATTGCTGGGAGTGTTTCGCCACTTGTAGCTACTATTTTGCGTTGTGAAAGCTTGCTAGCTACCTAGTTTATCGCGTCGTGCTGAACGGCACCTTTCCAACCTTCTGGCGAGCAGTAGCTTGCCTTGCAGTTCTTGATGCTTTGGCAACTCTTGTCAGAATGACTTAGGCATAGTATAAAATAGATAGACCACTGCGTAGCGGGGTGTATGACCCGTTATCTACCTTGGGAAAAATTATCTCCCTTGGAAGCCTCGGAAGTAGCTCGGGCTTCGCCCTCGTAATTCCTCGGCTTCCGCGGGAGATAATTTTTCCCGCGGTAGATAACGGGTCATACACCCCGCTACGCAGTGGTCTATCCTATACATAACTACTAAATTGGAACTAAAATTCTCAGTAGCTATATAGCTATACACCAGTAGTACAAAATAGTAATACAATGTAACAATACAAGAATAGCCAAAAGATAATAAGTGGCCAAGCAATGAAATAAGTAATATAGCTATCACCAAAAAAACACAAACAACCACGGACAAAAAAGGAGAAGAAATCTAGCCTCGTCCCAGCGAAGCGAGCGAGAGGAAAAGCGCTTTTTCCTCTCGCTCGCTTCGCTCGATCGGCGGGGAGGCCTCGGACGAGGCTACAAGAAACCATTGCTGAGCCTATAGTAGCCTCGTACCCAGGCCTCCCCTTGCAGCTTTTTTTTTGGCAGCCACGCCCTCATTTCCCCCCACAGCTATGGAAGGGGAACCAATATTTCAAGGGGGATCTATTTCACGTGAAAAGTTGAAATATTCGTTTCGGGGGGGGAACGAATATTTCGGGGGTCCAAAAATTACGTGACACGTGTCAAATTTTAAATGTGCATGGTCGGCGGTGATCTCCACTCAAGCTACTAAACGGCCGAAGCTGGCTGACTACGACTTTGTTGAGGAACCGTTGGAAGAGTTCTACTGCCCAGTCACCTTTGAACTGCTCCTAGAGCCCCATCAGACGCTGTGCTGTGGCAACCACCTTTCGCAAGAAGCTGCCAAAAGGCTCAAGGGAAAACCTTGCCCCATGTGCAACAAACGAAAATTTGGAACAGTACCTGACAAGTTCTTCCAACGAAAAGTCAACGCAGTCAAAGTTCTCTGTGCACACAAGAGCCTTGGATGTGAGTGGGTGGGAGAGTTGGGCAATCTTGACGGACATCAGAGCCAGAACTCTGTTGAGGAGGAGTGCCAGTTTGTGACAGTGGCCTGTCCGTACTCCTGTGGTGATGATCTCCAGCGATGTCAACTCGAGGGTCATAAAGCAAATGATTGTCCCAACCGTCCATTCACCTGCCCATATTGTGATCACAAAGCTACTTTCATTGAAGTGACCAATGAGCACTTGTCTCTTTGCAGGAATGACTGTCCCAACAAGAGTCTGGGTTGTCAGTGGGCTGGCCGGCGAGGTGACCTTGACCAGCATCTGAAGGGCGAAGGTGGATGTCAGTATGCAGAGGTGGCTTGTGAGTTCAGCTACCTTGGCTGTAAGGCTAAGGTACCACGACTTATCTTGCAAGCTCACCTCACTGAGAACGTAAAAAGTCATCTCACCATGCTTGCTAAACATCTGCAACAGAAAAGTGATCACCAGCAGCACATGATTGTACAACTACTAGATACCATTACCAAGCAACTGCAGACCATTGCAACGCAACAGCAAGCCATTGCAGAGCAACAGCAAGCCATTGCAACGCAACAGCAAGCCATTGCAAAGCACCAACAAAACTTTAAAGCTCTGACAAGTCGAATGCATAATATTACCATGAATGAGTTTATGAAGTACAAACAAACAGATGGTATCTGGATCAGTCCTCCGTTCTATTCTTCCTTTGGAGGGTACAAGATGTGCCTCATGGTCTATGGTAATGGTGATGGAGAGTATAAGGGTATACGCATATCTCAGTGTTTGTTGCTCTGATGCAAGGAGAACATGATGATCAGCTAAGGTGGCCCTTCGTAGGAGACATCATGATACAGCTGCTAAATCAGAGGGGAGATGAGGGACATTGGTAGAAGACTATTTCTTTTGATGATAGAGCAGGTGATAAGCGTGGTGGCAGAGTTGTGGGGAAGGAGAGAGCCAGTGGCTGGGGCTAGCGCTACTCCCAATTCATAGCTCATACTGAACTCAACACCGAGAACAAGGAATATCTTAAAAACGACTGCCTCAAGTTTCGAATATCAAAAGTTGCTGTTAAGAGCGTTTAATAAGTCTTAGACTGTCTTCCACACATAGACTAACCTCTATCATCTATATACGGGTATACAGCACAATCATAATACACTGTTCATTTATTTACGTTCATTTTATGCCCCCTGTATGAATGTAATGAAAGACATGCTAGTAATCAGGATATTGGAGCTTGCAATTGCAAGGCTGCCGCAATACAGAGATTACACAGTAGCATATAGGGCCTATATCGGGTTCACTACACTGCAATATTTACATCAAAGGGATGTCAGTGATAAACAAAAAAAAAGAACATGCAGCAGGCAGGCTTAGTTTAACCGGTCACCAGATTACTAACTCAGAGAGTTTATGAGTGTAGTATAATATTATAGGTGTTACTGATATTGATTTAAGGTGGCAGGCCTAGGCAAGTGATCGTACAATTATTAATTTGTCTGCTGTAACTTGCAAGTCCTGCCATGAATGGTAACCTAGCTTGCCATTCAAGTACTACATGTTAAGTGCTACAGAGGCAACAAACCTGGGTGTTCTGGAGCAGGTGTATGGAGCATTTGGTGACAAAAATACAGTTTGATTATCGTTTTTTCAGAACTCGATAATCGATTTTCAGAAATCATTTATCGATTATCGATTTTCACAAATCGTTTATCGATTTTCACAAATCGATTGAAAGTTCGATCATCGATTTTCAGAAATCGATTATTGATTTTCAGAAATCGATTACTGATTTTCAGATATCGATTATCGATTTGCAGAAATCGACTACCGATTTTCAGAAATCGATTGAAAGTTCGATCATCGTACGGTAGTTCAACGAGCTACGCTCAATAGCAATTACGCATGCGCAACGTGGCTACAGCTGTGCCATGTGTGTAGAAGATGGCAAATTTGGGCAGAGTTTATATCCCTCTCGATCAGCTCGATATTAAAGGCCCGAAACGCCATTTCATACTTGTCCTTTTTGTCTCTGCCTTCTTCGTCTTTCCTCGGCGAGTGGAGCCAGTGTGGCGCCTACAGATGTAGCGTCTGGGTAGACGGGCGGAACAGCAGTATCAGCATGGCTCAAAATCGTTGAACTACCGTACGGTAACGCTAGATGATCGAACTTTAAATCGATTTCTGAAAATCGATAGTCGATATCTGAAAATCAATAATCGATTTCTGAAAATCGATTATCGAATTTTCAATCGATTTCTAAAAATCAATAATCGAGTTCTGAAAATCGATAATCGCGTTCTGTAAATCGAAATCGATAAACGATTTCTGAAAATCGATTAAAGGATGGGGCAAAATGTAATCCTTGGATAAAAACTAAGGTTTTCAACCTAGGGTTTCTCTACTTTCAGAGGAGTTATCAACAAAACTGTTACAGCTTTATGTCACAAAAAACATTAACAAAATGGAAGAACATACAGGAATGGAATATAACATGAACAAGGTAGGAATGATACCACTTTTACGGATTGTCTTCCCTATATCTTTTGACATTTTTTCAACCAGGTCTAGCATGGTGCTTGCTACATGGGATCACAGGGTATTAGATTATGATGTGTACATCGTGTTGTGTTTTTTTCCAAATTACTATGATGTTGTTACAGGTCTGGATACATCTGTGTGTTCTATACTAAAACTGTAATGTAGTATAGAATAAGTACTAATATTGTATTAAGATCAAACTCTTTCCTTGTGCTACCTACACCTACTGGCTCAGTAGACTAAAAACATGCAGTAAATCTCAGTTTTGCTATGAGAAAATAGTGTGTACAAAACTAGTTTCTCTATGAACTAGATGTGCACCAAAACAGTAATGAACTCATGGCAAAGGTACACAGCAAATATCTTGGACAGTTTTGTAATGAGAATTAGGTCTGTACAAAACTAGCTGCCTCTATGACTTAAGTGCACACCAAACTAAAATAGTCACACAGCTGTCCATAAAAGAATATTAATAATATACTCATGTTGCTGCCGTAGCGCTTACGCCATTGACCACGCACCCACAGACGCAGGCGGAGCTTGTAAGACCTCCAGTCAGAGGACAAGAGCAAGAACAACCAGAGACCACACAATCCTGATCACCATACAATTCCTTCTTCCTAGTCTCCCATATCAGTAATACAAAGCTCTTAACTAGCTTTAATAATGCTTTAAAATCATCCCTGTTCCAATTCTCAAACCCTAAAATAAAACTTGCCTTATTAAAATTATCAAGTGTACTAAACTCCCCAAACCTCCCCCCAATAGATTTTCTAATTCAACCATGAAATTATTTCTAATGCTGTCATATGCTGGACACTCCCAGAGAACATGTACCACACTCTCACATTCACCCCTGCATAATTTACACTGCCTATCATCATTTTTACCCCTATGTCTTCCTAACTCTTCATTCAGACCGTTCGTACCTGACCGAAACTTAAACAATAATCTTGTACCCGGATCACCTACCCCCTGCAAATAATTCTTGAATTCTATTTCCTTACAGAAAGACTTGTACAGATTCAACTTAACTTTAGTATTCAAGCTGTCATTAAAGTCCTTGTATTCTCTATCCCTCAACGCTTTGTCTACCGTATCTAAAAACAAATTAATATTATCTACAGCTAATACCTCTTGGCTATCTAAATCTAACTGCAGCAGCAATTCATTAATTACTTTCATCCAAGTTTTCCTCTGCCTACCTCTACATGGTTTCACTTCCCACTCAGCATCTAATAGTACTCTAGGATACCGCTCATTATCCAACTTATTGGCTTTATAACACCACTTAAGTTTGCTTCTATCCCTCCTCCCTTTCAAGGACTCTAACCCCATATCTCCCCTTACCGCTTCATTACACGTTTTGGAAGAGCAGCCAAGTATCTTCTTAGCTGCTCCTAGCTGAATGGATTCTAAGGAAGCTGCCTGCCGTTTATTACAAGCCCACACTTCACTACCGTATTCTAAAGTAGGACGAAGTACTGAAACTAACAATAATCTCCTTGCAACGGTACTGATATTCCTATTACTTACAAACCGGTGCAAACGATTAAGCATAAAAGAATATTAAAATTATAATAATGCTATGTATAGCAACTGAATTGTGGTATTATATATAGGTATTATTCTCTAAGTTGGAAAATACACGCACGCACACACATCAGTTCTAAGAGAATTAGCTAGCTAGTCACTGACATCCTGGTGTCATATTTCCATGCAATTGGTACTATTCTTATTCCGGTGTTGTGAAGGATGAGCACATTCAATCATTAGCTAAATATTAATAACCAATATTAAATGCCAGTAAATCAAACGTCTGCTTAATATTTGCAGCTACAGGGAGGTTCTCCAGGAGCCTCCGACGTAGCCCTACTGGCACCTACACTTTCTGTTGGTGTGGCTCAATAGATAAGAGAGCCTAAACAGTTACAGCAAAACCACAAGGTTTACTTGATCAGCAGGTACAATCATGACAACATTTTTGGACAGTTTTGTGACAAGAATTATAATAGCTAGTTGCGTACAAAACCTATATCTTTGCCACCATAAAGGTTAAGTGTGCACCCAAAACTTGTGATAGCTACAGTCGATATAAGTTGTCCACACCATATTAATATGAAAGTACTAGATTAAAATTTAATGCATGCTGCTACGCATGGCTAATACACAGAAGTGAAATATATAAGCAAATCGGTGTATCAATGACCATGATTAAAACTTCTGTTGTATTTTAGTAGCCTTAGCTAGTACACAAAGGTAGTGGTGACTGGGAATAGCCAGGAATCCTAGTCATCTTTTCCTGATCATCACTAGACCTTTAGTCATTTTGCTTTTTCCTACCTATTATGCTATTCCCTTATTTGCACCTATTATGCTCACAGTAAGCTAATATACTTATATAAAAAACAACAACAAAAGTATATTTAAAACTAAACTGTACTTTACTGTACCATAATAAAGTATCCCTAGCCATTAGACTTGACTTTTTTTGACCATCACCCTAAAACAGTGGAATCTTCGAATTCTGCAGAAAGTATGTAGGCTTCCCTCCACTCCCTTATGCTTTAGGTCACTCCTTTTTACAGAAGAAGAAGAAAGAGGAAATGAATATCTTGGACAGTTTGTGATGAGAATTACTTAGCCTCATTCCCAGGCCTCCCCCGCTCCGTGTGTGTTACGTAATGCGAGCGAGAGAAGCGAGCGCAAGCGACAAAAGCTGGGTGGAGGCCTGGGAACGAGGCTATGAATTACTAATAGGTGTGTACAAAAGTAGTTTTCTTTATGAATTAAGTGTGCACCAAAAACAGACATAATTATAAGTCAATGAAAGTTGTTCATATAAAGGAATAAATATTACATGTATTTAAAAAGCATGATATATAAATGCGAGAACTACTTTATTTTTGAATGTACGCTACTGCTATAAGAGATTCTACTTTTTTAAAGATAAGAACTTACTATTTAGTCCTCTATGATTTACAACACTATGTATACTGTACCATACGGGCCAGTAATGGCTAAAATGACAGTAGATCAGGTGCATTATCAGTGTCTTGATAAGCATCCATAGGGTCTTGGAGCAGAGCTGCACATTCCTCGGGATTAGCATGACGGTCTGGTAGTGATTCCTCTGAGATGCTTTTCCTCAATGCTGTTTTACACAGTAGCTGAACTTTGTGCAACACTACTGCTATTCTTTTATGCCTAAAGATGAGCTGGTAGATAAACAACACCGTCATATAAACAAAAGGAACTGGTATAAATACAAAGAACATAAATTTGCGAAAGTCTGATCTGTTTACATGGGCAGTCACTAGTCTATCGGCAGTGATACAAAAATATATCACAGCTGTAATGAGTACTATTACTGCATCAACTGTATTGTGAATTGAAAATTTATAAGGCTGCACTACAACAAATAAAATGGCAAACAATGTAAATATCACACCCACAACAAAAGAACCTATGACTAGAGAATAATTAAAAAACACTGCGAACACTACAAAAATGGAGATTCTCGCAAAAAGATACATGGCTGAGAAATATCGACAATCTCTTGTGCCATCGGTGCCATTTTTATAGCAGCCTTGAAAGGCATCCATGAATATATGACCTGCCTGACAATGGAAATTGCAAGTATTAAGAATCTTTTGAAAGAAGTGGCAGGGATAAAGACACAAAAGCAAGAGTGGAAGAATGTTGAACATGGAGAGGAATGCAATAGCCAGAATAGCATAGGGCAAGTGCTGTTTGCCAAAGTACTCAACTGTTCCATCAAAGTAGAGGTATGTTCCCATTGCCTCAAAATTAGCATTATAAACATTTACTGGAACGAGAAAATCAAATGATACACTAAGAAATTTGACATAAGACAGAAGAAGAAATGATGCAAATGCCTCAACCAAAGAGGTTTTGATATCCCACTGCCTAAGAAGCATCTTCGAAATGGTTTCCACAGCCATACTATCAGTTTGCAGTTGCGATTATATAGCTCAACAAGAAAATATTTAATTGCTGTCAAGAGAAGTGTATATACTGCTATAATGTAGTCAAGTGCTCATACCTGAAGGGTACAGAATTTGGGATGCAAACAAAATCGTGTATAAAGAGTACGAAAGAAATCCAGGTTCCAAAAGCCATAAAGTGATTCACATACAGCAAGTATAACAGCATTTACAACAGGATATATGGCACTGGACACTACTCTTACTTGCAGTGGTAATGTCAATACTTGGCAAACTAGCAAGAAAGCATTCATTGAAGGGGAAGTGGCACTGATGCGAAAGGTGATTACTAAAACAAAGAAAATCGGTAGTGCCAGAATGGCATTTTTAAGGACCACGTATTGGGATATGTGATAACACATGTACATGCAGGCACCAACGACAGTGATATTTGGGTCCTCTTTATAAAATGACATACAGAAACATATGATAGGATAGAGACCGTGACCCTCCTCCTTCATATCAAGTTTGGTGTCGTTTGCGAGAAATCTAGGGTATCGTCGATCCAGCTGTACCGTATGCACGAGGGTTAGCTAATTGATATTGTATAAAATAACCTCGAAACTGTATTACACATTACAGCAGCTAGCTATCATGGTGGTATAATTATCAGAAACAATCACTAGTACATAGTACATACACAAGTATAGCTACACACGTCACATGCACATCATTATACAGACATGAATATCTACATCATCCACTATACAGACATGAGTATGTATTATATATACATACATACAGTCATATAATCTGATACTTATATATAACATTATTTGCAGCTATACTGATACAGATTAGAGTTACTACTCCTTCGTCCCTGATTTTTTGTGCTGTCTCCCACCAGATAAGCTTTCTATCTTTTTATCAAGCTTTCTCTGAAGCTGAGCTCTATTTGAAGAACTAAGAGGTTTTGGTCTAGATACTCCCTGCAACTCTTTGCTGATTTGTGATCTAGCATGTGTTTTAGCTGCTTCTGCACAGCCATGTACTTCTGGAATACTGTGTGTCATGCAAAATTTGCGGTTGCAAAACTTGCAATGCATACCTAAAAGATTTACAGGCTTCTTGCATTTTGGATTGCTACAGGTGGAGTCAGCGAGGGTCACTTCAGCTAACATAGCATCAAGGTCATCCAAATTTTGACTTCTGCTGTGTTTTGAAGCCACTTTCTTGTTTGCTTTCCTTGGTTTTGTGGCCTTGTTGTAGCTGAACTTGAGGTTTTTGGAGGATGCGTCCTTGCTTCTCACAGTGAGCTTGATGTAGTTCAAAGTTTCTTGTTGGCACATATTTCCCACAAAGGAACAGTTCTGATGATCATCTGATTCAGCTGTATAGAAGTTGAGCTTTTAAGTGAGTCATACATTCTTAAGACACGGTAGTGGTGGATAAGAGAGTGACATTCCTACCTTGGTGTTGGTGGGAAGTGTTGTTGGCGGTTGAAGTTTGAGTGACATCCATCTTTTGTGGCATAGCAGTGGTCTTTTTTCGAGCTTGGGTATATCTTTCTTCTCCCTGACCCATGCTAACAAACTCTTCACAAAGCTAGATGTGATACAATGCAGAACAGTGGCTGACAACGTAGCTATTTCAAACTGGTTGAACTGGGAAAAAGAAGAAATATGTACACACATACCAAATACAGTACCTGTGCATGAACAGGTAAGCTAGTTATCTTACTACAGATGCTCAGTGACTACAGGGACCATCTATAATTATTGAGAGTACTCTGCTCAATCCACATTGTTTCTTTAAATGATACACAACTGATGTAATCAATTTTGCCCTCTTTCATACAGCAATACCAAGTGAAACGAAGCAAAACAGATGTGTAGCTATTGACATGAACTTCATTTAGTGATGTAACCAATATGTATGCAATAGTATTTCATGATTAACAATCTAATCACATACTATATTTACCCCTATAGATAAGAGTGCGATTATTTCCATAATCGCACACTTTTTGTAATCGCACACTTTTTAAATTCAACAAAGGCTATAACTATAGGAACTGTAATGATATGTGTAATCACATGGATTCTCGTGCCATTTGGGAATAATTGCATTTGCAATAGGCAAAATTGCACTCGCTTTGCTCGTGCAATTACCTTACCTATTGCTCATGCAATTATTCCCAAATCGCACTCAAATCCATGTGATTACCCATACTTATTGCGAGAAATGCTTACTTCATGAATAATTCGTCTTTCATTACTAGAAAGTGCTGCTGGAAATGACATGACAGTGTCTTCATTCTGAGCCATGAAATCCTTTAGCAGTTCCACAAAATTTGATTTGGCCTCCAAATCTTCCTTCTCTTTATCCTGTAGTTTGCTAAATGAATAAGGCTATTACTCTGACTACAACATCACATACCAAACCCCCTATATAATGTCTTGTTCCGCCTCTCTCCAGGCCTACCCTGCACACAGGAAGTGAAAGTAGGCAAGATACAGAATGCAGTGTGCAAATAACAACCATTTCCTAGAGCCAGTGAGTTTTTATGAACCAGAGTATACTAAAGGCTCAAAGAAGGGTCATGGCAGTAGCCACAAGAATACAAATGTCCCAAGGAAAAATTACTCGAGCTAAAGTGGTCTACGTAGTTACTGGCAGGACATGCATAACTGCACTTATTTTTTTTGCTAGCTAAACTTACTTTCTCATCAGTAGCTGCCTTGATGATTGAAGGTTTCTTAATATATGCTTTTAGAAAAACCTTCAGCTGCCAAGCAGCCAGTGATTATATCAAATCGTTGTTCTTTTCAGGAGTGAGCCTGAGGGGGGGGGGGGGGGTTACTAGTTTCAGATGCTTGAGAGTTTAGAAGTCTGGTCACAAAATGTGCAATTGAGTATTCCACAGTACAGGCAGCTTGCTTCTTACATTTCCTAATAAGTAACACATTGTGCTATTTATTACTTACGTCCAATTTTGCACTCATAGTATGTTTTTTATTAACCATGTAGCTAAGCGTGTGTAGCGTCAGCTGTACTGCCAAAAAACTTTCACCAAAATTTTGATTTGGGGGTAGATATAGGTCATTTGCGAAAATTGTCTCCCTCAAAATAAACCCACTATATACATTTCAGGAGGTGGTGGAGCCTTTAGTTGCTACCACAGACCCATCACATTCTGAGATTCAATTTGGTGTCCCCTCTGCAACACAGTTCTGTAACTAGCTATATAGTAAACTTGCAGGTTGTTGAAAAGATTCCTAGTCATTAATGATATTTATTGATAGCTGGATCAGATTGTGTAAGATAGGAGCCGAGTGCATGTGCAGTGTATGGGAAGTGGAATTATATTCATGAAAAGTTAGGAAGTAGGAAAGATGAGTGGGGGGTTCAACCTATCACCTCTTCTGGTAACTAATGTGCTCAATTCAGTGAGTGTGAACTATTACTGACATTGCCATCTGCGCTCCAGGTATAGGACAGCTTAGGACTGTTTTGCTTCAAGCGGTTCACAAATCTATAATAATAACAAATGTATGTGAACATGGACCATACAAGACATTTTTGAAGATCTAGCTAATTTGTATACATGTCACAAACTCCAGCTAATTAAGGCAATTCTCAATGTCTCTCTACACTACGGTCGTGAGCTTAGCATTGACATGAATATTGTACTCCGAGTCATTATCGTCGTTGCCATCCAGGTCTGTGTAGACTCGATCAATGAACCGCAGATTCACGCCGGGACGAAATATCAGACAGTGAGTGGAGCCGCCGAAATGGAACACCCCAATCTTCTGTCCTTTCTCCACTTCATCACCTGGTTGGACTGTAATCTCGTTGGTAGATACTTCGGCCATGCCTACACACAAGACGCACATGAGCCCAATTGCGGGATTATCAGCACGGATGATAATCAGGGCGCGGGCCGCCACTTGGCAGAGGTAGCCTTGTGATTTGTATGGAGATGCCTCGTCTGGGCCTACACACAGCGTTACAGAATAGTAGGTGTCAGGTATGACTTTCGTTTCGATGACCGTGCCTTTGATGGGGCTGTGCCAGCGATGGTAGCTCAGCACGCTAAGGTAAGCTTGGTAGACTGTTCCTCCAACAAATCGAGAAGCTAACCCATCGTTATTAAACATGTGCTGCAAAGAATACTTGTGCTCCTTGATCCAAAACTCGTCTGTCAACTGCACGTTTTTTTGGAGGGAGTAGGGGTAAGATTCACAGGCATTGTTAATGACGGCGGGGTCTGCGCCCTCTTCAATTGGACGAGCATTTTTCCTGAACCTCCTGGTGAAGAAATTGTCCCAACACTTGAATCCAAGGTGCGGTAAGTCTGGATTGCATTCAAACAGCTCCACGAACGTTTGTAGATCGCCACCTTCTGTCATGTCGAACATCGCTTGTTTACCCAACCATCCACTTTCATTGTCGTCGTTTAAAACGTGCAGCGATTTTTCCGTCTTTAGAACATCATTTTGCCATTTATCAAGGACTTTTTTCCAATGGCCATTTGCTTTTTCGTTCAAGAATGCTGCATAACCATTTGTGGTGCCCATTACCCAGTTCAAAATGATGTTGATGGGGAATACCACTAAAGCCTTTTGGCTGTAAGGTGGGGTGTAATTCTTCATGATGTAGTTGATGAGCAAAAACATTTCATCGTAGTTCTTCACTTGAGGTGTGCCAGTCTCTGCGGTGGAGGCTTCAGTAAACATCTGGGTGTACTGCATATGCAACGTGGCATCCTTTTCAACTTCGGTTTTGAACTTCTGGATTATGGGGTCCAATTGCAAGGCAATCGGCTGTCCAGCTAGATCACGCTCATGAGTTCGAACTGTTTCTTTGAGCTTCTTCAACCACTCTTCTTGAACCGCCTTTGGGTCCTTAGATAGCCAATGGCCAATGCGAAACGGGTAGATGCGTCTCTGACTCATCATTGGACCAGCGCAAAGATATTGGACCAGCTTGCACGAATATACTGATATACTGTGATAGACTAGCCGAGCTCTACAGGCGCACAGTAAATGATACAAGTTACACTCACAGCAAATATCTGAAGTCAAGACTAACAATCAATACTCCAAGTACTGACACAAAATATTCATACCACAGCCCAAGCAACTTGCTCAGCCATTTGTGATCTATTTTTGCTCATGTGTATATAATAGCGAACTAGCTATAACAATGATACAGCATAAAAACTTAGTGGTACAGTTGTTAAGGTATAGCTAGTACATAGAAGTGTAGCGATTTGACTTAGCTTAATAGCTCCTTCCGATATTCCGACACTATAGTCTCGCGGGCCAGCCTCACTCGCACATGAGGAGTGAGTCTGGGCACTGTGGCATTGCACAGCAGAATGTAATAATTACGTCTATGTCACGCGGGAGTTATGCACAAATTATTGTGCGATGGCTGAAGCTGCAGTTGTTGGTGCTCACTTCTCGTGTGCGAGTGATACTGGCCCGCGAGACTAATTCCGACACATGGCTACACTTCTGACACAGTACGTCTTAACTTCTACATTCCAAAATTCCTGACACAAGCCAAACTTCCTGACACAGATACAAGCTATAGCTACATAGCTAGCTAGCTAGCAGGCTAGTGTAACAGAGCACGTAACAGATATTAAATAGAGCACGAACGGGATTGGAAACACCTCACGTGCGTTCATTAACGGCCGTATTGTTAAGCTATATTATCTATGATTGAACCCACGCGCACTGTTTATATCACACATTTTGCACCTATTGGTGGCAAAAGTTTTCCAAGAAGAAGGGGGAGAAGAAGCTGATTTTGCAAGAGATATGACAGAGAGATAGTCTCGCGGGCCAGCCTCACTCGCACACGTGTGCGAGTGAGGCTGGCCCGCGAGACTAACAGAGAGAGTGAGTTGTATGCTTATACCAAGCGGGATAGGGGTTGGTATACTAGTTTTCTTGCCAGGCTAGCTCTGACTGGTGCTGGCTGACATAAGAAATGGCTGTTTTTACTTCAATGGCTGACAGGCAGCTGTGCATGTAACTTTTTTTGTGGACCTGGTGCTCCCTTAGTCTCGCGTGGCCAGACTCTCGACGGAAAAGTGAGAGTCTGGTCCACTGCCCATATAGGACTTGTTCTGACACCCACCCCAACTGGGGTGGGCGATAAGTATATGCGAACCACAGCGCTTACGGTATGTCGCATTTATTACAAGGCGTTAAGTAAACAGACCCAAGACAGTAGCGGGACTGTTTACGTAACGCCTTATAATAAATGCGACGAGTTGTAAATGCTGTGGTTCGCACATACTTATCGCCCACCCCAACTGGGGTGGGTGTCAGAACAAGTCCTATATGGGCAGTGGACCAGACTCTCACTTTTCCGTCGAGAGTCTGGCCACGTGAGACTAGGTGCTCCCTTATTTTGCTTTACTGGTGGTTGTTTGGTCTGGGAGCCAACACTGCTGGTACTGATGCCTTGCATAGGGCAGTCCTTTGTAAGATAATGAGCTAGCAAGGTAGCTAGGTTTGAAAGGTCAGTGTGAGCTTGTTCAAAGGAGCTTTTTTGTGTACGCTTTTTTTTTTGCTACTCATCTACTATTAGACATGGGCTAAAACTATAAACATTTCTCTGAAATAATGATGTTTGACGTTTTGTATGTCACAAAAAAGAGGGCTCTTGCTGCTTCCAGTCCAGAAATATTTGCTGTTGTGTGAATGGCTATGAGTAACCGATATTGCCATTATGTATCTTCTAGTGATATGACTTGAGCTATGGTATGTTTTTCCTAGAGTGGGTAGGAAGTTGAGACTAAGCACTCACAGTAAGAATGAGGAGAGAAAGAAGTAGCTATGGGGTTAAAGAGGTGCCTATCTCCATCACTTTGGGACCTGACGTGATGGTGTAGCTATCAAGTCTCAATTCCTCGTTATGTACTGGAGATACCCGAACTGATCGTGTCTCTGCCGTTGCAAGTCTTGCAAAGTCCAGACATCACCTCTCTCCACTCCAGACTGGTAGTTACTAGATCTTTGCCATCGTCATGGATTGTCCTCAACAACCCATGCCTGCTGGAGTAGATTCAACCCAGGGTTGTGATAGTCAACCTACTCACAAAGAAGTTTAGCTAGCCCCTAACCCCTCACTTACTAAGTTACACACTCACACAGCCTAGCTACAACTCACCGCTGCGCCAGGACCACATAAACGCCAGACAGCCGTGAAAAGGGGTGGAGTCTACAAGATAGAAAAGTCACTTTCCTAAAGACAACTGACTAGAGCAGACAGGATGACCATCTCTCTGACAAGCTGCCTGCTAGTCTTTCAGGTACACTCAAATAGCCTACTGAGCACTATATAGGGATCTTAGCAAAAAAAAGGAGTTTTGAAAGGCAACATCAAAGTATTGCTCAGCCACATCAAAGTGCCGAATTTGCCCTTGAAAGTGCTGCTTTCCACATCAAAGTGACACACCCACGCTGTTGATTCCGGTTGCCGCCTGAGGAAAATGTAAATAGTACTATGAATCTAATTAACTCTACGTAGCACATGACCCGCCGATTGCTCATTAATTAATCATAAACAGTTTTACAGGAATTATTTCAATTTCTCTACTACCTTAAGTCTGAGTTTATGATTTTCACAACTTTAGTTGTATTAGTGAGTTATAGGTTCCTGCATTTATTAATTAGTACATCATGACAGTGTTGCTTGCTTTACTGAAATATTCATATCTGAAAATCAGCGGGCACTTATGAAATATACAAGTTTGCTGTAGTTTGACCTGTAAACTTTCAATACCTTTTGTTGTACTAGCTAGTAGACTATAATTGCAGAGTAATGTGATGTAAATTTTTAGACACATAATAAGCCAGGACGCACTATAATCTAGAATAACCTAGCGTTTGTTTGAACTGTATAGTTTGCATCCTTTTTTTGAGAATTGTAGCTGAGGTACAGTAAAGAAATTGTAGTATGTTGTAGTCCTGGAGGAAAGGTCCTCCACGCTTAGCTACCAGCTCTCTCCTTGGTTTTGCACCATGCTGCCCATAAAATCGAAGTGTGGGGACGCCGTTGTTAGTCATCGCTCGGGAATCAGCCGGCTTGACCATAGTTGTGTAGCTATTACGCAGTTAAGTACCTTTCTAACTATATTATCGAGTAGCGCTTTGTAGGTGTGTATTGAAGCAGCAGTATGCAGTGTAAAAGTTAACTATCCCAATGCAGCCATTTTAGTAGACTACTTCCGGTTGGCAATTAATTAAGGACGCGTTCGTGTATACTGACATACAGAGAAACATGAAACTATAAAGTAATCTCAGTCCATGTGAGGGACTACATCCTGTGTGAGGGACTAGTTACGCAAAATCAATTCTATGTGCATTAGCTACTGAACACTGTAGATGCAAGTTTTCTTAGAGTGAAACAGAAAATTCCCTCCCCGCCCCCAGATATTTGGCTAACCACATGTATAGTACCCAAAATAGCCCCAGAATCAACCTCAGGGAATGCAAAAAAATCACTGAGGGTAGCTAACAAATTGGAAACTCTAAATTGTTCCTTTCTACCTGGATAATCAGGAGAAATATACCATGGTTACTACAGTAATTAATGAAGAAATCCACTAATATATCCTTTTCAGCATGAACTAAGCGCTTCTATTTCCAGTTATACAATTCCAGGAATTTCCTCTTTACATATTTACAGTAGTAATGTCATAACTAGCAACTTTACAGTATTCCTTTTCAGCATGAGCTACGTCTTCTGGTGCTTCAAGCACATGTTTAGCCACTTCAATGGAAGCCAACGGTGTGTTAGTAATGGACTTGACAATGTTGCAAGAGCTCTTTCCGTAATTTGTTAACAATCTTTGTAATTCAATTAATAAATGGTTGAAAATCACTGTACCACCACTTTACTACAGACTGATTAGTGAATCCTCTGACCCAGGTGAGGCCCTACAAACATGCACAATCACCTATTGTTCCCCGCATTATTCTTTTTTTATACGTGTGCCTATATATTATTCCCAAAGAATTCCCGAATGATGCACATGTCCCTACCAGCTATCCTATTAGCTCTGCTTTAGTTGATCAATATACTTCAAAGCCAGGTATACACTTCGTGTGTGCCTGAGCTTATATTAAGACTGCTTTACATTTGTTGAAACTGTCTGTCTGTCTGTCTGTATGTCTGTCTGCTTATCTGTACCTATCATATGAGCTAAGTTACTTCATTGCATTACTATGCCATTATAGCCATGAGCATGGTGTAATATGAATTGGTGTAAAGCTGACAAAAACTTTGCATCTATTTCCAGCCTTATAGTCTACCAGTGAAAGGCAGTGTACACATAGAACTGATAGGGTTTTAAACTATGAGCTCAAGAACATTATGTACGTAAATGTGTGCACAGTTTAATAAAAGAAGTGGCCTTAGCATGCATTATCTTACAGCTAGGAGTATCACACACAAAGCCCTCAACCTTAGCCCAACATGGCATACCAGCCTAGCCAGCCTAGCCTCATTCCCCAGCTCTCGTGCCCGTTTCACTTGCACAGCTAGCTAAAGTGAAATGCGCACGTGGGTCTGGAAATGAGCCAGTCTTTTATGGCTACTTTTGTGAATTAAGAACTGTGTAAGAGACTGCATGGGCTCGATCAGAGGGATCTGGTGTTTGCTGAAGAGAATTAGCAATCTCATGCCGTAGTGTGAAAGCCTCCATGGCAAGAGATACACATGTCTGGGTTATACAGACCTATAGCAGTACAAATAGGTCTATAGTGGTATGTACAATAGAGGAAGTGATCAATCTTTGGACACCATCAATAAATGATTGAATGCATCAGTGCAGAATACCATATAGTGGGATTATTTCGTGGGAAATTTTTTTGTGGTTTGGTCATTACACACGAAAAGTATTTATTCGGGAATTTTTTTGTTGACCATTCATGTGTGTGTAGTGTAAGCTATACTGCGAAAAAAATTCACCAAAATTTTGATTAGGGGATAGATATAGGTCAATAATTTCTCCCTCAAAAAGCAAAGGCAATTGTTTTTTGAAAAAACTGTGCACATATTTACCGTACATAATGTTCTTGACCTCATAGTTTAACTCTCTTAGACGACAAGGCTGAGAATTCTCAGGACACTTATGTTCTGGCAATCAATCAATGCTTGAGACATTGTGATAAACATATAGTTCAGTTACTGACTATATTCTAACATCAACGGATAGCCCACATAAAATATATACTCCGGTTCTAACTATTTATGGACAGTCCAATTCTTTAGGTGTCCGTTATTTCAGAGCAAATACAGTATATAGTATGAAGGATCCGATGCCTAGGGCATGAGGCAGCTCACTAGCAATATACTAGGCATCTAGCTATAGCCTTACATTCAAGTCCCAACATTTCAGTTGTGATTCTTCCACCACAGACTTTCTTCTCCATGTAACGTAGTAAACTCATACCCCCGGCCCCTATTGCTTAATAGCGCTAGGAGGCATGTGTGTGTGAGAGAGATGATAGTGTGGTGTGTGAGTCTCAAACAGAATGTGATAGACTTGACAAGTGTGGCTATCAGTGCATAATATGTATCAACACTTTTAGTCTAAGTTCAGTTCAGCTAGTGAATGGGAGTCTAACCATTCTACAGCTACATTTAGTTTAGCCTGTAACAAAGGCTTGGGAACAAGGTTATGTAGACTATGTATAAATTGTGTTTCTTGGTAGCGCAACCTCAGTTATAACATTCAGCAGGCATTTGGTCTTGCATAGCTATACAGGGATTTCATAACACTTTGGATAAACCTACGTTAAATCAATCTTCTAGTCTCTCATGTGCTTGATTCAGTGAGTGTGGATGGATTGCGAACTTACAGCTATAAACTATTACTTACATTGCCATCTGCGCTCCTGGTACATGTACACCTGGAGATTGTAAATGGTGGGATGATTACAATATCCTTAGGCTGAAACCTTGCAGCCAGTTATGCTTTGAGACGGTACAGCACCAGATTACTCTCAACTGGGGAGGGGAGGGAGGAGGAAAGGCAGGGAGGAAGGGGGGGAAGGAAGGAGTACGCAAAAGGGAGAGGGGAAGAGGGAAGAGTGGAGAAGTGGGCGGAGAGAGGGGGAAAGGAGGGAAGAAGTGAGAAGGAAAGGGAAGAGCAGTGGTAGGGTAAGAAGGGGGAGGGAATAGAAGGGAGAAACTTCATTAGATCCTAGGCCTCAGGTACATATGTAGCCATTAGAGTTCTGCCATCTCTTTACTGAAGGGGTATTGTCCCATATGACTGTAGCAACAAACACTTTATGGATCAGTCATGCATTCTTAAAGCTTTGGTTATATGCCTAAGAGTATCCCAAAGTAAAGACAGAATTGCATACCTAATGAATGAGGACTTTATGGTGAAATAAGTAATGCAGTGCCCTAATTATTAGAATACCATATAAGAACCGTGTCCTTATTATTCAAAGAACACGAGCTAATTTACAAAGCAGTAATACTTGCTTTCTGGGGAGGTATGAGCCTCATCCTTCACTAGCTGGTCGGCTTACGATTACAAAGGAGACCTTGCTAGTAACCTGTTATCTATTACATAGATGCAATACAGGATCGATATGAGTGATGCTCAGTAGGAGTACCATTCCCAAACTCTGCAGGCATCTTCAGAAAACACTTCACATCAGAGCCATACTGAAGTTGGCATCTTTGCTTAATTGGTAATGTCAGGCATTCCTGGGAAGACTATCTTTGGCACCATTACTAGGTTTGCATACAGAAAGCTAGCTAGCCAGAGGCTATGGGCAAATTTCTAGCCTCGTTCCCAGTCTCTCTGTATGAAAAATGGAGTGAAAGCAATGAGGGAGGGAGAGATTGGGAATGAGGTTAGCAAACTTCTGTATATCTAGTTTTTTGCCATATGGCTGCACAACTGTTGCTAAGTTTCCAACAATAATTCATAGTTCTTGTGTAGCTCTGGTATCATTCACTTCTCATATTACCACCCACTGACCAGACAAACCAAGAGGTACCTTTCGTCCCTTATTTCTAATGTAGTGGGACTCATCAGGTGGCAACCACAACTCTGCCAGCTGGTAACAGGCTACCATATATAGTAGGCCCTGCTAATGAGATGGAACAATTAGCTAACAGGCTACCATTGCAGTCCCTGTTAGGTGGTACAAGTAGTCTGTGCTACTCGGTAAGGTCTCAAATACTGGCAGTGCACTACAACTTCCAGTCCGGTTATTATTACCCATGATCATTGTGATTGTGCTGTCAGAACCCCACTGGGAGCCAACCGGTAAAATCTCTCCCTCCAAAGAGACTCCAACCATAATGAACCATGGTCGCTCAAGGTGCTGCTGGGCTGCAGCCTCACTAAAACTCTGCCAGCCCAGAAAGGAGAACATATACAGGTCAAAATGTGGTTTTTGCACTTTGGAAAAAACATGTTTTACTAGGTGCTTACATGACGCTAATGTGCCACACTCGATTATATTATTGTTTACGAACACACGTACATTGTACATTGACCTTTGCATGCATGAGTAAAATCTCGGGTAAATTCAAAAGTACGTCTTAGCCAAGGCTCTCGCTTCGTTTTGACTTTCGCCTCGACCATGGACACAAATAAGGTATTTCGTAGCTACAAGTTGGCAATAACAGCATGCTAGTGGCATAAGTATTGAAATTTATTTTGAGGTCTTAGGATGCTGGATCTCGTCCTGGGACCGTGGGTTGTCTAGAGGAATTCAACTGCACGTACTGTACCAACGTGTAGGCCTTTCTTTATATTCGTGGGCTAGTATGAGTCATGCAGTGGGGAAGAATCCAACTATGAATACCATAGCTAATATCACAAAACCCCAACGTGACCAAGTGATTAACAGCAAGGATACAGTGCCAAGGGTGAAGATAAGAAGGGGGTGTAATGTAATGTAATGTAAAATGTTTGGTATGAAGGAGGGGGCACAGCGTATACCATTGTGATCCTTGGGTAAAAAGTAAGGTTTTTAACCTAGGGTTTCTCTACCTTCAGTTTATGTAAGGAGGTAGCTATAGCCAAATATGTAGCTTTAAGTCACAAAAAACACTAACAAGATGAACAAACATGTACACGGATGGAATTCCAAAACAGTAATTGAACAAGGTAGGAACAACATCACAACACTTGTACGGATTGTCATCCCTATATCATTTGACATTTTTCAAACCAGGTACTGCATGATGCTTGTTTCGTGGATGACAGGGTGTGAGATTATGATGTCTACATAGTGTGGCAAAATTACTATGCTGTTGATTGAAAAATATTGAATCACAAAGCTTATGAATAATTACCTAAAACTGCCTTTTTTCCAGCTTTGGCAATTATGGCAGACTTTAGTGGTTTGATAGTCATAAATATAATTAATTGGCTATGAATTTCATTAATAATCTCATGAATATCATTAATTGACTTGCTCAGCAATGCCTGGCTTGCTGGCTCTATAGTGCTTAAAAATCAAATTGTCATTTTATAGCAAACCTGTAAGTTATTGAGAGATTCCTAGTCATTAATGATATTCATTGATAGCTGGATGCTGTATGGGAAGTGGAAATTGTTCCTTGAATAGTTAGGCAGTAGGAAAGATAAATTGGGGGGTTAATTGTTATAGGTCTGGATACGTCTGTGTGTTCTATATATAGTAGAACTGTAATGTAGAGTATAGAATTATAAGTACTAATATTGTATTAAGTTCAAACTCTTTTCTTGTGCTACCTACACCTACTGGCTCAGTAGACTAGTGGGGAAAGAGCATGGCAAAAACAGTAAATCTCTTAAAACAACTTTGCAATGAGAAATTAGTGTGTACAAAACTAGTTTCTATATGAACTAGATGTGCACCAAAACAGCAATGAACTCATGGCAAAAGTACACAGCAAATATTTTGGACAGTTTTGTAATGAGAATTAGGTCTGTACAAAACTAGCTGCCTCTATGACTTAAGTGTGCACCAAAATAGTCATACAGCTGTCCATAAAAAAGGTAATTAAGAGCAACTGAATTGTAGTAATATTATTCTTTAAGTTGGAAAACACACACACACATACCAGTTCTAAGAGAATCAGCTAGCTAGTCACTGACATTCTGGTGTCATATTTGCAGGCAGGTTTCACTTGGTCTAGCTACTTGTCTTATTTTGGTGTTGTGACGATTTACTTACTTTTTTCTGATCCATCACCCTAAAACATGTGCAGTGGAATCTTCTGCAGATAATACACAGGCTTCCTTCTACTTTCTTATACAAGTTAACAGTTGTTTTGATGAGAATTAGGTTTGTACAAAACCAACTCAGTGCTTGCCAAAACAGTACATCATGTATATAGTCAGTGAAAGTTGTCCATCGTGTCCGACATCTCATTCTGCTAAATTAATATTACGGACTTGACAGTTGCAGAGATAAAGATACAAAACCAGCAGTGAAAGTATGTTTAATGTGGAGAGGACTAAAGCAGCCAGAACAGCATAGGGCAAGTGCTGTTTGCTAAAGCACTCAATTCAGTCTCTAAACTCCAGGAAAAAACAACGGTTGGTATTCCCTAGGGATGAGCAAATTCAATCAACTAACAACCAATGACTGAATGCCAGTAAACCAAACGTCTGCTTAATATTTGTAGCTCTGGGGAAATTGGCCAGGAGCCTCCAACTTAGCCCCACTGACAGGCTAGCTAGGGTCTCAGGAGGGAACGTCTCTAGGTGACAGAGGAGGTGCTAACCCCACCCAATTGCAAGGCAACGAAAGATGTTTCATGTCCTAAATTGCATGTGACATTGTGAAAGTGAAATATCTGCTTTAAAGTGATAACAGCTCTCAAAGAATTACCTATGCCGCTAATGAGTGCAGTCACAAACAGAGGCTGCCACAGTTTTTCCCATATTCGGTTAAAATAACTGTGGGCATTTTTGCTGCCATGGCAACAATAGTTCCTTGCATGCAACATTTATTATACAAAAATGTCATCTGAAGTAAATTGGGCATTAAGTGGAGTAGATATAACCTCACAAACCCATACACCTTTTGTATGGACCCATATGAGGGGTTTGTACTGGAGGCGCCTCCAGACCAAATCTCTCATATAAGCCTACATAAAATGTGTATAACTTTTGTGAGGTCATATCTACTTCATTTAATGTTCAATTTACTTCATATTTGAAAGATGACATTTCTGTATATTATGCAATGAACTACTATTGCCATGGCAGCAAATTTAAAATGCCTCAAGTCATCTTAACCAGATAATATTATGGTCTATTGCGTGCTCGTGCATGGAAAGTTGAAATTACTGCCAAGGTGTATATGTATACAATACATAGAGTATATTATTACTAATAATATACTCTATATTATATATAAATATACTATACTACTCTATATTGTATGTATACTATACTATCTACACTTTCTGTTGGTGTGGCTCTATAGACAAGTGGGGAGAGAGCCTAAACAGTTAATATACTTAAGTGATTAAGTAAAAAAAAAAAAAAAAGTACAGTTAAAACTTAACTGTACTTCACTGCCGCAAAACAAAGGATCCTAGTCGTTAGACCAGACTTTTTTTGACTATCCCCCTAAAACAGTGGAATCTTCCGCAGAAAATATATAGGCTTCCCTCCACTCCTTTATACTTTAGGTCACTCCTTTTTGCAGAAGAAGAAGAAGAAAGAGGAAATTAATATCTTGGACAGTTTTGTAGTGAGAATTAGGTGTGTACAAAAGTAGTTTTCTTTTTTACGAATTAAATGTGCACCAAAAATAGACATAATTATAGTCAATGAAAGTTGTTCATATAAAATTGTGCAATATATAAATGTGAGAACTACTTTATTTTTTGAATCTACGCTACTGCTACAAAAGATTCTACTGTTTAAAAGTGTATAAGAACTTACTATTATTTTAGTCCTCTATGATTTACAACACTATGTATACTGTACCATACGGGCCAGCAACGGCTAAAATGACAGTAGATCAGGTGCATTATCGGTGTCTTGATAAATATCCATAGGGTCTTGGAGCAGAGCTGCACATTCCTCGGGATTAGCAAGACGATCTGGTAGTGATTCCTCTGAGATGCTTTTCCTCAATGCTGTTTTACACAGTAGCTGAACTTTGTGCAACACTACTGCTATTCTTTTATGCCTAAAGATAAGCTGGTAGAATAACAACACCGTCATATAAACAAAAGGAACTGGTATGAATACAAAGAACAGAAAATTTATAAATTTGCGAAAGTCTGATCTGTTTACATGGGCAGTCACTAGTCTATCGGCAGTGATACAAAAATATATCAGAGCTGTAATGAGTACTAATACTGCATCAACTGTATTGTGAATTGCAAATTTATAAGGCTGCACTACAACAAATAAAATGGCAAACAATGTAAATATCACACCCACAACAAAAGAACCTATGACTAGAGAATAATTAAAAAACACTGCGAACACTACAAAAATGGAGATTCTCACAAAAAGATACATGGCTGAGAAATATCGACAATCTCTTGTGCCATCGGTGCCATTTTTATAGCAGCCTTGAAAGGCATCCATGAATATATGACCTGCCTGACAATGGAGATTGCAAGTATTAAGAATCTTTTGAAAGCAGTAGCAGGGATAAAGACACAAAAGCAAGAGTGGAAGAATGTTGAACATGGTGAGGACTGCAATAGCTAGAATAGCATAGGGCAAGTGCTGTTTGCCAAAGTATTCAACTGTTCCATCAAAGTACAGGTATGTTCCCATTGCCTCAAAATTAGCATTATAAACATTTACTGGAACGAGAAAATCAAATGATACACTGAGAAATTTGACATAAGACAGAAGAAGAAATGATGCAAATGCCTCAACCAAAGAGGTTTTGATATCCCACTGCCTAAGAAAGCGAATAAAGCATCTTCGAAATGGTTTCCACAGCCATACTATTAGTTTGCAGTTGCGATTATATAGATCAACAAGAAAATATGTAATTGCTGTCAAGAGAAGTGGGTATACTGCTATAATGTAGTCAAGTGCTAATACCTGAAGGGTACTTAAGTTGGGATGCAAACAAAATCGTGTATAAAGAGTACGAAAGAAATCCAGGTTCCAAAAGCCATAAAGTGATTCACATACAGCAAGTATAACAGCATTTACATCAGGATATATGGCACTGGACACTACTCTTACTTGCAGTGGTAATGTCAATACTTGGCATACTAGCAGGAAAGCATTCATTGAGGGGGAAGTGGCACTGATGCGAAAGGTGATTACTAAAACAAAGAAAATCGTTAGTGGCAGAAATACAATGACGCAATATATGACCAAATTTTTGAGAGAACTGTTACACTGCACACATCGCCAGTCATAAGAGTATGCAGGAGGAGCAAAACCCTGCCTGCACCTTCCGCATAACTGACCCTCTCGATTGCTTACATATCTTCCCTTGTCACACATATGTTCAGATAGGTCACTGCCATTTTCAAGGACCGCGTATTGGGATGAGTGATGACACATGTACAAGCAGGCACCAACGACAGTGATATTTGGGTCCTCTTTATAAAATGACATACAGAAACATGAAAGAATCTGCACCTCTAGAGTATTTTCATCACAGAGAACCACGCCTCCCAAATCAAAGCCACATCTACACCGACCAGTAGTGTTGTCAAACCTACTCCACAAGCCAGGGCAGGAAAAA
The DNA here is from genome assembly GCA_963921505.1 of Phakellia ventilabrum. Taxonomy (NCBI): domain Eukaryota; kingdom Metazoa; phylum Porifera; class Demospongiae; order Axinellida; family Axinellidae; genus Phakellia; species Phakellia ventilabrum. The sequence goes on from OY997382.1 coordinate 4,297,023, forward strand.
GTTGATGAGTCACACTCCCCAGCAGTGCCATTTCCATGATCTCTGCCTCCTTTGGGATAGCTATACTGGGTAGCACTTTGTCTAATTAGTAGAAGTAGACAGATCACTATCAGCATTGTGACTTATCTTCAGGTTAGTATTAGCTACTGCCAAAAAATGGTTAATTTTAAATTTGATTACTTAGTGGTCAAATGTCTGTGTATATATATGCATGTAAGACGTAAGTTGGTAATTTGTTACTTACTATGCACTTTTACTTTCAATAAAATAGTGACGTCTGCTGTTTGTGTACATAGTACTAAAATTCCATAGTAAGTAGCAAATGAGGGGATTCTTGGAAAGATAACATCATTTTGATATTGCAATGGGGGAGGGGGTCTATAACTTCATGTGTACTGTAAGTTATTTGATCTTAAATAGCTTGAGATTTAAATTTCCCTTATATGTAATTTGACATACTGAAAGTATTATAGGCAATTTGTACTACCATTCATAAATCAGTAAACATATATAATGTTGAGCATTGGGAGCTAGGGCTCTCTGAATTGCCCACTAGTTCCTGTGTTTGTGATATCAAAACAGCTGCATTGAGTTTACAATTAGTGATATGTGCTCCTTTAGGGTCATGTTACCATCCAGGAAATTTATCTACTGTAATATTTGGACTATGATGGTAGAGGAATGGAACTTTTATCAACGTTTCGTCAGTGCTTTGACTATCGTCATCAGGAATGAGGTCTACCACATGGACTAATGAACTTATCATTGAATCTATTTCCTGTTATTAGTAGCGCCACCATTTTTAGAATTGTACTTTTGCTAACTTATATTGGAGTGTGGCGTAATACTCTGAGTGGAGTGGCAGCCTCTGTTTATCACTGCTAGTGGCACAGATAATTCCCTACGTCAAGTGTCTCACACAATGTCAGATGCAATAGACCATTTTTGTGTGATATCATCACAATGAAATCACTGCAGCATGCTCACTAAAATATTAATAGTGAAATTCATTGGATTAGCCTGAATTTTTGCTGAACACAAGTTCTGCTGAGCTTGAACCATATTTCAAATTTGAATGCACTAACTTATTCCAGCACCAGAGATATGCATCATTGATATGAACCAGAGTGGTCTAATCCACATGTACAGATATTGAACTTCTCCCATCTCCAAGCTTGATAAAGACTCTTAAAAAGGAGCTGAAAGAATTCGTCTCGAGTCTGGCGCTTGTATAGTCTCGTGCTCAGTTGTGTGACGTAATGTAATTGATTTCGGTGTTACGTTAATTAAAACCCATAATCAAAACGTAACTTATTTTCAAACTTAAGAAACATGCTAACATATGTATAGTGGGTGGAGCAGTCAGCTCCGGGCTGTGACCCAGGTAGAGGGTAACGTGGTTTGGCAACTGCCACGGTGGTCTCGGACAGTACGGCCTAGGATCCGTCCGTGTTCCTCCCTTGATTCCCAAAGCCTGGCACACTAAACAGACCCGATGACGATCCCTGTACCATAGCGGACAGGCGCCCGAAAGGCTGAAGGCTCGGTCAGCTGGAACGACCTGCCGGTTCACCCCTTAAAGTGGCAGTGTCACATGGCCTAGGGCTCCGTTGGGAGAAGAGGGTTGCCCATTTTTTTTCTCTGGCCAACTCTGTGATTGTAAAAAGTTTTCTTTCGAATTGATCATAACAGAAAAGCTTATGATTAGTAGGCAATCACATGCACTCTCATTCAATTTGGAAATTTATTGTACGCAAAGGAGCTCAGAACCGTGGTAGCTACTGGAAATTCCACAACTTGAAAGTGAAAAATTAAATCTTCATACTCTGACCAATATTAGAATTTCAGCGTTTCCTAAAATTACAGTTTGGGGGGAGGGGGCCCGGGCAAGTTCAATATCTGTGGGTTAGACCACTCTGGTCCTGAGCCCTTCATATTAATTCTACCCATTTTCTATGGGGAATGCACTGGGGGGACTGCTGTCCTCCCTAGTACATTCTTTATAAACAAGACTGATATTTCATATCTAAAAACCAGCAGGGGTTGTTGTTTTTTTTACATAAATGATCGAACTGAAGGTTGTGCTCAGCAACAGGTCAGTCTAAGCTGTAGAATGGATCAGCTTGGCTAGGCATGTCATCATGCATGTACAGCTTCCAGCGAAAGTGCTGACACAGCAATTTGTAGTGTGCTTCCAGTGCATTTATTTCAAAGTTGAAATATTTGTTCCAGGTCAAAATATTATGTGCTACACTGGACTATAGTGGACCCTCACTTACTTGCTAGATTATTCAAAAGTGCCCCTCATGCCTTGCCCTATAGCTCTATTAAACGTCACAATAGCTAGAGACGCCCCCTAAATAATGCACTCATCCACACTTATTCTAGTATAGACCCAGGCCCGCCGACCTAACGAGAGGATAGAGACCGTGACCCTCCTCCTTCATATCAAGTTTGGTGTCGTTTGCGAGAAATCTAGGGTATCGTCGATCCAGCTGTACCGTATGCACGAGAAATGTAGCTAAATGATATTGTTTAAAATAACCTCAAATAAAGAAACTGTATTACACATTGCAGCAGCTAGCTATCATGGTGGTATAATTATCACTAGTACATAGTACATACACAAGTATACACACGTCACATGCACATCATTATACAGACATGAATATCTACATCATCCACTATACAGACATGAGTATGTACATATACATACATACATACATACATACCTACACACATACATACATACATACATAGTCAATTAATATATTTCCTGATACTTATAACATTATTTGCAGCCATACTGATACAGATTAAAGTTACTACTCCTTCGTCCCTGATTTTTTGTGCTGTCTCCCACCAGATAAGCTTTCTATCTTTTTATCAAGCTTTCTCTGAAGCTGAGCTCTATTTGAAGAACTAAGAGGTTTTGGTCTAGATACTCCATGCAACTCTTTGCTGATTTGTGATCTAGCATGTGTTTTAGCTGCTTCTGCACAGCCATGTACTTCTGGAATACTATGTGCCATGCAAAATTTGCGGTTGCAAAACTTGCAATGCATACCTAAAAGATTTACAGGCTTCTTGCATTTTGGATTGCTACAGGTGGAGTCAGCGAGGGTCACTTCAGCTAACATAGCATCAAGGTCATCCAAATTTTGACTTCTGTTGTGTTTTGAAGCCACTTTCTTGTTTGCTTTCTTTGATTTTGTGGTCTTTGTTGTAGCTGAACTTGAGGTTTTTGGAGGATGTGTACCTTGCTTCTCACAGTGAGCTTGATGTAGTTCAAAGTTTCTTGTTGGCACATATTTCCCACAAGAGGAACAGTTCTGATGATCATCTGATTCAGCTGTATAGAAGTTGAGCTTTTAAGTGAGTCATACATTCTTAAGACACGGTAGTGGTGAATAAGAGAGTGACTTTCCTACCTTGGTGTTGGTGGGAAGTGTTGTTGGTGCTAGAAGTTTGAGGGACATCAATCTTCTGTGGCATAGCAGTGGTCTTTTTTCGAGCTTGGATATATCTTTCTTCTCCCTGACCCATGCTAACATGTAGCAGGCCAAACTCTTCACAAAGCTAGATGTGATACAATGCAAAACAGTGGCTGACAACGTAGCTATTTCAAACTGGTTGAACTGGGAAAAAGGTACATACCAAATACATAAACTATGTACCTGTGCATGAACAGGTAAGCTAGTTCCTCATTCAAGGAGCTCATATCTTACTAAAGATGCTCAGTGACTACAGGGACCATCTATAATTACTGAAAGTGCTCTGCTCTATCCACATTGTTTCTTTAAATGATACACAACTGATGTAATCAATTTTGCCCTCTTTTCATATAGCAATACCAAGTGAAAAGAGACAAAACAGATGTGTAGCTATTGACATGAACTTTATTTAGTGCTGTAACCAACATGTATGCAATAGTATTCCATGACTAACAATCTTATTGCGAGAATTGCTTAGACTACTTCATGAACAATTCGTCTTTCATTACTAGAAAGTGCTGCTGGAAATGACATGACAGTTTCTTCATTCTGAGCCATGAAATCCTTTAGCAGTTCCACAAAATTTGATTTGGCCTCCAAATCTTCCTTCTCTTTATCCTGCAGTTTGCTAAAGGAATAAGTAAATTAATGCTATTACTCGACTACAACATCACATACCAAACCCTCTATATAATGTCTTGTTCTGCCTCTCTCCTACTCTGCACACAGGAAGTGAAAGTAGGCAAGATATACAGGAATGCAGTGTGCAAATAATAACCATTTCCTATACAGCCAGTAAGTTTTATGAACCAGAGTATACTAAAGGCTCAAACAAGGGTCATGGCAGTAGCCACAAGAAAACAAATGTCCCAAGGAAAAATTACTTGAGCTAAAGTGGTTTGCGTAGTTACTGGCAGGACATGCATAACTGCACTTATTTTTTTTGCTAGCTAAACTTACTTTCTCATCTGTAGCTGCCTCGATGAAGGTTTCTTATATTATGCTTTTAGAAAAACCTTCAGCTGCCAAGCAGCCAGTGATTATATGAAATCGTACCAGGCTCTGCTTGTTCTTTTCAAGAGTGAGCCTGGTCACAAAATGTGCAATTGGGTATTCCACAGTACAGGCAGCTTGCTTCTTATATTTCCTAATAAGCAACACATTGTGCTGTTTATTTCTACATATGCGATTTTGCATTCCAAAACAAACTTTGTGTAATTTGTGAAAATGTCTGGTATATTATTATAGAACTCAACTCCAAGAGTTTATCGGAAATCCATTCAACAATATTGAGGTGAAGGCAACGTACTTGCTGAGTGGATTCCTGAAGGATAGGTGAGTTCTAATTGGCATGTATACCCGGTACCAGCATAAATGTGGGTCTCTATAACAGCTATGATATAGCTACATGTACGTATTCGATTGTTGAGCAGTCCATCTGTTGGTGGACACTGAGTTGGCTCTGCACTAAAATGACGGGTTCTTCGTGCCACAGAAGACCAAACTCTGTCCAAGCTGTGCCACAAACCATTGGACTAGTAGCCATATTGTACACCTGGACAAGTTAGTCGCCACCAACAGTTGTCTGGGTGTAGTCAGGATCAAACAAAGTAAGCAAGGAGTAGACTATAGCTAGCTGGGGTCACTGGGGACTGCTTCTGTGCTCATGGCACCGTATGTATGGTCCAGACTGGCCTGCAAGACTATGTGCTGTACAAAAACGTGACCTATTACTATCTGGCTGGCTTCTTCCGGGGAAGATATACCTGTTTACAGGAAAAGTATGGCTTCTTGTGGGAAATATATGAGAGACTATCCGTGTCAGTGATCTGTCCATGCAATGGGGTATAAGAAAATCAAATTACACAGGAGTGTAATACCTCTTTCAAGTCTGGTACGCACAGGAACATCGACAGAGGTTGCGTACTTGAACTAGAGTAACTACCAAGTAGTCAAGATCCTTTGCACTGCGAGGTGCTCGGGAAAATACATGTATGCGTGCGTGTACATACCTTTCTTTTCTTGCTAATTTAGCACCACCATCAGACTGAGTGCTGGGTTGTATGCTTTGTCTGGTCACTGCTGTTTTCCTTCTGTCCGATCTGTTGCTCTCTGAGTCTCCACTACATTTGCCTGTTTTTTGTGAAGGTGCTTTAGGCTTGGGCTGGTAGTAAACAGACTGCTCAAACTTTGGATCTGTAACATAACGGGACAACCTCATTTACCTTTTGAATAACAACACACACCAGCTATAAAGCATCATATTTTTTTTTGGTCATAATATTATCTCCTCACAGAAACTGAATGTGGAGAAATCATTTGACCAAAAGATCACAGTGATAGATACATTTTTTTCTCCACTATGACCTCTCCTTTGATACCAAACAATACATTATTGTATATTTATATATGTCCCTTTTCCCTTAAATCCTTACACTTGGCAGTGTACTGATATCATGTTTCCATTCTGTTTAAGAATTGTGGGACTCTGGGAGCAAGGCTGGTGCATGGGAGCATGGGAAATCGTATCCTCCCTCAGTAATCTCATTGAATAATAATTATACTTCCCACTGGAATAGTTGGGGTTTCAGTTAGGATCAGGATTAAGAAGTTAATAGGTAGTATTTCTTTGCTTCAAAAGATTTCAGTATACCAGCTACTAAAGACAGCAGACAGGTGATATTATACATGTGCAGTCACATGCACGGGACTGCACCCACTGCAAAGTTCAGTGTCTCAAAAAATCAGATGAGTGAATTCTAGATTATCACACACACTCTTTGCCAACAGCTCCTCCAGTGGCTATTCAAGAGGGCTGTGTTGTTGGATGCTGACGAATGAATGTTACACTAGAGTTCCTCCCCTGTAACTGTATCCATGCGTATGGGAAGTTTGGACCTTACCACAACACCGCTATTATTTTCCAGTGTAATACATGTACATACATTCATTTACCGCCCTTTAGAACAATCGATATTAACTTTATCTCAAGAAACAATGGCAGGTACATAGCTTGCATGCAACCAAGGACACTGAAGAAATTGAGATACAGAAAATTTGTTTTAAAGCCCTGATCGGTATATGCAACACACTCACCACTAAGATATTCATGGCCACTCCAGACTTCCCCGTGCTGGTGGCAGTACTCCACCAGTCCCTTGATGAACAGCTCATGACAAATGGTCTCAGAGTCACCGATCAGTGCCAGGTGTCTGCGGGCCCGAGTCACGGCCACATTGGTCCGACGCTGCTCTCTGAGAAAGCCAAACTCACCTGGGAAGGGGCAAGAGTGAACTGATGAAGGGGTTGCATAGGATAATATATTCTCATGGAAGCCGATAATATTAATGCCAGTTTTAATTGTATATACATAGGGCGACTATGACTAATATTAAGGGTGCATCGAGCCGCCGAAGGCGGCGAGAGGGCATGCAACTTCCTATACTGCACGTATAGACGGCATAATGCATAATGCTAAATGTTACTAGAAATAGCGCTTCCGGGTAACCACGTGGTAGTGAGTATACGGTACGTTTGCAGGCATGTACGGTACGTTTGCAGAGGTCAGCTAAGTAATCCAGAAAAGCGGTATCTGTTTTGCCTTCTGCTAGCCCAGTTGCTTCTCCCACGGGCTTATGGGGCCAGATTTGGTGAAAGAGCGTGTAGCCCTGCCAAGGTGCGGGCTACAGTGAGTCAACTCTCAGAGCTGCATCAGTACAACTCCGCAAGCCCCCGGCCCAGATCCAGTTGGCGGTTCGATGCGCTCTTTGATATAGCCTTGTTTGAAGCTAAAGCAGTAAGTTGTATATACCGACTAGCGAGCTGGTACTAAAGATGAAGCCAAGCATTCTTAAGCCTACTGACAGTCTGACTGCTTAAGCTTACTGCCCGAGATAGCATTGATACTAATGCCCCGCTTTGTTAAACACTTACCAATGGCTTCGATTCACTCTCCCAACCAGAACAAGCCTTTAACTGCCTGTCTATCACGTTTTTGCTATAGTGCCGTGTACGGCAAGATCAGAGCGCTCCCCAAAACCATGCACTTCCGGTGATAGTTCAAATTCTATGTTTAGTAACATTCAGCATTTCGCTGTCTATACGCGTTGCATGCCCTCTCGCCGCCTTCGGCGGCTCGATGCGCCCTTGCTAATATACACTGGGGGACTGCACTCCATTTCTTAGCTGCAGTCTATTGACTGATGTATTGCAAATTTCTAGTAGCTAAGAGTGGTATAGCCTTGACAATGTACCCAACGACACATTTAAGTCAGGCATTTTAATAAGTGTACCCCTATTAGCCTTGTACCTAGGCTCCCACACACATATATTACGTAAATGAGTCAGTGAAGCGAGCGAGGGATTCTAATGCCCGCGTATGAGTGAGCCTGGGTACAAGGCTATATCACTAAAACACTTGACCTAAATGTGTCACTTGAATAATTCTTCCGCTTCAGTGTTTATGTCCCCATCTTGGTAAGCTCCTTTCAAAACCAGAACTTGCCTCATTCCCAGTCTCCACTCCCAGTACAATTTCCCTTTTTATGGTAGCTGAACTCACCCTTGCTATTGGATCTGGTAAAGGAGATGAGAACCGCCTCTTTCTCCCGACCCTGGAACCCATCCACGGAGTGTACCTCAAGCCCCAGTGGATTGGCCCTGCCCACTGAGGAATCAGCCCCACCCAGTGAGTGAAGACGATCACGAATTAGCCTCACCTATATATGGCAAGGAGAGGAAATCAATCAATGGACACTTGTAGTTAATGAACATCAGTGTGTTTTCTCCAAAGCAAGGTGTTCCTCTCCTGGCCCCCTTCATTCTTGAAATAAAGGGTTTGCTTTGTAAACTGCATCTACGTAGACTTCCTGCATGATCCCATTTTCATACCCAGGAACCGAGACTCTAGACCTACTTTTACAAAGTGCAGAAGCAACAATATTAGCTTGCCAACTCCTCTGCCCAGGAGCTCCAGTAGCTCAGTGGGTAAAACCTAGCCTCGTTCCCAGGTCCCTGCTTTATTCGAATAAAGCGGGGGCCTGGGAACGAGGCTAGGTAAAAGCATCTCCTGCTCTGTTTTTTTTGGGGAGTTTCTTTACTCTCTCAGTGCTTTTTCTTTCATCTCTAATGATTCACATATGTACATGTACAAGTATGCATTAGGATTATGCAAGCGCAGATGCCTCGCAGGGCTTACAGATACAGGGGTAGCTAGATATACTATGCTACAATGTCTTAGTTACTCCTGGGGCAGACCCATGTAGACACTATTTGCAAATATGGAGTTTAATTGCCGAGCGGTAGCAAGGCAACTAATCGCGATGCATAGTCAGCCCACGTTTGTATGTATATATATATATATACGTCCGTCACGCTTTGGGCCCCTGGGGGCCCCCCGGGATTCAAAACGGCGTCTCTTACTGTTTTGTGGACGCCGTTTTCGAAGCTGTAGTGCGCGAAGAGTCATCGATATGGACAAGTCTACCACATCATTTCTCGAAGAGAGGCTTACTGCAGCTCCCAGGTTAGTACAGTTTGTGTAGCCTATGTACAAGTAGAGATATGAGTGCTGGAGTCGGGCGGCACGAGTCGAGCAATAGCTACTAACGTGTCCACTCTCCCGTACTACTAGCTACTTGGTCACAGGTCGTTTCTCCGCTCTCCGGTAGTAGCTATGACTGATCGATCCTCGGTTATAGGCCGGCTGGCTAGCACTCACAATGACGTATGCGTATAGCGCAATTTTGTGACATTATTTTCGCCCCGCCCAGAATCCGCCCTGACATTCTCGCTACCGCGAGGCTCCTTGCATTTCAAATGTACACCTAGTATTATTGTGAGGCAGTAACTCATGAGAATAACATGTATCAGCGATGCTGGAGTTGCTACAACTAAACAACTGGCTTTCAGGAAAATGATCACAGTGTCACTAGTTGTAAGTCATGGCAGCTATTGGAGAGAGACGAGACGGGCTGTGCTGCAAGTTTGCATTACTCCGTTGCGCCATCTGACGCCATCACTCATATCTCTACTTATACAGATGGCTACACAAACCCTAGTACCCTTGGAATAGTATGCCTCCCTTGGTAAAAGTATGAGATATGTTAGACTTATCAAGATCTCTGACTCTTCATGTGCCACAACATCGAAAATCACTTGCCCAATAACTGACAGAGCTACTATTTTAAATCCTGGGGGGCCGCAGGGCTCAAAATATGACAGACAAATGCTAGGTGAAATCTGGAGCCCACAGAATGCTGTATTTGCCTCACTGTGCTCGACAACAACTATCAAGGGTAATTTATACCTGGAGGTTGTAGGGTGCAATGACTGCAATATCTTTTGGTTGGACTCCAGCAGCCAACAGGGCCTTGAGATGGTGTAGCACGAGGTCAGCCTCACCTGGGGAGGGGGAAGACGGGAGTGGAGGATGGGAGGAGGTGGTGAGGAAGAGGGGAGAAAGGAAGAGGTTGGAGGTAGCGGTAGGGAAGGAAGCGGACTGGAGGGAGGAACTTCATGACTATGTTGAGAGTCTAGGCCTCTGTTTATGTCTTTATTGAAGTGTAGTGTGTCCTTGGATATACTAAAGTACTCTCTCAGATGCTACTGAGAGAAATGTTTCATATGATCCAAGATGAGGAGTTCTAATTATTAGAATAGTAAGCACAATATCCTTATTATCAAGCATTCTATTGCATACTCAAAAGGTATTTGCATGCACGTATGGTGACAATTATGTTTATATTTACAGGTATTATAATTACATACAAGTACGTGTATAGTAATGCAGTAGGAATGGTCTATTCTACTCCTATTGTACTTGTGATGTCCATATAATTACAAACACCTTCATTTCCCTTGGATTCCTCAGTGGGTGTGTCCAGCTCAGTGAGGCCACACCCAGCAGTGTCTATGAATAGCAGGGGAATGGAAGTCTCCTTTGTTTGGGCCACACCAGAGAGGTCCCTGGGGATAGCAGAGTGCTTGGAAGTCAGTGAGGTTAAATACTATAAGGTACGTAGCTACAATATGTGAGAAATTTTTCCATACCACATGTACATGTATCTAGGCTCACATCCAATAACAAAACATATCGCAAACCGTTTCTCAGACAGGGGTTGAGAGGATATTGAGAAGGCAACAAGAGAAATCAGAGGAAAGAAAGGCTGCAGCAAGAGGGAGGGAGGGAATGAGGGTGAGAGAGAGGGAGGGAGGGAGGGAGGGAGGGAGGGAGGGAGGGAGGGAGGGAGGGAGGGAGGGGGGAGGGAGGGAGGGAGGGAGGGAGGGAGGGAGGGAGGGAGGGAGAGAGGGAGGGAGGGAGGGAGGGAGGGAGGGAGGAAGAGAAGGAGAGACAGAGGGGGAGGAGGAGGAGAGAGAAAGAAGAGGTGGCACCTCTCACCCCTTGCTCTGAACACTCTAAACCACTTGCAGGGGAGGAGTAGAGAGCCTGGGATCCACTACTTGTATATATGTACATGTGTAAACGAAAGAATTTACATGGTCTCTGTAAATGATCTTAAGTGCAAAGGCAGTATACATGGATGGTAGGTAGAATTAAAATTATCCTCATTTTGTAAATGGAATAGCTTCCTAACCAGTTTAAATTAGCGAAAGGTTATAATATTTTGAATGGGTGGTGGTGCCATTTCCAGGAAAGATTATACCCTATTTACAAAATAACTTTATAGTCCATGCACTCTCAGTTGCTAACATGACCAGGCAGTTCGCTCACACTCACACCACAGTGCCCCGCATTCACCTAGTTTTACACCTAGCCTTGTTCCCAGGCCATGATTGTAGCCTGGGAATGAGGCCTGCAGCAAAGACTCACTGAAGCAGGTGTCTTGCAACAGAGCTATGGGCTTCCAGTTGGTTGCCGTAGAGACACTGGGAGGGCCATGACATAATTGACTCGTGCATCCTGAGCGAGGGATTACAACAGTGCACATACTGGCAAAAACATTCTTAAAAGCTAGTGCATGTATTTTGTTGCAGGGCGGATCAAAGCCCATATCTTGTGGTGGATATTGATATACGGCATGGGTGATTGTGCCATAATGTGTTATGGAACAATCGCCCACACACCAATTACTCTGAGTAAGCAAGTTAAAAGCAAGCAACTAGTGTGCTCCTCTGCAGCATGAGCATCCATAGCCCTGCAAGCACTCATAGTGTATGCGTACGTACCTATACTGAGTAGTGAGCATAGCTGTGATCTTGTTGCCATAGAGCTCCACCAATCTCTCCATCAGAGTCACAGCAAAGCCTTTCTCTGCAGCCCTGGAGAGTTGGGGGTAGGCAGGGATGGGCATAGGGACAGAGATGTCACACAACACATTATGCTTGCAGATGCACATACATGTACATAGCCTGCATATATACATACATACATACATACATACATACATACATACATACATACATACAAATGCGGTAAACATAAACGCACTCTTAGAACCAGCTAGGGATGTGCTTTGCGCGTCCATGGCTGGTAATGTACCCCCGGCTGCTAAAAACATGGAGTACTACTGCTGATCTCTGTGTCATTCATACAAGGTTGTGACGACGCCAACAAAGCAGAGCATTAACATATGTAATAAAACAGCCTTATAAAAAGCTGCAATTAGGCACTTTCTGACCACTGAAAAAGCACTCAGAAAAAAAATTACCCCTGCGACTACTGAAGGCCAACTGTGCATTAGTACTCCTACTCAGAAGTGGCTTACTCATGTGAAAGGATGGTGGGGGGCAGCTGGAGGTGGTCTCCCGCCAGGACACACTTCTTGCCTCGCAGTAGAGGGATCCAGCAGCAGGCCTCCACTGCCTGAGGGAAGAGAACACCATATATGGTATACCACGTACATAATGTTTGCCAGTGAAAGCTTTCACCAAAGCCAGCAGTGTCGTATTGCAGGAAAAATTGCCGGATTTATATTCGTGCATGCCTGTGGATTGAGCGTTTTTTAATTAACCATTGTAACACTTGTATTTTTGAGTGTGCTACATGTGGTTGAGCAGTTGTAATTGACAGAGAGGAGAGACATTTTGGAGATATGGGCTGTATACAACAACTAGGTGATTTAGGTGATTTAGGGGCTTTAGCGCCTTCAAAAGCACAGTAATAACGATGAAAATCGCCATATCTTAGTATATGTGTACCGCAAGTGGTTCCGTTCTCGGCATTTCCAGCTCTTTCTTACTGTCGGTGTCGTCCACCATTTTATTACAGCAATACGTTACGCCTACTACCTGGATACGGCTGAAACCTGGGTTCGGATATGCGATATCACACGTTCCTATACTCACTTCCGTGTAAGTTATGATGGATCTTAGAAGATGTGTGCGGGGTAAGTATTCTATGAATACCTCTAGTTGATATCTATAACAGAGCTGAAACATTACCAAGTCCCTACACATGTAATGAACTCACCTGTGCACATTCATCAATTACCACCAAGTCAAAGTGGTCCACTGGCAAGTGTCTGGCAAATGGAGGAAAATGACACAAATAAGTATTTACAGGCAATAATCTTGAGGATGGGCATTGATTCTAATTCAGTTACAGTGTACCATCCATGTCCAGTGGTGCCGTAGTCAATCCCTTGTCATCCATGGAAGCCATAGTTTCTGTTGTCTCAAGTGGATGAGGTACTACACATATGTAGACTTCCAGACATCGTCCATGGATGAATACTATAGCCCACCAACTATGGTGTCTGTGGCTGTCCAAGTAACTGTGGACATCCAGGGAACATTCATGGATAACTACTGTACCCACTTGAGGTCGAAGGAAACTGTGGCATATACTCATGGATGACAAGGGATCGTCCACGGCACCACTGGACAACCCTCAGGAAATACACACGCCAGAAATGAAGCCTGGAGTCACCTACTGGACTACATTGCGGTTCGGATTGCCTGCAAAACATGCCAGGTGCTTAAAAAACGATAACTGATAATGATATATTATATGTACTGTACATTGAAAAGTACATGTACATAGCGCTATACTAATATGCCAAAGTCAGTTACTATACCTGTAGTACATGCATGCACATGTGCTTTGGGATTGGTAGCTATGTGATCTGTACACTAAATATAAGTACATGCTCACTTGATTGGTCCTTCCAGTGATGCTCCAGTGCAGGTGGCAAGCACAACGTCCGCTCCAGACAGCAGCTCCTTTAGGGCTCTCTGGCGGAGAGAGACAGAGAGAAAAGGCAACATTGTCATCACAGCCCCTCTCTACTAAGACGGTAAGTGGGTGAAAGCTACTACCAAGGATATGGTCGCGGAGGGTTCATAAATTCCTGACAGAAATTGTTGAGTAAATGGAGTAATAGCTGTCTTTCGATCTTACAGTTTACTTGTTGATGTCCTGTCACAGATACTGTGACTAAAGGAATTATAGAGTATCCCTAACAGCAGTGTGCACCCCTCTTCGGGCTTCTTGTCTCAATGTAGCCCAGCACTGCCAGCAAACTCAAGCAAAAGTTTAGCTACTGTCTATTGGCAATACGTCCATTCACATGATATCGCATCCATATTTTCATTGTAAATACGTCTCAAAATATACCGTTCCGTTCTGCATCACTGAGCTGGGAATCAGGGTAGGGAATTCCCCCATGAATATACATGTACATGTATGCATACACATGTGCATAAAATACAGACATAGGCCCACCTGTTCCCTTCGCTGTAGCTCCTTCCTCAGGGATCTCATTTCTCCCTTCCACTTGGATCGGTCACCACGGTTACTAGCCAGAGACGACTGCTCCTGTGGATTCATATAAGCTTCACTTTACCAGAAATCAAACTTCTAAGGTATCGCCCACTATGTACAGTTGAGTCCTTGAATAAGAAGGACACTAGCCCACTATCCTTGAATAAGAGGGACACCAGCCCACTGTCCTTGAATAAGAGGGACACCAGCCCACTATCCTTGAATAAGAGGGACACCAGCCCACTGTCCTTGAATAAGAGGGACACCAGCCCACTGTCCTTGAATAAGAGGGACACCAGCCCACTATCCTTGAATAAGAGGGACACGAGCCCACTACCCTTGAATAAGAGGTATACCAGCCCACTGTCCTTGAATAAGAGGGACACCAGCCCACTGTCCTTGAATAAGAGGGACACCAGCCCACTGTCCTTGAATAAGAGGGACACCAGCCCACTGTCCTTGAATAAGAGGGACACGAGCCCACTATCCTTGAATAAGAAAGACACCAGCCCACTGTCCTAGAATAAGAGGGACACCAGCCCACTGTCCTTGAATAAGAGGGACACCAGCCCACTGTCCTTGAATAAGAGGGACACCAGCCCACTGTCCTTGAATAAGAGGGACACCAGCCCACTATCCTTGAATAAGAGGGACACAAGCCGACTGTCCTTGAATAAGAGGGACACCAGCCCACTGTCCTTGAATAAGAGGGTCACCACCTTGAATAAGAGAGACACTAGACCCTCTGCCTAACCATGGCAAATTGGATATCTCTTCTGACATCCTGGATGATCTGGGCGGAGTCCCGGGCCAGGAGCAAGGCATCCAACGAGTGCTGCAGCACAGAGCCCACCAGTCGAGCAGGGTGACCCAGGCGGACCACCTAGGATAAGTAGGAGAGGGGGTGAGGTGCTTAAGGTGGCAATGGAGAGTTACAGTCCATTAGTCAACATGGGGACAGAAAGTGAAGCTCGACTGAGAATTCAGCACAGTGTGCAGGTACAACCACTACAGTGGTATTATAGTGAACTGAAAAAAAGTGAATCTGTATATCACCATAAAGTATTGATAGGAGCTCTGCAGATTTATTTATATCATTCATAGCTAATGTTGGCAATTTTGACCCAATGCAAAAATGAGGGTGGTGTTAAAATGGAGCCAGCGATGACGATGACATCCAAGTGTACGCACACGAAAGACTGCTAGCTACATGTATAAGCTGCGAAACACACTCGGTAACTTTAGCAAGCACAAACGACTGCTACAAGGTGTTGATTTTCACCTCCAGGCCCTTTCAGCCAAAGGCTGGTCTCACAAGAGGAGAAGGGGTAAAGAAACACCTTACCTGGGAGGCAACTGGTGGGATTCAAACCTGCGACTTTTGGTCTGCAGTCAAATGCTTTAACCACTTGGCCACATGCTAGGGTGCATTGCTACAAGCACACATATGATAGCTATACATGTGTACCTGTCTAGCCTGAACATCAGGTACCCGACCGAAATTGTTGATTGCATTTGCGCGAGATAGTATGCGAGAGCGCGAATCTCGCGCGAACCCACGAGATCGTGTATCTTCGCGCAGGAACGCGGCTAATCGCACAATTTCGCGTGGAATTCCGACTGTTCGCGTACACACGGTTTGGCGAGAAATACTCGAAAACGTGCGAGATTCTACGCGGTAAGGGTTTGCTAGCACCGGCTGCCTTTCTCCACAAGGTACAAATAGATTTTACCATGCCAGCGCTGGAAGTGAGACTGCAGTTCTCGCCGTTTTTCGCGTGCAAATTGACGCAGTTTTGCGCGATTTCGCGAGAACGCGCACAAAAATCTAGCTGTTATTTCGCGAGTTTGCGTGCAATACGCATGCGTTCACACGAAATTCATTGAACAATTTCGGTCAGGTAATGCCATTTTGACTAAATGCTAGGCTGGCTGGCAGCATGAACACATGCACATACACAAACTACGTACTCATAGACAAAGAGCAGTAGCTCACCGTACATTTCTACATCACTTTCCAGCAGTCTGTCAGTAAAAATCATGAGCTCTACCCAGCATTTATTAACACTTTAACCTGGTACATAAATGAGGCCGACAGTTATTTGAGGGTGGGGCTTATATGACGAAATATGGCACCACCGGTATAACTTCATTCACAGCTCACCTCTCCAGCTTTCCCTCACCTGAAACACTCATTATCATATTGTACTGTAAGCAATACGAGGCTGGGAGGTGCTTACCCTCGCTCCCAGTCTCTCCACTCCTGTTTACAAGCAACATAAAACCGGAGCCGCTGCGAAGAGACTGGGAATGAGGGAAGGAGCTGCCAAACTTTCATCCACCTTGGTTCCAGCTCTGGCCAGCCTCTCCACCAGGTTGTCCACTGCGATGTTGGAGGGAGCACAGGCCAGTACCTGCGAAGGAAGGACAGAGAAAAGAAGGAACAGAAATTTGATGAAGATCTCTTCATCAAGAAAACATTGAGAGAGTAAGAGAGCCCAGCTGGGGATTGAACCCAGGACCTTCTGATTACTAAACAGATTTTCGTATCCACTGGACCTTCTGAGTAAAGGAACAGTAGGCAATTCAAGCTTTTACAAACTACAGGAAGTTACTTTCCTACACGTCCTGTGGTGTTGTTGTACGTATGTGTTAATTTCCAGTGGAGTGATGGTAGCCTTACTTAGTTTTTTTGGGTTAAAACACAAAATCAGCGTTCGTTCTGCCTAGAAGACATGAAATATAATTGATCTATGAGATACGTATTTCAGCTGAAATGACTAAATGATAGCTGAGAGGTGGCTAATAGCTGAGAGGTGGTCAAACCCGACCACTGCTGACCAGTGTGGGCAGAACAATGACCATGTATGATAATTATAATATGGGTGGGACTACCTTTGCATTATATCTTCGGTATCATTATCGATATGAAATTTGTACCACTCATTATAGCTTTGAGGCTTTACTAGTGCTGTTCACTGGCAACACTCTGCAGTTTGTTCTTCACATGCACTGTGTAAAAATGGGTCTTTCCGTACTGCAAGTGACAAACGTTAGGGTGGAGGACTACAAACAAGGCCACATTGCATTGCAGCATCCATCATTTGACATAAGGGTGTGTGAACTTCGTTCTCCTACCTTCTCCCCTCTCCTGACAGCTTGCAGTATGACCTCAACAGTGGTGGTGGTCTTGCCGGTCCCGGGAGGGCCGTGGATGACGGTGACGTCAGGCCGGCTCAGGGCCAGCAGCACTGCCTGACGTTGACTGGAGTCCAGGGCGGGGTTCAGGAATTGAAACTCAGAGCTGGGAGCAGCCTACAGGGGGAAGGAATGGGAGAGGAAGGAGGTGTAAAGGATTGAACATCACAACTTTTGCAGCCATGAGTGCCACATCTAGAGCCCCTTTACACTAGGCCTTAAACCGGTTTAACACTAAACTGGTTATGTGTAAACGCCCTAATTCGGTTTGGAAACTAATCCACCTCAGGATGTGGTTTGAATCTGGTTTGAAACTGGATTAGGCCTGGATTAGGCGCGAATAATGAGTGTGTAAACAAGGTTTACAAGTGGATTAGCAGCTGCTGCTTGTAAGTACACTAATGCGTTTACACACTAATCAGCTAAACTGGCTTCCCAGTAGGAGTGTGGATAGTGCTAGTAATGCACGTGTAAACGGGGCCTAGTGTGCAATTATATACGTACATGTAAGGACATATTTTAAAATTCTAGAATGCTGAATTGGTTTAGTACTGAATCAAACTACATGCACATGTAGCTCGAGCATTTGAACCCCTACTAAACATGTGGTAAGAGGGTTAGTTGTCCCTGCATGTCATCTGGTGAGTATTGCTTATCACTCATTGTACAGGTAGAGCAACATAAGATTGATCAGTGATTACAGAATCTGATACATTACTCATTCTTGGACTGCTGACCAATGGAATGTGTCTAAGATATGATATGTTTCAAGCACAGCCATTGCTTTGAAAGGAAGCACATGAACTATATCAGCATTGTAGCCTTCTCTTAATTAGGCCAATGTACCAATTGGGTAAGCACAAGTGAGCCCCAGACTAGCGTGTTTCGAATTTTGTCTGCATGTCCAATCTGTCCATATATGGTTCCATTGCATACCACATATCAATACAGCATTCCAAAATGTTTCATACCATATGCATATCAGTAATCATAATTGTAATACCACATGCATAATACATATCTAGGCTGCAGCGGGAGAGGAAGGGGAGGCTGCCGAGTCCACCGATGCCAGGGAATCAGACACTGACAGAGGAGTGCATGCCACATTTCCAGGTCTGTACCACAGCTAGACCATAAGCACAGAAATGACGGGTCCAGGGAAAGGTAGAGAAGTGCAACATCTTCAGATCGCAGGCATATAGCTATTACGTCAGAAAATGCACATGGCCTGAAAAGCATAGCAAAAGTGAAGCATGTCTGTGGGCCTGGGGACACTTAGGACTACTGTATAGCAATGTTTTTGCAAGTGCAATATGTTATGTCTCTGACTCCTCACTGGTCCACTATGGTTTGGAGTCCCAACATTTCGCGGTTCACAATAGCATGATCGCAAACCCCACAAAAATAACTAGCTATACGGTATATCAGTATTGAATATTGCAATCCTTTCTTCTCATGCAGTTAACATTAAATTTGTGCGCCTACATTACATTACACCTCACTTCTCTCTCGTCCCCTCCCTCGCCCTCGGGGGTTTCCAATACCCGGGGGAATCTTGGGTCTGGGTCTCCTGGGGATGCCTCAGCAAACATCACCTCCACCAGGTGGTGGGAGTGGCCACTGTAGTAGGACTGCAGCTCCTCCAGAGACCTGGGGGTTGCAACACATCACAAAAACACACAAAACAAAACAAAATGTGGTAGCTAGTACAAAGAAGAAATTGACAGATGCAATCAATTTTGAGATTTTGGTACTGTTTGCATCTACAGCTCATCATGGAGTATGCTCTATAATTACGCTACTCGCTACCGATCTACCTCGGACCGCGCAGTTAAGTAGCTGTAAGGGCGAAGTTCAAAATCTATGCCACGGGAAATGGAGTTCTATTTAATGCACATCTGGCAACTGTTGGAACCTGACCACTTGTTTTGGTAGGGCTCTGGGCCTGTGTAATGGTGAGAGCTCCAGACTTCCAGCGTGGGAATGCTTTAGTTGAAGGGTAGTACTTGTATTGAGTAAGTCATGTCTCGCTAATAGTTGTCGAGATGTAACAGCTTGAAAATTGGCAAAAATTGAGTAAAAATGCGGGATATGATCCCATTTGCAAATCTGGTCTCATAATGCAAAATGGGTGATTCAGAAGCCACACATACGTACGTGACTCGGCCTTACCCAAAGAATGACAAACTTACCTAACTTCTATACCTACTAATGACATCACAGTGCACTCACTTTCGGATCCTCCGATAGGTGACATCATTGGCCAGTCTGACCAGCTGCAGCCACCCATCATACGAGGCTAGAATGATAGAGTCCGGTAGGTCATCAAAAGCCACATCTACGGCTGAGTCACTGCAGTGAGTCACCACTCCAGAGAGGGTGGTCTCAGCCAGCTTCTGCCCTCGAGCAAACACCCCCACGATGTCCCCTGCAGGGGGACAGAGAGGACAAATAAGAGCAGACAAGGAAGAACAAGCTGCCCAAAGTATTGTTACATACCTACTACGTATACATCTGCTTCCCTGCTGTCTAGGTAACGCAAAGCTAACTTAGTTTAATGTACTTTGGCCTATTGGGCTTGCAAACTTCAAGTAGGCTAAGCTTCCATTCTGCTTGTGGCTATAGTGCCATGGTGCAGACACACACATATCCGGGCATACAAATACGTTCGTACATCCAGCTGGCTTGCTCATGCAGTCTTGAATGATTACAGTGAGTTTGAGCATCCTAAAATTCACAATCTAAAATCAATAACCAGGCTTCCAACTAGTTTAATTTGGGGTGGCAAAGGCGTTGTGGACCTTTTTTTTGAAATTGGTGCTCTGAAGTTGTGGCCCAAGATTTGAATATGATAGGTTGTGAGATGCCACGTGAACGGAAACACGCTCCATAACTAACCATACCTGGAGTGATGGAGTTGGAGGGTAGCTGACTGCTAGTGCCCCATCTCCTCATTGCAAGTTCAAAGGTCACCACTCGCCTCCCATACAGACCCACTTTCTGAGAAGACACCTGCAGAAGTTTACACAAGCAAAATTGTCAACCACCTACTTACTCAGGTACCAGTATTGATGTTGGCTGTTGATGAAGCACAGACTTGATTAACTATATGTACATACATGTAGCACATCCTGATCACATCACTAGATATCATTATAAAATGCTTTGATACATACATATGTACAAACCCAGTTTAAGCAGCAACAGATAAGGCCTTTTTTTAATACAACTGTGTAGCAGGTTAGTAGTTAAACGGCAGTGAATTTATGCTTTTTTGCGGTCTATTTTTGGCCTGCAAACTGTCAGCAGCTCTGTTGGATTAGTATGCCTGTGACACACACACATACATACATACATATATAAATGCATGCATGCATCCATCCATCCATCCATCCATCCATACATACATACATACACACATACATACATACATATACTAGGGGTATCATGGGATACAAGGGGCGAGCGTGAGCTTGGATGAGTGAAAGTGAAGTGATTTGTGTCCGTAGCTTCAGCCATTTCACCAGGGACCCTTAGCCTCGTACCAAGGCCACGTGGGGGTGGATACGAGGCTACAGATACCCTAAGTTGTCGCAGTTCTCGGTGACTCTCCAGCCGCCCCTCCCTAGCTTCTGCCAACTCACCCTAACCCTAAGCCGTTGCAGTTCTCGGTGACGCTCAAGCCTTCTCAATATTACTTTCGGCCTCATGCATTCAGTTGCGGCGCGCGCATGGAGGTGAAACAGGAAAGTCAGCATATTTGCGGTATGGGGCAGCCCTGGTCGGTCCACCCGTCGCCCGTCGTCGTCCACAACAAAAATAGGCAACTGACTACACTAAAGGGCTCGCTCACGCTCGCCAATAAATGCATGCATGCATGCATCCATCCATCCATACATACACACATACATACATACATACATACATACATACATACATACATACATACATACATACATAAATGCATGCATGCATATATACATACATGGTACGACTCGCATGATGCCCTGGTGTTGCACGGTCCAGGAATTTCTTGGACCGATAAGTGGGTTCTAATACCAAAACGTAAACATTAGTGGCATGAATATTATTATCGCTGAACGTTTCAGCATTTGCTACAGCTGGATCCATTACGGTTTATAGAGAGTTTTCACGTGACGTCACATCCTGCATGACGACCATGTCATTTTGCGTTTATGTCCGTTTTTGCCCACCATGCGTGGGCGATAAATGGAAGCTAGAATAGTACGTTATACAGTGATCTCAGAATTAACAGCTGCTTGGAACTTATGCGTTCGGCGCCTCAACTATTGCTGTGAATCGGTTTTCAGACGGTACAAATTGAGTGAATCTGCCGTCTACACTGTCAGTACAAGAGCTACTTCCTGTCCATATGCGCATCATGCCGCTATTTGCTGCCCACCAAGATGGCACCCTAGCAACAGTTGTTAGATGCAAATGATGTAAGATGATGTCAATGAAAACTCTCTATTACCACGTATTGCTCTTCTACGACTTCGTTATTATTATTATGTTATACACCCACCCATTTGCTGACCGTGCAATACCAAGTCTTCATGCGAACTCTCTTCCACTTTACGTGAGGGTCTGGCCGCGCGAGACTAGCTTCTCCTCACGGTCTGGCCTGCAAGACTATATTTTAATACAGGACTGTATACAGTGTGTAAAGAGGTAGTGGATCTAATGATATGGTATTCGTCTTCCAGAACTAGACACACAGTCTAGTACATAATTTATGTACTAGACTATAGGCTATTAAATACCTGCAGTCTCTGTAGGCATGCTCCATTTTCCTCTAGCTCTCTGGCGTTCTGTAGCCGTTCCGAGAGTAGTGCCTCGTTCTCTGTTACCTCTGCCTCGCGCTCTAAAGAGAGCAAAGCCAGAGAATCGGACACAAACTGGGACTGTGCCATATCAAAAGGTGCCCCACACGATGTTTGCTGACTCAGCGGCCAAACTGTGCGCATGCGCACAACTCAGTTAAACGTTGGGACCCATACTTTTAAGATTTCATCATGGATCGTAGATCTCCTCTTTCTGAGATGAGCGACAAAGAAGTGTCGGTAACAGTGGTGGGTGGTGGACTCGTAGGCTCACTGCAAGCCATCCTGCTGTCTCAATGTGGATTTCAGGTCGACCTGTACGAGGCAAGGCCTGATATACGGACACTGGAGCATGTAAGTGGGCGGAGCATCAACCTGTCTCTTAGCACACGTGGTAGGGAGGCCCTTCGAGCCGTTGATCTGGAAGACACTGTCCTAGGGACAGCCATTCCCATGCACGGTCGCATGATTCACTCACTCTCCGGAAAGTTGTCTGCAAAACAGTATGGGAAGAAGGGCCAGTGTATCTACTCAGTCGATCGACGGAAGCTCAACGAACTTCTTCTCTCAGTTGCCGAGAGCAAACCCAACCTTAGTCTGCACTTTGAGCACAAGCTTGCCCGAGCAAACCTCGATGACAAAACTCTTGTTTTCCAAGTAGGGGAAGAGGAAAAACGGGAGAAGGCGGTAAAGACCGATTTCATCTTCGGTTGTGACGGTGCACATTCGACTGTTCGCCGCCAGATGATGAGGTGGGGGAGGCTAAACTACAACCAGGAGTACATTGAGCATGGCTACAAGGAACTCACAATGCCTCCAGCGACTGACGGTGATTTTGCTATCCCTCCCAACTATCTCCATATTTGGCCGCGAAATGAGTTCATGATGATTGCCCTGCCTAATCAGGATCATAGCTTCACTGTGACGCTGGTCATGCCGTTCAAGGTGTTTGAGTCAATTGAAACAGAGGAAGATCTTCTCACGTTCTTCATGAAGCATTTTCCCGACTCGGTAGACAAGATCGGCGTGGAGAGACTGGTGCAGGACTATTTCCACAACCCCGTCGGAGGAATGATCTCTGTTAAGTGCTCCCCCCATTACATGGCAGGTAGCACTATGATTCTCGGTGATGCAGCACATGCTGTGGTTCCATTTTACGGTCAGGGAATGAATGCCGGTTTCGAGGACTGTCTCATCTTTTACGAACTTCTACTGAAGTTCAAAGATCCCAAAGCGGCTGCAGAAAGATACTCGATAATCCACTGGCAAGACACGCATGCGATTGCTGATCTCTCTATGTACAACATTACTACATTGAGATGCGAGCACACGTGAACAGTCGACTCTTTCTTCTCAGGAAGGCCGTAGACAACGTGCTTCACGCCGTCTTCCCACGGGTATTCATTCCTCTCTATTCAATGGTGGCTTTCACCAGAATCCCCTACCATGAGGTGGTGGAGAGACATCGCAGGCAGAGAAGCAGAGTCAACAAAGCATTGGTCCTTCTCGGAGTTACAGCTCTGGGGTTTGCTGGGTATCTCTTTTACCAGTTCTGGCTGAGAGAGAAACTAGCCCTGCACTACAGAATACTTCCCTGTGTGCTTGGCTGCATTTTAGACGAATATGTGTAGTCAGGTGCAGTAGTGGTATGCTAATTATGGTCTGCGATTACTTGTATGTAAATGATATTAATTAGACAATGCTTTGCAGTGCAACTTTTGAACTTTCATAACTCAGACCATTATGTATTATGATGAGAGTAAAGCTCTTTGAAATTCCAGAGAAGCACAATCTCTTAAGGTATAAGTGGAGGGTAGATTGCAGGTCAGATTGGGTTGAATACCGCCAGTGGAGCAGGTAATGGTTGGGAATCAGGAAGAAGTGGAGGAAGCATAGTTGATGGAAAGAAAGGGGATAAAAGCTGGATAGGAAAAAAGACTATTACTACCGTGAGAAGTCAAAAGGTGGTGGTCAAGGGATAATCTAATCAGATGGATAGTTAGTGAGGATGTAATCAGATCAGAGCTTGTGTTCTACATAGAGGTCCCAACATTTGCATGCAGTCCCACATATATAGCTAGGTGAACTTGATTGATTTGCAAATTTTTATAACATCCTTTGGGTTCACTATAAGCACAAATGAAATAGCAAACAACCAGTGATGCACTAAACATAGCTACAGCAAACGTACGGCTGCAAAAAAAATAGTCTCCACACAAAGACTAAGACAGTAGACTGCCTGAGTCCAGTATGGATACAAAATAGCACCGATGTGAGGGAAGGAGGGGGGATGGGGAGGCACACTTCGAAGACAAAGTCACTATAAACACAAATGAAATAGCAAACAACCAGTGATACACTAAACACAACTACAGCAAATGTACTGATACAAAAGAACTATACTCTTTATACAAAGACTAAGAAGGTAGACTGCCTGAGTCCAGTATGGCTACAAAAATACCAACGATGTGAGGGAAGGAGAGGGGAGGGGGAGGCACTCGTCGAGGACCAAGACAGGGAGAGGAGGCAACATGTCAAATATAAGTATACGTACTAGCAATTACATGCATGCTGAGCTCAGAACATGAGTTAGAGTTCCTTGCATTAGTGGTAATAGCTCGTGTTTGTTCCAGTAATCATTGTGCTAGAAGCATTATGGTTTTCTTCCTGGGCAGGGTGGATTGTTTGTACGTCTTCTGGATTGCAATAATTGTCTTTGACAGAAACAGATAAATATTAATAACACCGGTACCAACACTTGCCAGAATCATTGCCATCACAATAATGTGTCCTGCATCCGCAGCTGTGCCAGGAAAAGTTATGAGATACTCCACTATGCATTGCACACTAGAAACTACACGTGCATTATGCCACAACCTTATGAATTATTGGCTGCATATAAGACCCAGCTGACTGTTCTGGGATAGCCAAGCCAACATGCATAACAGTCATACCGGCATGCACAAGTGTGTGATTTCAAAGAGGCCTGGGGGGAGACACACATCGAAGACTAACTCAGACTAAGACTAGGCTCCAGTTTATTATGCACATTGGGAGTGGCGTATTGAGGCAGCTGCTTTCTTGCAACCGGAACCAGGAACTTATAATGACTTCTCCACACCATTGCTGGGAAATAGTGTTGGAGTGTGGTTAATTGGCCTTTAAACAAGAACACACAAACACTTTTTCACACACCCATAGCTGTATATTCTTAATAAGGCTCTTCACAGCTACCGCGGGTCTTTTTCCTGGCCCCGAGAGGGACATTATGAAAATTAGATACATCACTCTGCCAGTCTCTGGGATATAGCCTCGTTCCCAGGCAACACCGTTATTAAATCTCTGCACCAATTAGCGAACAATCATTACTTCTGGGCCGGAAGTAGGGCGAAACCCATAAGCAAATGCGAGCCTTGGAGGGTATAAAAGCGGGCCATTCTGCGCTGCACTTCGGGTCACCTCGCAGAGTTTATCGCTGTGAGCGCATGGTTTGTTTGGGAAGACACCAGAGTACCGCCTCGGCTTCTCTGGTTCGGTCAAGTTCGCTTGGCTGTCAGCCAGTGGCCAGACCCAGTGCCTTTCGGGGCATGCCAAAGGTCTGGTCGAGTGCTGGTCGCTTCTTTCGGGAAGCCCGGTTGAGGTGGGTAAGAGTGGAAGGAAAACTTCCACCGTGGTCTCGGACGATATGGCCTAGGATCCGTCCGGGTTCCTCCCTTGATCCTGCCTCAATAACCGGAGCCCTTCCTGATGGGAGACCAAGCAAGGGCATGTAGCCTCTGTTCCTATAGGCCTTCGGGGGAAATCCTAGTCAGTAGGCTGGCAGAGTGATGATCTGCCCAACCCTCTGGCAGTATGGCCTTGTGCCTTTTTACTGTCAGGGGGGGGGAATGCCTTGGGCTAGGTGGGAAGTACAGAGGTGTGGCCCCCCCCTATCTTCTGATCCATATTTTCATTGAAATACAGGACAGCAGGTGCTGGACTGCATTGAGGTTCAGCACCTCATAGCCGCTACACTAACCTACCAGTGTGCCATGCATTGAGGTTCAGCACTCCACAGCCGCTACACTCTAACCTACTGAGGTTCACTACTCAGTTCAGTGTGTGCTGAACCTCAATCGGCTAAAGTGTTTGCGCATTTCCAGCTGGTTGAATGACATGTGTGGCAGGTCATCATTCTTAGCAGCGTGGTAAGCAGCGGCAATGCTAAATAGGCCGCAGTCAGAAGTTCCTTCCTGCTGTTGAAATGGAATGACAGTAACCATCAGGAGGTTGTCACGAATGGCAGGCTGGTATATGCGAACAAGCTGTTCCTGGATACTTGGAGTGAGGCTCCCATTGAATAAACTGTCATATAGCTTTTATACTACACTGTGAATTAAGTGACAGTAATATTTGTAATTCACAAACCCAACAAGGAGAGAGGCAAGGAGAGCATTGAGTTGGCAAGGCTATGATTTACTGATGTACCATAGCGGACAGGCGCCCGAAACTAGCCCTGCACTACAGAATACTTCCCTGTGTGCTTGGCTGCATTTTAGACGAATATGTTTAGTCAGGTGCAGTAGTGGTATGCTAATTATGGTCTGCGATTACTTGTATGTAAATGATATTAATTAGACAATGCTTTGCAGTGCAACTTTTGAACTTTCATAACTCAGACCATTATGTATTATGATGAGAGTAAAGCTATGATTTACTGATGTACCATAGCGGACAGGCGCTCGAAACTAACCCTGCACTACAGAATACTTCCCTGTGTGCTTGGCTGCATTTTAGACGAATATGTGTAATCAGGTGCAGTATAGTGGTCAAATATAAGTATACGTACTAGCAATTACATGTATGCTGAGCTCAGAACATGAGTTAGAGTTCCTTGCATTGGTGGTAGCTAATAGCTCGTGTTGTTTTTTTTGTTTTGTTTTTTAAATTATGATTAAATTTACATAACAATGCAATGCAATAAAATAACAAAGCAATACAAAACAACAGGAAATAAAACTAAAATTAAATAAATAAAATATACAAAAGGCAGAACTAGAAAAAGTCCTCCAAGTCTGCAGCATGGCCGACAGAACCCAGAACGGAAGCAGCGTTACCTCTCTGTATGGCAACCGAGAGGCGCTGGAGGAGGTAGTTGTAGGATCTGGCCTCTCCGGTGACCTGCCCAAGACGTTGGCCCAACTCTCTCAAGAACACTCTGGTTGTAGGCCCAATGGCACCCGAGGTTTCGATGGCCACTGGCACAAAAGTGTGGCAAGTGTCCAGGTGGCAATATTATTCACATTTCTTCTGTTCAGCCTGTGCTGCTACAGCTCCTGCTTCACTGGTGGCATGGGCAATGTAGGATGGGGCGAAAGTGTCCGGGCAAGTCGCATCCCACACCAGGAACTTGCCATTCTTCCAAGGCACTAATGAGATTCCATCAGGACGTTTCCCGTCAGAGCGGAATAGGCCTGAGGGCTCTAACCTTGAGGGAACCCTGGCCGAGGACAATGCTCGGTGGATGATGTCGTTAAGAGCGGCGTGGCGATGGTGGCGGCCCTCACTCCAACGACAACTGAGACCATGAGTGGCAAGATGATCCACGACAGCGCCACAGTGATGACAAGTGTGGGGCCTGCAGAGAGAAGAGCCTAGTCGGAGGCCAACAGCCACCCGGATGGTGTTGTTGTCCATGCGTAGTCCCAGAGATGAGATGGGAGGAGCGTTCAACCAGACGCCAGACTCTCCAGCTGAAGCGGCAAGAAGGCGGGCGCGGGAGGTGGGGTCAGGGGCATTGTCAAGCAGGGCATCAGCCACAGCAGACACCTTAGGGGTATCCCAGACTTTGACGGTGTGATGCAGGACCAACAGGAGGGGACTGATCATGGCCTTGGGACCACAGGAGTAAAGCATCATCCAAGTTGGGCAGTGGCGTGTTCTGGAGATGTGGCGGAAGGATGTCGTGGACGAGGTCGGAGGAGCCAGCAGCAGAGGCCAAGAAGGCAGAAGGTGCCAGCTGAACTGCACTCCGGATACCAAGACCGCCGAACTTTACTGGTAGTGATGCCTGAGTCCAGGCAGGATCATCCTCATTGAAGCGAGTGTTGGTAATGCCGCTCAAGATGGATCGGAGCACAACATCATAGCTCTTGAGGTTGGAAGAGAGAAAACATGGTGACGTTCTAAGGCTGTACAGAAGTTTTGGAATGGCGAAGGAGTGGCGGAGGAGGAGGATTGCATCATGAGCAAAGAGATATTGGAGTCTCTCTCCCATGGTCTCCAGCAGGTGGATTTTTTCACTGATCATGTTAGAGATGGAGCCAACATCACCAATCGGGGAACCCAATAAAGTGGCACTCATTGGGTCCACCACGCGGGCGCCTGGAAGAGCGGATAGGATGGCCTCTCTGGTAGCCGAGTCTCCGCAGATCACCTCAGACTTCCGCTGGTTCAGGTGCAAGCCAAGCCCCGTGGCCACATGCTCCACCACCTCAAGGTCATCCAGGACATCATCCACATTGCCCCCAAGAGTAACATCGTCTAGGTAGCATAGACACAGTTCTGACTTGAGCTGAGAGCAGAGCCGGTGGATGGACAAACAGAAAAGGAGAGGTCCCAGGGGATCTCCTTGCTGCACCCCCTCGGAAGATTGCAGGATCTTGTCACCCCAAAAAAGGGAGGATGGTGAAGAGTATGCCGAGTGAACAAATGGGAAAAGCTCTGGAGCCAAGTCCTGCACAGCCTCCAGCATCTTGTCTCTCCGCACTGATTTGAATGCATTCCTGAAGTCCAGCTTCAGGAGTACATGGTTGGGGTTGAGATTGAGGAGGTACAGTCTCGCAGCATGAACGGCCGCCTCACACCCCCCCCTGATGCCATATCCGAGTTGACGGGGGGCCAGTAGAGATCCCATATCCTCCATCACTTTGCCTCCAGCAACCTTAGCTGCGAGGCGGCGGAGGGTGCAGCCGATAGCGATAGGCCTAACACCGCCATCCTTCTTCTCCAGGGCAATTAAGGTGGCACCGAAGAAATAGGGGTGAATAGACGGTGGAGTCTTGCCTTCAAGCACCAGCTCGAGAAAGGATGCAAGGGCAGCGAGGAGAGATTGACCCCCAGCATTAGCAGAGGGACTAATCAAATCCTTGAGGTGTTGGGGCCTCAGACCATGCCATCCGGCCCTCCAGCAGAGCTATTGGGGAAGGATCGAATAGCACGAGCCACGTCTTCCACAGGCACTGAGATGGGGTGAGGTGGGACCTCGGACAGTGAGGGGATGGACGTATCAGGATGAGGGGAGGGATGCTTCTGCTGGAGAGAGGTGAAAGTCGAATCACTCCTGTCAGCAACAGTGTCCTCAGAGCAGGCCAGTTTAACAGCTCCCCTGAAGTCCCCTTCCTCCAGTTTAGCGGACACTCGGAAGGCCAAGGACCTGAGGGGATCATGAGATAGGTTCTTGGATCTTGACCTGGCAGATGGGTAGGGAGGAGGATCGGCCTCTTCACAGACTTGCCTGTTCACAACTGACGCCAAGGATCGACGACGGCCTCCCCTTGATGGAACCCGGAGGCAACGGGAACTAAAACGAAGGAGGCGGTCCCATGAGGCGTGGTCATTGGTTCTGACCACGGCTTCTAGGATCGTGGCAAGCTTCGCCCCAGAAGACTCTCTGGAGGCTCGAGGGATCCGTTTTAAGATCTTCACAGAAGGCCTGGGGGGTAGGGAAGCCACTGGTTGAACTTGAGACGGTTGCTGGGTCGAAACTCCCACCTCCTCAGAACCACGTAGAGGGCTGGACGACCCTTGAGAAGACGACGAGACTTGAATTGCTGGCGGTTGGCAAGAACCGGGACAGCGAGATTGAACTGGACCATGGGTTCGAACTAACCCAGTTGTTGTGAGGGAAATAGCTCGACGGCAGACGGCACAGGACGTGATAGGCGCCAGAGCACTAGTCTCAGCCATTTTTCACATAGCTCCTGTTTGTTCCAGTAATCATTACGCTAGAAGCATTAGCTATGATTTGCTTCCTGGGCGGGGTGGATTGTTTGTACGTCTTCTTGTATGCCTTCCTCATACTCTAGTCTCTACCCAGACTAGAGATGGTGGATCTTTACACCAACCATTAACCACAGATAATGTCGTAAGACAGATAAAGTCACACGATCGATGGTTTAATAGTGGCCACGTAAAAGAATGAAAGTGCAATATACTCGAACAGAACGCTCAGTGATTATGACGTAATCATTCCCCAGGATTTGGTAATACGTAACCAGACCGTTCGGTGGTGAGATTTCTTCCTCCTTGAAGCACAAGTGCAAATGTTCACGCATCTTGCATTGATCCAAAGCAAGTAGGTGTGGATCAACTCCTGCACAGAGTGCCTGGGCAAATGCGATAGAGAAAAGACCACAGTCTGATCCTCCTGACTGATGCTGCACAGCTACATGCCTAACTTGAAAAGCTGATTCGTCTGTTTTGACTATGGTAGCTAGCTGCAAAACACCTTGTATTAGTGATGTATACTGATCAAGATATAAATCTCTCCTGTATGCTCTCTTCTACCCAGCATTTTTTATGGAGAAGAAGAACTGATGGATGAGCAGAAATACATCCCTATGCACTGTATATGTTTAATACTGTATGATTCCATACTAACTATTGCATTATTATTTGCATCAATGGCTATTGCATGTAGCATTGGTATTATTACCTTCCTTGGTGGGGTCTTCACACCTGAAGAGAAACACCTGACCAGCTTTGGGCTTCCGTGGTGGGATGGTAATGCATTTCTCTGGTGGATTCTCTAGAATCTGCACAATCTCCTTGATTCCAAGTGATTGCTTGATAAATAAATAGTCCATGACTGGCTATGAACGCTCCTGCATTATTAGATCTATGTTCATCTACCTCCAAGTGTAAAGAGGTAAGTTCCTGATGATTACTATAGATGGATGGTTGTTGAGGGAGTTGCTGGTGTGGTGGAAGAGGAGGAAAGAGTTGTTGGGTTGGTTTTAGCTAAGCCCCACTCTGAGTACCTGGACCCCAGTGCCCCCTGTACCTCCCCTCCTATGCATAGACACTTAGTGTTAGCTATCACTTTATTTGGTTAATGTGTACCATGTATGTGATGGCCCTTTAGGGCTCAAACGTGAAGAGATTTAAAGATTCCATACGTACGCAGTTCCGTATTTTAGTGGGCGGAACGGGACGGAACGTTCCGCGATCGTTCCGTCCCGTTCCGGGTTTTAGTAACCACCGGTCTGGGCACGAGACTACGAAGCGAGGACATCCCTGCACATTGTGTATCACTAGTGAGTGGTCTGAGCCCTGCGAGAAATGGCCGAGGGAGTCGATCCTTCAACGCCCAGCCCGAGCCATGAAGGTATATAATGTAGCTATAAATTTATACGAGCGTATTAGCTACATAGATCAATAGTGTTCTTATAGAGATCGAAATGGTAAATTATAATGGAGTAGAGATTGTCGCTGGGATAAATGTTTGAATTTTTTCAAACTTTGTATGTATTCCTTCAGCTACGTCGCAGTCCGCAACCAGCTGGGAGTATGAGGTACTTTGTAAGAACTCTGCTGGCATCATTACGCCTCTGGCGAAGAGCAGACTTTCCAGTATTCTATCCAATCATTTGAGAGCTCGTGGAATTATAGGACAGGATGTGTTTGATCAAGCTACCAGCCGTGGCCCAGATGTCACTGAGTACGCGAGGGTGAAGCATCTCATCGATGCACTGCTGAGTAAGATCAACCTCAACTCACAGTACTACCACCACTTCATTGAAATTCTTCAATCGGATTGCATTCATCAGGATGCTAGAGCAGCCCTTGCTCTTCTTCCAACA
The DNA here is from genome assembly GCA_963921505.1 of Phakellia ventilabrum. Classification (NCBI taxonomy): domain Eukaryota; kingdom Metazoa; phylum Porifera; class Demospongiae; order Axinellida; family Axinellidae; genus Phakellia; species Phakellia ventilabrum. The sequence continues at coordinate 4,329,124 of OY997382.1, forward strand.
GGTATTTATAATTCCTTGGTACTATCCACAGTAGCCTCAGTAAACCTGATTCTGACTTTCTGCAGCTGAAATGGTTTTCTAAGGCCATACTGTAACGTGTTGCTCGGGCCCGACTGACCCAAAAAGGATTCAAAAATGATAATTAGTTACGTGATCTATTACTAATGCACGTACGTATGGCTCAGTGCACGGGTGAAAAGTGCCTCAAGAACGTCCAAAAGCCTAAGATTGTGAGCTGTAATTCCTTCATTGAATTCTTTGTTGCAACCAATCGTACGTTATGCTGTAAAATGTCGCGATTAAGGACTGATCACGTGACTATTATTATCATTTTAAGCCGACCTACCAACCATATTTGGAAGGTCTTTTGGCCCAAGCAAATGGGATCCAAGATTTGAACTACCAATCACTTTCTGGGCATTTCCTCGTGAACAACAATCACTACAAGCCTGCTCCCTTCACTTTACCGCTTTGTGACATAGAAGTTTCATAAGCAAGCGTGATTGTTGTAGTATAGTGACGGTGCGAATGCGCAAAGTAGTCTTCAGTGAAAATATCTCATTCTGAACTCACTCAAAAGTCACAAATACAATAACTGAATACACTGAAACATACAGACATGTAGACTACTTATAAGGGGTGGTGTGAAAGAATAGAGATAAAGAGATGACACACACAAAGAAAGGAAATAACTCTACTTAGCACCAATTAGCAAAGAACACTGCTAAATAATAACTAGGCAAATGCAGGGCATTGTGGGGCGAGCCTTCGCGAGAATTGTGAATGTGAAGGAGCTGTTGGCGAGTGAGGCTATATCTTGCAGCAGATTGGTGACATGTCCACGGTACCCATACTGTTCGTGAGGCAAACGGTAGACATGATTGGCAAACCCTTTGAAATTAACATTTCCTCCACCTGTATTAAACCCGGCAATGGAAATGTTGAACATGTAGGATGATGTCATACTAATAGATACAACATTGATATGTCATTTCACACCCTCCAATGGAATGATCAACACGTCATACTAATGAATACAAAATTGATACTTCAATGCCACTGTAACTTCATCTAGAATGCAATAGCTACATGTGCTAGCCTGAAGAGGTGGTACAGGATCAGGATCCATTGTGTTGGTCGAGGAGTATAACTTAAGTGTATGGCTACATTGCAGACACTCAGTAAAAATGTGTGAGTGAATCTTGAGACCAGGGAGTCTCATGTACATCTCGGCGTGTCCAGCGTAGCCATGTGGTGTGCATGAAATGTAAACATCTTAGTTCGGATAGAAGATTGTTGAAACAATGGGAGCTCTGCCTGCATGACCTGTTGTTGTCTGTGCCTCACCAGTACTCTGTCAGACTGTAGCCTGGCCTCTCTCTCCTCAGCATTCTCAGCAGCCAATCTCGCATGGTTGGAAGCAGTCATTTTCCGCAGCCTGGCTTCTCTCTCCTCAGCAGTCTCATCGGGAAGTCTGTCAGTCATTCGCTGCAGCCTCACCTCGTCAGTCTCAACTGCCAGTCTGCGCCTTCTTTGTTGCAGGTCTGCCCCTCTTCTTTCGGCAGTCTGAGCAGCGTGCCTAGTCCTATCCCTTATTCTCTGCTTCTGCAACCTTTCTTCTCTCTGTTCCGGATTTTAGGAAGCACGGCAGGCCCTCTCTCGTTGTCTTCTATGGCGTAGCCTATTCTCTCTCTGCATTGCATGATTCAGTAGTTCCCTTTGAGGAAGTAGTTTGCGCTTTTGTAGCATCCATAGCCGAGGAAAAACCAGTGGTTTTGCTATGTGTTTTGTACGTACGTGTAGTGGAAACACGAGAAATTCAACTGCTAAGTGAGAGCGCGAGAAATTGGAATTGCAAAATTAGATTGCAAAGCGTTAAATTATGTGAACATGGAATATGCGGCACGACGTACATACGATATTTAATACATACATTCATACATTCAGAGGAAATGCACCGCTGACATGACTGGTGTGGGGCTCACTCAGGCTCGCCCCAATAAATATGTAATACTATATACCACAATTGTTACAGTAGTTTGACACAAATAATTATACAAACGCAAAAAAAGTAATTTTGGGAACCAGCCGAGACGACGCTTTGTGTGCACCTGGCCAATAAAAACTGGGTGTAGGGCCTGGGTATCAGGTAATATCTTAACTTTAGGCCCTTGATGATAAGTTACTTTCCACTAGGCTTGGTACTTCTCCATTCGAATGATTGCTTAGCAGGTCACAAGGCGAGTACTCATGTACAATCAATCAATCAAATTTTTATTAGAGTGGCATGCCCATATATATAAAAACATATAATGATATGGTGCCCAGCCATGACATGGCTTATAAGTCACTGTATAAATGAATAATATTATGCCTTATGAGTGATACAAACCGAAGAACGTATTTTAAACATTTTATATAAACATTTAGCAATTAAGTTCTGGGAACATGTTTCATTAATTTCATTAATATATATAGAAGTTTATCAAAAGGGTGAAGTTGCATGAATGAAGGGTCTGTTTGTGTGATATGATATAGTAATTTATTCCTTTCTTGGTTAAGCGTATTACAAACCATAACAAAATGAAATTCATCTTCAATAAGACCCGTATTACAAACCAGACAGACCCGCTGCTGCAGGGGAACCTTAGGAATCCGGTAACGCCCGGTCTCCACCCCCAAGGGCAGACACCCAGCCCGGAGCGAAGCCATCACCCACCTTGGCCCAGGATCAAGTGGGGACAAGACACAACAGGCAGGAGTGGGTGCAGCTTAAAAAAGTTTGTAAAGCATCAGCTTACCACCTGATTCTGAATCTTTAGTGACTGGTTTGTGTAACATTTCAATCCATCTTTCACTAGCAACCCTAAAAATTCTATCATTTACGAGATGTAATATCTGATTAAGACAGTTATCAGGAGGTTTACAGGTGGAATAAACTTCTGGTAACTGCAAACAAGTAAGCAGCTTCCTAACTTGCCAACACCAATTTCTAATTTTATCACCTTCAGCATGCAAGTCTCATTGACCATGTAAAAATCTTTTTACTTATCCTATTGGATTCTTGAGAACGGGTTCGTAGCCACCATTTAATAAATTAGAGATTATCTCTAAATCATGCAGGAATCCAGCCCATGTCTCCCTGTAAGGCAGCAATGGGATGGTTCCTACCAACTCCAAGGAAGAATCTCAGGGCATTATTCTGGGTTGCTTCTAATGTACTGTAATGCTCGAAACCCCATATACAACTACTGTAATCCATAACAGGAGCAACCAAAGTGTCATAGAGATATGTGTAGGTAAGTCCACCCAATGCCTTGGCTTTACCTGCTAAGCTACCTAATGCACGACGAGCAGCCAAGTTTACTTTACTAACCATTTCTTTGGTGTCTAGGTGTTCGTTAATCCACAGTCCTAAGTATTTGTATTCATCACAATATTTTACTTCATCATTCCCACATTGAAAACCAAAGGAAGATCGTGGTCGTCTTTTATGCCTAATGTGCATCACCTTGGTTTTATCCAGATTAAAGTGAATATCATTCTTTGTGCACCAACAAAATGTCAACTCTTGTAACTTTTGAGGGTTTGAAGCCAACAGAACAATGTCGTCAGCAAACGCTAATGCTGGAATCTTAGTATCACCACAGTCTATCCCATACTCTGATGCACTGAGGGTATGCAGCAAATCATTAAGGAAAAGATTAAAGAGCGATGGAGATAGCAGGCAGCCTTGTTTAACTCCATTTCTGACATTAAACCAAGGTGTACAACAGCCATTTACCTCTACTGCACATTCAAACCCAGCATACATACTCTTAAGGGTGTCTAGAAAAGGCCCAGTAATTCCATAATGGAAAAGTTTTTGCCAAAGGAGATTTCTATTTACATTATCAAATGCCTTTCGAAAGTCTATAAAGCAGCAGAAGGTGTCCTCTCCATTCAACTTCCGATTCATGGCAATGTTATGGAGAGTGATCATGTGATCTTGACAAGACCTATTGGGTCTGAAACCATTCTGTAAGTCAGAGAGCACTTCATTAGATTCTAGCCAAACTGTTAAGCGTTTATTAAGGATATATGTGAAAAGTTTCAGGACTGTGCGCATGCTCTGCAAACTAGCTAATGCCACGATAATTAAGGGGATCACGCTTGTTATTCTGTCCAGGCTTAGGAATAGGGAAGATTATAGATCTTTTCCATGCAGTAGGACATGTAGCAGTTAAGAAACAATGATTAAAGAACGATACTAAAAAGGTAATCAGAGCCTCATGATTGAGGTAACTAGGGTCCAAACTATCTACCCCAATTGCTTTATTTCTGGGAGCATGTGCAAGAGCAGAGTCAACATCCTCTCTGGTAATTTGTGCATTAAGTTCACTAGAGTCGATGCCACTCAAGCCCAAATCAAGTTGACACTGTGAACTGCTAACTGAGTGATCATTGTTTAAGAGAGATTTGAAACATGTATACCACTTATTCATTACTACCCCTTAATCTGAACAAATGCTCCCATCTTCCAGTTCCACTTCAGCAGGTATGTTTGTGGGTTTGCCAGTTTCTGAGATACCTAAGCTTCTTATGTCTCTCCAGAACTGTCTTGGGGACCTTTTTTGCAATTGAGTTCTTTGTGTCCTGTTGAACTCCCTCTTCTTTTTCCTAACTATTTTATCAAATCTTTTTTGTGCCGCCACATAAGCTGTTCTGAACTGAGAATTTCCTTTGTTTTTTAGCCATATTCTGCAAGCTTTCCTTAAATCACTCTTAGATTGTTTTAGCTCGTCGTCCCACCACTGTTTGTTTACCCTCACATTAAAAGATTTCCTATCACCTTATAGGCAATTCATTCAATATAATTGAGCAAAAAGTGTTGTATACATGGTCAGTGTTTGTCAGCAGCTCCATTATTAATACAAGATGTCAATTGCACTATGGATTCTAGGGTCAAAGGGTTAGTAAGATAATTATCTGGAACCTTTACTTTATGGAGACGAGGAGTTGGATATATATTGTGTGTTATCATGTCTTCTGAAGCTGGGGTAAAAGTGATTAAAGGTGTGAACTTGTATGTCCATTTTAACAAGGAGTGGTCAGATATCATCCTGTCTAACGGTTCCTGGTTGGGACAAGTGTTTAATCTACTACAGATGCACCCTTAGTAGACACACATGTAAACCTATTGGAGTTGTCACCAAATCTTCCATTTAGCATGCATAAGTCACATTCAATCATAAATTCAATCAAGGATGTTCCATATGAATTACTTGGAGCATTGTCTGTGTAACTTCTAACAGGAAGGTTTGTTGGACAAAGTGATGTATCAGTATCGGACTTATTGGAACATCTTGCATTAAAATCCCCACATAACATAAAAGCATCATACATCTGCATTTTAATTACCAACATTTTTAGAACATTAAAAACTTCAAGGCTATTGTCACCTCTGGAGGAATTACTAGCATACATACATGTAGCATGGTGATCCCACACAGGGTTTCATTCCGGGGGAAGGGGGTGTATACCCCCCTAACCCAACCTTTCCCCCATAATCTTGGTAACAATATTTACATTATTTGGTAGTAATTTATTAGCAGCCCTCTTGAACTGGTAAAATATTACCTTCGTCTTAACCCTAGTGCTGGCTGAAATTTGTGATTGGTCAAGCATATGTTAGCAACCATGTACTTAGTGTAGTGCAGGCAGCAGTCAAAATGGCTGAAGGTATTTCTAGTATAGCTGAAAGTTGGCAAAATGGAGACCCGTTTTTGCTCAGAATGGATGACTGAATTGACTTGCCGCCTCTGAAACACACCAAGCGCCCCCTGTCAGCTTCACCCCAAGCTCCAGTAACTTTGGAGAAGCTCAAAGACTTTTTGAAAGGTGCTGTACTACATCGCGATTATGCAAACTACGCTATAAACTTTCACCTATCACTTAAGAGGCCCGCCCATGGGCGGATAATATGTAGAATAGGGGCGCAGCTTATTAAGTGCATACATCAGTAACTGCATACTATATGGCTTCCCAAGCAAAGTCGTGTGGAGATGGCAGCGATACCAGTCACTTCACAAGCTATTGTGCCACTGTGCCTTGGGAATTGCTAGCTAAGCTTTGAGAACTAACGTGGAACGTGGCCGACTACCACGTCATCCTTTGTAATTGCAACAGCAAATCGATCGTCAGTGTTGCCTGCTTCTCTAGCCACAGTGAGTACCTCACCAACAACAAGAGTCCAGATTCGGCAACTGCGCACTGCATGGCTTCCAAGGCAAAGTCGTGTGGAGATGGCAGCGATACCAGTCACTTCACAAGCTATTGTGCCACTGTGCCTCAGGAAGTGCTAACTAAGCTTTGAGAACTTGCGTGGAACGTGACCGACTACCATGTCATCCTTTGTAACTACAACAGCAAATCAATCTTCAGCGTTGCCAGCTTCTCTAGCCACAGTGAGTACCTCACCAACAACGGGAGTCCAGATTCGCTTGAAAACATGATGGCTATGACACACCTGCAAAAAAAATTGGGCGGTACTATTACAGTGGTGGGTGTGGTACATTGTAATAAGTGCACATTTTTAATAAGCGCATATTTCCTTACCATCTAGTGTGATAGGTGCATGCACTTATTAACCTGAGTCTACGGTATTTGAAAGGGGCCGAAATATTATCTGAAATAGTTGTTCAAATATAACGTGACAGACTCTCTGCCAGTTTATATGTAGCCATCTGTAGCTGTAGTGTGATGTCAGCTCCAGTGCAGCAGCAGCTATATACTAGCCAGAGATGGTTTGTTGTGCCTTGTGATAGTGTGGCATTCCATCCTCTCACAGGACTATTCTCTGCCTACCATCCCATCCCTGCTGAGTTCAAGATGGTGTTCCTAGGCAATGGGGAGTGGACCTTCCCCCTACAGCTGGAGGAGGTGGGCAGTGGGGAGCAGCCCCTTTCCCTACAGGAGAAGATGTACAAATATCCGAAGGAGGCCTACCCAATGAGATCTCGAATACATGGTTGTGGTCTCATTATCAACAACAAGAATTTCACTTGTGGGTTGAAGGTGGGTGGGGTTTCATTTGTGACATTGGTCTAGTTCTGACCGTGGCCCTATATACTTTTATCCCAAGCCCGTCCCGCTCTGCTCCCTAAGCCCATCCCCTCTTCTCTGTCCCAGGATCGGGTTGGCACGGACCGAGATGCAGATGTGCTGACGAAGTTGTTCATCTACCTGGGCTTCTATACCAATAGATATGACAACCTCAAGGGAACAGAGATGCACAGCAGGTTTCAGGTAAGGAATGGAGGCCAGAACTCTAGCTAGTTTTCTGTCCCTCCTACCACAGGTAGCCACTGGTACTCCACCCCTAACCACTGCTGCTCCTTCCCTATTCTCACCATCATAGACGGGCTCCCCTAGCACAGATACTCTCTTATGATTGATGCCCCTTTCCTACCACTGCCGCTAATCCCCTCCCCTAACACTGATTGCCATTCCCTGCCACTGATCACCCTCCCCCTAGCACTGATCACCCTCCCCTGCCGCTGATCCCCTTCCATTGATGCCCCTCCACTGCCATTGATGCCCCTCCACTGTCACTGTTGCCCCTCCCCTACCATTGATGCCCCTCCCCTGCCCCTGATCCCCCTTCGCTACCACTGATCCCCCTCACCTGTCACTGATGCGCCACTGATGCCCCTTCCCTGCCACTGATCCCCCTCCATTGATGCCCCTTCCCTGCCACTGATCCCCCTCCATTGATGCCCCTTCCCTGCCACTGATCCCCCTCCATTGATGCCCCTCCACTGTCACTGATCCCCCTCCATTGATGCCCCTCCCCTACCACTGATCCCCTTCCATTGATGCCCCTCCACTGCCACTGTTGCCCCTCCCCTGCCATTGATGCCCCTCCCCTGCCCCTGATCCCCCTTCGCTACCACTGATCCCCCTCACCTGTCACTGATGCCCCTCCCTGCCACTGATGCCCCTTCCCTCCCCCTGATCCCCCTTCGCTACCACTGATCCCCCTCACCTGTCACTGATGCCCCTCCCTTAGCACTGACATGCCTCCCCTGTCACTGATACTGCTCCCCTAGCACGGATGCCCCCCACCCCCCACTGTTAGGCCCCTTCCCTGCTGCGGACATCCCTACCCTACTGCTAGTCCCCTCCCCTGCCACTGATGCCCCTCCTCTCTCACCTCCCCTAGCGCGGATGCCCCCCACCCCCCACTGTTAGGCCCCTTCCCTACTGCTGACGCCCCTGCCCTACTGCTAGTCCCCTCCTCTAGCACTGATGGCCCTCTCTCTTTCCTCAGAGTGTATCCAAGCTAGACCACTCTCGCTTTGACTGCCTGATGGTGGCGATACTGACCCATGGCATCAATGGCAAGCTCTACAGCACTGATGGCGACCTCATTCCTGTTGAGGACATCACAAGGTAATTTTGACATTGACTCTTGTGTTTAGTCATTGTATGTCCAGGCCATCAATGGTTATGGGATATGAATTTAATTTAGTGTATTCATAGCAGTATTTGATTTTACCGTATAGCGACAAATTTTCGAGGAGTAAAATTTTCGTGGATTTCGCTCGACCGCGGAAATTATACCCTCGAAAATTTTACACCCTTGGAATTTTTACACACGTCACTGGCTCGTGTAAAGTTTTCATAAGCGGATCATGGCTCTTTTCGTTGCGTGGACAAGCCAGCCAAGCTACCAGATGCTCTTGGCTCTCTATCAACAGCAGTACCGTCGTCCTCCATTGCATCGGCAAACACGGAAGTGAGAGATGTGCTTGAAATTGAAGAGCGGACCACAATTTTTGCAAGAATGCCCAACTTAAGGCGCAAATAGGAAAGCGTGCAGCAGAGCATGGAGTGGCTGCAACCATCCGACACTACGCTAAGAAGTTTCCTGAGCTGAGATGTGGTTAAATAAAATAGGCGTGCTCCACCTTGTCCGCGATCCTTGAAAATTGTTTCGCGAAAAGTTTGCCGTAGATTGATCCACGAAAATTTTGGTCCTCGAAAATTTGTCGCTATACGGTAATATATGTGTGTATGCTGTGTATATACCATGTTATACCTGGCTGTGCTACTCAGCTGGACGTTGGGAATAGTGGTGAACCTCAGTAGATGCTCAAGTACATGTATGTTGCTATCTGCTTTTGTCAAGAGCTCATGAACTCTTTGTAATAGCATGCGTCTCGACAGTGTTTGTCATGCTTCTCTGTAAAGTTTTCCTTGTACCATGTGAATGGAAACAAGTTCATCTTTATTGTACCTATAGCGCTCACTCTCTCTCACTCTCTCTCTCTCTGCCTCTGGTACATGTAGGTACTTTGATGGTGAAAACTGTCCTTCCCTCATTGGCAAACCCAAAATCTTTATTCTTGAGGTATGTGAGCACCCTCGTCACTTGACCTTTGACCTACCCTCACCCCACTACCTCTCATCCTACAGGCTGATCGTGGGGGCAAATTTGACTACGGGGTAGAGACAAAGTCAACAGATTCCAAGTCCGACATGAAAGAGTTAATGGAGAAGCAGGTAAGTGTCTCACCCAGCAGAGGGGAGTGGGTGAGGCTGCTTTCATGTAGTGTGCAATGGGCAGAGTGTATTGCAGTGGTTATTCACTAGATGCTGTTTCTTACAGCATCACCCAGTTGATCTCACCCTGGATGACCCGGGAGAGTACCTTGCTGCCCTTCCCAATGAGGCCGACTTCTTGCTGGCCTATGCTACTGTCCCTGGCTACGTCTCCTGGAGGAACTCCGTGTGAGTAGTGTGAGGGGTGTTGGTTTATGAAGCGAAGGGTGAGAGGATCTGTGGACGAGGGAAGGGTTGGGAGTTATACGTTTGACCAGATGTACATACTACAGCTGCCTATACCTTATGACAGTGACTACCCCACATGGCATGTGTTCCATTCTCCTACTGCAGGTATGGTTCTTGGTTCATCAAGGCTTTCTGTGATATCATGTTTGAGTTGGCTTCACGTGAGCACTTCATGGACATCCTGACTGAGGTCAATCGCAGACTGGCGGAAAAATTCCAGACCAATGGCCGCAACAAGCAAATCCCAGAACCCGTCACCAGGCTGACTAGGAAACTCTACTTCAGACCTGGTATGTACTCCTGAAAATCAATTTCATTGCTATTATTTAGAGGTTATGTACTACCTTCTGTTCAGAAGGTGATGTTGGTTTTAGCTGGTCCTCTAGTTTGAGGGAAGAAGAGGATTGGGGGGCGGATGGGGGGGGTGAGGCAGCAGGGGGTGTGTGCACAAGTAGTTGTACGAGAGGCAGGCATCCATAGTGACAGAGTGACTTTCCATCGCGAGTCTAGCCTCTTTCCCAGGCTCTAGTGGAGGGGAGAGTCGAGCCTGCTACACACTGTTTATGCATGCGCGAGAATTTACGGAACAGGGCCAGTAAAAAAAAAAAGTGTCTGCGACCAAACTCAGTCACATGGCGAGGAGTAGTACGGAGTCAGTATACATGTATACTAAGCGGAAGAACTAGAAACTGTCTGATTTTGGATTTGCTACAACTGAAAAGGCTTTTTAACCAGTCAACAATAGCAAAAAACTGCCTGTAATTTTTATCCGCTAGGATTATAGTTGCTGTCTTATCATGGAAATTTGGAAGCTCCTCTCTCCTAGTAGCTGCTCGATTTTCAATCTCAAATCTGGCCTTTAAGGCCATTCAGAGGTAAACGGGATCGAACAATCAAACTAACGACATCTTTCTGGCATCTACATAGCGAAAAACCATTAGCACCAGTTTAGCCTCTATCCCAGACTTTTCTGAAAGCACCACCAACTTCAATTGTATGCGTGCGACGAACAATAATACGATGATAGACAGAGTGATACCGTAGAATCAGGAGTATAACGACCGGTTGTTCTATTCGAAATTATTAGTGCCAATGGGTTGCCATATTCATTTATTTATTCATGGGTAATTTATATCGGGCATTATTTAGTATAGCAAGTTACCGGTACCATAGATAATGAAGCTATATTATCTCTACCGGTACACATGACATACACGACTAAGTGATAATTAGTGCAGGTCACATGACCTTCAGCCAATCAGATCCTCTGAAAAGAGTCACATGACTAAGGATTAAATCTGATAATGCACACTTAAGTGTGCATTAAGTTGTTAATGCACACTTAAGTGTGCACTAAGTGAGTAAAGCACAGTTTTAATGTCCAAAACATGATATTGAATGATGAATTTCCAACACAAAGCAGAGTAAAGTGATCATGCATATAAACAAAATTACTTCTGAATAGTGATGTAAATGTGCACTGGTTCATACACGATACATGAGGAATAAGCGAAATCGTCTCCCGACATCTGCACCAGTGGAGTAGTGACAGGTACATGATCAGTCACAGCCTCACTACTTGAAGCGCCACGAGTAGCTGCCCACTCGTTCCACGCACACACGCCCCACTCAGTCAGCTGCTTAGTTTTCTGTGGAATGCGCGTGAGTCGAAGCTCTTCCTCGGTAGTGTCGCTAACGGGAGCTGCAAACCGAGCAACTGCCATCTCCGCTCACATCAGTATCTAACGGCTTCGGGTTCACAGCTGAGATGCCTTGGCTTACACTTCAAAAAAGTTTCTCAAACACTTCCGTAGCAGTTCAAACGGCTTTTGCTTGGCCTAGCTCACAGTTCAACAAAACTTTCCACTAAAACTGACAGCCTTCTCGCTACACGTACACTAGCTAGCTAATGCTATTCAAAAATTTACTTTGAATCTGATTGGTAGAAGGTCATGTGATCTGCACTAGAACATGCTTAGTAGGGCTTTATGCGGTTTAATTAGTGCACTCGGATGATGCAATAATGGTCTGTATACTCACCCTGCCAGTGTGTGATGTGAGCATCGAGAAGAATAGCTTGATCTTAATACTGCTCTTGCACTGCTTCTTTCAGAGCAAACAAGCCAGCAAAACCAAGCAAATCTGCCAAACAGGCGCAATAATAACAGTTTTGATATGTAAAATTATTCATAGGTCGAGAGGTCCTACTATTCAGGAAGTGGGTGGTAAAATCAGGATGGGTTTTTCTATATATGGGGTTGTTATACTCCTGATTCTATGATATTACAGGATATTACAGCGTAGTATCCGCTAGTTTCAAAGCCTCAGAAATCACACGGAGTAAATGAGCATGCGTAAACAGTGTGTATCAGGCTCTCTACTCTGCCCACACAAGAGCCTGGGAATGAGGCGAGCGCAAGTCGAGATCCACACAACTGATCTCGTTTTGGCCTCTTCTTCACGTTGGGTGAAGAGGCTCCGCTAATGCCATTTAGTCTCCAGTTGATTACGCTGCCTTCATCAAAGCACTGTTTGTTTGCCGCTCTCGTCTTGCTGCTTGTTCAAACTTGCTACTAACGTACTAGCCACGTTTGCGTGGGCGAAGCGGGGCATAAACATTCGAAACATCATTACTGACCAATCAACCAATCAGATTTGGCCCTCTGAAATTCCATGGAGTACCAACTTCATCAGACCCTCCTCTCCCGCTTTTCTCCACTTTTTTGTGTGGGAGGGTGGAGGGTCTGGGAATGAGACTAGTATACAAAGTCACAAAAAAACATTTAAAAAAATGAAAAGACATATAGGGATGGAATCCCCAAAGAGTAACCAAACAAGGTAGGAACGAACGACACCACAGTACCTTTACGGACTCCCATCCCTATATCTTTTGACATTTTTCCAACCATATCTTATGCCTGTTACATGGAATGACAGAACGTTAGATCGTAATGTGTACATCCTATGGCAGTTTATTGAAAGCACACTTGTATGATTATAATCTTAACCGCAAATGGATTACATTAATTATGCTGTTGGTCGAAGATAGTAGTGTGCTGTTAGAGGTGAGATGTCATTGTATAAGTGGGGTTGGTGTGTGTGGAAGGATGTGGATTGGGCAGAATATATTGAGTCTACCTGTGTATGATAAGTTATAGTGTGAGGTCATGTGTTGTACAAGTAAAGTACTGCAATCATTTATTGGCTGTGGATATGGCTGGTGTGGCTTGCAGGGGATTGTGGTGTATGTGTTGTTGGGAAAATGTCAAAAGATATAGGGATGGGAGTCCGTAAAGGTGCTGTAGTGTTGTTCGTTCCTACCTTGTTTGGTTAATTTTTGGGGATTCCATCCCTATATGTCTTTTCATTTTTGAAAATGTTTTTTGTGACTTGTTTCTGTTGTTTTGGGGGGGGGTGGGGGTGGGGGGGGGGGCAGGGATATGGAGCTATTGACACCCGATACGCATGTATGAGCAACTCCGGTGATAGGCTCAGATAATAGCTAAACAGTACATAATATACTAGTGTTAGCAGGGACAGCTATGGTTCATGGTCTACCACAAACAACTGCAAGGTAATGTGGGTGAGGATGGTCGCAAGAGTGCACAGCAGTGGCGGTACTAACTCCATTTAATGCACATCATGGTCAGTGGTCTAGCAGTTGTATCAGTGTTCTTACTATTATAGCGTAGCTACAGCAACTCACTTTGGGTCCGTCATAAAGCGCACTCTAAGTATTATAATCCTCAGAGCAAAACAGCTCGCGCTCGTGGCTGCATTTCCGGTGTAGGCGTAACCATCGTTACGCAGAACGGAACGGAACAGAACGGCGTGCAGCGGGAAGTACTTGCCTCGAGCGCTTGAGAATCACTTCCGAACTGTTTGATTTGTTTGAGAACGCTATGGTATGGGTGCAATACCTCAGAAGAAGTACTGTTTCTTTGCGTTTGAATCATTGTAATTGCTCCAGTCAACATCACGGTAGCCTTGCTGAAAGAAACAATAATTATCAGAAAAGGACGATTGGCCCGTTTGGCGACTTGCCGATGTGATGTTTCAGCGGTGCTCTCCAGTAACGCTAAAAGTCTTGTTACTGATGAAAACACTCGAGAATGACAGGTATGGTCCACAAAAGCTTATGACTAAATCTAGCGCAGAGTTTTGAACACATCACTTTGTACACATGCAATGTGGCAGCCATTTTTTTTTAGCCATCTCTATATATGGACTACTACCGTACTCCATGATACTGATGCTGCATGCCTTACAATTGCAGTATTTAGCGTTTTACACTATAAGATGCCAGGTTTTATATATAATTTTGGACCAAGCGTATTTTAGATGGGGCTTATGGCGGTGCCAGCAAGTGACCGAAATGCTGCTTCGCATTTGTGTTCATATCTCTGTCACGTGTATCTGTGTACAATCCACACATTGCCTGAAAGCTCAACTTTTACTAGTTGCAGTGGTTACCCAGCATTAGCATGCAGTGAGGATTATAATTTTTTTTGACTTGGTCTGACAAATGTAAGACCAACTCAGACTTTAGTCAGACATGATCTGACATTATTCAGTGAACACAGTGAGGATTACAACACTACCCATGATAATTTTGCTTTCAATTCAATACCCCATTTTTTTATTTCATTGAGTGTAGCATACACTTGTAAAGGCTATGGTATTGTGAAAGGCTTCCCTAGACAGTTAACGAGATCTCTGCCACCAGAAGAGGAAATGCTTATGTTATCACTACTGCTACAATTACATAACGCGTGCATTGCCCAGCCATGCAGTCAGATCAACAGTGCTATTGAACAACCATATACAATGATTGTGTGGCAAATGTCCGATGGCTGACCGTTATAATACACTCTGGCATGAACTCGGTCTTTTTCGAGGCCCTTGAACCACTAAGCAGTTGCCTATCAGAAAAAAGTATGATTTTCCTAAACAATTTGGTGCCAGCATACTCATGTACAATATTTTAGCTCAGCTACGACAAGCATAGAACAATTCGAATGGAAAATCAAGTCCGGAATCAATCGATCCAGGAACAGCTGAGATACAGGCTATTCAATTTAGAGGCTGAAAATCATGAATAATGGTTACCAGAGAAAGTAGGAGCGCTTGTGACAGGACTGTACACCGAAAATGATGCACTAGTTCGTAGACTCTTTCTTGCAGAAATCTTTCCTACAGTTCTTGTACTTCGTCTTTGATGACGGTTTTCGACTACATGATTTTTCAGCCATTTTTAGCCTTCCATTTCCTGAAAAAATTGGTGCCCGATGTCTGAGAACCTCAAAATTCATACCAAGTGTTCCTTCTCATGTGTACTACTTCATGCAAGTGGTCTGGAATGGAATCAATGACAAATTGTGAAGATACCGGGAATAGAAGGATGAAAATTAAACTTATCAACCCCAAAATTTGAGTTAAAAGTTACATTTCCATGTGAGCTAATTAGCGCACGCCATCTTAATTACCTAGGCAACTGCAGTATGCGCATGCGAATGGGGGCCTGGTGGGCGAAAACAGGGCACGAGATCTTTAGTTACTAATCCCTATTTAGAGAGTTATAGTTTTTTGTGTGAGGGAGGGGGGTGGGTGAGGGAAGAGTCTATCCCCATTGGAATGGTTGCTCTGGTTAATTTGGAATGGTTGCTCTGGTTAATTTTTCATAGCAGGTTTTCTTGTTTTTATCATTTTTAGTGTTCCTGGCGGTGCATGCAACCTAAGCTTATTTAGGGCGGTTTTCTGCATTTCTAGATCCAAAAGTGGCATTTTTCAGGTGAATTGTGTGAACCCATGTCTTGGCTGTTGTCTCATTCCATCGTGTGTACGAGCCCTTAGTCTGAGGTAGCAGCCTTGGATGGTTAGAAAACAGTTTTGTTTGGTGTCTAGCGATCAGAGCCTTGAAACTGTGTATAAAACATGTAAAAATGGCAGGACAGACATGCAGACAAAACTCGACATTGAACACACCAGTGTGACGTGGGGCTCTCCCACGCTCACCCAGACTCTCTAGTACGGGAATCAGTCTATATATAGCCATCTGTGTGTGCCTTAGCTGTAGTGTGATGTCATATCAAGTGCAGCAGCAGCTATATACTAGCCAGAGGTTGTTTGTTGTGCCTTGTGATAGTGTGGCCTTCCCTCCTCTCCCAGGACAATTCTCTGAACAGGAGAAGATGTACAACTATCCAAAGGTGGCCTACCCGATGTTTTCTCGGCCACGTGGTATTGGTCTTATCATCAACAACAAGAATTTTACTTGTGGGATGAAGGTGGGTGGGGTTTCATTTGTGACATTGATGTAGTTCTAAATGGTGGCCCTATGTACGTTTATCCCAAGCCCCTCCCATTCTGCTCCCTAAGCCCCTCCCCTCTTCTCTCTCCCAGGAACGGGTTGGCACGGACCGAGATGCAGAAGCACTAATGAAGCTATTCATCTACCTGGGCTTCATATTTTGCATTCCGCGCGTGACAAACTCTCGAATATCTTTGGTATACACGTACGTAAATTAAAGTAGCAAATAGACGGCTAGCTCAGTTTCGCCGTCGAGGATCGCTTGTGGTGCTCTCTAAGAGTTTTTGTAAGTTGATAAAGTTGTAAAACCTCACTGCACCATATTTCCCAGAGTGCTATGATTCTCGGTGCCTTAAAAAGCTACAGAGGTCGTTTTGAAAGCCGTTCGATATCGGTAAGCGAGTGCATGAAGGCCACTCCCAGCCTTGGTTAGTGCTTTTCTATTTAAATTCTTGTCTGGAAGTCTTGCAGTATTGATGCACGTTAGACCTACGTGCTTATAGGTACAATCTGGATACATACTGGCTGTGTAAGAAGCTAGTAACGGTAGTTGACTAACCACTAGCATTCTTGAGCAAAATGTCCACCGAAAAACGGTGGGGACCTGTGGGGCTCAGTCGATTTTCTTGAACCTTTCTACTGGTACTGATATCACATCACTTCAAACAGCTCTTGCAGTGCTTTGCTTTGGCAGCAGAGGGTCTCAAAATCTCTATGGCGATTACTGTACTTAAGTGACATCAATGTACGTGCACGTGATATTGACGTACCTCCTCTGCATTTGTTCTATCCCCATTTTAGTAGCCATTTGTACGGAACCCATATAAGCGGAATTAAGGTTTTTGCATCCGTAAAAACGATTTAGCACCGTACTTAGTGCACGATCTGTACCGTTGCACGATCGTAGTACAGATACGGAACGTAAACTTTATGTTGACCGCTACTGTACATGCATATGAAAGTGGAATATGTATAGGATAGATCACTGCGTAGCGGGGTGTATGACCCGTTATCTACCGCGGGAAAAATTATCTCCCGCGGAAGCTGAGGAAGTACGAGGGCGAAGCCCGAGGTACTTCCGAGGCTTCCAAGGGAGATAATTTTTCCCAAGGTAGATAACGGGTCATATACCCCGCTACGCAGTGGTCTATCTATCTTATACTATGCCTAAGTTATTCTGACAAGAGTTGCCAAAACATCAAGAACTGCAAGGCAAGCTACTGCTCGCCAGAAGGTTCGAAAGGTGCCGTTCAGCACGACGCGATAAACTAGGTAGCTAGCAAGCTTTCACAACGCAAAATAGTAGCTACAAGTGGCGAAACACTAGCTAATTTACGTGACAGAGCCTAACCTCAGCTATACACAAGCAGCTACAGATTGGTGCTCGTTTGAATGCTCTACCACCGATTGGCGCAACCAAAGTAACAAGGCTTAGCTGTCTACTATCGATTTACAGCTTACCTAGCATTGGTTGACTGTAAAAACAGACCAGAAGTCATCTGGTGAGTTTGTTGTCGCTTTGCAAGCTGTTTCAGAGCTGTTTGTAGCGCTTCCAATTGTTCCAGAGGAGGTATGCCAGGGCTGTGATATACCTGTAATGCTGAAATCTGATTGGTTAGAATGACTTAGGTATAGTATAAGGCTGGATATTGCATGAGTGGGCAGATGTATTTTCACAAGCCGTACGTAAATTAAAGTAGCAAATAGACGGCTAGCTCAGTTTCGCCGTCGAGGATCGCTTGTGGTGCTCTCTAAGAGTTTTTGTAAGTTGATAAAGTTGTAAAACCTCACTGCACCATATTTCCCAGAGTGCTATGATTCTCGGTGCCTTAAAAAGCTACAGAGGTCGTTTTGAAAGCCGTTCGATATCGGTAAGCGAGTGCATGAAGGCCACTCCCAGCCTTGGTTAGTGCTTTTCTATTTAAATTCTTGTCTGGAAGTCTTGCAGTATTGATGCACGTTAGACCTACGTGCTTATAGGTACAATCTGGATACATACTGGCTGTGTAAGAAGCTAGTAACGGTAGTTGACTAACCACTAGCATTCTTGAGCAAAATGTCCACCGAAAAACGGTGGGGACCTGTGGGGCTCAGTCAATTTTCTTGAACCTTTCTACTGGTACTGATATCACATCACTTCAAACAGCTCTTGCAGTGCTTTGCTTTGGCAGCAGAGGGACCCGAAATTTCTGTGGCAATTACTGTACTTAAGTGACATCAATGTACGTGCACGTGATATTGACGTACCTCCTCTGCATTTGTTCTATCCCCATTTTAGTAGCCATTTGTACGGAACCCATATAAGCGGAATTAAGGTTTTTGCATCCGTAAAAACGATTTAGCACCGTACTTAGTGCACGATCTGTACCGTTGCACGATCGTAGTACAAATACGGAACGTAAACTTTATGTTGACCGCTACTGTACATGCATATGAAAGTGGAATATGTATAGGATAGATCACTGCGTAGCGGGGTGTATGACCCAGCTTCCTTAGAATCCATTCAGCTAGGAGCAGCTAAGAAGATACTTGGCTGCTCTTCCAAAACGTGTAATGAAGCGGTAAGGGGAGATATGGGGTTAGAGTCCTTGAAAGGGAGGAGGGATAGAAGCAAACTTAAGTGGTGGTATAAAGTCAATAAGTTGGATAATGAGCGGTATCCTAGAGTACTATTAGATGCTGAGTGGGAAGTGAAACCATGTAGAGGTAGGCAGAGGAAAACTTGGATGAAAGTAATTAATGAATTGCTGCTGCAGTTAGATTTAGATAGCCAAGAGGTATTAGCTGCAGATAATATTAATTTGTTTTTAGATACGGTAGACGAAGCGTTGAGGGATAGAGAATACAAGGACTTTAATGACAGCTTGAATACTAAAGTTAAGTTGAATCTGTACAAGTCTTTCTGTAAGGAAATAGAATTCAAGAATTATTTGCAGGGGGTAGGTGATCCGGGTACAAGATTATTGTTTAAGTTTCGGTCAGGTACGAACGGTCTGAATGAAGAGTTAGGAAGACATAGGGGTAAAAATGATGATAGGCAGTGTAAATTATGCAGGGGTGAATGTGAGAGTGTGGTACATGTTCTCTGGGAGTGTCCAGCATATGACAGCATTAGAAATAATTTCATGGTTGAATTAGAAAATCTATTGGGGGGGAGGTTTGGGGAGTTTAGTACACTTGATAATTTTAATAAGGCAAGTTTTATTTTAGGGTTTGAGAATTGGAACAGGGATGATTTTAAAGCATTATTAAAGCTAGTTAAGAGCTTTGTATTACTGATATGGGAGACTAGGAAGAAGGAATTGTATGGTGATCAGGATTGTGTGGTCTCTGGTTGTTCTTGCTCTTGTCCTCTGACTGGAGATGTATTTTCACAAGCCGAAGGTGAATGAAAATGCTGGCTACAAGTTCAGTATCAGCCTTATTCTGCTTTGACGAGGGCAATAATGTGTTTATTCCCATTTCTCTCAGTAAGCCTATTACTAGTCTATCGAGCTAGACCCTCACTGCACCCATGCACTGCTGGAAAGGCTAGCAGATATCATTAGTGTTCATGACTAGCTGACCAATCAGATTTTACTATCTCCTTTGGGAATAGTAGTATTATGGCTTTATTAGTAACATAGTATAGTCTTATACTATACCTAAATCATTCTAACCAATCAGATTTCAGCATTACATGTATATAACGGGTCATACCTACCACGAGAAAAAATATACCCCGATTGCTTACGTTAGGCGGGTACCCGATTCCGTTCCAGTCGTTCTAACATTGAGAAAGCTGTGGTAGGGCTGGTGGCTAGAGGAGCCTAGGCAGGACGTATGGCGTTTTTTTTTGCCGGTAAATTGATATGGGATAGCACGTTAAGCTACTGCATTATCTCCGTCTGTAGCTAGTTTTGTTGCATTCTGTGTGTTTGTGCAGCCTACCGTTTTTTGCCAAAGCGGCGCTAGGGCGGGCTAGACAGGTAGCTACCGTGGCTATTAGCTCTTGTTCATGTTTGTTACAATTGCTGGGAGTGTTTCGCCACTTGTACCTACTATTTTGCGTTTTGAAAGCTTTCTAGCTACCCAGTTTATTGTGTCTGGTGAACGGCACATGTCAAACCTTCTGGCAAGCCGCTAGCTTGCCTTGCAGTTCTTGATACTTGGTAACTCTTGTCAGAATGACTTAGGCATAGTACAAGATAGATAAATCACTGCGTAGCGGGGTGTGTGACCCGTTATCTACCTTGGGAAAAATGATCTCCCTTGGAAGCCTCAGAAGTACATACACCCCACTACGCAGTGATCTGTCCTATACATAGAGCATGGTAAGAATCCCATAGAGCATAGGAAACTCTAGAAATGCAGGAAATGTGTACATATACTAAATGGCCTAGAGCATGGGCAGCTCTATGCTCTAAGCTATAACTGGTGCACTACCATTGCCCATTGTCAGTTGTAGCTTGACCTGTGGTAAAGGTGTGATAAGTGGTTGCTAGGTTGATGCAATAACTGTGATTTATGAATACTAATGACATCTGCTAGACCCTCTCTAGCCTTTCCAGCTGTGGACGCAGAGAGGGTCTAGCTCGATAGACTAGCCTATTACAATATTTATCCTACATATATAGTATTTATAATACACAGTCATCACATGCACATAGCTCTGCAATTCCATACTTGAGCTGAATGAACTGTGAGTGGATTTTGATGGGGTAGCAATAGTCTAGAAACCAAGTGTTCTTGCCTTATCATGTGGAAGATACAGGGTGGAGACTATAGTGTTAGCGATCACGCAATAAATGACATTTACTGACCCTCATATCTCATGAACGAAAGGATCTGTAGCCTTCTAGCATGGTTTAGCATTAGTTGAATTTTAGTACTTGCGTTGAGCTGAGATTCTTTCTGTTTTCATAGTGCAGATATGACTGTTAAAATCGATCAACTATACCTGCCCACGCAACGTAATAACCAAATACATAACCTGACTACTATGGAATATCGTGGAATATTCCATGGCGGCTCTATGGGAGAATAGTGAACAGAGTATATTAATTTGATAATAAATAGCAAAAGTTACAAAAACATTAAAAAAATGAAGAACCATGTAGGGATGGAATCCCAAAAAAGCAACCAAACAAGGTAGAAACGATATCACAATGCTTTTGCGGATTGCCGTCCCCACCTCATTTGCCATTTTTGCAACCACACATATACCCCCCTACATGCCACACCCATATCAACAGCCAATAAATGATTGCATAAAACAACCTCACACTATAACTTTATGCATGTAAACTCAGTACTCGCACACAATCCATACCATGTTGAGCAGCAATATCTAAACGATTGCATCTGCTCACAATGTAGACCTTTGTCTCCTCACGCTATACATAGCTACCTACTACAGGACTACAAACTAGGCAACACTAAAACTAACACTTACAAAACATCCTGACTCCTCCCCCTATAAGTACGATGCATTAACCCATTTGTGATTATAATTATACAAAAGCATGCGCTTTCAAATAAATGCCACAGGATGTACACATCACAATTGTGTTGGACCAACTTCCTGTCATGCCATGTAATAAGCACCACGAGGTATGGTTGGAAAAGTGGTGAAAGATGTAGGGACGGCAATCCGTGAAAGTATTGTGGTGTCATTTCTACCTTGTTTGGTTTCTTTTTGGGATTCGATCCCTACATGGTTCTTCATTTTTGTAAATGTTATTTTGTAACTTATTTCTGTTGTTTTTTGGGGGCTGGTTGCATACATGGCGTATCAGCTTGTAGCTATAATATCACAGCACACTTAATTGTGGAGTATCAGCAGTAATAGTGATACTTGAACTAAGACCGCAAACAACTGCAAGGTAATACGGGCAAGGATTATACATGTACAGTACTTTCCTAAAAAAACTTGGCAGTAATGTAGCTACGTTACACTGCGCTGGTACAGTACATTCTACATTCGTGTAACAGAAAGTACATTATTACGCTGTCAACGTAGGACGGAGCAGACTTAGTCGTAGCACAGCGTACTTTGTAACATACCGTACTACGTAACACACTTTTTTCCTCGCGCATTAAATGGGCGGAGCGCGTACATAAGCAATATAATAGTGTATAATTTACACGTGGTTTTAGTCTGAGGAGTGTTAAAAAAAATTTTTAGAAGCTACAAATCATGGTATTAGAAGACTGCACAAAGCGGCGAATAGTGTACTACAACCGATTCGGGCTCACTCCAGGAAAGATTGTGAGTCGGAAGGCGACTGAAGGAAAGTTAGCTGGGAAGGTACTTGGTATAATGCTCTGTTACCGAGCTATGGGGACGCTGACACGGAAGCCGTGTTCTGGTCGTCCCGGTAAGATTACCAAGAGGGTCAAGGAACTTGTAGAAGCTAGACTACGATATTTATTTTTTGTATTACTAACTTTGTAACTGTAAATGAATTTTTTTTGACACCAGCCACGTTCACATATACTTCTTAATGCTAACATGTACTACTATTATTTTATACTATACCTAAGTCATTCTAACCAATCAGATTTCAGCATTACAGCTATATAACGGGTCATACCTACCTCGCGAAAAAATATACCCCAATTGCTTATGTTAGGCGAGTACCCGATTCCGTTCCAGTCGTTCAAACGTTCAAAAAGTTGTGGTAGGGCTGGTGGCTAGGGGAGCCTAGGCATGACGTATGGCGTTTGTTTGCCCGTAAATCGATGTGGGATAGCACGGTAAGCTACTAGTCTTCGTCTGTAGCTAGTTTTGTTACGTTTCTGTGTGTCTGTGCATGTGGCCACGCTGCCAGCCTACAGTTTTGTGCCAAAATGGCGCTAGGTTCGGGCTAGACGAGTAGCTACCATGGCTATTAGCTGTTGTTCATGTTGCTGGGAGTGTTTTTCCACTTCTAACTTGTATTTTATGTCTTGAAAGCTTGTCAACCTACTGCTTTGTGCCGAAATGGCACTAGGCTCGGGCTAGACGGGTAGCTACCGTGGCGTTTAGCTGTTGTTCATGTTTGCTACAATTGCTGGGAATGTTTCGCCACTTGTAGCTAGTGTTTTGTGTCTTGAATGCTTGCTAGCTAGCCAGTTTACCGCGTTGTGCTGAATGGTAGCTTTCGAGCTTCTGCCTGGAAAGCTGTAGCTTGCCCTACGGGTCTAGATTCTGTAGCAACTCTTGTCAGAATGACTTAGGCATAGTACAAGAGATAGATCACTGCGTAGCGGGGTGTACGACCCGTTATCTACCTTGAGAAAATTTATCTCCCTTGGAAGCCTCGGAAGTACCTCGGGCTTTGCCCTCGGTACTTCCTTGGCTTCCGCGGGAGATAAATTTTCCCGCGGTAGATAACGGGTTATACACCCCGCTACGCAGTGATTTATCCTACGTATACATAATACATAATTAATTTCACATAAATACTATTGCAATCAGTACCAGGTAACAAGTAAACACTAAGTCACTGTAATAAGTTAGCTACACCCACCAATAAACGCACTCGTAAGTGACACGCATACAACTGGTGAGTGAAGACTGATATACAGCGTCTGACTTAGGCCAGCATAACTGCTGCTTTAGAAGTAGAAAAAAAATTTAACTCTGTGTATTTCAAATAGCCACACTGCTCACCAATGAATGGCATGTACGTACTCGCAAGTCACACGCATGCGTGGCTATGACATGTCGACAGTAATGACAGAGGTCAGCCATCTGATTTTAGTCATGCATAACAACAGTTACTGGAAATGGTTGTGGCAAGTAGAGGGGCTCTAACTTTTGGTATTTACCCATAGATAATATATGAAGGCATGTAGCCACACCCACCAAGACATGCAGTATACTCGAACTCGCAGGTGACACACATGCGAGGTTACAATCATACAAGAAATGGGTGTGGCTCGTTACAATGTTTTTAAGGTTTAAATACGTGCATAATATAATTATGTATATTTCCTGTTCATATTACATTACTACTCAAACAAATAATACTTGCAGCAGCATAAATACACAACAGCAATATAATTATGATAAGAATAGTCGTAGTGTCACTTTAGTTACTAAGTGTCATTTCCTTGGGAAGAATGTCGAAAACTTGGAGTTCTTGTAGGTAAAAAAAACGAGAAAACTTTGACCACTTGTCTTGGCACTCGCACTCTGTTTCTAGTAAAAATGTTTCTAGTAAACATACACCCAATAATTACGATAATACCGTAACCGTGCGTCGCAGAAATATTTGCACGAACGTACTTCCGCAGCATAATTATAAGCGTAGTTGTGACATACTTATAACGTAACTACGAGGCCGGTACGCCAGCTTTCTTCACTCTACGCTGTGCTACGTTTACACTAACTACGTACGCGCACTTTTGCCAAGTTTTTTCAAAAATGTACTGTAGATCATAGGAGTGCACAGCACTGAGAGCTATGCAGGTATTGACTCTATTTAGTGCACATCATTGAGGTCAGCCTAGCCTAGCAGTTGCATTCATTACACTAATGTGTATCTCATAGCAACTCACTGCTATGATAAAGCACACTCCAAGCCCTGAAGCAACTAGTGATACACAATGTGCAGGGATGTCCTCGCTTCGCGAGAATTGCTGGGCGTGGCACATGGCATGCAGGTGGCACACCCATAGCACCCACCCACAAATGAAAAAGGTCAAACACACACCCACAAAACAAAATGGCTACTTGCTATTATGTGCCTAGAAGACCAGAGGCCGAAGCAAGCTTACTGTGATAGTGATCGCTTCCAAGTCTCCCCGTTAGGAGTTTTATAGCAAAGGTAAGTGTTCTCTGTGTGTTTGATAGGCTATACCAGGAGAACTGGCTGGAACAGGTTACGAAGACGACGAAAAAAGGTCAATCGAACTGGAGTATAGCCTCGCTTCGCTCGGAATAACATAACCGGAAACTCAACTGAACACATGTTTGGTAGTTTGAATTATTAATTGTTATGAATGAAAATGGTGTGGAATGGCAAGCGTTCACTTGAGAGCGCTAGTAAATCTCTGCCAAAAACCTTTAGTTCTTTGAAAGCGCTCTGGTGGGTGTGCAATGTCCCACTAGACATGCCGCTTCTTTGTCATTGTACTTACTTTAGTGAATATTGCAGTAGCCCATCTTAAAGAAGAAAAATCAGAAACGTACAGTTTGCCTGTTTTGTGACTTGCCGATGTGATGCTTTATCGGTGCTCTCCAGCAATTCTAAGAGTCTTGTTACTAAATTAAAAGAAAACACTCTCAAGAATGACAGATATGGCTCATAAAGGTTATGACATGTGAAGCAGACAGTAAACAAAACCATTTTGTACATATTTAATGCGGCGGCCATTTTTTCAGTGCCATCCCTACATATGGAGTACTACCGTACTCCATGATATTGCTGTGTGTATACAGGGTAAATATGTATAGGATAGATCACTGCGTAGCGGGGTGTATGACCCGTTATCTACCGTGGGAAAATTTTATTTTCTATCTTATACTATTTCTATCTTATCTTATACTATGCCTAAGTCATTCTGACAAGAGTTGCCAAAGCATCAAGAACTGCAAGGCAAGATACTGCTCGCCAGAAGGTTCGATCGAAAGGTGCCGTTCAGCATGACGCGATAAACTAGGTAGCTAGCAAGCTTTCACAACGCAAAATAGTAGCTACAAGTGGCGAAACACTCCCAGCAATTGTAACAGACATGAACAACAGCTAATAGCCACAGTAGCTACCCGTCTAGCCCGCCCTAGCGCCATTTTGGCAAAAAAAACGGTAGGCTGGCAGCGTGGCCACACGTACAAACACACAGAAACGCAACAAAACTAGCTACAGACGGAGACCAATAGCTTACCGTGCTATCCCACATCGATTTACGGGCAAAAAACGCCATACGTCTTGCCTAGGCTACCCTAGCCACCAGCCCTACCACAGCTTTCTGAACATTTGAATGACTGGAACGGAATCGGGTACCCGCTTTACGTAAGCAATCGGGGTATATTTTTTCGCGCGGTAGGTATGACCCGTTATATACCTGTAATGCTGAAATCTGATTGGTTAGAATGACTTAGGTATAGTATATCATATGTTATACCTGACTGTAGTACTCAGCTGGGCATAGGGAATAGTGGTGAACCCCAGTAGGTGCTGGAGTAGGTTACTATCCACTCACTTGCTCATGAACTCTTTGTAATAGCATCCATCGCAACAGTGTTTACCATGCTTCTCTGTAAAGGTTCCTTGTACCGTGTTTTATATTGAATTATAATGGATATCTTTGTTCTTACTGTACCTCTCTCTCTCTCTCTCTCCTTGCCCGCCTCTGGTAGGTACTTCGATGGTAATAACTGTCCCTCCCTCATTGGCAAGCCCAAAATCTTTATTCTTCAGGTAAGTGAGTGCCCTCGTTACTTGACCTTTGACCTACCCTCACCACACTACCTCTCATTTTCCAGATCGATCGTGGGGGCAAGTTTGACTACGGAGTAGAGATATGTACAGAGGCCATCCTTCCCAATGAGGCCGACTTCTTACTGGCCCATCCTACTATCCCTGGCTATGTCTCCTTGAGGATCTCCGAGTGAGTAGTGTGAGGGGTGTTGGTGATGAAGCGAAGGGTGAGAGGATCTGTGGACGAGGGAAGGGTTGACAGTTGTACGTTTGACCAGATGTACATACTATAGAATTTCAGCTGCCTATAACTTATGACTGTGACTACCCCACATGGCATGTGTTCCATTCTCCTACTGCAGGTATGGTTCTTGGTTCATCAAGGCTTTCTGTGATACCATGTTTGAGTTGGCTTCACGTGAGCACCTCATGGACATCCTGACAGAGGTCAATCGCAGAGTGGCAGAAGAATTCAAGTCCAGGGGCCACAACAAACAAATCCCAGAACCCGCCACCAGGCTGATTAGGAAACTCTACTTCAGACCTGGTATGTACTCTTGAGGATCTATCTCATTGCTATTAGGATTATTATTTAGAGGTTATGTACTACCTTCTGTTCAGAAGGTGATGTTGGTTTTAGCTGGTCCTCTAGTTTGAGGGAAGATGAAAAGGATTGGGGGGGGGGGGTGAGGCAGCAAGGGGAAGGGGAGATGCGGGGCAGGGAGGCACAAGATGAAGGAAGAAAGGAGAGAGTAGGGCTCTAAAGAGCAGAGGAGGTCAGACATGGTCCATGTGTGCATATATAATAAGTGTGTGGCGTCACCAGACAGTAATCCCCATAGAGATTTTGGGTCTCTCTGCAGCCAAAGCAAAGTCCTGCAAGAGCTGTTTGAAGCACTGACACATTAGTACCAGTGAATTAATTTAAGAAAATCAACAGAACCCCACCATTTTGCGGTAGGAATCTTACTAAGAATACAAAACTGCTATTCATATCTAAAACGACGAAAGAGTGATAGGTAATGATGATAATTCTGTTTTAACAAGTTCTGATTACTAACTGGAAGCGCACTACAAATTGCTGTGTGTCAGCACTTTCAGCAAAATTCAGCTTTTTACCTCTAGTTTGAGGGAAGATGAAAAGGATTGGGGGGGGGGGGTGAGGCAGCAAGGGGAAGGGGAGATGCGGGGCAGGGAGGCACAAGATGAAGGAAGAAAGGAGAGAGTAGGGCTCTAAAGAGCAGAGGAGGTCAGACATGGTCCATGTGTGCATATATAATAAGTGTGTGGCGTCACCAGACAGTAATCCCCATAGAGATTTTGGGTCTCTCTGCAGCCAAAGCAAAGTCCTGCAAGAGCTGTTTGAAGCACTGACACATTAGTACCAGTGAATTAATTTAAGAAAATCAACAGAACCCCACCATTTTGCGGTAGGAATCTTACTAAGAATACAAAACTGCTATTCATATCTAAAACGACGAAAGAGTGATAGGTAATGATGATAATTCTCTGAAGAATTGCTTGCATTGAAAATTGAAAATTGAATATGCTGAATATGCAACTTCAAAATTCAATTTTTACTGGAAACCTTGCACATTGAAAAAATTGTAAAAATTGAAAATTGAATATGCTGAATTGGCAATTTCAAAATTCAATTTGTTAACAGAAGACCTTTTCAGCCAGACTTTCAATTTTCAAATAAGTTAAAAATTGATTGGCCACAATGTCCACTCACCGCACAGCTGCACCTTGGAACTATGTACACAATGTGCAGGGATGTCCTCGCTTCACGAGAATTGCTGGGCGTGGCACATGGCATGCTGTGATATTTTGGTGGCACGCCCATAGTACACACCCACAAAATACAGTGGACCAAGAAAAAGGACGAGTACGCCTACAACACACTGGCCGACACGCCTACAATACTCCACCCACAAAACAAAATGGCTACTTGCTATTATGTGCTTAGAAGACCAGAGGCTGAAGCAAGCTCACTGTGATAGTGATCACTTCCAAGTCTCCCTGTTTAGAATTTTATAGCGAAGGTAAGTTTTTGCTGCGGGTTTGATATGCTATACCAGGAGAACTGGCTGGAACAGTGGACCAAGAAAAAGGTCAGTCGAACTGGAATATAGCCTCACTTCACTCAGAATTAGCCTTTGAATAGTTAGAGTGGCTACTAATGATGATGTAACAATACCGAAAATTTGTAAAAGAATTGATACACACAGCAAAATATAACATTGATTAGGTAGGTGGCTACACTGCTACACGTATAATCAGGCTCTGTTGTCATCTTCACCATGGATAATAGAGCGCGTACAACGCTCTATTATCCATGTCTTCACTGATACCTGTGAGGTTCTTGCTTCTGGAGAGAGTCAGACATTCAGTAAGACCATCTTTCCTTGATGCCAGAGTGCAAAAACTGCGCTTACAGCAGTGCCGTATCAAATTTACTGTATACTGATTGATCGATCCTGAAGCACCTGTATTGTTCCAATCCGCCACCCTTTTTGCCTTGGATCGTTGTAGCAATTAGTCTCCCAACAAAACCAGCAAAGATTCCGTTGCTTCTTTGACTTGGTAAGTGAAAAACTGCCAAACACTGCACTGATAATTTTAGTCTGCCATTAATTTTTTTCTAGAAACTAACATGTGGTGGCATCACACGTGTGACGTAATAATGGCATGCATTGAGTTAATAATAAACGTCCTACTTCTGTACAGTTTAGTGAGTTTGCACCATGAGTGTGATACTTGAACAATTAAAGCTATTAATTTTATACTGCTAGATTTGGAAACCGTACTACTAGTGTATACATGGTATTCCATGCAGAGGGCCTCGTTGGAATCGAGTTGCATTACACTGCTCAGCTGACCATTCAGCCAGTCCGAGGCTTTGAAAACGGTGGTCATCACTTTCCTGCTACCGAATCATGGTTATCCGCTATCGGTGAACCTCCAGCCTATGTTCCCTCCTCTCCTCACTACCACCACTTCTGCGTTAATGCGCACGTAGCCTCCCTAATCGCCGCCACCTAGCCTCTCTGCACTTTGGCTCTACTGCACGTGCACGGAAGCAACGCTGCGCCCACAGGAAATAATTGCATTCCTGTAACGTTACTTACATATACATACATACATACATACATGCATACATACATGCATGCATACAAACATACATACATAAGCAGAGTCTCCATGCAACACGATTAGTTGCCTCGTTTCTCGCTTAGCAATAATCGTCCTGGAAGAAGGCACGCTGCATTACTACCAGAACAATAACTTATAATTGCACAAATACCTGTGATTCAACAAGACCAAAGATCTGTCAAATTGGATCTAACAGCTACTGATTTTGCATGGTTTCACTTGCTTGTGATTCAGCACGACAATAGCTTTTTGAAACTGGAATTTGTGAGCGCTGGAGACTGACAGCACAATCGAATGATGCAAACATGAGTTTCAAGCAGCACAGCCCATCTTTTAATTTTCCTGTTGCTTCCGTCACTCCTCTTTAGACATGTCCTGCAGACAGAGACGTCTGCCTTGATTACTCGGCTGGTTTCAAAACTATCACTGTAGGTACACTTCCTGGTTGAGTTGTTATTCTCGCAACTGGCTGGCTTGCTGAAATAATATTAAGCATCCCATCTCCCGGGGGGGGGGGGGGCTGCATGCCCCCACTCCCCAAATTCTCTGTGTATCATGGAGTACGGTAGTACTCCATATGTAGGGATGGCTCCAAAAAAAATGGCTGCCCCATTGCATGTGTACAAAATGATGTGTTCAAAACTCGGCGCTAGTTTTAGTCATAAGCTTTTGTGGACCATACCTGTCATTCTCGAGTGATTTCATCAGTAACAAGACACTTAGTGTTGCTGGAGAGCACCGCTGAAGCACGACATTGGCAAGTCGCTAAACGGACAAATCGTCCATTTCTCTTTCTTCTTCTTTCACTGAGCTACTGCAATATTGACTGGAGCAATTACACTGATTCAAACGCGAAGAAACAGTACTTCTTCTGGGGTATTGCACCCATACCATAGCGTTCTCAAACAAATCAAACTGTTCAGCAGTGATTCTCAAGCGCTCAAGGCAAGTACTTGCCGCTGCACGCCGTTCTGTTCCATTCCGTTCTGCGTAATGATGGTTACGCCTACACCGGAAGCGCAGCCTCGAGCGCGAGCTGTTTTGCTTTGAGGATTATAATACTTGAAGTGCGCTTTATGATAGACCCAAAGTGAGTTGCTGTAGCTACTGTAATAGTAAGAACGCTGATACAAATGCTAGACCACTGTAGACCATACTAACCTCCATGGTGTGCACTAAATGGAGTTGGTACCGCCACTGCTGTGCACTCTTGTGACCATCCTCACCCACATTACCTTGCAGTTGTTTGTGGTGGACCCCATGAACCATAGCTGTCCCTGCTAACACTAGAATTATTATATATTGTGTACTGTTTAGCTATCGTCTGAGCCTATCACCGGAGTTGCTCATACATGCGTATCGGGTGTCAATAGTTCCATAACCCCCCCCCCCCCCCCCCGGAAACAAGTCACAAAAAACATTTAAAAAAATGAAGAGACACATAGGGATGGAATCCCCTAAAAGTAACCAAACAAGGTAAGAACGAACGACACCACAGTACCTTTACGGACTCCCATCCCTATATCTTTTGACATTTTGGTTACTTTTTGGGGATACCATCCCTTTATGTCTCTTCATTTTTTTAATGTTTTTGTGACTTGTAGCCTATAGCTCTGATGTCTACAGCTAGCTACCCCTGTATCTGTTAGCCCTGCGAGGCATCTGCGCTTGCATAGCCCCTAGTAATAGTGAATACTCAAGTCATACAATGAACTGTGAACAGGATGTTGTTGTGATGCTACGATTACCTGAGCCATGCAATGTCATACACGCTTCCACAGTCACAACTGCTACTTATGCTGATCCCAGTACAATCAAGCGTCGGGAGTTTCCAGGCACACATGATCTCTACACCATGGTGGACGAGACCAAGAAGACCCACAAACCTGAAGACCACATGCACCTGCCTACAGACAAGGTAAAGAATGTTATAAATTCTAGGAGTGGAGGCTAAAAGTCTTCCCATAATCCTTACTCTCACTCTACGCCTTTTATTAAACTTATTGCTCATGGATCAACTGTGCCTGATGCTTATATATATACATGCTTAGCCTAGCTAACTTAGCATAATATTATAATCAAGAGTGTATTGAGCCAAAGGCAGTAAGGAAATATGCAAATCTGTAAACTCCAATTGGTTCTGTAATTCTTCCCCCTCCCCCTCCCCATTCTTCACCTCCCTAAAACATGTAATCAAGAAAAAGTATACTATACGTAAGTCATTCTGGCCAATCAGCTGGCCATATTTAGGTGCAATATGCATCTTATATCCCTGCACGCGAAGGTTATACTCCGTTGCTACTAGCACCCATTAGCCTCATTCCCTGGGGTCAGGGAACGAGGCTAAGCAACCATGGTGCAATGCAGCATGCATACTTAATCGGATTCACAGAGCACCCGATGGAAATTTCAGTATCTGATTCCGCTCCATTCCTTCAAACATTCAAGAAGCTGGGAACCTAGGCTGGACAGATGGCAGTTCTTGCTCGTAGATTGCTTTAAGAAGGCCTGGTAAGCTACTGCCCTCAGTTTGGCTACATGCATGGACACACAAAAAGCACAACAAAACTGACCATACACTCCCAGCCTACTGTTTTTTGCAAAAATGGTGCTAGGTTCAGGCTAGACGGTTAGATATTGTGGATACTAGCCACCTTTCATGCTTGCTAGGTTTTCTAGGAATATTTTGCTGTGTTTTAGACCCTCTATCTTAATGCTTGCTAGCCATTTTATTATTTCGTACTGTGATTGTGACAATTTTTGTGCTTCTACCGAGCTGTGGCTTACACTTACCTTCTTTTCTGGATGCCTTCTACCGACCTTGCAACATCTTGTCAGAACGACTTAGGCATTGTATCCTACCAAGCAGGATTTAAGACCCTTATATCCCTTGGGACAGCTTTCATGAAGCTGCTTTGTGCCGTGCCATTGGCACTTCTCGGCTTCACTCAAGCTTTTATGTTGGATATAATAAGTCTTATATCTCGCTTGGTACAGGAATATAACGTATACTGACTAGCAATATACATGTGGCAGTCCCGAGTAGAAAACGAACATTATTCCGTCGCGTATTTCGATCGCACCCGTGCGTTAACTACGCTATATCTCAGAACTTCCGTTAAGGGCGGGACTCATACGTGCTGCGTAGGAGCCTCACATATTGACGCTACTACGTAGCGCGTATGAGCCCCGCCCTTAACGGAAGTTCAGAGATACGGCGCTTTGAACACGCGTATGCGATCGAAATACGCGACGGAATAATGTTCGTTTTCTACCCGGGACTGCCACACATGTACAGTAGCAGTCAGAAAATTGTTCCCGTAATCCTACTCCGCTGTAGCGTAGTCCACTCCGGAGTTACGCATGCCCAGCAGAGCGGAGCAAGTTCAAAGCGTACTCCGTTTCCTATTGCTCCACTAATCCCCGCTCGCGCGCGTGCGTGGTGTGAGCCTTACATGTACGTCATACGTAAGACAATTATGCGGCTAGCTGGACCTCGTGCATGAATTGCGCAATCAGTACTGGTAGTAGATCGTAGACAGCGCCGAGACCGAGACATCTGAAGCTTTCCACTGCAATCTGCCATCGTCAGACAGGCCCTGCATTAATTTCGGACCGAGCCAAGCAGAGGTAGGTCACCAGAACGATCAAGTATGAGTGTAGTGTGTGTTAGCAGCTAGCAGGCCTCGTTAGGCCAGTATCTTAGCTCGATAACAGTAGCGGAGTAGTTCTTATTGTCTCTCGTAAGTGCTGTGCATTAGTTTTCAACAGGAACATGAGATAATAGTACACAACAATTCATAATGAACAGTGTAGATGACGTCATCTTCTCTCGACCCGGACCCGATCTCCGCTCCACTCCAGCTCTGCTCCGGACTCCGTTGGAGCGTAACGGAGCGGAATTACACTTGCTACGTTTGGAGCGGACTCTGCTACGCTACTGTTCCATTATGGGAACAAATCTTTGACTCCTACTGTAGCTGCTGTAACAGTGAGAGATTAATCACAATCCTAGCACGAATACTGCAAACATAGCCACTCAGGGTACCTGAGTGGCCAATGCACAGGGGAGCAATCCAAGTTGTACAGTAATAATGAGAGGTTGCATGGTCTCAGTCCCAGCCTTAAAAGTGGAAGCACAGCCATTCAGTGTATCTGAGTGGTCAATGCACAGGGGAGCGTCCAAAGCACTAAGTTCTTGTGCCTTTTAGTATACTAGAATGGTATAATGTAGGTGTGTCATGCACACTATTGATCACCTGGCGACTTCCTAAATGATCTAACTTTAGGTACCAACAGTACTTGAGATAGCATTCTCTGAGCTGGAGGTTGGAGACAAACTGGGAAGCGGTGGGTATGGAACTGTGTACAAGGGCTGGTGGAAAACTAGAGGTGTGGATGTAGCCATCAAAAGAGTGGTGGGCAAAATCAGAGAGGAAGAGGTCAGTGAATTGTGGTAGTGTGTATAATGGCAGTGAGAGTTTGTTGCAATGTATCTGCATGATAAACTGGCCAAATTCATGCAGTTTACAAATCAGCCAAATATGTATGCACAAGATAAAAGAACTGGTCTGAGTACTATAGTCTGTGGTCTTTGACAGTTGAATGTCAGATAGTTGAAGTCAGATATATAGCTACAGATTTCACCCTCCACGCTAGCTCTGTTGCAGTGTTTGCATGAGATGAGTCCATACTAGGTATACGCATTGCACACATGAGGCCTCGTGCAGAGGTATGACGTATGATATTTAGCACAAAACCACACCCACTAAAACGTTTGGGAGCTACGACTGTCAAATGGGCCTTCAGGAGACGGATGTCTCTGTATACAACACAGTTTCAAAGACCAGTTATGGCTGCTACAGGAGAGCACAGTTGCTTGAAACGTACGTTTGTATCGCTCGCAATCGATCCACTACCATCCGTCTCCCGCAGTCAGATATCTGCTGAAACAGAGGCTACACAAACTCGATTAGCGTTGGAGGTATAGTAAGCCTACCTGGGTAAACGAGGTGACCAATTTGTTGACATCTCTGATCCTTCGTGTGCCAGAGGTACAAAGGCGACATCCATGTAACTGGTCAGGATGCCATCTTGAACACGTGCTTGCCCCCCGGATGGCCTCCGGGGCCGAAAGCACTACAGACGTAGATATACATATACATACACTAGCTTAGATTCGATCCCCACGCCGCAAGATTACTTGCCTCGCATTAAGGCACTTGGCAATTAGTTAGTAATGACACTGAGACTTCTAATTACTTGCAGCTTACTGGCTGAAGGCTACTGAACAGAAATTACTACTAGACGTACGCATTGCGCAGATGGGGCCTCGTGCAGAGTTATAACGTAGCACAAAACCACACCCACTAGAATGTTTGGGAGCCGCATCGCCCGCGCAATTGCTGGAGAAGCAACGACTACACGAATGGGCCTTTAGGAGAAGGATATCTCTGTATAAAACACAGTTTCAGTGACCAGTTATGGCTGGTACAGGAGAGCAGAGTTGCTTGAAACTCACGTTCGTATCGCTCACGATCAATCCGCGTGCCGTCCGTCTCCAGCGGTCAGATTTCTGCTGAAACAGAGGCTACACAAACTCTAATCGCGTTGGAGCTGTAGTAAGCCCACCTGGGTAAAAAGAACTGAACGATTTGTCCTGATCTCTAGTCCTTCGTGCGCCAGAAGTACAAAGGCGGCATCTATGTAACTGGTATGACGCCATCTTAAACACGTGCTTGCAGTAAAATTGCATTCCTAAGCGTGACACTTTTGCATTCCTAAGCGTGACATTCCTAAGCGTGACACATACATATATACAAACGCTAGGCAAGATACGATGCAGGATTAGTTGCCTCACGCTAAGGCACTCAGCAATATGTATGTTTGTAGAGTAAGCAACTGATAATTGGACAGCATGTATATTCAGACACGCTAGCACTGAGTGTGTACATGTATATTATGGGGCCTTCGATCGTTATCGAGTTGTAAATTTTGTGTTCCTTCATTGCTTGGTTCTAGGAGTATAGCCTTCCAAAGCTAAAATTCAGACACAGCTATGTTCAGACATTGCATGTAATGCTCAGGGCCGTAGGAGTAGGTCTGGCAGGTACGGCGGCCAGTTCGACGCACCAACCAAAAAAATGGCTGCAGCAGATAGCCTTTCTACAAATTTAGCAAATATTCCGCTGCTTCCTTGACTTGGTAAGTGACAAACGCTACACTGCTATTAACGCATAGTGCATCACTCGCATGACGTAATTATGGCTACATTTTCACAAAATCACAATAATTATTATGCAGCCTGAGAGCCATGCCTTTACATTCTGCGAGCGTTAAAGGCTTCAAACATAATGGCTAGGTTTGGCAGCACTTTGTCCGACTCTTGGTATTTCACCCCAAGATTGCACCAGAAACGATCTCAGATGGTCTAAAATCCAAAATTTTCCGAGGGGGGGGCATGCCCTCAGACCCCCCTAGTAGGCGTGCTTCGCGCATGGTGCCTACATTGATCCAGCCCTACACCCCGCCAGACCAATCGAAATTTGCTTCCTACGGGCCTGTTGCTGGACTCCAATTCCTGTTTGTTCTCTGAAGCAGCTGTTGGTGAGATTTTTACAGCATTGGGCAGTGCCACAATCCTGCTTCTGCATGCCAACTTTTCATTACCTTGAGCACTGAGGGGTGTTGCAGCCCAA
Organism: Phakellia ventilabrum; assembly: GCA_963921505.1. Taxonomy (NCBI): domain Eukaryota; kingdom Metazoa; phylum Porifera; class Demospongiae; order Axinellida; family Axinellidae; genus Phakellia; species Phakellia ventilabrum. The sequence goes on from OY997382.1 coordinate 4,365,510, forward strand.
AATACCCTCTAGCACTAAGATACAGATACCATTGGACTGTACATATCCTCAGCAGCACAACAGTACAAGTTTGATGTTTACACATGGTATCATTCCTGAAATAGGGAGCTGTTCTGCCTGCTTCCATGCACAAACCACTTTAACATGTCTATTAGAATCAGCCAAGAGGAAACAGCTCTACCTAGAGAACTATGCAACATAATTATATTGGACTTCACTATTGTGCTGTTGAGGACCTGTATATTTCAATGATGTTCACCTAGCCTAGTGCTACAATGTATATTTGGCTGTCTACTCTACTTATAGAGAGAGTGACCTTTCTCTACATTCAGCAACACTTTTCAGTGCTCGAGGCAGCTATGATGATGAAAAGTTGACGTGCAGCAGTAGGATCATGACACTTCCCAGTCCTGAATTTTACTGACAGCTGCTTCAGAGAAATAACAGGGAGCAGAGTCCGACAGTACACAATCATAACTGCATGCGAATTCTAACTTAGGAAGGCTATAGCTCCAGAAACAAGCAACATTAATTAACCCTTTGAATCCCCTCCCCCCCCCCCCCCCAAAAACTTTTTTTCAGGAAATTTAACAGACATTTCGAGAAAAAAAAGAGTTCTAGTTACCCAATTTGAACCTGGTACTCTAGTTCTATAGGCAGAAGACCTAACCAAACAAACCAGGTTGTTCTATGTAAGAATATGGCTTATAAAGTCCTATATAATTATACATGTGGCTTAAGAGCGCCATTTGGCACTCACAGAAGCCCAAGAGATTATTATACAACTTTCAACTCAGAGTGCTCATAGGCTCCGCCCATTTCGGTAATATGCACGCTCACCACTAGCACATTAGAATATTAAAGATAGTGTCCAATCATCAGTTGTTTAGTCTATAGGCATTACCACACAGTTGGCAGCCAATACGAGTGTTTTAGTTAGCACAGTGCACCAGTCTCCATATTATAGTTAGTGGTAGCAGTTTCTGATATCTTTTTATGAGGAAATGGAATTTGCTCATTTTGCTACATCTTCCCAGCCTAGTCACTATGCCTTGAGTCTCTGCTCCTGGTCTCTGACATCTATACTAAAACATGATGGGTTCTGTATAAATACCAGAGTTGGTAGCACACCACTGATGATGTAATTATACGTTTAAATCCAATAGGCTGAAATCCTCGGCAAACTGAGCCATCCCAATGTGATAAATTTGTATGGAGTTACTAATCAGTACCCTGAGTATTTCATCATTACAGGTTGGTTGTATTTTAATGTCATATCTATAATAGTGCGAATGTTGTTATCAATGACTTGTGCTCAGAGTTTGCTTCAGGCGGCTCCCTGCATGACTGCATTCACGGAAAAAAATACCATCCTGAGGAGATAAAGAGTCTGCAGTGGGCAAAGGAGATTGCTGAAGGTATATTTGTCATGTGTTTCAGTAATAGTAGTTATGTGAATGTATTACTCTGCATGTTCCATGCAGGAATGCGCTACCTGCATAAGAAAAGGATACTTCATAGAGATCTGAAATCACAGAATGGTATGATCCATAGCACACAGATAACGACATAATGACATCATATTTTTTTTTACCTGCAGTACTGCTTACAAGCCACTATGGAAATGTAAAGGTTAAAAGAATTATAGCTATACAGGGGGTATCCCTCACTTCACTATTTTTAAATGAAGTACTACAATGTCATTCTATTATGTGTTTCCTCCTAGCTTTGTGATTTTGGTTCAGCAATTGAGTTTGAGCAGACAGCGACACAAAGCGCTGCTGGCACCTACCGATGGATTGCTCCAGAGGTAGTTGTCACATCATGCCCAGTACCTATGATTTTATATTTTTGATTGCAAGAGCATGATCGAAGACAACCTTGGTTGGCCTCCAATCCCTCCATGCAGGTTGTGAAGGGAGAAAAGGTGTCTCTGTCAAGTGATGTATTCTCCTATGGCATGGTTCTGTTTGAAATTTTCAAACAAGAAATACCTTTTGCTAGTGTTCAAAGTCTACAAGTTCCTACTATGATCATGGAGGGAGTGGTAGGTGTACACATATGAATTATAGATTTCACTTCAGTAACACACCAAGACATGGCCGCAGTGTGCACTTAGCACAGCTATGTGGTACATCAATTATGCAGTGTATAAACCTGCAATTGACTGTATGAAATTAACGTTCTACCATTGTAGACCCCTGCCATTCCTGACTCCCTCAATCCGTACCTTGTCAACTTGATGAAATGCTGTTGGCAGATGAAACCCAAGGTTGGACCACCTCCGGATCTATATATTTACAAATGATTCCCTGTTATGATGGCCTATGCATGCTTCCTTACACCTACCATACCTTCCTAAAGGCTCGACCAAGTTTTCTAGAAATACTGGACATACTTGAAAAGAAAGGTGAGGAAGAATAAAGTGGGGTGTCTCCAAACACTGGACTGGATTCTCCACTGGAATGTGGGACTGGATTATTGAACTGGACTGTATATTGGCTCCTGAACCAATGTTAGCAGAGACTGATAATAAGGCTAGGCAGAGTGTTTTTAATTGCGAACTGAGCGTTGAATTTATGTCAACTAGACAAGTGAATAGCTGCACTCCCCAAATTTCAGTATTGACGCTATAGACCATTGCCTGCATAACATATCTACTAAAGTTGTATTGCATAAGATTCATGGTGATTTTGGTACTCTAAGGAATTGCACTGAGGCTAAGTTCCACCCCTGTTGAGGTTTACCGGCAATAAATTAAGATTAAGGTGGGGCAATTTTGTGACATGAATTAATTTTGTGCTTGGTGCTTCAAACTGATGTGCAGACTTTTGGCAATGCAACTTTAGTAAATAACCTATACCGGCAGAGGTCTAGCATCACCGCAAGAATGTAGTCACTCGTGTAAAAAGGATGCTTCATTTAGATAATTCAACAATAAAACAAACACCCCACCTCACCTTACATCTATTATCAGCTCCTGCTAGCTAAAGTAGCCAAGCTTGATTAGGAGTGATTTGGTTTGGTATGCTAGCATTAGCTAGTTTAGGAGCCAAATTATACACTTTTCCAGTCTTATAATCCAGTCCCACACTCCAGTTCCATATATTCCAGTGGAGAATCCAGTACAGTGTTTAGAGACACGCGAATGAAGTGTCAGGTTCACATGCTACAATACATGTAGCATATTCATTTAATTTGTACAACTGGTTGTTAAAGAATAGTGGACAAGGGTGCACATCTTTAAGCGTAATTATACACTGTACATGCATGTCACTGTGCTATGCACGGTAATTTCTTACGCTTAGAGTGTCCACAACCAGTGAGTGAGCTCTCTGAAGTCCCTCAGCCTGAGACCACTGTCATTGCAAGACCAACTAGTGAGTCATCCAGAGAAGAATAGGCATGAAACTTGTACCTGCTATATAGTTCGACATATACATGTACAACTTTACCTACCACACAGTTCAAGAGTCACATGCATACTTTCAAACTGCACATCTTGTAAAATTATGTATAGGCATTCACACTCATTTGTCAGAGTTGTTACTTCCTTGGACTGTTTTTTTTTCCCTTAGCTACAGCCACTCTGCTGACACCAAACGACCTGCCACAGCTCCAGGCAAGTCTAGAAGAGGCTTCAATATTGTGGCATCCTTTGGGAATAAAGTTGAAGCTTGACACCAAATCACTTTCTGGAATCGCAACTGCATCAGGGAATGACTTCTCCACTGCCCTGGGTTTTGTGCTGATGCGCTGGTTGAAACCTAAGGATTCTGTCCCAGTGACAATGGAAACACTCATCGATGCCCTTTCCAGTCCGGAGATTGGCATGTCTCCTCTTGCAGAGTCACTATCAAAAGACAAGGATAAATTTGGCAATGTGAATTGACAACCTGTGCTGGCTATTATGTGTGGCATTACTTATTTTCTGTTGTATATAGCTGAAGACACTTCCAAGGGGAAAGAACAGACAACTAGCTAGCTATAAAGAAATAGGCAATGGACCCTTTAGCTACCATTATGATGTAATGGGGGTAAAAGTGAGCACTAAATGGAGAAAATACACGAAAAAATGTGTAAACAAGCTTGTTCTTAGCTGTTTTCATACAAGAAAACTATATCAAAGCACATGTTCGCATGTATTTTCTCCAATTAGTGCTCACTTTAACCCCCAATACATCATAATGGCCATTGCAAACCTATATACCTCCATATTTGGCCGCGAAATGAGTTCATGATGATTGCCCTGCCTAATCAGGATCATAGTTTCACTGTGACGCTGGTCATGCCGTTCAAAGTGTTTGAGTCAATTGAAACAGAGGAAGATCTTCTCACGTTCTTCATGAAGCATTTTCCCGACTCGGTAGATAAGATCGGCGTGGAGAGACTGGTGCAGGACTATTTCCACAACCCTGTCGGAGGAACGATCTCTGTTAAGTGCTCCCCCCATTACATGGCAGGTAGCACTATGATTCTCGGTGATGCAGCACGTGCTGTGGTTCCATTTTACGGTCAGGGGATGAATGCCGGTTTCGAGGACTGTCTCATCTTTTACGAACTTCTACTGAAGTTCAAAGATCCCAAAGCGGCTGCAGAAAGATACTCGATAATCCACTGGCAAGACACGCATGCGATTGCTGATCTCTCTATGTACAACATTACTACATTGAGATGCGAGCACACGTGAACAGTCGACTCTTTCTGCTCAGGAAGGCCGTAGACAACGTGCTTCACGCCGTCTTCCCGCAGATATTCATTCCCCTCTATTCCATGGTGGAATCCCCTACCATGAGGTGGTGGAGAGACATCGCAGGCAGAGAAGCAGAGTCAACAAAGCACTGGTCCTTCTCGGAGTTACAGCTCTGGGGTTTGCTGGGTATCTCTTTTACCAGTTCTGGCTGAGAGAGAAACTAGCCCTGCACTACAGAATACTTCCCTGTGTGCTTGGCTGCATTTTAGACGAATATGTGTAGTCAGGTGCAGTAGTGGTATGCTAATTATGGTCTGCGATTACGTGTATGTAAATGATATTAATTAGACAATACTTTGCAGTGCGACCTTTGAACTTTCATAACTCAGACCATTATGTAGTATGATGAGAGTAAAGCTTTTTGAAATTCCCGAGAAGCACAAACTCTTAAGGTGTACAAGGCCTAAAAAGCATAGCAAAAGTGAAACACATGTCTGTGGGCCTGGGGACACATAGGGCTACTGTATAGCAATATTTTCTCACAGTGACCGTCAGCAGAAATATTTGTGGTTTTTGATTTTATGTCTCTGGCTCCTCACTGGGCCATTATGTTTTGAAGTCCCAAAATTTCAGGGTTCACAGTAGCCTCGCAAACCCCAGAAAAATAACTGGTATATCAGTATTGAACATGGCAATCCTTTCTTCTCATTTGTTAACATTTGTGTGCCTACATTACATTACACTTCACTTCTCTCTCGTCCCCTCCCTCGCCCTCGGGGGTTTCCAATAGCCGGGACAACCCTGGGTCTGGGTCTCCTGGGGGTGCCTCAGCAAACATCGCCTCCACCAGGTGGTGGGAGTGGCCACTGTAGTAGGACTGCAGCTCCTCCAGAGACCTGGGGGTTGCAACACATCACAAAAACACACAAACAAACAAAACAAAATGTGGTAGCTAGTACAAAGAAGAAATTGACAGATGCAATCGATTTTGAGATTTTGGTACTGTTTGCATCTACAGCTCATCATGGAGTGCGCTCTATAATGATGCTACTCGCTAACGATCTACCTCGGACCGCGCAGTTATATAGTATATTAAGTAGCTGTAAGGGTGAAGTTCAAAGTCTATGCCACGGGAAATGGAGTTCTATTTAATGCACATCGGGCAACTGTTGGAGCCTAACCACAGGGTTCCAGGCCTGTGTAATAGAGCTCCAGACTTTTAGCGTGGGAATTTAATGCTTTAGTTGAAGGGTAGTACCTGAATTGAGTCAGTCAGGTCTCACTAATGGTTGTCGAGGTGTGATAGCTCGCAAATTGGCAAAAATGCGAGATATGGTACCCTTTTGCAAATCTGGTTTCATAATACAAATGGGTGAAGCCACACATACATACGTGACTAGTTCTTACCCAAAGAATGACAAACTTACGTCATTTCGACATCACAGTGGACTCACTTTCGGATCCTCCGATAGGTGACATCATTGGCCAGTCTGACTAGCTGCAGCCATCCATCATAGGAGGATAGAACGATAGAGTCCGGTAGGTCATCAAAAGCCACATCTACGGCTGAGTCACTGCAGTGGGTCACCACTCCAGAGAGGGTAGTCTCAGCCAGCTTCTGCCCTCGAGCAAACACCCCCACGATGTCCCCTGCAGGTGGACAGAGAGGACCAGACAGGGAAGAACAAGCTGCCCAAAGTATTGTTAGATACCTACTACGTATACATCTGCTTCCCTGCTGTCTAGGTAACGCAAAGCTAGCTTAGTTTGATGTACCTTGGCCTATTGGGCGTGCAAACCTCCAGTAGCTTCCATTGTGGCATGGTGCAGACACACAAACAGCCGGGCATATATATATACGTCATACATCCAGCTGGCTTTCTCATGCAGTCTTGAATGATTACAGTGAGTTTGAGCGCCCTAAAATTCACAATCTAAGATCTATAATAAGACTTTCATAGCATTATTTGCTTGGGGTGGGGAAGGCTTTGTACATAAAGTGATATCTCCGGGACATTTTTGAAATTGATATTCTGAGGTTGCTTCTGGGTACCTAAAATGTTGGAAATTTAGCTACTAATAAAGTACTGCATGAGTATCAATAAAAAAAGATCAAATTTGAAAATTCTGGGGGGGGGGTGAGCGATGCCAAACAATACTCCTCGCCCCAGCTTTTACCTTGCTCTATGGTGATTTAATTCCTCCACGATGACAGATGGAAAGCTGGAGTGAGTCTGGATTAGATACGTAGGATTCATTGCCTATGTAGTGTATCAAGACACCAAATAGTCTCATGCCCAGATCCTCAAAGGACAAGTGAATGGGGTTAACCTTCCACCTACCCTACCCCCTTGAGGATGGAGGGTCAGGGCCCAAGATTTGAAAATGAGAGGTCGTGAGATGCCACGCACATGGAGACACGCTCCATAACTGTACCTGGAGTGATGGAGTTGGAGGGTAGCTGGCTGCTGGTGCCCCATCTCCTCATCGCAAGTTCAAAGGTCACCACTCGCCTCCCGTACAGACCCACTTTCTGAGAAGACACCTGCAAAATTTTACACAAGCAAAATTGTCAACCACCTACTTACTCAGGTACTGGTATTGATGTTGGCTGTTGATGAAGCACGGACTTGATTAACTATATGTCCATACATGTAACACATGCTAATGACATCACTTGACATCATTATAAAATGCTTCCTTAAGAGCTGTACATGTGATTGGGGGGCTGGGGGGGCTGGGGGCTGCTTGGTTTGGGACCGCTTTAACGTTTTTAATCTTTTATAAGCTTTTTAACTATTTTAACATTTTGATGGAGGCCCTGCTGGATTTGGCGAGACCTTACGGTCAAACCAGAACAGTGGAATTTCCTCCTGGAGGTTTTTTAACAGAGGAAAGACCTATTTGGTCCCCTCTTTTTTAACCATTTTTAAACAATTTTTTAAATAACCTTCAATTTTTTAACTTTATGCGGTCACGGACTGGGTGGCTTTCTGGTTCCTTCCTCGTCCTGGGTTCTCTTTGTTGCAGTCAGAGCTCTTTTCTCGTTTCTACCTCTTTTATTATGTTGATATTGTTGATATGTGCCTAATTAGATTAGTAGGTATGTGCGTATTTAGGTTAGTATATGTTAAGGGTTAAGAGGGTTGAATAATTAGTATGGGTGGATTTGTTTAGTGTTTAGGCCTATAGCTTAGTGAGTGCATTTGACGTAACAGTTAAGATACCTTGTGTTTTCATGTAATACATGTACAAAACCAGCAGGGGTAATGTTAAGGCAATGCTCAGCAACATATGTATGTATGTATGTATGTATGTATGTATGTGTGTGTGTCGCAGGTATACTAATCCAACAGAGCTACTGACAGTTTGCAGGCCAAAAATAGACAGCAAAAGAGCATAAATTCAACTGCTAACCTGCTTCATAGTTGTACTAAAAAGGCCTTATCTACATACATACATGTACATACATACATATATGCATACATACATGCATTCATACGTACATACATACATACACACATACATACATACATACATACATACATACATAATGTCATACGTACGTAAGTACATATATACTTGTTGGTAGTTACTAAGTAACAGAGCTGTATGAAGTACCATTTAAATAGTTTGTATCGCTGGCTTGACATACGTACTATACTATACCAACAAATTAGGTGCAAACCCCATACAGGCCAACATGGGCTAGCGGCTCGTGCTGTCCTGTCTGGGGTCGCCACCTAATATATACACACATACATACATACATGTACATTCATACATACTTACATACATACATGCATGGATGCACGTAATTTTTATGATCTTTTATCGTTTTATGATGCTCATCCGAGTAACATAATTATGTATATTACTCTTCAGGAAACAACAAATTTATACCCACAAATAGCCATTCACCACAGAGCCATAATCTGCAAACACAATAATTCTTTTCCTGGACTTACTGCATCCAATGTACAAAATAACTAGCCTCATCCCTAGGCCCATACACACATTCACTTTAGGTAGCTGTCTTGGTACATTTTCTCATTAGTGTGATGTATAGGGTAGAAGGGTGGCAGAAGAGTGAATTTTTGTGTGGAAAAAGACAGCTGCAGTTCTGAATCTATGCTTCTTGAAACCTCGTTCCCAGTCCACGAAAGAGGGGGTGTGGCCTGGGTACGAGGCTACACTTCTTGTAGCTACTCTTTTGAGTTTACAAAAGGTATAGAAGTGCAACTGCTTCCAAGTGCTACCTGTCCACATGTACTGTAGTTAATACATGTGAGAAATGTGTGTAAAGAGGTAGTGGATCTAATGATATGGCATTCGTCTTCTAGAACTAGACACACAGTCTAGTACATAACTTATGTACTAGACTACTAAATACCTGCATTCTCGAGAGTAGTGCCTCGTTCTCTGTTACCTCAGCCTCGCGCTCTAAAGAGAGCAAAGCCAGAGAATCGGACACAAACTGGGACTTGCCCACACGATGTTTGCTGACTCAGCGGCCCAAATGTGCGCATGCGCACAACTCAGTTGAACTTTGAACTTTTGTTGACGCTCCATAATTTCTCTTTCTGTTGACGAGATGAGCGACAAAGAAGTTTCGGTGACGGTGGTGGGCGGTGGACTCGTAGGCTCACTGCAAGCCATCCTGCTGTCTCAATGCGGACTTCAGGTCGACCTGTACGAGGCAAGGCCTGATATACGGACACTTGAGCATGTAAGTGGGCGGAGCATCAACCTGGCTCTAAGCACACGCGGTAGGGAGGCCCTTCGAGCCGTTGATCTGGAAGACACTGTCCTAGGGACAGCCATTCCCATGCACGGTCGCATGATTCACTCACTCTCCGGAAAGATGTCTGCACAGCCGTACGGGAAGAAGGGCCAGTGTATCTACTCAGTCGATCGACGGAAGCTCAACGAACTTCTTCTCTCAGTTGCCGAGAGCAAACCCAACCTCAGTCTGCACTTTGAGCACAAGCTTGCCCGAGCAAACCTCGATGACAACACTCTTGTTTTCCAAGTAGGGGATGAGGAAAAACGGGAGAAGACGGTAAAGACCGATTTCGTCTTCGGTTGCGACGGTGCACACTCGACTGTTCGCCGGCAGATGATGAGGTGGGGGAGGCTGAACTACAACCAGGAGTACATTGAGCATGGCTACAAGGAGCTCACAATGCCTGCATCGGCTGAAGGTGATTTCGCTGTCCCTCCCAACTACCTCCATATTTGGCCGCGAAATGAGTTCATGATGATTGCCCTGCCTAATCAGGATCATAGCTTCACTGTGACGCTGTTCATGCCATTCAAGGTGTTTGAGTCAATTGAAACAGAGGAAGATCTTCTCACGTTCTTCATGAAGCATTTTCCCGACTCGGTAGACAAGATCGGCGTGGAGAGACTGGTGCAGGACTATTTCCACAACCCCGTCGGAGGAATGATCTCTGTTAAGTGCTCCCCCCATTACATGGCAGGTAGCACTATGATTCTCGGTGATGCAGCACATGCTGTGGTTCCATTTTACGGTCAGGGGATGAATGCCGGTTTCGAGGACTGTCTCATCTTTTACGAACTTCTACTGAAGTTCAAAGATCCCAAAGCAGCTGCAGAAAGATACTCGATAATCCACTGGCAAGACACGCATGCGATTGCTGATCTCTCCATGTACAACTACATTGAGATGCGAGCACACGTGAACAGTCGACTCTTTCTTCTCAGGAAGGCCGTAGACAATGTGCTTTACGCCGTCTTCCCACGGGTATTCATTCCTCTCTATTCCATGGTGGCTTTCACCAGAATCCCCTACCATGAGGTGGTGGAGAGACATCGCAGGCAGAGAAGCAGAGTCAACAAAGCACTGGTCCTTCTCGGAGTTACAGCTCTGGGGTTTGCTGGGTATCTCTTTTACCAGTTCTGGCTGAGAGAGAAACTAGCTCTGCACTACAGAATACTTCCCTGTGTGCTTGGCTGCATTTTAGACGAATATGTGTAGTCAGGTGCAGTAGTGGTATGCTAATTATGGTCTGCGATTACTTGTATGTAAATGATATTAATTAGACAATGCTTTGCAGTGCGACCTTTGAACTTTCATTACTCAGACCATTATGTATTATGATGAGAGTAAAGCTTTTTGAAATTCCAGAGAAGCACAATCTCTTAAGGTATAAGTGGAGGGTAGATTGCAGGTCAGGTTGGGTTGAATACCGCCAGTGGAGCAGGTAATGGTTGGGAATCAGGAAGAAGTGGAGGAAGCATAGTTGATGGAAAGAAAGGGGATAAAAGCTGGATAGGAAAAAAAAAGACTATTTACTACCGTGAGAAGTCAAAAGGTGGTGGTCAAGGAATGATCTAATCAGATGGATAGTTAGTGAGGATGTAATCAGATCAGAGCTTGTGTTCTACACAGAGCGGTTTTTATCCTTGCAATGTACCATTGCTGTAGCTATAGCTTGGTCCCAACATTTGCATGCAGTCCCACATATATAGGTGAACTTGATTGATTTTCAAATTTTTATAACATCCTTTGGGTTCACCATAAGCACAAATGAAATAGCAAACAACCAGTGATGCACTAAACATAGCTACAGCAAACGTACGGCTACAAAAAAAATAGTCTCCACACAAAGACTAAGACAGTAGACTGTGTGAGTCCAGTATGGATACAAAAATAGCACCGATGTGAGGGAAGGAGGGGGGATGGGGAGCCACACATCGAAGACAAAGTCACTATAAACACAAATGAAATAGCAAACAACCAGTGATATACTAAAATGTACTGATACAAAAGAACTACTCTTTATACAAAGACTAAGAAGGTAGACTGCCTGAGTCCAGTATGGCTACAAAAATACCAACGATGTGAGGGAAGGAGGGGGGAGGGGGAGGCACTCATCGAGGACCAAGACAGGGAGAGGAGGCAACATGTCAAATATAAGTATACGTACTAGCAATTACATGCATGCTGAGCTCAGAACATGAGTTAGAGTTCCTTGCATTAGTGGTAATAGCTCGTGTTTGTTCCAGTAATCATTGCGCTAGAAGCATTATGTTTTTCTTCCTTGGCAGGGTGGATTGTTTGTACGTCTTCTGGATTGCAATAATTGTCTTTGACAGAAACAGAACACCGGTACCAAGACCTGCCAGAATCATTGTCATCACAATAATGTGTCGCTCCTGCATCCGCAGCTGTGCCAGGAAATAGTGTTGTTTTAGTATAGCTTCATATGATTTAGTTCTAGTTTAGTTAAACTTCTATTTAGAGTGCAAAATTAAGTTTAGTTATAGTTAGTTAACTAAAATTTCTGAGCTATAACTAAAATACCTTTTAGTTTTAGTTAACTAACTAAAATGATACATTTTGGGGACAAAAAATATTAGTTTATTCCTCAGGGGAAACTTTCAGTTTTAGTATGCTAATTAAATCTATTTTGGCCTCTACTAAATTTGTTTTAACTAATACTTTTGATTAACTAAAACAACACTACAGGAAAAGTTATGAGATACTCCACTATGCATTGCACACTAGAAACTACACGTGCATTATGCCACAACCTTATGAATTATTGGCTGCATATAAGACTGTTCTGAGATAGCCAAGCCAACATGCATAACAGTCATGCCTGCACAAGTGTGTGATTTCAAAGAGGCCTGGGGGGAGACACACGTCGAAGACTATAACACAGTGGACTGCCAGAGTCCTGTAGTGATGCAACAAATGGCCTCCAGGTAGCTATAGGTGCATGGGGGAGGGGATACAAACACTAGAAGTCACTAATCACACAATATATTTAATTAACTGTATAACTGGGGAGGGGAATAAGAAGACTGTTGGATAGCTAGGGGTAAAGGTTAAACAAAAATATAGCTTAATGAGGTACATGAGGTGTTAGAGGACTACATACCGAACACATTGTATCAATGCAGCATATACAGTATTGTGTATTGTGAGTACCTACCTGCACAATCTTGCGAGGACAGATAGTAGCTAGCTTGCATCTTCAGTGTTATTTCTGTCACTTGTCACTTTTCACAGAATGTCCTTGAGCTGCAGGCCTTATTTGTAGCTTTAATCATTTATTGCATAGTTGAACAGCTACATCCCCTAGTGGTTCACAACTTCTGTGTGCATTTATAATAACTGATCCGAGTTGCATCCCTAGACTCTTATTTCAGAGAACACCTGACAATCTTGGACTAATGAATCTATTTATGCCGGGATTTACTCCTGGAAGAGACAGTGCCTCCTCTTACTGCCCTTAGGCTATATAGTGTTTCTTAAATTTTGGTCAAACTTACGGTTAACAAGGTATGGTGTGTGGGAAATATCCAAGCATTTGTTACAGAAGCAGATAAGATTAGGTTAAGAAGACAGGTTTACAAAGAGATTCAGAGTGGTAGGGAAGATAAATGGGGACAGTATTACAAGTTATGTTCAGAAATCAAGGAATTGGTACGTAAGAAGAAGTTAGATAGTTGGAATGAGGTGATAGAAAAGGCTAATAAAGATTTTGATGAAAACAAGAAGGAATTTTGGGCATTTGTTGGCAGGACTTCAAAGGGTAGTCGTAAGAGCATTGCTTCATTAAGGAGTAGTTCAGGTTCATGCGTAGCCAGTACAAAGGGGAAGCTTGAAGTTCTACATGAGCATTACGGTAAGCTGGGTACAGCATCAGTAGATGATCAGTTTGATGATAGCTGGAGAGAGCATGTAGAGAATAAGGTGACAGAGTACAGCGAGATGTCTAGTGCACGGAAGGATAAGGTTTTAGACAGGGATATAAGTTATGCCGAAATTAAAAAGTGTTTGAAAAGTCTAAAGAATAACAAAACTGGAGGTAATGATGGCTTAGTTGGGGAGCTTTTTAAGTATGGTAGCTCTGGAATGGCGAATCTGTTGAAAGCTTTATATGAAGTAGTCTGGACAGAAGAGGGTATTCCTAAACAATGGAGGCAAGGATTAATTGTTAGTTTGTATAAGAAAGGTGATGTTGAGGATCCAGGTAATTACAGAGGCATTACTCTATTGAACGTTGTTGGTAAACTGTTTTGTAAGATTTTAAATAATCGCTTGGTAATAAGATTAGAATCGGAAAAGGCTCTTCATGAGGGGCAGGCAGGTTTTAGAGCGAAAAGAAGTTGTGTTGATAATGTCTATACTTTGAACGAGATCATACAAGGCAGAATAAGAGAAGGAAAACACACTTATGCTTTTTTCTTAGACATCCAGAAGGCTTTTGATACGGTTTGGCACGATGGTTTATGGTTTAGGTTGTGGGAATTGGGTGTTAGGGGTAGGATGTGGAGAGTTATTAAGAAGATGTATGACATTACAGAGAGTGCTGTTTTACTGGAGGGGGAAAAATCCAAACCATTTGATATAAGCCAGGGGGTAGCACAGGGTTGTAGTCTATCGCCTATCCTATTTTCTTTATATCATTTTTATTAATCAGTTACTAGATGAGGTTGAGAAAGCTGGGCTTGGTATAATCATTAAGAATGATGTTAAGGTTGGGGGACTAATGTTTGCAGATGATTTTGTTGGTTTAACTACTAATGCGGAGGATTTACAAAAGTTGATTAATGTAGTACAAGGGTTTTGTAACAAATGGAGGTTGAAATCTAACATCAAAAAGAGTGCTGTTGTGGTATTTTCTAAGGTGGCTATTACAGATATGTGTGCGTGGAAGTGGGGAGATAACGTAATTCCAAGGGTTGTAAGTTACTGTTACTTGGGGATTGAATTTGCTGAGAATGGGTCATGGGATAGTCATGTACAGAAGGTAATTGAAGAAAAAGCTTAATCGTTTGCACCGGTTTGTCAGTAATAGAAATATCAGTACCGTTGCAAGGAGATTATTGTTAGTTTCAGTACTTCGTCCTACTTTAGAATACGGTAGTGAAGTGTGGGCTTGTAATAAACGGCAGACAGCTTCCTTAGAATCCATTCAGCTAGGAGCAGCTAAGAAGATACTTGGCTGCTCTTCCAAAACGTGTAATGAAGCGGTAAGGGGAGATATGGGGTTAGAGTCCTTGAAAGGGAGGAGGGATAGAAGCAAACTTAAATGGTGGTATAAAGTCAATAAGTTGGATATTGAGCGGTATCCTAGAGTACTATTAGATGCTGAGTGGGAAGTGAAACCATGTAGAGGTAGGCAAAGGAAAACTTGGATGAAAGTAATTAATGAATTGCTGCTGCAGTTAGATTTAGATAGCCAAGAGGTATTAGCTGCAGATAATATTAATTTGTTTTTAGATACGGTAGACGAAGTGTTGAGGGATAGAGAATACAAGGACTTTAATGACAGCTTGAATACTAAAGTTAAGTTGAATCTGTACAAGTCTTTCTGTAAGGAAATAGAATTCAAGAATTATTTGCAGGGGGTAGGTGATCCGGGTACAAGATTATTGTTTAAGTTTCGGTCAGGTACGAACGGTCTGAATGAAGAGTTAGGAAGACATAGGGGTAAAAATGATGATAGGCAGTGTAAATTATGCAGGGGTGAATGTGAGAGTGTGGTACATGTTCTCTGGGAGTGTCCAGCATATGATAGCATTAGAAATAATTTCATGGTAGAATTAGAAAATCTATTGGGGGGGAGGTTTGGGGTGTTTAGTACACTTGATAATTTTAATAAGGCAAGTTTTATTTTATGATTTGAGAATTGGAACAGGGATGATTTTAAAGCATTATTAAAGCTAGTTAAGAGCTTTGTATTATTGATATGGGAGACTAGGAAGAAGGAATTGTATGGTGATCAGGATTGTGTGGTCTCTGGTTGTTCTTGCTCTGGTCCTCTGACTGGAGGTCTTACAAGCTCCGCCTGCGTCTGTGGGTGCGTGGTCAATGGCGTAAGCGCTACGGCAGCAACATGAGTATATTATTATTATTGTTACAGAAGCAGCCTGAAATGTGAGCCTTGCAACCATGTTTCCAATGCCTTATCTATGCTGTCCTACTGTCAGTTTTCCTTCACCCTGGGAACAAGGCTATTTTCCCAATACTTTTGACACTGGATTAAACCCTCACTGCAAAACTGGAAGGGTTACTTTAACCCAGCTAGAGGTATATAGTAACTTAGACCATATATGAATAATTAATGAGGTAAATCCTTTGAAGTATGCCGGTTAGTAGAGGGTGTTTAAGTAGGTTAAAGCCCTCATTAGTTGCTAAGCAGTATCCAGCACTTTGATGTCTTCGCACCTCTAGATTGTTTATATAGTCTAAGTAGGATAGACACCTGGCTCTCAGGATTTAACCTACTTAAACACCCTTGGGAACCTCGGAAGTGTTTAAGTAGGTTAAATCCCTCTAGCTAGGTATCTATCCTATACTTAGTAACTTGCATTTGCAGTCATTGCCTAACATATGGACACAAGTGTGTGCTCATTGCATCAATTTTTGTATATGAAAAATAGGCACCACCACGGGTGATGAATCTTATTGCATGGAACCACAAGTCATATGGAATGCACCAATCAGATCTGCAATTTGCTTTGTGACACTGAACAACGCGTTCACAGGAAGCAGTAGGAAATTAATAGATCAATACAATTTCTTTGGGAGAACTATGCTTACGTAGAAGGCGTAGGAGTTGAAAAATGCAGCTGTATTCCTATGCCTCGTAGCTACCTTTACGTAACTAAAACGTGATCTAGCTTAATCATTTCTGGGATCCTATGTGATCTATTAACTAGCCTGCCACAGTACTGAAGCTGCAACTGACATAACTACATCCTTTCTGCACAGTAAAATAAGAATTGTCATTATGACTACAGTTGTTTGTTATGGGGTTGGAGATGACATTACGTGTATTGACACAGCAAGATAGTAAGTTTGTGGGAGGAGTTGGCGTCAAGAATTCAGAAAACACATTAGAGTAAATTGCTGTGGAGGGAGTTGGTCAAAATACATTAAGGCTAATCGGAGGGAGTTGGTCAAGGGTGTATCAGATAATACACAGAGCAATTGCTCTAATCTGTTTTATGCATTCTTGACAAACTCCCTCCACTATATTCTTGACCAACTCCCTCCATAAACTCAAACCATCTAGCTTGTCCATGTATGTAACGTGTTCATCACCTGAGTGTAACTTAATAACAAACAATTGTAGTCAAAATGACAATTCTTTTTTTACTGTGTGTGTTTGCACTACACTAAAGGATGGTTGTGTACTTCTCTGCCTTTAGCTATTTAGCTGGAGAAACCAGGCTGAGAACCAGAGTGGGGTAACCCCAAACAGACAATATACATACTGAAAGCCTGAGTACAAGTTAGAGATAGAATCGAGTCTGAATGTCCAGAAACATAATATGGGGGACACACATTAGTCCCCACAGCTAGTAAGGGGGCAAAGAGTGGGGGGGGGGGGGGATACTCTTTGACCCCTTCTTATAAGGGAGCAAAGAGTGTGGAAGACACTCTTTGACCCCTTCTTTTGAGGGGGCAAAGTGTGTCCCCCATATTATGTTTCTGGACATTCAGACTCGATTCTATCTCTGACTTCTACTCAGGCACTCAGCATGTAGCTATATTGTCTGTTTGGGGATAGCCCACTCTGGTTCTGAGCCCTTCAATTCAGTACTCAGTCTATGATACTAACTAAAGAGGAGTTTTAAGAATTGTAAATGCAAGTTTATGAACTGGTCATCTCTTTTCTCCATGTTTACAACAGAACTTAATGTGACATCACAAGAAAGTAATCTTCCTCCGCCTGCTACCTTGGAACCAGTAGCTAAATCCCAGAGCAAGAAGCAGTTGGTTTCTCTAGTAGCTTATGTGGATGACTCAGACTCAGATTCAGATGTGTAGCTCACTGTGTACTATATATAGTTTTGCCTTTCTTGCAGTTGAATCCCATGTAGCTATAGGTACATGTACATGACACAAAATGTGTATAGATTTTTAATAACTAGATATATAAACGTACTGTGTAGCTCGCATGTCTGTAGCAGCAGCATCACACAGTCTTCAAATTATCCACTGTAATTCAACCATCACCGCAAGAATTAGAGAGGAAAATGGCTACTTGAGTCAAGTGTCAGTTTAGAGATTCAATTTCATTCTTTACAGTGAGATCGGATGAAAGAACTTAAGTTGGCTGCGCCAGAAATCCTAGTACTACCTTCTACTACCAGGTGTGTCTCAACCGATGCTGGGGGTCCTCACTTTGCCAAACCATCTCAGGCATTCATGTCTATATACATATATGCATGGCAATCGCAATCATGCCCAGGTTGTTGTAGGTACGTCCCCATATTAAAATATATACCCAGGCTCCACCATAGTTACATGTACATGTATATCATCTGAGCTCAAGACAGATGGAGAGCCCCCATGGTCACACAATGTATTAGCTACAGAGTAGGGGGTCCCTTCAGCTGTAACATTTTCTAAATAGCTAGCTACACTGGATCAAGTTCAGTACTTAATATTATTGTGGTTGTAGTATTCGTGGTCACACAATGTATTAGCTACAGGTTAGGGGATGCCTTCATCAGCTGTAGCTATTAGGAGTTGGTGTTGAACTAACATTTTTCTGGATCTAGCTAATTTGTAACAATCAGATGATTTCAATTAAGTACTTAATCGGTCATTGAACACACTAGTGTATGCGTTTCCCCTACAGGTCTAGCTATAACACAGTAAGAGAAAGAACCTCTTAAGAACATTTTCGTCGTGCGAGGTGTGAAGAACCACACCTCTGACTGTTCCCGCTTGTTATTGTACAAAAACGAGGAAGCCCTGAGCACTGAGCCAGTTGCCAACTCACCACTGCAAGCCGTAGCTGCTGCACTGACGATGACTTGGAGTCGCGGTGCAAGGTACCCCGGAGTTTGTGTCTGCAAACAGCCGCTGACTGAACTATTTTGGCAAATTTAAGTTCATTGGTTCTCCTACACAGACAACAACAGAGTTTTTTTTCATATTATAAAAAGGTTTGTGTTTCTTGAACATTATCACTATGCTTCTATGCATTTCATGAGTGGCTAAAAATCATGAAAAGAAAAAAATTACCCTCAGTAAAATGTAGGGAAAGTTGGCTCAGAATGCACCAAAATTGATCTCAGAGCATCTAAATTTTACAAATTTCCCGGGGGCATGCCCCCGCACCCCCATAGACAGAGCGGGCTTCGGGCCGCAGACATACATATCCACCAATTTATTGGCCAATGTCAGCCCCCCTGCTACAAAACATCTTCCTACGCCCTTGATATATTACGCTTGCGTATTCCTAGTAGTCTATCGTCATGAAAAACGAGCGAGAAGAATAACTATGCCCGGAATTGTCTTGAACGCTTGGAGTGCAGCGACATGTGTTGATGAGGGAAAATTAATGTGTGAATGACGTATACAATGGTGAATTTTGCTAATTTAATATGGCGGCATACGCAAGATACCATATCCTTCTTTCACGCCGCCAGCCAAGTTCTGTCGATCTCGCCGTCTCAAATGTGAAGCGGCACAGTTGTTGCATACAGAAGCCTGGTAAGTGCTCGCACCTACTTACGTAATGCAATTATGCGGTTTCATTTACATTCCAAATCGACGGTCGAATCGCCATCGTGCAATTTTAATTACGGAACCGGATGCATTCCTTTCCGTAAACAGATTTGCGGTTTACAGCTATTTTTGTGTAATGGCTACTGCATTGAAATCTGTACTACCATGTTCTTCCACTTTTTCAGAGCACAATGGTACCAAAAAGGGGGCAGGTGACCGTGTGCAAGCTGCTGCAACGATGTTTGAGAGTGCCCGCCCAAATCACACCGCAAAAAGGGCCTGTACATTGTGCTCTGAAAAAGTGGAAGAACATGGTCGTACAGATAGCAACTATATAGTCTCTACTTTGGTATAACTTCAGAATAATAGTTGTTCCTGAAGCATGCCAAGTTTGGGTTTGTTCCATCGTAATCACTGCAAAATAGAACATACTTTTATTGCACACCAGATTACATAAGCATGCTAGGTCTCCTGCAGAGTTTCGACCAGTACCACAAGGTTTTCCTGAAAATGTAATTGTATATAATTATGCTCCCTAGACATTTAGTTTGATAATATTATAACTTTAATATAAACACAGGGCACACAGAGGTTTGTATCGTCCAGGACCAGATCTGGCAACATCCAGCTGAGGCAAGTGACATGTAGCTAGTATTCATCCAGGCTGACCATGCCAGCCATGCAGTCTCTGCAAGCAAGGTAACCCGTCTAAATACTTTCACCCAAAGTCATGGAAAGATAAAACGCATCTCAGAAAGAACCATCATTTGACATCCACCAGATAGCTGCATTTGTAGAATAATTATGCAGAGACGATGTTAGGAAGATCAGTGATGATGGAGGTGGAAAAAGCTAAAAAAGCATGAGCATGCAAAATGTCACATCTTTGGATGCAAAAATTGTTTACAAAGTCACGAAACTAGTCAATAAAGCAGGTGTGTGTGATTTTCTTTGGTGTTCAAATTGAAAACGCTCAGTCTACATGCGGTGATATGGATGCTGCGCCTACATGTAGCGATGAGGATGGGACAGCTCTATGCATGGAACTTTTGAAACAGAATGCTCTCTTAATTCCAGATGTATATGATTATTTCCACAACAAGTTACTAGAAATCATCAAACCACGTGGCATCATACTTAACCAGAATCTTCATATCATTGTAAGTCCGAGCTGGCTTAGAAGCCACCTTTCATCACTGCACATGGCTTACCGATGCTCTGCCAAAAGATACGGCACAGTCTTATACCGCTACGGTAGCGATCTTGTAGCGTACCACGTACGGAAGTGCAACTTGGACCATCCCATTCATAAGTCCTTGTGCTTCCATGAACATATCGCAAAAATATTCCATTTTTGTTGCGGTACAACTCAATGACGTAATGCGTAATGCATACTAAATTAACCTTGTACGTCAACTATACCATGACCTCAGGGACCGTGATTCGACTGCTTCCCTTTCCTTCCTTCCCTCGTTTTTCGGCGGCGGGTCTGGACGAGACTAGTATCGTGATCTATTGTTGCTGTTCACAGTTATGGCCTTCATCGGTAGGCTATTTGGCCCGCGCCACCAGAAATCGACGGTATGTTTACTAGGAAATTGATAGATGTGATAAACTTAGGTTTACGTGGTGTATATCTGCTAAAGCTCACTCATTTGCTACATGGTGGTTGATTTATTTAGCCTCATTTCCAGGCCTCCGGCAAGCTTTTGTCGCTTGCGATGTGATTTTTGAGGGGGGAGAGCCTGGGAACGAAGCAAATTATGATTTGTTTATAAAGCCTCAAAAATGAATGCTTGTTTCCGTGTCTGGCTTTCTAAACAGAGTTGGTAGGACCCCTCCAGCTTCTCTCTACAATTTTTTGGGCCAATAATATTGTAAAACGTTGTTGCAGTCATTCCGCCAGTGACAGGATTATTGAAAAAACAAGAAGAAAACACGTGAGCAGAATCCAACTTTTAATTAGCGGCACCATCGCTTCTGGTATGTTTGCAAAGTCTACATCCAAGAAGGCAGGAGCTGCATGTACCTGGTTTTACAGACCATAAGCACCCATAGAAAGTAAGCACCCTATGAATATAAGCACCCAATTGAATTACAACAACTGCATCCCGTTTATAGGCACCCACATGAAAATAAGCACCCTATAAGAAAAAGCACCCAAGCCAAAGTAGTGTAGCAAGAGCTCATTACTCCCCATTGTCACTCAAAGCCTGGCTGCCCAGTAATATAATTAGAAGTACCTTATGTTTGTTGTCGTGTGTAATACCTACTATGTAAACATAACCGCCCATAATTAATGACGTAACGCTAATTAGCGTTTGCACGTGTGAAAGTCTAAACAGTACAGAGCGGCTAGAGGCGAGTATTAATAGCGACGACAATCAGACCTGTGTAGAGGAAAAGAACCAAGAAGTCAGCATTAGTCGAAATTTGTGTAGCGAGAAAGCCCTAGCTACCTTTGGAGTTCGTTCAACTTGCCTGCCTAAAGGCTTCCTGCATCAATGGACACCATATCTACCTGGCTGATCTCAACGTAGGGGATATTTATGAGTGTTTGCTAGAGCACAAATGATGACGTGGTCATCGGACATGTGCCGGATGGTTTAGAAAAGCCTCCTATAACCACTAATGTTGTCGGGTGAAGTCCACAGGGTACAAGCAAAAGTTACGGATTCTCCGCGTCCAGCACAAGGAACCGTCTTTGAAGAAGAGGCGCGTGGAGCAAGACTATTAACTAGTTGTTGAGTATTATGTACTGCAAATTTGCCACGCTATTAACGGTTGTGTTTCAAAAATAACCGATCTGTGATTATAACCGCCCATGTAAAAGTAACCGCCCATTGAGGCTACTAATTCTAATTATAACCGACCACGGTTATTTATCAGAGTTTACGGTATACCACTTGAAGCATTACTTAAACAACTGCTGGGAAAGCCCGAACTACTTGCACAAGTTGATAATTTCTCAGCCTCAGAAGACAATATATTGAGAGACTATTGTAATGGACTTGTCTATAAACGCCATTCTCTCTTTGTAGCGGATAAGAAAGCACTTCAAATTATAGCCTATTTTGATGAAGTGGAACTTTGTAACCCTCTTGGATCTTCTGCCAAGAAACACAAGTTGGGTTGTCTATTCATTACTTTGGGAAATTTGCATCCTAGTTTTCGCACATCGCTTAAGGCTATCTTTTTAGTGGCTATAGCACCATCACCAATAATCGTTCAACATGGCATTGATGAATTTTTGAAGCCATTTGTGGAGGATGTGAAGAGGCTAGATAGCAATGGAATTGATCTTACAGTAAATGGCACCCTGCGACACTTTCATGTTGGACTATTAGCTTTCCTTGCAGATAATTTAGCTGCCCATATGCTTGGAGGCTTCAAACAGTCCATGTCATTAGCTTTCCGTATTTGTCGTACGTGCATGACAACTAAGGAAAAGTTTCAGACATACTTCCTGGAGTCCAAGTTTAAACTAAGGACGGCTGAGAAACATAAGCGCCACTGTCAGCAACTTGAGGGGCCACTTGGTAACCACTTCTCTGTTTCGTATGGTGTTAACCGGCTATCAATTCTAGAAAGTATTGACAATTTCTCAGTTGTGTGTAATTTGCCACATGATGTAATGCACGTTTTGTTTGAAGGAGTATTACCTCATGAATTGAAGGCTTTGCTCTACTTTTTTTGCATCCATTCAAAGCTTTTCGCTGTCAAAGTTGTAAACTACCGATTGAGAAACTTTGACTATGGATATACGGAAACATGTGACAAACCAGCTGAAATTGATGTAAACATACTAAAGAAGCGAG
Source organism: Phakellia ventilabrum (assembly GCA_963921505.1). Classification (NCBI taxonomy): domain Eukaryota; kingdom Metazoa; phylum Porifera; class Demospongiae; order Axinellida; family Axinellidae; genus Phakellia; species Phakellia ventilabrum. The sequence continues at coordinate 4,388,530 of OY997382.1, forward strand.
ATGGGAAACTTCGCCAGAGTGTTTCACAAATGCGCCTTCTTGCATCTGTGTTACCTTTTCTCATAGGTGATTTAGTACCACGTGACCGTCCGCATTGGGAGTGTTTCCTTCTGTTGCTGAAAATTTGTAACATATATATATGTACAGCTTGGCAGGTTAGTTATGACATGGTGGACTACCTACGGGTACTGATTGATGAACACCACAGGAAATTCAAACTGCTTTATCCTGACACATCCATTATTCCCAAAATGCACTATATAGTGCATTACCCCAGTCAAATTCTTGCCTTTGGGCCCCTAGTCAATACATGGACTATGCGGTACGAGGCGAAGCTGAGTGTTCTCAAACGAGCATCTCACCATGGTAACTTTAAAAACATCTGTCTAACAGCTGCCAAGAGGCATCAGCACCTTCTTTGTTATCTCTTAAACTCTGGAGAGAGCCTTGGGATAGAGTGTACTGCAGGCCCTCAAGAAACTAGTAGCTTGAGCAACGAATCAGTCAGGTGTTAATGTAAGCAGTGATAGTAAGGTTTTACGTCCCACATGGATTAAAACTGGCCCACTACATCTAAGAAAGAATGCATACATTTTGAGAGACACTGGTCCATTGTATCCTAACTTTGCTAAAATATGTAACCTTTTTATTGTTGAGCCTTCTCTGTTTCTTCAACTTCATCTATGTGAAACAGTTTCTTTTGATTCCCACTACAACTCTTTTATCATATCTAGCTCTCTTTCCACTACGTTTTGCCATGTCAAAGATTTACCAACATTTCCTGTACTTCATTCACGTATATCTTACGACAAATCGGATAATAACCTGTACTTGTCTCCTAAACAGCATATTATTATTATGTAAAGTGTATGTTTGCATGGAACTGAACTTACCATTGTATGCATGCATGAATTTCAGTATAATGTAATATACAAATTTGCATTTGTGTATTAATTTAATTGTTTAAACAAAAGTCTGATAAAAAACTGCTGGTTGTTAAATGCAATTTTTCAGTCATAAAGTCAGCTCCATAAGTGTGTAAAAATAAGAGAATAAAATTATTCATTTCACAACTTTGCTAATTGCTAACATTTTAACAGTTTAATAAATATTGATTTGATTAAGTATATTTGTCAAATTTACAGTAAATTTCATATCAACTGCACATAGCTACTACAACGTATTTCATGTTGAAATAGCAGCATTAAAAACTGGTAGAAAAGTATTATTAAATTGCTGTTGTTTTAACTGCTTATGTTTTAACAGTTTAGTAAATGTTGATTTGATCAAGTGTATTTGTCAAAATTGCAATATATCTTATATCAACTACACACAGTTACTATCATATATTTTATACCAAAACACCAGCGTTAAAAGCTGGTAGAAATAAAAATACTTGGTATAATAACAAATATTTTTTTGCAGTGTGTGCGCATGTGTGAATATGTATCGAGCAAATCAGAGAGCTTCAGCAAACCAGCCTAGCAATCCACCCCCACACGTTAAATTCCATCAGTTTAATGCTAATTTATGACCTATATTGGTGTGTCTGATGTCTGCTTGCCTATCGTAGAGCAGGTGCAAACTTTTGTGTCAACTATAAACTCAACAATTTGTGTTGACTACGCATTTACTGCCTCAATCAGAAGCCATACTTTATTCAGCAAACAAGATTCCTAGTTATCTGTTCCACTGGCGGGGACATCTAGGCTGCTCCATTGGATACTGACCCACAGGGAGCAGTTTTGCTTCAGTCACAATTACATATACATACTAGGTAGACGCATTGCACAGATGGGTCTCACGCAGAGGTATGACGTACATAGTTAGCACAAAACCACACCCACTAGAACGTTTGGGAGCTGCATTGCCCACGCAATTGCTGGAGAAGTGACGACTTCACGAATGGGCCTTCAGGAGACTGATGTCTCCAGTGGTCAGATCTATGCTGAAACAAAGGCTACACAAACTCTAATCGTGTTGGAGCTGTAGTAAGCATACCTGGGTAAAAAGAAGTGATCGATTTGTCCAGATCTCCGATCCTTCATGCACCAGAAGTACAAAGGCGGCATCCATGTAACTGGTAGGACGCCATCTTGAATACGTGCTTGCCCCCGGAGCCGAAGCATTACAGTATAATTCCGGGCGTACGGACCGTAACCTGAGATTCAATTGCATTCCTAAGCGTGACGGAAGTTGCACACATACATATATATATATATATATACGCTAGCTGAGATTTCAGCACACACAGCAAGATTAGTTGCCTTGCGCTAAGGTGCTCAGCAATAAATATGGATGTAATTCTCTCCCCACCCCCACATTCCTAAACAAGTATAATATTATATGATTAACAGTATATAGCTACTGTAACAGTGAGAGGTTGATCATAGTCCTAACCTTAAGACTGCCAACATAGCCAATGAGTATACCTTAGTGGTCAATGCACAGAGGAGCAGTCCGTGCTGGAAATGTGTAATAAGAACTATTGTTCAGGTGCTTTTAATACGCAAGTATTTACTACACATGTAGAATTATACAGTTCTGGAACAGGTAACTTGTTAGTGATTACTCTATTAACCATAATTCAGTTTCACCAAAATATCCAAATGTCAGGTACGCATAGCAACAAAAATTTGTAAAAAAATTAATAGTTACTTAATTTCATCAGTTTCGCTTTACGCAGCCTGCCGTTGAAATTCGATACTCAAAAGCGATGACGTTCGACACCTAGGTCGGGAAGAAGGGTGCCTAAGGATGCTACTACTGTAACAGTAGCTACACGGATAAGCGTCGTTTAATCAGCTAGGGGCGGAGTCGGTATGTAATTATTAATTAGCAGTTGCTTAACGTAGTCATTTGAGAATCACGTTTTCCCCGAGACTCTCAGGTCACGTGAAGACATTTTCATGAAACTGAATTTTCAAAGTTTTCTCTTTCTCTTTCAACTATAATGTCATTCCAGGTATCAAGACTGCATGCACATCAATGTATACATGGTCATGTACATGTAAGGTTTTGCTAACTATGCATCCCTCACCTTCCCCTTCATGCTCCTGTGCAGCCTGAGCAAGATTCACCAGAGTTGGGTGAGTGTATGTGTGTGTATGTGTATGTGTGTGTGTATGTGTATGTGTGTGTGTGTGTGTGTGTGTGTGTGTGTGTGTGTGTGTGTGTGTGTGTGTGTGTGTGTCTTAAGCTAACCCCTCCTCATCGTGGTGATCAGGTGTAACAGGAGTATCTGTTGAAGCTCCTGGCAAACGGGGCAATGGCTATCATGTAGTGATCTAACGTTCCAGGTTCCTAATGAGCACTGTGACTTTGCTGTTTGTGCATTAGAACACAATCAGGAAGTCTGCAAATCCTCTGTGGTTGAACAGACTTGGAATGAAGTCGGTGGCACTATCACGTGATGCCCTGTACTCACATTCATTCTATTCCTAGCCTGCAAACAGAAGGCCCCATAGAGACTGCCCAACAAAGGTCTAAGGTGAGACATGCTGAAGTTAGAAGAGTGGATTTAGTGATGAGAGAGTAGATATCATGAAGATTGCTGCGCTATAAGAGACTAAGTGGTTAGGCAATGCAGTCTATAGAGTCGGAGAAAGAGTGGTCTTGGCAGCTGGCAGGCCGGCACCTGGGCCAGAGCAGACTATGCAGAGGGAAGAGGGAGTAGCAATTGTGCTGATAGATTCTGCTATGAGGTCATGGGAGAGCAAGCAGTGAGCAGTGGAAGGCATGGAGCTATAGGGTAATCACAGCAAGACTTGAGCTTGGTCTATCCAGAGGGGGAAGATCCTCCATGTCTTGTCATGCTATGCACTAACCTTTGTTGCCAAGAGAGAGGAGAACTGGTATTTCTGTCCCTCAGTGAAGCCACCATCTGGTTCATGAAGTGCAACATCCACTAGCAAACTCAAACAAATGCCATTGCTTAGACTATGTGATAATTTGGCAAAGGGACAGGAAGAAATGTGTAGACATGTTAGTGATGAGAGGGGCTGAGTGCCACACAGACCACCAGTTGCTAGGCATTAAAGTCAAGTCCTAGATCAAGTTCCACTGTAGCCTCGTTCCCAGGCTCTAGTGGAGGGGAGAGTAGAGCCCGGTACACACTGTTTGCGCATGCGCAAGAATTTACAGAATAGGGCCAGTAAACGTGTCCGTGAATGAACTCAATCACATGGCGAGGAGTAGTACGGAGTATAGTAAGTGGAAGAACTAGAAACTGTCAGATTTTTTTATTTCCTACAACTGAAAAGACCTTCTAACCAGTCAAGAATGGCCTAACTACCTGTTATTTTTGTCCACTAGGATTATGGTAGTTGTCTTACCATACAAATTTACAAAGATACCAGGCCACTCTTTTCGAATTTTACCACATGGCCTGGGAACGAGGCTAGTTTCACTGCAAACCCTAATGAGTCAGAGGTAGGTTTGATGCTGGGAAAAGCTGAGTGCAGAGGGAAATAGTGCAGAAAGCTCCCGAAGAAGGGCTTTCCAGGAGCAAGTATCCACCAACCTGAGAGGGCAGTGGCCGTTACCTGAGTCAGGCACTGCTGAATGGAAGTGGACTGCTATGAAAACATCTTTGATAAGTACAGCAAAGACGTGTTTAGGCCTCAAAAAGAAGAAGTAACTAGGCTGGTTTAGGGAGAGTTGGAGGCTCATACAGCAGAGAAACAGCCTGTGCTCGAAATGGCTCTCTTCAGGGAAGGAAAGAGATCGGAGGAAAATTGTCAAGGCATGATGTGATAACAGACGGGTAGTGAGAAAGGCCAACAATTTTTGGTTCCAAGCCAGGGCAGCTGAGGCCCGGAGGGGGAGATTTAATGGGAAAAATGCGTGGCAGTGCATCAGGGACATGCAGCACAGGGGCCTGATTTTAACCAGGTCTGTGACCATCAGAGATGAAGCTGGAGCCCTGTGCACATCCATTCAGAGCTAACAGGAGAGATGAAGGCATTTCACAATGAATGTTCAAGTGCAATTTCAACTTGAGTGAAGTCGACAAGGTGAGACAGAGTGATGATTTCCCCAAACTCCTGCTAGACCTCAGCTTAATAAGAAGTGAAATTGCCTTGGGACTGGGCTGATGCAGTTCTTGCTCCAATCCCGAAAAAGAGAGACCTAACCCACTGTGATAATTGGTGAGACATTTCTCTCCCTGATGTTGTTGGCAAGGTTCTAGTCAAAGTCTTGTAGAGGAGGTTACAAGATATGGCAGAGGAGGCATTTCCCGAGTTACAGTGCGGTTTTCAGACAGGGAGTGGCTGCTCAGACATGATTTTCGCTGTCCGGCAGTTCTTGCATGGAAAAGTCACATGAACATTGAGCCACGATCTCTCTCCTGTTTGTTGACTTGCAGAAGTCCTACAAGTCAGTCCCCTGGGCTGCCCTGTGGAAGGCGCTGCAGAAGTTAGGCATCCCTGAGAGCAGAATAGCACTAATTTGATTGTTCCATGAGTTTATGAGAGCCCAGATACGAACTTCTGGAGGTTGTTGATCTTGACAATGGCCTCTGACAGGGGTGCTCATTGGCTCCCACACTATTCAATCTCTATGGCTGTCTGGTAGCAGAGAGATAGTTGCAGGTAAAGCAAGAGTAGGAATTCTCTGGCCCGGAAGTCATTGACACAGACACTGAATGGTAGAGAGGAGATAGAATGTGTGCAGGAGTTTCCTATCTTGGCTCTGTTGTAGCTTCATCGGGAAGAGTGGATGCTGAAATGGAAAGGAGGATTGCGAAGGCCTCCAGAGCCTTTGGAGCTCTGAGACGAGCCATCTTCAAAGACCTTACCACTAGGTATATCCATTACGCAGATGAGGCCTCACACAGAGGTATAACGTATAATAGTTAGCACAAAACCACATCCACTAGAATGTTTGGGAGCTGCATCGCCCACGCAATTGCTGGAGAAGCTACTACTACACGAATGAGCCTTCAGGAGACAGGTGTCACTGTATACAACACAGTTCCAAGGACCAGTTATGGCTGCTACAAGAGAGCAGAGTTGCTTGAAACTCACGTTCATATTGCTCGCGATCGATCTGCATACTGTCCGTCTCCAGCGGTCAGATCTGAAAAAGAGGCTATGCAAACTCTAATCGCGTTGGTAAGCCTACCTGGGTAAAAAAGTGATCAATTTGTCCAGATCTCTGATCCTTCGTGTACCAGAAGTACAAAGGCGGCATCCATGTAACTGGTCAGGACGCCATCTTGAACACATGCTTGCCCCCCCAGGGTGGGAAGCGTTCCGTTGCAGTTGTAGTAATAACACGTATACACTTACAGACATAGTATAAAGAACGTAACCTGAGACTCGATTGCATTCCTAAGCGTGATAGAAGTTACGCACATACATATATCTAAAGTCACAAAAAAGCATTACAAAATGAAGAAGCATGTAGGGATGGAATCTCTAAAAAGTAACCAAACAAGGTAGGAACAACACCACAATACTTTTATGGATTGCCGTCCGTACATCTTTTGCCATTTTTCTAACCATGCTTCATGATGCTTGTTATGTGGGATAACAGGAGGCTAGTTTAATACAGTTACATCCTGTTGCATTTTTCTAAAGTGCGTGCTTTGGTATATAATCACAAATGAGTTAGTTAATACAGATTATGCTGTTGGAATTGTACAAGTAGGGGAGGAGTCAGAATGTTTCATAAGTGGTAGTTTTAGTGTCCAAGTTTTTAATTCTGTAGTAGGTATGTATAGCATGAGGGAGACAAAAGTCTGTCGCGAGCAGCTGTAATCACTTAGTGCTTCTAAAGATGATGTGCATTGCACGTGTGAAGATGTGAGTTGAGCAGGATTGAGTTTACATGTGCGTGCATGTTGCTAGACAGTCATGATGTGAGGTTGTGTGTTGTGAAGTGCTGCAATCATTTATTGGCTGTGGATATGGCTGGTGCGGCATGTAAGAGATATAGTATATGTGTGGTTGCGAAAATGGCAAAAGATGTAGGGACGGCAATCCTTAAAAGTATTGTGGTGTCGTTTCTACCTTGTTTGGTTACTTTTTTGAGAGTCCATCAGTACATGCTTCTTCATTTTGTAAATACTTTTTTGTGACTTGTTTAACATCATCGAAGTTAGTATGGTCTAGTAGTTGTATCTTTACACGCGCATAATTTTGACTTATAGCAGCTCACTTTTATGAGAAAGGACACTCCAAGTACTATAATCATCCTAACAGAAGGCATGCTGCATCAGTACAAGAACAGCGAGTAAGTGGTTAACTTGCTTGTGATATGAACAGGACAACTGCTCTGTGAAACTGGATTCAACAGCTATCTGGATCTTGTATGGTTTCACTTGCTTGCTTGAAACAGGAGACAACGGCTCTTGATATGCATGCTTGAGGTTGTGTTTCTGGTACGTGGTGTAGGCATAACCTCCATTACATTGTCATACTCTCCGAATATTTAACAAAAATAGCAGTACTTGCCTGCATGAGAGCACTTGAGAATCACTACTGTAGAGTCGACAACACTACAGTATCAGTGCAATACCCTGTAGAAAATGCCGCTTCTTTTGCGTTTAAATTAATTTCTTCAATTATTTTTGTGCTAGCCTGTCTGAAAGAAAGAAAAGGAGAGGGACAACTAGCTGGTTTAGTAGCTTGTCGATGTGGTACTTGAGCGATGCTCTCTAGCAACTGTATCAGTCTTACTAGTTATGAAAGCACTCGAGAATGACAGGTATGGCTTATAAAGGCTTATGATTGTATATAGCAGACTTTTGAGCATATCAATTTGTATACATTTAATGCGGTGGCCATTTTATTTCCATACCATCTCCATATATGGAGTACTACCCATACTCCATGATAAAAATGGCTGCCGCATTAAATGTGTACAAAACAATATATGCCTTTATGGGTGGTTTCTTCAGTAACAAGACTGTTATAAGTAATAGTTGTAGCATGGCCTCGAGTGTCAACTGTGCCCATAGCCAGGCTAGCTCAATAATGACTGAAGAGATTACAATCAATAATTTAAACATGAAGAAGCAATATTTTAATTTCTATGGGGTATTGCACTCACACCATAGTGTTCTCAAAGAACTCGAATTGCAGCGATTTACAGGTACTCCCAGGTGAGTGCTTGCCAATACATGCCATTTTCTTTATATAATTAGAGAGTACAACAATGTAACGGAGGTTATGCCTACACCGAAAACTCAACCTCGAGCATGCATATTGAGGTTCAGTTGAAATTCCATTTTCACAGAACACCACAATTATTTAAACGCCACACCGGCCGTATTCTTTCATCTCACATGTCAAGCGACATGAGGCATGAAGGGTTGAATACAGCCGCTTGTTGACTAAACAAAATGTTTAGGTAGTGAACAGAGTTGTTCATGACCACACAAACAGCACTCATTTGCATCAAATGCAGCATATCTATGGATGCAAAGATAAATATGTATTGAACATGTGCCAAAACTATATATTCTTGGCTAGTCAGATAATTAGAGTGTGTGCTGTAATGCATACATAATTAGATATGTACATCTGAGTCCTTGCTTAGTATTCTCACTAGGCCTTTTAGAGTGGTGGTGCACCACTTGCCTAGGCACCACTAGGTAATTGTGATGTTTAAAATAATGAATTCTCAGGTCATACAATGAACTGTGAACAGGATGTTGTTGTGATGCTATGATTACCTGAGCCATGCAATGTCATACACACTTCCAGTCACAACTGCTACTTATGCTGATCCCAGTACAATCAAGCGTCAGGAGTTTCCAGGCACACATGATCTCTACACTGTGGTGAACAAGACCAAGAAGCCCCACAAACCTGAAGACCACCTGCCCACTTACCAGGTAAAAAATGTGCTACATTCTAGGAGTGAAGGCTAAAGTCCTTCCTTAATCCTTACTCTCATTCTACCCCTTTTATTGGCTTATGGATAAATTATGGATAAATTATGCTTGATAAATTATGCTTGATAATTGATGATGCTTATGTATACGCTAGCTAACTATGCATAGCCTAAATCAAGTGTGTTTTGAGCCACCAAAAGCCGTTAAGAGCGTATGCAACTCTGTAAACTCTATAATTTTTATATAGTAACTCGCTTACTATAATTATTTGTAACTTACAGCATAAACTAGCAAGTACAGAGATGGCATTCAAGAGTGAGAGTATTGTTTTGTGTAGTGGAGTCCAGTGGTTGTGGACGGAGTAGCAGAGTGCCAGCAGAGCCAGCAGCCAGGTGTGAGTCTAACTGACATCCGGTTGTTATGTTTATTTTGCCATTTACATTGTGAGCTATGTGTGTTTCATGCCCTCTTTTCTTTTGGCTTATGCACCCTTGCTAAAATCTGGAAGCCACTCCACAGCTGTTATGTGCCTCTAATATTTGCCCACCCAGTGCACCGTTAATTTAACCTAGAGATCATGCTGAACTATGTAATGGCTTACTCCTTCACTATTTTTGGCTCATGCAACTCACAATGTAACACATAATTCAGGGAGTATTGAGGTGACTCCCAGGAACAAGGAGTAATTATTTTTGTGGCCAGGAGCAATATGCAGATGCACTACACAACTGTATGTGCGGCTATGTGATGTGTGGTGCATGTGAAGAAGTGTAATACATTTGCCAGGAGATAATAATTGCCATTGAGCGAAGGTGTGGGGGGGGAGGGGGGGGTGCGGTGGGGGGAGGACCTTTGTTCAGTTGTTTGCCAGCCAAGAGTAGCTCTAATAATTTGATTAGTAGTGTCGTTGACTGCTTCTGAGCTCTCCAAGCTTAGGACAAAGCTATTCACTGGATTAAATTTGAAGCATTCAGAAGCAGAGCCTTTATTAGCTGTTGTTTCAATACTATCCACTCCATGGTGAATTTCTTCCTCTGGTATGCCATGAGTGCCATCAGTGGTGACACACAGGTAGTAATGTGTGTAGTGGCTCACAGGCGGTCAAACACTATTGGCAGTAATGCATAGCAATAAGACTTCCCATAGCCAGTGGGAAGCTACAAAAACGTCCCTGAGCTTTTAATAGCTTGGCTCAGTTTCAGCTCCTCAACAGACATTGAATCTGTAATAGCAGCACTAATGCATAAGCAACGATGATGAATTTTCCTGAGGGCATGTCCTTAGACCCCCTAGTAAGTATGTACTTTGCTTGCACATGGATATTTGAATAGGCTACTCTCCGCTTTTTATTTGCTTCCAATGGGCCTGTATAGGCATGTGTGGAGGCACGGGGCGCACAACAGTGACACAAGGAAGATGCTAGGCAAGGATCTGGAGTCAAGAGAGGAACTACAGCAAGAAGAAACATTGGATATAAACGAGCGATTCGAGATCTTATGTGATCTCGGCGGAGGGGCGTATGGGATGGTCTACAAGGCCCGAGACAAGGGGCGTGGAGAAAGGATGGCATGGAAAAAATGGTTGCTACATTGAATGTGTACAACATGATATGTTCAAAGGTCTGCTCTATATTGTCCTAAGCAACGTATTAGTAATCCGCTTTCTGGTCGCCATCTTCTTGGATTGTTTCACTACAATCTACTTCAATCACTATGTAAGAACAGTAGATCAATCGGAACGAGTACTACATGATGGAGAGACCAGCAACGAGGTGCCGGAGAGGTGGAGACGGGCGTGGTCCAGGATGCTCCGAGTGAAACCGAGAGACCGATAACTCTCTCCACGTCCCAGATAGCGTCCTTGGCCAACGATGTAGTCAAGTATATACGCGAGCATTCGGAGCAGCAACAGTCCCCGGTCAACCTCCCGGCATCTGGCAGTCAAGCGCCAACTTTCCTGGTGCCTCTTATGGCCATGAGCACAGGGTGAGATGGTGGCCTCGGTAGGAGAGCGCAGTGTAGCTTTTTGTGGCACCTTTTAATGGGGAGGCCCTATCAAGTGTGTGATAGAACCAGGGTTTTATACAGGATTTTCATGCCACCCCCCCCCCCCCCAGAAATATTTAGATTTTTACATTCTCTGAGATTGATTCTAATGCCATTTTGGAGTCAATTTTATGGTCCTTGAAATTATGCTGACTAAGTAGAAGTACCCCTTTGAAGAGACGTATTGAGCTTTCATTATGTATTGACACTTTATTTGTTTTGTAATCTTATTTAGTAACACAGTTACTGATGTATATATTAATTACTATTGTTGCCAAGATTTTAGGGGGAGGGGAGATTTCCCAGGGTTCCCACCCCCCGTATGAAACCCTGAGAACTATATATTATGGTTATACTTGTGCCTGAGGGAGCTTTCCTCTCCTTATTTTTAATCCAAAAGTAGTTTTTGGTGTGGCTCTGGGCTGGGTGGTTCTTTAGTTCTTGTACCCTTGGAATTCACTTAGATTTAGGTTGAATTTTTATGGCATTTTTGTCAAGTGACATTAATTTTCAAGGCTTTTATAATTTTGTTTTTGTAGAATGGTGTGAAAATGTATGCTATCTTGAGAGTGCTCACGTAAATATGGATGTAATTCTCCCCTCACCTCCACCTTCCTAAAACATGTAATCAAATATACATAACTAACAGTATACATGTAGCAGGGTAGCAGTTCCAGTTGTACAGTTATATATAGTGAGAGGTTGGGTAGCAGTTCAAGGTCTACAGTAATAGTAAAAGGTTGATCACGGTCCTAGTGTTAATACTGCAAGCACAGCCGCTCAGTGTTACAGTACCTGAGTGGTCAATGCACAGGGGAGCAGTCCAAGTTGCAGTGTGTAGTGAGAACTGCTATTCATACCGGGCAGGTGCTTAAACATACACAAGTATTTACTAGGCATACGCATTGCGCAGATAGCCTCGCGCAGAGGTACTAGGTATGACGTAGTTAGTTAGCGCAAAATCACACCCACTAGAAGCTGCATCGCCCACGCAATTGCCAGAGAAGCTACTGTACACGAATGGGCCGAATGTCTCTGTATACAACACAGTTCCAAGGACCAGTTATGGCTGCTACACGAGAGCAGAGTTGCTTGAAACTCACGTTCGTATCGCTGGCGATCGATCCGTGTACCGTCTGTCTCCAGCGGTCAGATCTCTGCTGAAACAGAGGCTACACAAACTCTAATCGCGTTGGAGCTGTAGTAAGCCTACCTGGGTAAAAAGAAGTGATCGATTTGTCCAGATCTCTAATCCTTCGGGCGTCAGAAGTACAAAGGCGGCATCCATGTAACTCGTCAGGACGCCATCTTGAACATGTGCTTGCCCCCCGGTGTGCCCCCGGGGCCGGAAGCGTTTCGTTACAGCTGTAGTAACAACACGTATACGGAACGTACAGACATAGTAATAACACGTATAAGGAACGTAACCGGAGATTTAATTGCATTCCTAAACGTGACGGAAGTTGCGCACATATATATACGCTAGTTGAGATTTCAGCCCACACTGCACGATTAGTTGCCTCGCGCTAAGGCGCTCGGTAACTACACCAGTAGCAGTGAATAATTGAGCTCTGGACCAGGTAACCTCACTCTCTTTCAACTATGCTGATATCAAAACTGGATATACAACAATGTATACGTGGTCATGTACATGTATAAGATCATACTAGTCATACATCCCTCACCTTTCCCTTCAGAATCCTGACGAGATCAAGAGGGAAGCCCCCCCCACTGGTGACATGTATGCTGTTATAGAGACAAAGAGGGGCTCTAGAAAGAAGGAGGCTGCATGCGCACCCCCTCAGACGTCAGAGGAGGAGCTTCAGCAGATGTACAGCCAGGTAGACATGGGAAGGATACATGTACACCAGCCACCACCAAGTGGGGTGAGTGTGAGGGTATGTGTGTGTGTGTATCTGTGTATATGTGTGTGCGAATATGTGTGTAAAGTAGAAGGTTATCTTGCTGTGCTTATGCTCATTATTAAGTCCCCTGGGGTATTGAATGTAGGCCTGATCGAGTTACATGTAAGTACCCCACTATAGCTTGTCCCTAGTTTCATTTACTACAGTTTATACCCTTCAATTTATTGCACCTCATCAAATTTACTGCAGCTTATCCCCATTCTACTACTGCAGCCTGCCATACCATTAATTATGAAGCTTGCTCTGCATCCAAATTTTACAGAAACTTTTCTCCAGTGCTATTTACTGCAACTTGTCCCCTTTATTTTATTTACTGTAACTTTATAATTTCCTACAATTTCTCACAGCCTCTTAGTTTTCCTTACCTGCATGGCCTCTTGTCCAAACCCCCCCCCCCCCCCCCACCTCCAACTTTTGCTGCAAAACTTCTGTCAGCTTCCGGGCTGTAGTTTCTCATTTTACTACTGTTCTTCCCTCCCCTGCAACCGTACATTTGCAGTATATCTGCACATTGCCCTCATTTTATCTTGGCCAATTCTCATTTCTCCCCTCATTCTTAATCACAATTGTCACAACCTTTTTTGATCACCTTACCTCTTGGATATACTGCACTGTAGAGAAACTGGCCGTACTCAGCTGGCATCAAACAGCAACCTAACTAGTATCTTCTCTTCAAAGTGTTCCGCACAAAGCAGTTCTAGAACAGACTTTGCCTAGCTGTAAGTAAATTAATGATTCTATCCTGCTACATGTATGTAGTGCTGCAGTAATTAGATAAACCTATTACCTTGTAATTATAAGGACTACTATCACGACTTCCACCTGGGGTTCATATACTGTATTGTTTTCAGTGTGCCCCTGTTAGAATCAACTTAGAAAAGCCTCTCCAGCAGTACTGTACCGTTTACATGGAGATAACCATTTCCGATTGGAAGAGAAAAAAACGATTAGGGAGGTTATTTGTGCAGCAGCACAGAAGTAGTGGTAGCGAGGAGAGGAGGGAACATCAGTGGGAGGATCATTGACAGCTGGTAAGGCTGATTCGGCAGCAGGAAAATGATGACCATTATTGTCCTGTATGCCACAAATTGATGACAGTGTCAATGTCTCTCACCATTAGTAACATTTTTATCCAGGATGCCCTAATACACGAGGCTTGCAATGAATATGAACGACTCGCATCTATATTTATGACCACTAGCTAACATCTCAGTCTACCCAGCAAGATTTACTTTCGTACTAAACCACTAGGCAACGAAAGCTTGATATCACTGATGGGGTTTCATCCAGACATGTCTTCTAGTTTCTAGGGGACACTTCACCAAAACTGTATTGCTTTCCTTTTTGGTGCCAAGAAACCACCAGAATATGCACCGACTTTCCTCCCTATAGCTAGGGTGTGTGGCTGTGTAAGCGCATACTATCTTTTTTACTCTTGCCCATGAAATAGATCCTCTTTAAAACCCTGAGCAAGTCTTCATTTAGTTCTAAACTTTTACTAGCCATGTCCATCTGGTACATGTAGGTACATGTGTATATGAGCCTCTATAATTGTATTCTTCCCTCCACATGCACATGTGCCATATGCACACACACACTCTCATGCATACACATGCACACACACACACACACACACGTATACACACACGCACACATTCATGCACACAGCTCGTATACGCTGATATTATTCTCCCCCCAGCGACTAAGCCACCACCCTCAAAGCATTCAGGTATGGTCTTATTCCAAAAATGGAAGGTTGTGGTGCCTACAATCATTCAAATCTAGAAAATTATTGAGAGCAAAGAAAATCATCCAAATGTGGATGAAATTTGACTAATTTCCCGGGAAGGGGGGGGGGGGGGGGGTAGTTACTTGGTGTAGGAATGCACCAATTGTAATAACTGTGTGGGTGCAATGACTGTGCATTCAAGTGTACAATTTTATCATATGTTTGTGGTCTCATGCAGTCTCCAGTAGTCTTTTGTAGTCTGCACTAGTACATGTCTTCTAGTTTCTTACAGTCTCTGCTAGTTTGTGTATATAAGGGCAGGATCAAATTGCATCATACAGAGTGTACACAGAAATTACATAATGTTATACGGAGGAAGTTATGGCCTCCAGAAGTGAGTTAACTTACTGAAGTTGAGTATTGTGTAGCTTAGCTCTTGGGATCCAGCTAAAACTAAATCTTGATGAGGCTGAAGATTGTGAACAAGGGTAGAATTGGATCGAAGACAAGTGCTGGTAGAAGAAAAGTGATGAACTCTGATTAGCAGATAGTAGTTAGGCAACACACTCACTGTGGGTTTCTGTCGGCCTTACAGGGCTACATAGCACGGCTACATTGTAGTTGACTTACATCTAGTATGCAGATTGAAAAGTCCCAAAGGAAAGGTTAGTTCTACTGTACAAAATATACCCTTTCTGCACCAGTATGAATGACATTTTTGTCGCATTTCGCCGCATAGTGGTGATTTCAACTCTGCACGCTAATATTGAAAAGGGTGTATTAAGTCTGTACTTTTGAGGTTTGCTTACCTACTCGTTTAGACGTCCAACTTTGGCGCTTTTGCGTGACAAGTGGAGTTTGCTAATTGCCACGCCTACCGTATCACGTGATATTATTAATCTAATTAGCTATTCTGAAAATGAAAATACTTTGTTGTGATTATATTTGTAAGTCCCAAGTCAATAGCTGCTTCTTAGCGGTTAGTACTGTCATGCGACCTTGCAGCAGCGACCCAGGTCTTAATACATAGAGTAGTCCCTTCCTGTCTCCAGTAGTCTCTTACAGTCTGTTAGTCTCCAGTAGTCTCTTATAGTCTTTTACAATCTCCAATAGTTTCTTACAGTCTCCAATAGTCTCTAATTTTCCAGTCTCCAGTAGACTCTGTCTCCATGCACTAGTCTCTTACAGTCTCTGGTAGTCTCTTACAATCTCTGCTATAGTCGCTTGCTCTCTCCACTAGTCTCATAATCTTCGCACGCGCCCGGCTGGTCCTAAGATTGCTTTCATGTTTCGCATCTGTGTGTTTGTGTATGTGTGTGTGTGTCTGTTCGTCCGCAAATATCACGTGCGCTAAATTACGTCATTACGTTACTGTGCCACTATAGCCACAAGCGCAGTGGAAGCTACTGAAAGTTTGTAGGCTCAGTAGGCCAAGGTACGTCAAGCCAGGTTAGCTTTGTGTTGCCTAGACGGCAAAAGAGTGGTAGGTAGCGATGATAGTTCTGTCTTGGCAAGATTTCCTAACTGGAAGCGCACTACGAAATTGCTGTGTCAGCTCTTTCGCTGAAAGCTCTAGTGTTACATCAATACATGATGAGACTCTGATCCATTCTACAGCTGCATTAAGCTAAGACTAACCTGTTGCTGAACACAACCTTCAGTTGAATGATTTGTGTAAAAAAACACCCGGATGGTTTTTAGATATGAAATATCAGTCTTGTTTACTCTCTACTGGTTTCTTGCAGTCTCCACTGTTTTTTTTTACAGTCTCCAGTAGTCTCTTGTAGTCTCATACAGTCTGCCAGCCGAGGCAGTGAAGAGTGCCCCCTAAGTCAAGAGGAATGCAACTGCAAGTTATACAATTTGCATCAAAGCAACAGCTGTTGAAAACAAGATGGTTTTAGCGAATTTCCCAAACTCCCCCTGACTACACCTGGAGTTGGATGGCCTGCTGCAAACCTTAGCCATAGTTCTTGCTAGCTATAATATTAGCCTCGTTCCTAGGCCCACGTGTACAAAGTAATCTGGTTGAAACCGGACCAACCGTACTGGTGGCTACAGTTGTGTATTGTAATACAAGAGTATGGTACTACCAGCTACAATTAAGCTAAACAGTACTGTAGCGCCAGTTAATCAGTATCTGAAGGCATATCATGGACAAATGACTCTGATGTGTATGTAAACTGCTCTCACTGTTAAACACAATCAGTATACAGCTATCTTTTCAGGGAGTAGCTTCCAGTTGCTGTCCCTTTTGACCTTTTGGTCAATGCAAACCAAAGAACGACATGCAGGCAGTGCCTTTGATCTTTGTGTGCTTTTATTATGTTTATCAATGCTGTGCTGAGAAATAGTTATCATTATTCTCGTCCTCGTTGAAGTTAGCTAAAGCTCGGTCCATTACAGTTGTACATTGCTGCATTATTGATCTGGAAGTGAAGCCATTCTGTCATACTACATGGTGCAGAATGAAGTATTCACTAAAAAAAGTTGTACGTCGATGAAATGAAGCATTTTCAGAGTAACTAATGCTGTTCTCAGACAGAGCATAGCATTGTTTATATAGTAGCGGTCAACATTAGAAGTGATCGAGAAATGGTGGTTTATGGTATGTTTAATTTTTTTGTGACCAACCTATTTCTGTGTTTTTTGGGGGAGGGAGAAAAACATAGATAATAGAGCATCTATGAGAATAGTACGAATGGTTGTGGGTGCACAGCTGCACCTTGGAGCTATGTACACAATGTGCAGGGATGTCCTCGCTTCGCGAGAATTGCTGGGCGTGGCACATGGCATGCTGTGATATTTTGGTGGCACGCCCATAGTACACACCCACAAAATACAGTGGACCAAGAAAAAGGACGAGTACGCCTACAACACACTGGCCGACACGCCTACAATACTCCACCCACAAAACAAAATGGCTACTTGCTATTATGTGCTTAGAAGACCAGAGGCTGAAGCAAGCTCACTGTGATAGTGATCACTTCCAAGTCTCCCTGTTTAGAATTTTATAGCGAAGGTAAGTTTTTGCTGCGGGTTTGATATGCTGTACCAGGAGAACTGGCTGGAACAGTGGACCAAGAAAAAGGTCAATCGAACTGGAATATAGCCTCACTTCGCTCAGAATTAGCCTTTGAATAGTTAGAGTGACTACTAATGATGATGTAACAATACCAAAAATTTGTAAAAGAACTGATACACACGGCAAAATATAACATTGATTAGGTAGGTGGCTACACTGCTACACGTATAATCAGGCTCTGCTGTCATCTTCACCATGGATAATAGAGCGCGTACAACGCTCTATTATCCATGTCTTCACTGATACCTGTGAGGTTCTTGCTTCTGGAGAGAGTCAGACATTCAGTAAGACCATTTGATGCCAGAGTGCAAAAACTGTGCTTACAGCAGTGCCGTATCAAACTTACTGTGTACTGATTGATCGATCCTGAAGCACCTGTATTGTTCCAATCCGCCACCCTTTTTGCCTTGGATCGTTGTAGCAATTAGTCTCCCAACAAAACCAGCAAAGATTCCGTTGCTTCTTTGACTTGGTAAGTGAAAAACTGCCAAACACTGCACTGATAATTTTAGTCTGCCATTAAATTTTTTCTAGAAACTAACATGTGGTGGCATCACACGTGTGACGTAATAATGGCATGCATTGAGTTAATAATAAACGTCATACTTCTGTACAGTTTAGTGAGTTTGCACCGTGAGTGTGATACTTGAACAATTAAAGCTATTAATTTTATACTGCTAGATTTGGAAACCGTACTACTAGTGTATACATGGTATTCCATGCAGAGGGCCTCGTTGGAATCGAGTTGCATTACACTGCTCAGCTGACCATTCAGCCAGTCCGAGGCTTTGAAAACGGTGGTCATCACTTTCCTGCTGCTGAGCCAGCCTTACCTGGTGTCAGTGAACCTCCTGCTGATGTTCCCTGCTCTCCTCACTAACACTACTTCTGCGTTAATGCGCACGTAGCCTCCCTAATCGCCGCCGCCTAGCCTCTCTGTACTTTGGCTCTACTGCTCGTGCACAGAAGCAACAGTGCACCCACAGGAAATAATTGCATTCCTGTAACATTACTTACATATACATACTTGCATACATACATGCATATATACATACATACATACGCAGAGTCTCCATGCAACACGATTAGTTGCCTCGTTTTCCGCTCAGCAATAATCGTCCTAGCAGAAGGCACGCTGCATTACTACCAGAACAATAACTTATAATTGCACACATACCTGTGAAAAATGTCAAAAGGTATAGGGATGGGAGTCCGTAAAGGTACTATGGTGTCGTTCGTTCCTACCTTGTTTGGTTACTTTTTGGGGATTCCATCCCTATATGTCTCTTCATTTTTTAAAACGTTTTTTGTGACTTGTAGCCTATAGCTGTGATGTCTACAGCTAGCTACCCCTGTATCTGTTAGCCCTGCGAGGCATCTGCGCTTGCATAGCCCCTAGTAATAGTGAATTCTCAAGTCATACAATGAACTGTGAACAGGATGTTGTTGTGATGCTATGAATACCTGAGTCATGCAATGTCATACACACTTCCACAGTCACAACTGCTACTTATGCTGATCCCAGTACAATCAAGCGTCGGGAATTTCCAGGCACACATGATCTCTACACCATGGTGGACAAGACCAAGAAGCCCCACAAACCTGAAGACTTCATGCACCTGCCTACATACAAGGTAAAGAATGTTATACATTCTAGGAGTGGAGGCTAAAAGTCTTCCCATAATCCTTACTCTCACTCTACGCCTTTTATTAAACTTATTGCTCATGGATCAACTGTGCCTGATGCTTATATATATATACATGTATATATATATGTTTAGCCTACATATAATCAAGAGTGTATTGAGCCAAAGGCAGTAAGAAAATATGCAACTCTGTAAACTCCAATTGATTCTGTAATTCTTCCCCCTCCCCCTCCCTATTCTTCACCTCCCTAAAACATGTAATCCAGAAAAAATATACTATACGTAAGTCATTCAGACCAATCAGCTGGCCATATTTAGATGCAATATGCATCTTATATCCATGCACGTGAAGGTTATATTCCATTGCTAGCTAGCAACCATTAGCCTCGTTCCCCGGGGTCAGGAAACGAGGCTAAGCAACCATGTTGCAATGCAGCATGCATACTAATCGGATTCACAGAGCACCCGATGGAAATTTCAGTATCTGATTGCGCTCCATTCCTTCAAACATTCAAGAAGCTGGGAACCTAGGCTGGACAGATGGCAGTTCTTGCTCGTAGATTGCTGTAAGAAGGCCTGATAAGCTACTGCTCTCAGTTTGGCTACATGCATGGACACACAAAAAGCACAACAAAACTGACCATACACTCCCAGCCTACTGTTTTGTGCAAAAATGGTGCTAGGTTCAGGCTAGATGGTTAGATATTGTAGATACTAGCCACCTTTCATGCTTGCTAGGTTTTCTAGGAATATTTTGCTGTTTTAGACCCTCTATCTTAATGCTTGCTAGCCATTTTATTATTTCATACTGTGATTGTAACAATTTTTGTGTTTCTACCGAGCTGTGGCTTATACTTACCTTCTTTCTGGATGCCTTCTACCGACCTTGCAACATCTTGTCAGAATGACTTAGGCATTGTATCCTACCAAGCAGGATTTAAGACCCTTATATCCTTTGGGACAGCTTTCATGAAGCTTCAGAACTGCTTTGTGCCGTACCATAGGCACTTCTCGGCTTCACTCAAGCTTTCATGTTGGATATAATAAGTCTTATATCTCGCTTGGTACAGGAATATAACGTATACTGACATGTAGCTGCTGTAACAGTGAGAGATTAATCACAATCCTAGCACGAATACTGCAAACATAGCCACTGAGTGGCCAATGCACAGGGGAGCAATCCAAGTTGTACAGTAATAATTAGAGGTTGCATGGTCTCAGTCCCAGCCTTAAAAGTGGAAGCACAGCCATTCAGTGTCTCTGAGTGGTCAATGCACAGTGGAGCGTCCAAAGCACTAAGTTCTTGTGCCTTTTAGTATACTAGAAATGGTATAATGTGGGTGTGTCATGCACACTATTGATCACCTGGCGACTTTCTAAATGATCTAACTTTAGGTACCAGCAGTACTTGAGATAGCATTCTCTGAGCTGGAGGTTGGAGACGAACTGGGAAGTGGTGGGTATGGAACTGTGTACAAGGGCTGGTGGAAAACTAGAGGTGTTGATGTAGCCATCAAAAGAGTGGTGGGTAAAATCAGAGAGGAAGAGGTCAGTGAAATTGTGTTAGTGTGTATAATGGCAGTGAGAGTTTGTTGCAATGTATCTGCATGATAAACTGGCAAAATTATGTGCCATGCATGCAGTTTACAAATCAGCCCAAATATGTATGCACAAGGTAAAAGAACTGGTCTGAGTACTATAGTCTGTGGTCTTTGACAGTTGAATGTCAGATAGTTGAAGTCAGATATATAGCTACAGATTTCACCCTCCACACTAGCTCTGTTGCAGTGTTTGCATGAAATGAGTCCATACTAGGTATACACATTGCACACGTGACGCTTCGCGCAGAGGTATGACGCATGATATTTAGCACAAAACTACACCCACTAAAATGTTTGGCCGCACCGCATCGTTGGGAGCTACGACTACACAAATGGGCCTTCAGGAGACAGATGTCTCTGCATACAACACAGTTTCAAAGACCAGTTATGGCTGCTACAGGAGAGCGGAGTTGCTTGAAACTTACGTTTGTATCGCTCGCAATCAATCCACTACCATCCGTCTCCAGCAGTCAGATCTCTGCTGAAACAGAGGCTACACAAACTCTAATAGTGTTTGAGGTATAGTAAGCCTACCTGGGTAAAACGAGGTGACCAATTTGTCGAGATCTCTGATCCTTCGTGTGCCAGAGGTACAAAGGCAGCATCCATGTAACTGGTCAGGATGCCATCTTGAACATGTGCTTGCCCCCCGGATGGCCTCCGGGGCCGAAAGCGTTACATATATATATATATAAGTACAAAAAAACATTTTCAAAAAATGTAAAAAGATGTAGGGATGAAAGTACCAAAAAGCACTGAAACAAGGTGTAGGGATAGCAGAATCACAAAGTTAAACATACATAGCCCCATCCCTACATCTTTTTCACATGTTACGGCATGCAGCACGGTTGCACTGATCTATACAGTTTGTCATGTGTTGTATCAAGCTGCGCTGGAGATGCCTTCCATACCAATTGTATTCATAGCCCTTGCAATAAAATTAGAGTTATTTATGTTGCAGTTAACATGTGAAAAAGATGTAGGGATGGGGCTATGTATGTTTAACTTTGTGATTCTGCTATCCCTACACCTTGTTTCAGTGCTTTTTGGTACTTTCATCCCTACATCTTTTTACATTTTTTGCAAATGTTTTTTTGTACTTGTTTCTGTCCATTTTTTTCTTATAAAATAACATGTATATTAATATAATGCATGCAAGTATTCTAAATGAATTACTAATCTCCAGCTCTCAAGTTGGGGATGTCAATAAAGTACACAGTGATCCTGACAAGATGTCCTTGTAGACAGCAATTAAAAAAGGCGTTCTGTGCATTATTGCTGTATGATATGATCATGAGCAAAATAGTTTGGAGATGCCCCATTATCCTGACACCTCTAAGCAGAGTAGCTAGCTAAATAATCTAGTCAATGAGTCTACCAACTCTCTGATGCTCAGGTGATAGTCTCAGATGATAGCTATACATTGAATATTATAATTTATAATTGTAGGCAGTGAGAGCGAAGCGGATACTAACTCTATTTAATGCATATCAAGGTTAGTCTAGTCTACCCTGTATTGTTTATACACGTGTAACTTATAGCAACTCACTTTTATGATAAAGCACATTCCAAGTACTATAATCGTCCTAGCAGAAGCTGGTAATAATCGATCTAGTCCGAATCATACCACAGTCAACGGTTTAGCTAGTCAACGGTCTCCGGGATTGCCGAACGGTTTAGTCAACGAGAGCGAGTAGATGGTCTCTCCGATACACTAAAGTAAGCGGTCTAGTCAACACTCTAGTAAAGTGGACTGCACTCGTACTCAAAGCATAGATAGATAAGGGAAGCTCTATGCAACGGTTGTTGCCAAGTGCATGTCATGTGACAAACTGTGCGCATGCGTACAAAATTATTAAAATGGCGACCAACTGCAGAGCGAGTGCTAGTCTCGTGCCCAGACGTTCACGCCCTCCCGGCGAAAGAACGTCTGGTGTTCTAAGCGAACTTTCTTGTCACAGACCCCACGATTGCTGATAATAAATCTCGAATGTGATTGGTCACTGTATATACGGTATATTCATTCTAACTGACCAATAGATTTATCGAATAACGTCATGGCAACTTTGCGGAAGGTCTGAAAGCTGCAATCTGATTGGACCCTTTGGAATTCCAAAGGGGAAAGGCGTCTGTGACGAGAAAGTTCGTTTAGAACACCAGACGGTCTTTCGCCGGGAGGGCGTGAACGTCTGGGCACGAGACTAAGCGAGTGCACTGTGTATCGCTTTCGAGTTTCGTTTTTAGTTATGAAGATGCTATGTTGTCGTGGACCTGCGCGCTGAAACGTGCGTTTCTTTGGTACTAAAACCACGGTGATTGCTTGAACCAAATTTGAGTTAGCCTCACTGAAAAACAACAACAACAACAACAACAACAAGATGAACAATTTGGTAGTCTAGCTACCTTCCGCATTTCCAGTTTAGCGATGCTTTTTGAAAACTTTGGGAGTCTTGTTGGTTGCAGAAACACCCGGTTAGGTGCCTGTAAAAGCTTATATGTTATTTTTAGCAGAGATTTGGAGGCTTTTGTTTTGTATTACGTAATGGGCGTGTCGGTGCCATCCCTGCATAGAGAGTCTACCGACTCTCTGATATATATATATACATATACATACACTAGCTTAGATTCGATCCCCACGCTGCAAGATTACTTGCCTTGCGTTAAGGCACTTCGCAATTAATTTCATTAGTTAGTAATGACACTGAGACTTCTAATTACTTGCAGCATACTGGCTGAAGGCTACTGAACAGAAATTACTACTAGGCGTACGCATTGCGCAGATGGGGCCTCACGCAGTGTCATGACATAAGTTAGTTAGCACAAAACCACACCCACTTGAATGTTTGGGAGCCGCATCACCCACGCAATTGCTGGAGAAGCAACGACTACACGAATGGGCCTTTAGGAGAAGGATATCTCTGTGTAAAACACAGTTTCAATGACCAGTTAGCTATGGCTGGTACAGGAGAGCAGAGTTGCTTGAAACTCACATTCGTATCGCTTGCGATCGATCCGCGTGCCATCCGTCTCCAGCGGTCAGATTTCTACTGAAACAGAGGCTACACAAACTCTAATTGCGTTGGAGCTGAAGTAAGCCCACCTGGGTAAAAAGAAGTGAACGATTTGTCCTGATCTCTAGTCCTTTGTGCACCAGAAGTACAAAGGCGGCATCTATGTAACTGGTATGACGCCATCTTAAACACGTGCTTGCAGTAAAATTGCATTCCTAAGCGTGACACATTTGCCTTCCTAAGTGTAACATTCCTAAGCGTGACACGTACATATATACAAGCGCTAGGCGAGATACGATGCAGGATTAGTTGCCTCACGCTAAGGCGCTCGGCAATAATTTTGGCTTTGTGACTATATGTATGTTTGTAGAGTAAGCAACTGATGATTGGACAGCACGTATATTCAGACACGCTAGCACTGAGTGTGTACATGTATATTATGGGGCCTTCAATCGCTATCTAGTTGAAAATTTGGTGTTCCTTCATTGCTTGGTTCTAGGGGTATAGCCTTCCAAAGCTAAAATTCAGACACATCTATGTTCGGACATTGCATGTATAGCTGGACTCCAATTCCTGTTTGTTCTCTGAAGCAGCTGTTGGTGAGATTTTTACAGCATTGGGCAGTGCCACAATCCTGCTTCTGCATACCACCTTTTCATTACCTTGAGCACTGAGGGATGTTGCAGCCCAAAATACCCTCTAGCACTAAGATACAGATACCATTGGACTGTACATATCCTCAGCAGCACAACAGTGCAAGTTTGATGTTTATACATTGTATCATTCCTGAGATAGAGCTGTTCTGCCTGCTTCCATGCACAAACCACTTTAACATGTCTATTAGAATCAGCCAAGAGGAAACAGCTCTACCTAGAGAACTATGCAACATAATTATATTGGACTTCACTATTGTGCTGCTGAGGACCTGTACATTTCCATGATGTTCACCTAGCTTAGTGCTACAATGTATATTTGGCTGTCTACTTATAGAGAGAGTGACCTTTCTCTACATTCAGCAACACTTTTCAGTGCTTGAGGCAGCTATGATGATGAAAAGTTGACGTGCAGCAGCAGGATCATGACACTTCCCAGTGCTGAATTTTACTGACAGCTGCTTCAGAGAAAAACAGGGAACAGAGTCCGACAATACACACATTGTCCAATCATAACTGCATCTGAATTCTAACTTAGGAAGGCTATAGCTCCAGAAACAAACAACATTAATTAATTTAACCCTTTGAATCCCCACCCCCCCCCAAAATTTTCAGCAAATTTTTGGAAACAAAAATTCCGAGAAAAAAAAAGAGTTCTAGTTACCCAATAGACCCTTTACCATTATGATGTAATGGGGGGTAAAAGTGAGCACTAAATGGAGAAAATACAAGCAAACGTGTGCTTTGATGTAGTTTTCTTGTACGAAAACATACGAACATGCTTGTTTACATATGTTTTCCTGTATTTTCTCCATTTAGTGCTCACTTTTATCCCCCATTACATCATAATTGTAAAGGGTCTATTTGAACCTGGTACTCTAGTTCTATAGGCAGAAGACCTAACCAAACAAACCAGGTTGTTCTATGTAAGAGTATGGCTTATAAAGTCCTATATAATTATACATGTGGCTTAAGAGCGCCATTTGGCACTCACAGAAGCCAAAGGGAATATTATAAACTTTCAACTCAGAGTGCAAAGGGTCTGTAGTACTGATCATAGGCTCCACCCATTTTGGTAATTTGTACGCTCAGCACTAGCACATTAGAGATCATCAGTTGTTTAGTCTATAGGCATTACCACACAGTTGGCAGCCAATACGAGTGTTTTAGTTAGCACAGTGTAGCAGTCTCCGTAATATAGTTAGCTAGTGGTAGCAGTTTCTGATATCTTTTTATGAGGAAATGAGATTTGCTCATTTTGTTACATCTTCCCTTAGTTATTAGAAGCCTAGTCACTATGCCTTGAGTCTCTGCTCCTGGTCTCTGACATCTATACTAAAAAGTGATGGGTTCTGTATAAAGTTAGCACACCCCTGATGATGTAATTATACGTTTAAATCCAATAGGCTGAAATCCTCAACAAACTGAGCCATCCCAATGTGATAACTTTTTATGGAGTTACTAATCAGTTCCCTGAGTATTTCATCATTACAGGTTGGTTGTATTTTAATATTATGCAAGTACATCTGTAATAGCAAATAATATAATTGCGAATGTTGTTATCCATGACTTGTGCTCAGAGTTTGCTGCAGGCGGCTCCCTGCATGACTGCATTCATGAAAAAAATTACCATCCTGAGGAGATACAGAGTCTGCAGTGGGCAAAGGAGATTGCTGAAGGTATACTTGTCATGTGTTTCAGTAATAGTAGTTATGTGAATGTAATACTCTGCATGTTCCATGCAGGAATGCGCTACCTGCATAAGAAAAGGATACTTCATAGAGATCTGAAATCACAGAATGGTATGATCCATAGCACACAGATAACGACATAATGACATCATACTTTTTTTTACCTGCAGTACTGCTTACAAGCCACTATGGAAATATAAAGGTTAAAAGAATTATAGCTATACAGGGGATATCCCTCACTTCACTAATTTTAAATGAAGTACTGCAATGTCATTCTATTATGTGTTTCTCCTAGCTTTGTGATTTTGGTTCAGCAAGGGAGTTTGAGCACACAGCGACACAAAGCGCTGCTGGCACCTACCGATGGATTGCTCCAGAGGTAGTTGACACATCATGCCCAGTAACTATGATTTTACATTTTTGATTGCAAGAGCATGATCGAATTGGTTGGTCTCCATGCAGGTTGTGAAGGGAGAAAAGGTGTCTCTGTCAAGTGATGTATTCTCCTATGGCATGGTTCTGTTTGAAATTTTCAAGCAAGAAATACCTTTTGCTAGTGTTCAAAGTCTACAGGTTCCAACTATGATCATGGAGGGAGTGGTAGGTGTACACGTATGAATTACAGATTTCACTTCAGTAACACACCAAGACATGGCCGCAGTGTGCACTTAGCACAGCTATGTGGTACATCAATTATGTAGTGTATAAACCTGCAATTGACTGTATGAAATTAACGTTCTACCATTGTAGACCCCAGCCATTCCTGACTCCCTCAATCCCTACCTTGTCAACTTGATGAAATGCTGTTGGCAGATGAACCCCAAGGTTGGATCTATATATTTATAAATGATTACCTGATATGATGGCCTATGCATGCTTCCTTACACCTACCATACCTTCCTAAAGGCTCGACCAAGTTTTCTAGAAATACTGGACATACTTGAAAAGAAAGGTGAGGAAGAATGAAGTGTCAGGTTCACGAGCTACAATACATGTAGCATGTTCATTTAATTTGTACAACTGGTTGTTAAAGAATAGTGGACAAGGGTGCACATCTTTATGCGTAATTATACACTGTACATGTCACTGTGCTATGCAGTGAAAGTACCGGTAATTTCTTACGCTTAGAGTGTCCACAACCAGTGAGTGAGCTCTCTGAAGTCCCTCAGCCTGAGACCACTGTCATTGCAAGACCAACTAGTGAGTCATCCAGAGAAGAATAGGCATGGAACTTGTACCTGCTGTATAGTTCGACATATACATGTACAACCTTACCACACAGTTCAAGAATCCATTATATACATGCATACTTTCAAACTGCACATCTTGTAAAATTATGTATAGGCATTCACACTCATTTGTCAGAGTTGTTACTTCCTTGGACTGTTTTTTTCTTCCTTACAGCCACTCTGCTGACACGATACGATCTGCCACAACTTCAGGCAAGTCTAGAGGAGGCTTCAATAATGTGGCATCCTTTAGGAATGAAGTTGAAGCTTGACACCAAATCACTTTCTGGAATCGCAACTGCATCAGGGAATGACTTCTCCACTGCCCTGGGTTTTGTGCTGATGCGCTGGTTGAAACCTAAGGATTCTGTCCCAGTGACAATGGAAACACTCGTCGCTGCCCTTTCCAGTCCGGAGATTGGCATGTCTCATCTTGCAGAGTCACTGTCAAAAGACAAGGATAAATTTGGCAATGTGAATTGACAATCTGTGCTGGCCATCTAGCTACCATTAACTAACCACAATTTTTGGTGCTATTATGTCTGGCATAACTTATTTTCTGTTGTATGTAAAGACATTTCCAAGGGGAAAGAACAGACAACTATAAAGAAACAGGCAATGGACCCTTTACCATTATGATGTAATGGGGGGTAAAAGTGAGCACTAAATGGAGAAAATACACGAAAATATGCGTAAACAAGCATGTTCTAAATAACGCGCATGACCCCTTGACCGTATATTCCTGCGTTCCAAAAGTTCATTATGAAATTCCGCTATTAGTGCTCACTTTTACCCCCAATACAGCATAATAGTAAGAGTCCATTGCAAACCACTAAATGTAGTTATAGCTAGTAGCGATCCGCGATGCATGATTGTTCTAGTGACATTGTAGCTAGCTACCAGAACCCTCTAGCTATATACCTTAACTCAATTATTAAACAGCTGTATGTTATGTAGCTAGCTACCTTTTGTATTGTTTTGCCTCAGACAAGCTTTAAACAAGAACACACAAACACTTTTTCACACACCCATAACTGTATATTTTTAATAAGGCTCTTCACAGCTACCGTGGGTGGCCTGAGAGGGACATAGATACATCACTCTGCCAGTCTCTGGGATATAGCCTCGTTCCCAGGCCACACCGTTATTAAATCCCTGCACCAATTAGCGAGCAATCATTACTTCTGGGCCGGAAGTAGGACGAAACCCATAAGCAAGTGCGAGCCTTGGAGGGTATAAAAGCGGGCCCTTCTGCGCTGCACTTCGGGTCACCTTGCAGAGTTTATCACTGTGAGCGCATGGTTTGTTTGGGAAGACACCAGAGTACGGCCTCGGCTTCTCTGGTTCGGTCAAGTTCGCTTGGCTGTCAGCCGGTGGCCAGACCCAGTGCCTTTCGGGGCATGCTAAAGGTCTGGTCGAGCGCTGGTCGCTTCTTTCGGGAAGCCCGGTTGAGGTGGGTAAGAGTGGAAGGAAAACTTCCACCGTGGTCTCGGACGATATGGCCTAGGATCCGTCCGGGTTCCTCCCTTGATCCTGCCTCAATAACCGGAGCCCTTCCTGATGGGAGACCAAGCAAGGGCATGTAGCCTCTGTTCCTATAGGCCTTCGGGGGAAATCCTAGTCAGTAGGCTGGCAGAGTGATGATCTGCCCAACCCTCTGGCAGTATGGCCTTGTGCCTTTTTACTGTTAGGGGGGGGAATGCCTTGGGCTAGGTGGGAAGTACAGAGGTGTGGCCCCCCCTATCTTCTGATCCATATTTTCATTGAAACACAGGACAGCAGGTGCTGGACTGCACTGAGGTTCAGCACCTCATAGCCGCTACACTAACCTACCAGTGTGCCATGCATTGAGGTTCAGCACTCCACAGCCGCTACACTCTAACCTACTGAGGTTCACTACTCAGTTCAGTGTGTGCTGAACCTCAATCGGCTAAAGTGTTTGCGCATTTCCAGCTGGTTGAATGACATGTGTGGCAGGTCATCATTCTTAGCAGCATGGTAAGCAGCGGCAATGCTAAATAGGCCGCAGTCAGAAGTTCCTTCCTGCTGTTGAAATGGAATGACAGTAACCATCAGGAGGTTGTCACGAATGGCAGGCTGGTATATGCGAACAAGCTGTTCCTGGAGACTTGGAGTGAGGCTCCCATTGAATAAACTGTCATATAGCTTTTATACTACACTGTAAATTAAGTGACAGTAATATTTGCAATTCACAAACCCAACAAGGAGAGAGGCAAGGAGAGCATTGAGTTGGCAAGGCTATGATTTACTGCGAAATTAGGCCTCTCGAGAGTATGCCAACCCTTAGCTGTGGGGAGAAAGAGGGGAAGTTGTTTGTTTTGGAGAAATGATTTGGCTACGTATACTGTTCTTTCCTGCTATTCTCGCACGACCCCATTTACTGATGTGGCATCCAAGTCAACCAGAAGTACACCCATCAAGTTTAATTTGTAGTGATATTGAGAATGGAGTATGGAGTATCTGTGCTTCAGAGTCCACAGGTAGTGTAGCCTCATACCCAGGCCTTCCCTAAAAGCGAAAGGTCTGGGTAACGTATGCGGCTACTGGATATTTCTCCCTCATTTCAAACGCACACACATGCATGACCATCTTCACTAGATGAAGTTGCCAAACTCAAGCCTGTATCAGACATACTAAATGAGGGAAAGCCAAATGATGAGGTATGTGTAATCAATGTATGTGGTACAATCCACACCTACTTCTACAATGACACCTACACTCTTCCACCTGTAACAACAACCTTTGACTTCAGTTGGCCAATGGAATAATCTTTACTACTGAACACATTTCCAATAAAATAAAATAAACTACTTGTAGCTACACCACAATATAACATCCTGTCATCCCATGTACCACTCACGTATACTGCTAGTTGGAAAAATGGCAAAAGATATAGGGATGACAATCCGTAAGAGTATTGTGGTGTCATTCCTACATGTACCTTGTTTGGTTGCTTTTTTAGTTACTTTGTTACTATACTAAAATCAGATAGACCACTCTAAGGGAAAGTTAGGAAGAAGTTGAATGTGTGACTTCAAAGGCTGTCCTCAGGAACAGATTAGGCTATTGTAGAGCTGCAGTTATATAGGCTGTGGTCATCTGGATTTTCATTATTATATGTAGCTAATGACAAAGTGCAGTGGTTTTGTAATACACCTTCAGTAGGTAGCTAGCAACATGCAGACATGATATTTGGACGTTGTCCGAATGGAAAGGGTGTAGCGATTCATGAATAGATGAGATGCACTTACATCTATATGAAAGAGTGTCTTTACTTTCTTTTTCAGGAGTTCAAGGGCAAATCTGCTCTCTGGTGCAACTACGTGGCAGTAGACAAATAGCGTAATATGTTTTCCTTTCCATGTGTGTTGTATTAAATCTGCTACTGTATACGTTAATGTCGTATCAATGCTGAAGGCCAGAATTTGTTTGCAGTCCACCATTGGTTTGCAGTCGGGCGGGGCATCCTGTTAATAATGACACTGCGCTACAGCAATGGAAAAAAAATGGGCAACCCTCTTCTCCCAACGGAACCCTAAGCCATGTGACCATAGATAATAGAGCACGTAATCCGCTATTATCTATGATGTGACACTGCCGCGTTAAGGGGCGAACGGGCAGCTGACCAAGCTTTCAGCATTTCGGGCGCCTGTCCGCTATGGTACAGGGATCGTCATCGGGTCTGTTTTAATAGTCTTTGGGAATCAATCAAGGGACGAACACGGACTCGGCTGTAATACTGTAGCGGAACTCGGAGATTACGGGAAAAGGCAAGAAAAGGTGTGGCCGTGCTGCCTGACAGCGCCAACAAAATGGACCTTAGTACCGTGTTGCCTGAACTGCGGGCGAGATTCAAAGTGGATCAATTCAGAGATCAGCTGAGGAAGAGAGGTGAGGGGTTTGATGACACGGTGTGGGCTGAAGGGTCACCCTTGTGTTTTAGACCAATGATGGATAAATACAGTACACGTGTACCATATTATCCACTACCCTGACATCGATGTGGGCGTAGCGGTCTCGCCTCATCCCACCATTTTGGAGGACAGCTGGTAGGTAGGTAGTCTCATGTAGCCTGATCCTCACTCACTAAGGCCACAACAATGAGATTCATTGTTTCTCATCACTAAGGAAGCCCACAGAGCATGCTGGCGGGGGGTTAAGCTCATTATTCATTATGACTTCATCTGCTTGACTGCGTAGAATCAGGCAGTAGAATCTTTGGCACAAGCCACTGTTGGACGGATGGTTATTGCGTCTGAGTGACATTCAACAATCTTCCATGGCAATAAGGCGCTTCCTTGCAGCTGAAAAACACCATAGCTAGTACCATAAGATGCATATTATCATAGCACGAGGCAAACAAGATCAATTTTCATGTGATGTTACGCAATAATGGGGCCATTACAAGATAATGACTAGCCTCGTACCCAGGCCACACCCCCCCCCCCCAAAAGAGTGGCCTGGTATCCACTGTTTGCGCATGCGCTTAATTTCTCAGAATTCAGAGAATTTAGGATATTGCCGTATCGTGTTCGCGTATGATTGCGTCATGTTTGCTTACGAATGTAAGTGAAGGCAGGAGGCTTTCAAGCCTGCCGCAATGGTCTTTCGTAAGGTATGATGCTTAGAAAGTGATCGGTAGTTCGATTCTTCGATCCCGTTTGCCACTGAAAAGCCTAGAAGGCCACATCCGCGATTGAATATCAAGCAGCTCAAAGTCACTGCCAGGAGAGAGCCGCTTCCGAATTTCTGTGGTAAGATAGCTACCATAATCGTAGCGGATAGAAAATTACAGATTCCTTTACCATTCTAGACTGGTTAGAGAACCATTTTAGTTGCAGAAAGTCAGAATCAAGGTTGATTTCTAGTTCTCCGCTTACTGTATACGTATACTGCTTCTGTACTGCTCCTCACCATGTGACTAATATCATTTACCCTTTTCCGTACATTTAGCAATTTGTTCGCCCATGTGCGAATAGTGGATACCAGGCCACTCTTTCGGGGGGGGGGGGTGTGGCTGGGTACGAGGCTAGATAATGACCATCACGTGTGGGGGGTTCCCCAGAAGAAGGTGGGCGGGGTGATGAATTATATTGTAGTGGCGTGGCCTAAGTCGTTTGCACATTCTGACTGCTTACTTTGCAATGGTGTACCACCCCAGTACTTATCCCCCTGGCATAAGGTAGTGTGGGCCATGTAAGCGGACCCTCCTTTTTTTTTGAGTGAGAGTCTATCCACAAGCAACCAGTGGGTGTGTAAATGTATATGGAGAGTATTTACAGTAGCCCCACTTTTTTCGGCTGTATGGCAGAAAAGTTTTACCTTTGTGTAGGGGTGTGTGTGGCCTGGGAATGAGGCTACATACATACCGGTACATGTTTGCAGCCCTTTAGCAGGAAATCTCCCTATGCTAGGATGACTATAGCCTGGTAGTCGAAACATCGGCATTTGATTAAGTAGTTGATGTATTTATAGTCGACTGGTAGTACTATAGGAACTGCTTTGGGGCTCAATGGAATACCATAGTTTGCAGCATTGCCTACAAAGTACCTGGAGTTGAACAGCAGGTCAACCAGAGTGTACTCTAGAGTGTCAAGCACCTACATGTACATGTGACAATAGTCTTGTTTTGCTGTCCCTGAAAATCTAAGTGGTTCCCACATGTTGTACTTTTCTGTAAGCAGTGAGTATGAAGCTGCCATCTTGATTGTCTATCTGAAATCAAGCTGGTTGTGACAAGCAACGAGAGAGCAGAGGTTGGCGTGGACATCTACGCATACGACAAGTACATGTACTCACCCGCTATCTGCACATATGATGCTATATTCTAACTTCGTTGGTGTAGTAAACACGTTTGCCTTTCATATACAGCAGGGTTTCATATCCCCTGTAGGGCTGGGAAAAATGATGCGTGCAGAATCACGCCCCCTAGGAATTTTACATGCTCTGAGGTTGCTTCTGCAGGGGTTCATACAAGATTTTGAGTTTGGGGGGTGGGGGGGGGGGAAACTCCAAAGTTGGGTGTCGATGCGGAGGGCGTGCTTTAGCCCCCCCCCCCCCCCAGAAATTTTTTGACAAATAGATGCTCTGAGATTTATTCTGAGGCATTCTGGAGGTACTTATAGCCATTCTAAAGTAATTAGCACATGCACAGAACATTCTAGAGTAATGTTGAAACTTGGTTGTGAAAATTCTTGGGTGGGGATATCTCAGGTCTTCCCCCACCCTCTGTTCTGGGGCCCTAAAAATGCTGAAAATTAGCAACGAATAAATTACGATCCCAGCCCCCCATCTGTATGAAACGCTGTTTACAGGTAGCAGGTAATAAAGTAGCCTAGAATCATGTACTGGCAGTGAGCTAGTCCTTGAATATTAAGGATAGTTGCAGTGCTAATACTAGTCACTGATTTTTTCATATCCCCAGTGCGCCCCCCTCCTCCCGATCCCTTCTGGGCGGACACCTTCCAGCAGCTGTTTGTTCAATCTCACCAGGAGGGGAGGGACGACCTGCTGTTCTTCATCAAGTGGGACCCTCTTCTGGTGAGGGCAACTGAGCCAATACATTATGCATATTGTGCATATAATTCACATGGGCGGGAAAACGTGTACATTCATTTTTGTTGCCTTATCCCTCCCCCCCCAATAAGGCATCAGATAAAGCTATGCTTTTATGTATCACAGCTTGCCCGCTAAAGTATTAAGACTATCATCCCCAAGCTTCATCTCATCTCTAGTACTAAGAGTGTTTTCAGTTGACACTTGCATATCTGTAGTACTAAGAGTGTTTTCAGTTGACACATGCATACATGTACACATGTTTGTCTGTGTGTCTGCAGTTGCTATGTGTTTCTATAGCGCCACTATAGCCACAAAGCTTTGCAAACTGTTTCAGAGCCATTTGTAGCGCTTCCATTTGTTCTATCACCATTTTAGTAGCCAAGTGTCTGAACCCATACAAGCGGAATTTTGGTTTTCCACATCCTAGAAACGATTTATCAGCGTACTTAGTGCACGTTCCGTACCATTGTACGATATCATAGAACGAATACGGAACGTGAAGTTTTTATTCACCGCTACTGTGCAATGTACTTGAAATTTGAAGGCCAAGCCTCATCACGCTAGCTTGTTGCCTAGACAGTGAAACTGAAGTGATACATGTGCATGTAGGTACGTAGCAATGATAACCTTGCTCTATGAATTCAGTTACATGTAGTTGTGTAAGATATACATGTATAGTTTGGGCTGACCCGTTGCTGAGCATAGCCTTGGATGACTCATGCGATAAGCGCCCAGCTGATTTGATATCGAAGATGGAAGGGTGGCAGATGGGTAAGGGCAGGAGCCCTCCTGGTAAGGGTGAGCCTAGCTCTCAGGAATGAAGGGCCAACATAGCCTCGTTTCCAGGCTCTCGTGCGCTTCGCTAATTGAGAACCTGGTACATTTTCTCACGTGATTTAGTAATAGTTAAACACCAGTTCGCAGTGCATTGCGGGGTTTAATTAGTGCGCGAGGTCAAAGTAGCTATAGGTCGAGGTCAGGATAATGCACGAGCCGAAGGCGAGTGCATTATCTGCCCGAGACCTATAGCTACTTTAACCGAGCGCACTAACTAACCCCGTAATGCACTGCCAACTGGTGTCTAACTGTTTTAGTGTTCTCACTGACCCGAAACAGCCATAGGTCTTGTGGGCGTCATTTAGAAAATTGTGCGTTATCCAAATAATGCACACTTACCGCGATAAGTGCGCTTTATGCGGATTTAAAGCGCTGTCATGTAATCGATCTAGAGACTTCTGATTCATTGAGGGTCACGTGAGTAGCGCTAAACTTACTTAATCATGTGTGGGTAGGACTGCTCGAAAGACGGTTGCACTTCTCTACCTATTGCTAGTGACGTTTCTGTGCTTGATCTGTGGTACAAAATTTAATGGGCTCCGAAGAATACATGTAGCTTCATTGTCTGAGAACTGCAGCTGTCCTCGCCCACGCAAAAATTCACCCTTCTACCCTACGTGTCACGCACGTGAGAAAATGCACCAGGCCCACAGCTACACTAAAAATGAAACACGCACGTGGGCCTGGGAACGATGCGAGGATCTACACTAGTTTCCTGCTGCCACTGTCTATGCCATGGACTACATGAACACTGAGTTGGTGTCTCCAACAAATGCAGTGAAGCACGGCCTTCCTCGCCCGAATTATATTGCAGCTGTGGTGTAAATAAATATGTTACTCCCTGATTTTTTTTTTCCATCACTGCATGATAAAATCTTGGCGAGGAAGGCCTGGGTATACCTGAAGTTGCATATCAAAGGCTACATGCATGTACATGTACGTAGTTGGTATACAGACATGTACATGTACAACTCATTATACAGACTAGTGAGACAGCTTAGGCTATTTTTATGAACAATTCCTTAATTCTCCTTTCCCCCAGGAATCAGAGATAGTCGAGGTTGTCAGAAAGGACCCCAAATCATTGCCGAGGTAAAGCTTTGTTCCCGGGTCACATGTTTCTTGTTTGAAGTCACATGACCACATGTGTACTTGTGATTTACATGTAGATTTCAGATACTAAGATAATAAACACTGGTACAGTGTAGTAGGCCAATAGTGTGTAAGCAGTGGGTTAATTCCTCAAATAAATCCTCAATGTGCGTCTATCCGAGGACAACCATGTACTTCTCAGTACTTAATTGCCATTGGCATGTAGTGTCTTATAGCCATTGTCTCATAGAAAGTCATACTATCAAGGGTGCAGACAGGGTGATGTACAGCTAAGAGCTACACTGGAAATCCTGTGTGATATACACATATCACATGGCTAGGCAAATCGCAAATACACTCAGCATATACACTCGCAAATACACTCAGCAATATCCGATAATCCCTTCGTGTATTTGTGATAACGCCCTGGTAGGCATGGTCTAACAGAATGATGTAACTAATCCTTTCATGTGATATTATTACTCCTTCCTCTTGAACTCCAATCAGCTTGCTTTAGCCAATTAAGTAGTGTATATGTCTCTACTATGTGTTAAGTGCCACTGCCTTGGATACTGCTACTGTAAACAACTGTCTTATAACATTCTAAACCAGAGAAGATCGGCAAAGGTGGCCATCCAAATTAATTGCACCATTCATTAGTAATTACATAATAGCATTTCAGCTATTGAGAGGTAAGTACCCTATGTAGTTGTAGAGTAGCCTTTTGTTTGCCAAGCAGGAACCTCATGGTGTTGTTTCCAGACGAGCTCTAGGGCCCTCTTGAGAGCAAGCTACACTCTTTGCATTGTACAGCTACACAGTACATGTACACATTAAGTGGTGAAACAATCATGGCTGATTAACTTTCCATATCTTGTCACTCTCTATTCATCGCCCTCGATCCTTATTCTTCAAGTGATTAATGATACATGCACTTCATTACTGAATCTTGTATCAAAACTGTGCACCTAGCAAAAGTGATCGAATGGGTCTCTCAGTGGCCACTTTTAGGATACAAGTACTATTCTTTTACATGTAGGTGATTAGGCATTCAATACAAGTTACATGTACGTAGTAGTAAATTATACACTTCAATTGAGAATGAACCATTGTCTAGACGGTTTTGCGTGGTCATGCTGATAGTGTCAGCCGAGACCAATCTATTTAATGCTCTCCACTCATACACAATGCTTTAATACCTTTCAACATGAGTTTCTACAATACATTATTCATGCAGTAATTCTTTGGCTGTCCTTAGCTCCTCCGATGACTCCATCTTGTGGGAACAAACCCTCTACCTCAACATCATTCTGCATGAGGTGAGCATAATTATACCACATTACTCTTTCCCTTCAGGTACATTACTGTATTGGAAAATGGGCGTGGTCATGGCAATGAATATTGTACTGAAGATTCCAATAGACCCTTTACCATTATGATGTAATGGGGGGTAAAAGTGAGCACTAAATGGAGAAAATACATGAGAACATGTGCTTTGATGTAGTTTTCTTGTTTGAAACATAAGAACATGCTTGTTTACGCGTGTTTTCATGTATTTTCTCCATTTAGTGCTCACTTTTACCCCCCATTACATCATAATGGTAAAGGGTCTATTGTATTTGCATTTTTGCGACATTTTATCATGCTGGGTAACACATACATGTTCAGGAAGCAACTACCGGTAATAGTGCAGAGTGGTCACTAAAGTACGTACAGTACATTTGTAAGCCTCAGAACTGAATTTGAGGGCACGTACAGTGTGTAGGTAAAGTTGAGCTGGTACATTGGACATACAGTTTACAATCCTGGTCAAGACACCTTTCTCCATTTTACCAGCTGCACAACCGGCTGGTACTAAGACTGCTTTAACAGCACAGTTTCAAGTTTGTATGTTTATTTCTATGTGCGTATCACGTGTGCAATGATTGCATAACTGTTATCACGCAACAGTCCAGCAGAGCTGGTAACAGACAGTACATAAAGCGTACATATAGTGTAAGAATTTAAGGCGTGGAAATGGTACGGTGATGCATGTGGATGCACTGGAATACATTAGATATTTTACCACCTTGTTTGCTCTAGTTTTTAGTTAATGATATCAGTAACATACCATACCATACACCACACACACACGTGCACACACACATACACTCACACACACACACACACACACACACGTACACACACACATACATGTACACATTCACACACATACACTCACACATACACACATTCATACACACATTCATACACACATTCATACACAACATACACACATACACATCACACACATGCACACATGCACACACACATACACACACACACACACACTCACACACACACACACACACATGCACACAGTTTGAGTATGAAGTGACAGGGAGTGCTGTAACAGTGAGAGCAGGCTCTGACATCATTGATTCCATGAAGGCCAAGATTGTGTTGGTGGGTGTGGCTAGCAATTATTGTGGCTGTAGACCCGTTCCAGTTACATCATTTCCACATAATTTCTGGAGTATCTTCTGTACACATCCATATCACAGCCGCCATCTTGGAGGACAATGTCTACGAAAGATTGTATTGGCGAGTGCTATTCAGTACCATACGATGATCTCCATGGCTTACACTGAAAGTAGTAGCTCCAAAAGATACTTATATTATCACCATAGTACAGAGCAATTACGCAGAGTATCACCAGGATGTTGCCATGGTATTATTATGAGTGCGCAGCACAAGTAACAATGACAGAGACAACAAACGAGTGATGTTTTGCGGTGTAGCGTTGTGCTATTGTGATAATGATTTTATCATACATACATGTACCTCAAACGGCGGCTAATTTTAGCAAGCTATGGTGGTCTAAGCTTTGTACCTACACACTCGAACTCTCGCAAAATGAATAGTTCTCCATAGTTCTCGCTTAGCCATGCTACGGTTGCCTGCCATGTGACTTACAATACTGATCATACAGATTCTGTCATGTGATTTGTAGTAAAAAATACATCAAGTGCGTATACCTATAAGGCTTCCCCATTGACTCCTGTACATTCTTATGAGTTACATGTAGACGTATGATAATTTTGTTTATGACCTACATGTACATGCACATGTATATGTATCTAATTGTGGAACATGTACTTGCATGTACTCTCATGTCAGCTGCTCTCTGTCTTCCCTGCTAGCAAGTGTTTCCCTCTCCAAGTCACAGAAGGTATGTGCTAGCTAGTACATGTACATGCATGTACAATTGTATACATACTGTATAGCGACAACGTTTTGGGGAGCCAAGTTTTTATGGTTTTCACCATAAACACTGTGCCCTCAATAGTTTGAGCCATGTGCAAAGTTTAATCTTTTGTTGGATGCCTCAGTTTAGTGCTATTTTGACACTATATATACGCAAGATGAACACGATAAAGCTACTAACTCGATCTTTAATGCCTACAATGATCCTTAATTGCATCTGTCTGTCATACATGTAAATGTATGCTGCATACAAGCAGCAGCCTACTACTGGTGTGTGTACATGTGAACACAAGCCGTCCATTACCTTTACTATCAGTACACGTTTGGCTTAGTAGCTGCAACTGGGCACGGCTTTCTGGTTGTCAATCCTTGGATTTATTTTGATTAGTGTTTACCCAACACTAATCTGCAAAATTTTTGTCCTTCTAATGTTGTTGCTATACATGTACAATATATGCATTCTATCAGTACATCTGCATGGAATAAGTACAGTAAGTACATGTACATGCTAAAGGCGCAGATGTGAGGTTTGCATGTAGCTTAATTGCCATGGGAAGAGCTTGTAAGTAGTTGATTTAGTGGAAAAGGATCTACTGTTGATACATGATGTACGGTACACATGATGTGCATGGGGATATGAGCACGGGAATCAAGTGTTGTTCTCATTGCATACATGTACATTGCATACATGTACATGTACATGTACTTTAGGATGGACAAAAAGGGCCAAATGTCGGATGTCATCTACCCCAACATCATGTTCTGTGTCGACAACTTTGAGGAGGTATGTACACATGTAAAGAATAGCATGTGCAGGTAATTTACATTTGAAGGGGTTAAAACCAGAGGGGTCAGTCTATAGACGAATATTAAACTTGCCCCCCCCCCCCACCCGACTTGTTTAGGAGCTGCTGAAATTGTGTCCAATGGCTCATAGGGTAGCATATGAGTTCTTTTTTGTGCAATTCATGCAATTTCTTGTACCAGATTTAGGGTTATAGTCCACTGTAGATAGTTCTAGCTGAGCTCTTTATTTGATAAGAGATTGGGCAGAACTCACGTAATATACTGTGCAGTGTGCACCCTCCCATCAGCACGATAGACTGGAATCACTTGATACAATAGTGACTTGATATCAGTCGCTTAATTCATACGTACATATACAGTTTAGTAGCATGCAGTGTATGTCAGTGTGGCTGAAATTCTTACAATGGCTAGATTGTCTATATGTAACTGCTGGAGACAAATCCTGGGGGCCCTGGGTGCTCAAAATATTGATTCATATGCCATATAGTTGTGATGGCTAAATGTAGCTATAAAGTAGTATCCATGCCATATACATGTAATTACTGCAAAGCAGTAAGTTAAAAAAAAGTAGTAAGTTAATCTATAATTATTTTTTTACTGTGCGGAATTTTGATATTCTCTTTTTCAGATCTTTCATGATATTCATGTCAGTGCTCCTGGAGAGAAAGTTGCCATCCAGTTAACTGCATCCAATAAGGTACCAAACTCTGCATATGGAAGCCTCATACCCAGGCCTTCATCATGAAGGCCTGGGTATGAGGCTTCCATATGACATGGCTTCGTGGCTTCATGCAGGCCTTCAATGCTTCATGTAGTCTCGTGTCCAGACGTCCACGCCCTCCAGGCGAAGGAGCCTTGATTTAAATTTCTTGTTAGTAACACCTGAGTCATCTGGAATGTCAGCTGACGAATGAAATCGTAGAGTGCGTAATTAAAAGTGATTACGTCACTAAACAGTCGAAGTGTTAAAAGCGCGATGGCAGAAGAGTCTTAGACTATTGTATACCTGTGGCTATCTTCGACTCTAGGACTCTTACGAGGACTACATGGCGTGAATCTCTCAAGTGGGATGCTGGTCCTACTTCGAGGCGTATGCTTTTCGTCATCTGGGGACTCATCCATTTGCTGGAACAGCTCAGTGACAGGCGGTAAAGAGAACTTGCTTCGTAGCTCGTTGATGATTCCCTTCAAAGCTTCTAAGGACCTTTCAGCCCTCTCCAACTCCGAGAAGCATGGTTTACAGCAATACTATATCCTCGTGCCACCCGCCGTCCCAGCACCGCCAGCTAACTCAAGCTCCGGATTGATGACTGAAACCAAGAAATCCACCACTCTTTTGTTAGTGGCTGATGCTTCGGAGTTTAGAGAGCGTCGTTGACTAGACTGCACGAAGGTAGAGTTGCACAACAAATAGCACAGATAGGAATATCCATTTCTGAGTTGCTCTGATAATTGCATTTTTGGTAAAAGCGCCTTTCAATTATACGTCAACGGGACACGCCTCCGTGACAAGAAATTTAAATCAAGGCACCAGACATTCCTTCGCCTGGAGGGCACGGGCGTCTGGGCACGAGACTATGCTTCATGCACTGTTTCCCCTCCAAAGGAGCGGGGGGAAAACTCAAGTACATGTATATAGAGGATACATATGGTTTCCCTTGTAAGGAGGGGAAAAAGTACATGGGGGTACAGGGGCGGATCCAGGATATTCTGAAGGGGGGGTTGGGCTCACAATAGCAGCGCTGGGCGTCTTCGAAGAGTAGCCAATTTTCCTACGCGATTTTCAGCTATCACGAAGCACTCTCATAGCATCTCAGTAAATTTCTATTAGCTGCATTTGCTAACTTACTCACTGTATGGACTGAAGAGTTGACACACAGTGATTGATCGGCAGCTCCACTGCCGAGTTTGTTCGCTTCACCGAGGACGAGGTTAGTGCAGCAATTGCAATGACGTAATAATCGACAGACCGAAAGGGGGGGTCAGCTGACCCTCATGCCCCCCCCCCCCCTGGATCCGCCCCTGGACTACATACTTTTTCTTCTTCCAAAGGAGGAAAAAAACTATGTACCCCCTACATTCTACCAAGTCATTGATCTCGTATAAAAGCCTCCCTCAAATAAATGTCAGCCTCATTTATACGGCAGGGGAAAGTTTTATATTATTGTTAATGTACGCTGGGCTGCGATTAAACACTGGGCCGAGCTTAGGGCTAGCCTAGGGCGTGGCACCTTGTGCACGCGGACTGTTTAATTTTGCCACCTGCCTTGCAATGTTGTTTGTTTTGTTTTTTCGAAAACGGATGTACATGTAGGAAAGTATGGTTACTACTACTCTCCACCTGTGTCTAGTTTGTTGCGTCTTTGTGTGTGTGTGTGTACATGTGGCTATGCTGCCAGCCAGCCTACTGTTTAGTGTCTCAATGGCACTAGGCTCAGGCCTAAATGAGTACCTATGGCAGCTAATAGCAGTCCTTAGTTGCTAGGAGTAGTTCGTCGCTTAGCTAGCATTAAATTTCGTGTATGTACGTGTGAGCATTCATTATAAATGTCAGCCCCATTTGAACGCCAGCCTCATTTTAACGCCAGATCAAAAGTGACAGGAACGAAATAAACACCCGGGTTGTTATAGAAGGAAATGCAGTAGTACATGTAGCTCTGATATTGCTTTGACATACATGTAGTTCAGCTCTTATCAAAGTTGCATGCCAATCCGTACATGTACACGTGCATGTACGTATATGTGAAAAATACCTTTGACCACCAACTTTTCACACTGGTATTTTGGCACAGATGCATATCTGGTACACAATATTCACCGGATCACTTTTCATGGCGGGGATACTGTAAGAGATGTCCACCTTGATAGTGATCTTGTATTGAGACTACTTTAGACATATGTCACAGTTTAAAAATTATCTGGGTGTGGCAGATATGTCACAGTTACAGAGCCGGGTGAAATCCACCCCTTCCGTTCAAGGTGCAGCTGCTCAGTAAAATGGCGAACAGACGAAGGCTTGCTATCCCCAGAACCGAGAGCACTGTGGCTTTTTTAGCATAGCTGTACTGTTACTTTAGTTTAAGGCCAGTACTCACAGAGTCCCAAAAATCACTCCTGTCTTGCAGTTGGTGATGGAGATAGCACAGCCTAAAGGAGGCCGATGTGGTACTAAAGCGTACATAAATGTGATGTTGTAAATTACAAAAGACAGTCAAATACATGTCTACTCGGATAGTAGAGCAGAACCCAGAATAAGTAAAAAGAGGGTTTATTAAAACCATGTTTACTC
Source organism: Phakellia ventilabrum (assembly GCA_963921505.1). Classification (NCBI taxonomy): domain Eukaryota; kingdom Metazoa; phylum Porifera; class Demospongiae; order Axinellida; family Axinellidae; genus Phakellia; species Phakellia ventilabrum. The sequence goes on from OY997382.1 coordinate 4,431,840, forward strand.
TAGCCTCGTCCCCATGCTTCCACTTTACAACTATGGGGCAAGGCTATGTTTAGTCTTCAGGAAAGCAAAGAAGTTTCACATAGAATTTTCTCAAAGATGGCCATAGTATGCCTCTCTCTGACCCTTCCAATCTTGCATTAATTACACCCCATTAAATCTGTACACTTGGTAGTATATACATGTGGAAAATTAGTCTTTATTGTCTAGCGAAGAGAAGCTTGATTTCCAGACCTACAACCACAGTATATCTCTTACTGCAGGCTGCATCAGTGCAGAAGCTGGTGTTTCTAGGAGCAGTAGACTACAAGACCATAAAAGAAGCTTTTGAGAGAAAAGAGCACGTACGTTTGTACATTGGTGAAATATACATTCTGTAAGAAGAACTCATTTTTGGTGGTTGCCACTGTTGAACTATTGTTTGTGATCTTTGTTTTGATGTATGCAACAAACTTTATTTCTTATTTGTAGTTTCTTCTGGGATAACAATGTGTTATGTAATACGTTCTTGCTCAACTCAATAGGTCCCTCTTGGTGCAAGGATAAAGATGTCGGTGAAACGAAGCAGCAGGATCTATGATTTCAACCACACCTACCAGTTCATTCAAATGAGGGGGCCGAACCTTAAAGGATTTGCAGAGATGGCAGTTGGTAAGGCAGGAACACATGAAACAAACGGCCGATCAGTTCACCTTCTGTCTACAAATCCAAAGCATAGTCCGCAGCTCAAACACCCTGTCACAGATACCACCAGCACTGGTGCACCATATAACCCACTTACATCTTCAAGAACTTCATCCAAGAGCAAAACCCCAGACCTAGTAGCAAGTAATGGGAAGGGTGGGGTAGATGATGGCAATGACATACTTGCAGGTATTCCTCAAGTAGACACTGAACAAATCTCTACTGGTACGAAAACTAACTCACTGCTGAGAACCGGCTCACATGACCAGACCACAAGAGGGAGGGACTCATCAAGCTCAAGCACTAACCTTGAAGACTCTCTGCCCGGCAGTGTTACTGATTCGCAGGAGGCAAAGGGGAGGGGCTCACCGGGGCTTGTAAGAGCGAGTGGCGTTACATCAACATGGAGAGAGGGTAGTGAGGGAGGCAGTGGCGGCACTCATGGAGCTACTGCATCTCGGGATTTACCAAATGGTGGAGTCGCTCGAAAGAAGGGAACACTGAAAGGAAGACTAAAGTTCCCCAGATTATCGTCCAAAAAGTAAGAAATTAGCTAACTACTGTATAGTACAAATTTTACTAATGTGAAAGAGTGCATGGGAAAGAGGAAGTTGTGTGTGACTTGGGACGGTATACATGTGCATATGTAATTGCATACATACCAGTATTCTAAACAGCCCATCCAACTAATAACCAATATGGAATTTTGTACCATAGTGCGTGGGTGTATGAAAGGCGCCGCCACAGTGCACAAATCCCATATACAGAAGCTGAACCAGGGTACATTCATGTACCCTAGGGTACATGAGGGTTGCTAAGCTACTGAGGTTTCTGTGAAATTAATTATCTACAAAAACATTTTCAAAGCACAATTAGTGGTGCACTATAAAAACTCTGGCACAAGTCATCTGTACCATGGGTTTCTACTGTACATGGGATTGTACCCTTCCTGCAGTTTTATGTATTCCCTCGGGCTTCGCCCTCGGGAATACATAAAACTGCACTCAGGGTACAAACCCCATGTACAGTAGAAACCCATGGTACAAATATAACTTACCAAAGTGAAGTATGTAACCTGTTTTTTATAGCAAAATACCTTCCATGCTGCAAAGCTATATAGCCAAGCTTAAGGGGTATATACTATTACGGGGAAATTTTGCTCTTTAGTGTCTTACCAGCCAAGTGTATGCTTCACATGCGCCCTTGCTGGTCCTTCCATTTTCTGTGTTTGTTAGTCTGACAGTGTCTGTCACTATTATGCCAAGTTACATTAAGATACTTCGAATTATGGTTGCTGCTGTACAAAAATGTATAGTCACGACTACCTTAAGCCACAGCTGTGCTCAGCTTGCTACTACACATAGCCTTGGATTAGCATGCCCGGTTGGTATTTATAACTTATGTGCGACAACGGTCTTTTTTTTCCAGTCTCCTTTCATATTCATAGAGTACACATACTCTATTCACACATGTATAATGTTAGCCTCGTTCCCAGTCCACGAGGAGAAGTGTGGCCTGGGTAGGGTATGAGGCTAGTATAATGCTCATTACAGTGTGTTACTATATACATGTAGAATAATGATTATTGTAGATGAGCCTCATGTGACGGTGTTCTCGAGATTATCCAGCATTCTTATATTCTCCATCTTGTAGGAAACTAACTGCTGAACACCCTACTTTACATGCATATCTTACCTACGTGCAGTTACCATGGTATACATTGATTGATGGTAAGTTTGTACTCTACGAGGGTATGTAGAATGTAATGTGCATGTGCAACGAAGTTAGCAGGAAGCAGCAGATTTAATTTGATGGAATTATTAATATTAGCACTTGAATTATGGGACATCCTGGGATGTCATCTCCTGAGGACATATGCAACTTTATGCCTTGGTGACTCCTATACGTATATGTGAGTCGTTCTAAGATATCCTGGAACTATGCTCGTGCCAACATAAATATACATGTATTTCTAGGTAATTACTATAGCATGTGAGCCCAGGCCTTCTCTATTGACTTCTTAATTAATGTGTTCTATGTATCCCATGCACACATGCAAATCGGACTTCAGGCAATATCTTATGTAATTTAGTGTCTGAAGTACATAATACACGATTGTAAGCCCTTACCTTTTGTTCTCAGAATAACTACCCAGTCCCATAGTTATATATTCAGTGTAGAACACTAAGTATGTGTAGAAAATGCCTATAGATCACCTTTAGCAGGGCAAATGGGCTAAGGTGACTCTTTTAATTTCTCTTCTACACGTACATGGTTGTGAATGTACTTTCATTGTGCACTGTATTGATTAGAAGAATAGGTCTCTCAGACTGAAGAATGTATTAATCACTGGTACTTTTGTTGAACTTGTTCCTGGCTTCTTTGTTTGACAGATATTTTAAACAGCACAAAGAAGACAGTTCTATGAGAAGAGCAGTTCATTACAACTCATTCTTTTTAGCACACTATAAGAGTGCTTTGTTTATGACAGTGTACATGGATTTATATTGTATAATTATGCATCATACCGTGTTCTAACCTTGCACTTTTTATTGCTCCTTTGGTACCAAGATCTAGCAGTTGATGTGACCTTAATCTCTAGCCTATTAGGTACATGGCCCTGTCATGGGATCATTGTACAGGCAGTTGCAGTGGTGTGGCTCTGTCATGCAGTTAGTGTATACTGGAATTCTATGGTATAGAATGTTATGCATGATGTTGCTGGCTATATGACTGCGTGGTTGCTCTAGTCCTTATCATAGCAAGCTAAAGCCAGTCCTATAATTATAGCTTTGTTCTGTTACTGATAGCTATAGTGTAGGGTTACGTTGTGTTTTTGGATTCAACTTGGGAGTGTAATAAAAATTGCTAGCTGGCTGCAGATGGATTGCAATTGAGAAGTAAGTGGCATGACTGCTGAATACTTTTGTATGCATACAAGCTGCAGGCTATATCTATCATCAGGGATTGTCTTGGATGGCTAGCAGAATATTCCAACCCATGAAAAACTATCACCAAACTGCAGTTTGATGATACTTTTTGATGTAAAATTTGCAGTTTGATGATTCATTTCTGATATGAAATTTGGGTTGGAAGCAAAGAGACTCCATATAATCATAGGCTAGCTATATACATGACATTGTATAGCACCTAAATGATTACAATCATTTCATGCCTTTTTTAGTGGCATCAAATGAAAGCTTCCCAGGCGGTTATGACTGTCATTTTGTTGAGGATCCTCCTGATGAACTGGTCTGCCAGATATGCACTCTGGTGGCCTACCACCCCTACCAGGCATCGTGCTGTGGGAAGGTCTTTTGCCAGACTTGCCTTGAAAAGCATAAGAAACACGTTCCTTCAGCCGACACATCTAAATTCCATTGCCCCAACTGCAGGAAACATGCCCATACTTTCCATGACAAGAGAGGTAGCCGCAATATAAAGTGCCTGAAGGTCAAGTGCAGCAATGAAAAGCTTGGTTGCCAGTGGGAGGGAGAACTTTTCTATCTGGAGGAACATATCAAGGACTGTCTGTATGCCACGGTGCCATGCCCCAATAACTGTACCATACTAGTTCACAGGCATGCATTACAAGACCACATGGAAAAGGAATGTTTGTTTCGCAGGTACAACTGTCCGGATTGTGGCATATGTGGGAGCTATAGATTCATTGTCGGAAAGCATCAAAATGAGTGTACTGAGGCTATTGTTTCTTGCCCCAACGGCTGTGGATATGAGCCACTGACACAGCGTCTCGTCCACTCCCACCTTGCCGTCTGTCCCAACGAAGTGGTTCAGTGCACCTATACAGATCTGGGCTGTAGAGAGAAGCTTCCACGAAAGGAAATGCACTTCCATCAGGCAGAAGGATTGCAGCATCACCTAGAGTTGGCCGTGAGGACAATAGCTAAGCTCAAGCGACCAATCATAGTATCCAAATTGACGAATTTCTCTCATTTAAAGAGTTCGGGAAAGTGGTGGTATTGCCCAGGATTCTATACCCATCCTGGAGGCTATAAACTGTGTCTTGGAGTTGCTGCAAATGGTAATATAGATGGGAGTGGTACACACCTTTCTGTCTACGTGTACCGAATGAAAGGCGAGAATGACGAAAATCTAATTTGGCCTTTTAGAGGACAAGTGACCTTTCAGTTACTCAATCAGCTACAAGATGCAGACCATTACACAAGAACTGTACCGTTCGATTTTCAAGGAAGCAATGAATTCAACAGTAGGGTGCTGAAGGGAGAGAGAAGCAGGCAGGGGTGGGGCTTCAACCGATTCCTTTCACATGGAGCCCTAGGCTACAAAACGAACGCATTGTTTCTCAAGGATGACAGTCTCTATTTCAGAGTAGTAAGTGCTGAAGTGTGTGCATCTAACAAGCCTTGGTTGACATGCTCATGTTAGTAGTAGTAGATAGGCATTAGAACATAAGATAGTAGCAATTATCAGCAGTACATATCGACAATTTGGTTGCTTTTTGGGGATTTCATCCCTATATGTCTTTTCAAAGGTTTTTGTGACTATATTGACAATTGAAATATGATAGATGTAATGTCACCAATGGACAATGCAAACCAAGAGGTACATTTTGTCCCTGTTTGTATGCATAATGAGATGAGACATCAATTGGCAACTGCAACTCTGTCAGATAGCAGGCTACAGCAGTCCCTGTGTCACATATAGGAAAGCAAAAAGAAACTAGCTACTTTCTAGCAAACTCTTTGAGCCCTGATGGTGTACCTTGTGCTTGTAGATATAGTGGTAAGGTGGTCAATCAGGTCGATTTTGAAACAGTGCACGCAGTGTGCAGAAGCAAGGTTGTTAGTCAGCTAAGAACAAGGTTTCATATGGAATTTTTTGATGGGGGTGGGAAAATGATGTGTATAGAGCCACGCCCCGCTAGGGGGTGTGGGAGGATGCTCCCCCAGGAAATTTACATGCTCTGAGGTTGCTTCTGGGGCTCCAAAAAGGCTGGAAGTTAGCCAATAATGAACTACTGAGTATCAAAAAAATGTTAACTTCAAAAATCTAGGGGAGGGGGGGGGATCCCAGTACCCCAGTGATAAAGAGAAGCATGTATCTATATTGGCTGTTTAAAACATCCCCATGTAGTGGTAACTGGTTGAGAGAAGAGTAGTTAAAGAGACAGGAAAAAGTCCAAGATAAAGCATCAATTGGGAGGAGTAGTGCCGAGGATTGGACTGGGATTTGGCTCAGAAGAGTGATGCAATTGGGGATTACATGTACAGCAGAAACTATTAGCCTGACTCCCTCCTTCAATTTCTATAGGAGATTGAGCATAACGGCAAGCATACTGTTGAGTATAGTAGAAAAGGTTTACCCCTGCTGCCACACCCAGCTGTAATTCATTACATCCGCATCTCTACTTGCCCACCATACCTTACTCTTGGCAGTGCGATTACCCTCGCTATAAATAAACTGGTAGTAATCATGCTTAGTAGCCAATCAATGCAATGGCAATGTAGAAGTACACACTAATTTATAAAGTCATCATCAAAAACCAGAGCATCAACATGCAGTTTATTTACTGATGGTAGATACATATGAGCCTCTTTTATAGAACAATGCCTATATACAAATAGCAATAATGGACGATTATTATTCACTCAAGAGTAATCTTCAAATCAGGCGTAATTATCAGATACATGTACAGAAAGCAGTTCGCATAGTGCAGTCAGCTAGAACTATAGATTCACTATTTCTATCAACACAACCATTAAAAAACTTTGTATACCTGTGTCCGTGTGGTTAAAAATAATTCCAATGCTTAATCTGATGCTGTGGTGGGGTTGTCATCAGCATTTAAGCCAATCTGTGTGTTTGCAGCTTTTCCGGTGACATGGGTGGTACCCTGATTACAGAAGATGACATAATCATCAAATAAAGCAGATGTCCCCTCATTCCTAACTAAGCCATCCTTATTGCTTAACTAAATAGTTTCGGTTTTTAGATTCTTAATTTTTCATCTAACTAAACATTCATATTAATTTTTTGTCCTATCTACAGTGCACGTACACTCATTCTCTACAAAATAATTCTTGAAGTGGTCCACCGTTTAAGTTTAACTATCCAAAAATGAAGCAGTGAAAATGAAACTACTTCATACTGTGGCTCAGCTTTTAACTTTGATAAAGAAAGTGAGACATACAATACCAGTAATAGGCTATATCTCACATAATGGTTAAAACAGGCTTGTGGTAATATCTATATAGAAAAATAAAAAATCAACTTCCTTTGGAGATAGCTAAATCTTGCAGCTGTATATTATGTGTCTGTACTGCAATAATAACCATCTTTGTGAAGTGAAGCTGGTACACTTCGATATTCGCTGCTGTACACACAGTGGTTCTAATTTTCAATAAGTAGGGCACCATCTTAATCATCAGCAGCACATGTAGTTTTTAAATCCATTATTCTCTCCAAATGGCCAGGAATAGAGTTGGTATACACAAAGCAATTTGTTATAATGGCCATATCAATTAACTTGCATACATAATTCAGGAAGGCTACATTTATAAATGAGGCAAACATAATGCTTACTGTGATTATGTTGCCTGTTATAATAGCTTTCTTCAGTGAGGTACCCAGGTCTATCTGAGACCCATTGTGCTGAAAGTTGCAACCACGTACAAGCAAGCTGACGAGAAAAGATGAGAATTTCAATTACTATCAAACTTTGCTCTCTTGAATTCCTTGAATAATAAGGACACCAATGACACATTTACATGATATTGTTTTATAATAAGTACACAGAAGAGCATGTACAGTCACACCATACATACCTTCCAGTGGCTGCTTCAATCTTAATAGCAGGATTTCCCTGTATACAGGTATCAATATCTGATGATGGTAAGATAATATAAATTATATTTTCATGCTAGCTATATACCTTGTGTTGATGATCCCAGGAATTGAAAATACAGTCAGAAAAGGCTATGGTCCCACTGCCATTGATCTGAATATCGGCAAGACAGTGATAATGAGCTTATGCTAACTTTCTTGTGTAATGTCATGCAAATGAGCAAACAAAGGTCTTATACATGAGCTAGGAAATATGTTATAGTTAAACCACCCCCTAGACGCGTTTACCGGTAATACACGAGACAGTTCCGGGTAAACCCCGAGGGCGAAGCCCGAGGGGTTTACCCAGGAACTGTCGAGTGTATTACTCGGTAAACGCGTCTAGGGGGTGGTTTAGCTGGCTTGTAGCATGACAGCCATACAAATCAAAGGACGCTATAGCTACAGTTCTATAGTGTTTTGGCTGCCGTGTTCTAACTACCCTAATTGGTGTGTTCTAACTACCACTAATTGGAAGTTAGAACACGCCTAGGAGTTAGAACACCGGTACACTATATAAACTGCAGGCGGTGCCTTTGATTTGTATGGCTGCCATGCTGGTATAAAATGCAGGTTGAATATAAACGTGGGAACATTTTGCAAACCACAGTCATTATTAACCTTGGCAATTTGATTTGAGGGTCCCCAGAAAGCACTGTTAGTGAAAGTAATAGAGCCTGCATTTGATGATGTCACCAATACTTGGGTGGAGTCTGCATACTGGAATAGATATGACATCCAACTTCAGTGATGGAAAAGTTATACATGTATCAGGAATGCAAGAGGTAAATTGGCATGCAGCAAAAATGTGGATTTACCCGCAGTCATTGGTAGTTTTTCTCAAATTTTGACACTACTTCCAAACAGAATTTTTTTACAACTGAGAGATCAGTTGTAACTGCTGTCATACCGGCATTAAGTCTTCCCAGGAAAGCAGCTGAATGGCTAAAGTGACCACAGACTGTGTAAAAAAATTCGTCCTGAGCAGAAAATTTGGGATTTTCCCTCTCAGTATCACTGCCATGCATGAACAGATATTCAAATTGGGAGGAATACTATACTCCTGATACTGCATGAGAAGTCACTCAGCTCTCTGAGCCTTTGCTTCAAGTTGGGGGTAAAAAGCCTACATTTGCTAGATACTGAAAAATGACAAGTTTTATCTCTGGATCCAGGTAAGCTACATACGAAGACTGCGATTTTTTTGCATTCTGTCAAGCTGTTTTAGTACTAACCGGCATTGGTGTGGGGATATTCTAGAGTTGCTGCATGCCTACGTTACATGCCTGATTGTCTAGCCCATTTTTGTCAAGCCTGTTATTACAGGAGCTCACTCAGGCATACTATCTGTTTGTTATGCAATTATACCTGGAAGGTGGAAGGATTTGCTCCAAGTGGTTACGTAAAAATTCTTAAGCTATTTTACTCTGACAAAAATGAGCCAAAGCTGCCCCACCCACTTGCAATTCCTACTGATTCTTTCTCAACCTTAATTACTGCATCTGCTGGATAATTATCACTTTCTTGAGATATAGACCTTGGTAGTACATCCGGTTTCTGTCGGTAAAATCTCTTTGATGTTCATTACATTCATATGGCACTTCTGTTAGGTAAAAAATCGATAACTGCGGCTTAATTTGTTTAGTCCATGCACCATTTCTGACCAAGCATTTAGCAGTGAATGAGGGTAGTTGTAAAAACGTCTATATACTAAGCATGCACACTTGTACCTGAGTACCAAATTTGGGGTCCACGAATGCTGTGAATTCTCCATTGGTAATCAGGATGCCGAAAGGGTCTGACGCATCAACTTGTACAGAGGCATTGGCCTGGGTGTTAACGCAAAGAGTGCATGATTGAGCTTTGATAAGCAGCAGTGAGAGGAATATCACTTACAGCCATGTCAACTCCTTTATGAAATGAGGTTGAGTGGTATCATCAGAGGGGCATTGGAAGAATCCATGGGTATATAATATAAGCATACAGTATACATTTAGGTAAAATTTACTGTGTGTACTGACCCACCTATTCCCAAGAAGTTGCCATTGCAGGAGCCCTGAGGGCTTGCGATGAAATGATAGCCAATGGCATAGCCGAATGCAAAAGTGTTGAATACGTACTCCCAGTCCGTTCGGGCAAAGACAAAGGCTCTGCCATGTAGCAGCTGCCAATTCATGAACACCTTGTTGGAAGAATACCTATACAGAGTAGTATGAAGGCCGTAATATCAGACTTAGTGTGTTCATACAGGAGTGTATAATGCTTCTCACATTCATTACGCATGAATGTGATGTGATGTTTAATATCCACATGCGTTTTGATAACAGACTCATTCATAATTGCATACATAATTATCCCTTTCACTGATATAGCCGCTTTGGAACCATACAAAATAGAGAAAAGCGTATATATTAGCGCCTACCACAAAGATGCCATGTAAATTTATATCAGCCTTATGAAAGTGGGAAACCACCGGTGAAGGGTTGTTGACCACATTTTTTGATAGCTGATGCAGAGATGATCTTTCTCACACACAAGCAGAAACTGCCCGTGTAGCACTGTGCTTTTTTAATACATGCATGTGCTAGTACATTGCTAAATGACCTATAGATATATGTATACTGCTGCTAATAATTAAAGTACAATTTGCAAAGTACGTAGACTGCCATGCAGTACAGTAACAGTATCACAACTGTCTCATGTCTGCTCCTGATATAATTTTGATATTCAATGGAAGCAAAAACATATCACTTTCTGACCATATTAAGTAAAAATTGGGCGGATCAAGGTTTGTGCATTCCTGGTCCATAACAGTATAACAACTACAAATCAGTGGGGATTGTTGGATGGCTCATTGAAAAGCACATGTTATGGATACCTAGTTCTCATTCTGAGAAGACTATACATGTACGTGGGAGCCAGGACCACTGAGATTACAGAGTACGGAAAACGCGCATAAAATACCATATTAGGCCTGTATGTAATTACAGTATACATAGTGTAGAAACATGCCTTCTGGGAAGGGATGTGTACAGTTACATACCAGGGGTTCCAGTGAACATCCTCCACTCTTCCAATATCATACGTTTGATCAACATATATTCCCTGTAGGCCAATGGAAAGATTCCATAGTTACACAAAAAAAACAAGGCCTGTGTATAATTACAGTATACATAGTACATGTCTTCTTGGAAGGGATGTGTACAGTTACATACCAGGGGTTCCAGTGAACATCCTCCACTCTTCCAATATCATACGTTTGGTCAACATATATTCCCTGTAGCCCAATGGAGAAGTCTCGTAGCTACACAAAACCCATACCACCGTATACACATTTTTGATGGCATATACATATATGTGTTTCTCAGTTATAACCAGGCACATGTAGAACTACTATACTACTATAGGTTCTTACTGGAGATCCTACAAGCTCTGCCTGCATCTAAGGGTGTGTAGTCAATATGGTGCAAGTGCTAGCTTTGCTGCAAAATAACATGAGTCATTGAGTGTAGATAATATTACTACAGCAAATACTGTAAGATAATGATTCAGCAAAATTCCTTTAAGGTAGGAAGGGAAGCTGAGTAGGGTTGGCGTTGAATCTCCGAACCAAGTCGATGGCTATGTTGGCAACATCCTAGCGTACACCCACATGACAATCAGTATGCATCTAATTACCCCCTCTACTTAATATTCACAAAACAACCCTATTGCTAAAATTCCAAATATTGCACTCCCTGCACAGTCTGACGAGCCTTAATTGATAGTGAACAAAGTCTCAGACCTGTGCTGCAGCACATAAATACTACCACAAGGTTTATGTCCAGATTATTACACTACCCTACTAATCCTAGACGCTCACAGTGTTCAGAGGCTGTCCCTGAATCCTAGCAATGTAGTGCCTGGCAGCACCCACCGCTCGGACTGCATTCCAGCAGTTGAGACACTCGACATCTGTCAGGGCAGGGTTATTACCTGTCATGCATATTGACCTACGGCAGTGGAAATACATTGTTAAGGTCTCGGTTATGCATATCATGTCTATTAAGTGTACACATCCATATAGTTCCCTTACTAGGTCATCACCTCCGCTGTGAAATTTGCCATTGCTAGCTTAGCTATAGTCAGGAGGCTTACATTGAGGTACTGATCAGCATATGTGGCAGTACCAGGTAGAAAACGAACACTACTCCACTGTGTATTCCAATCGTGTCACTTTCATAGCACTGTATCTCTGAACGTCTGTTAAGAATGGGGCTCATTCGTCCTATGTAGCAGCCTCAATGTGTAATGGAAGTTCAGAGATACAGTGCGTTGAACGCAGTGGCATAATCAGTAATGCTCGCTTTCTACCCAGGACTGCCACACATGAGATCATTACTCAATTTGTACTTCAGGTACATCAATGGTGATATAGCTTGACATGGCAATTAGAGGATGAAAAGTGTAGCTTGGGGGGTTTCTTTGCAACATGTAATACTTTACATATTTGGCAGGAAAAGAGGGTATCATGTTACATGCACTTTAAGATTCATAGGATGGTATGAAAATTTCCCATTCTTGTTGAAAGTGGTCTCAAATTTCACGATGATGAACATGATGTAAGAGGTTACTTGCATACCACTATACTACATGGCACACATGTGCATCTGTGTATAAGTTATTGAAGCCAATATAATAGACACTGCTCAAGTGTTTAGTCTACTTCAAAGATAGCTGTAAAAACTTGCCTCCCTTCATTGCTTGAGAACTTCAAATGTCCCTGCCCCACACGTATTCCCATCTGTCCCCACCCCACACTTAATTCCATGCCATGTCCTTCTACCATCCATTTCAATTGATGCCACACCAAAAAAATAATTGGTCGACAAGAAAAGAAAAATCTTTTTTTTGGTGGACAAGAAAAGCAATATGAAAGCCTGCATGCAAGGTGATGGCTCCTAGCTTACCACGGGTAGGGCTTGGGGACTTGGTCAGGCACCTGGTTAGGGTAGTAAATGGAGAATCCGGTCATGGTGCTGTCCTCACTGAGCTGTATGAAGCAGCCGCCATCACCTCCTTCCCCAGCTGAGGGAAGCAGCACCGAACCAACTGCAAGGAGAGAAGTGTACTCTTGTACAATTTGATAGGAATAGACATAACAATCATAACTACCATGTGGGTTAATAACGTCGTGCTTTAAGTTTTGATTACTGTAACCACAAAGTGTGGTCAAATATAGGGTTTATGTTCCAGACAGATTTGTAGTGGGAGACGTTTGCAAGAAGCTTGCAAAACGCAATACATTTTTGCTTTCCTCCCTAATTATATTTCCATATTTATGAGGCTTAGTTAGCAACTATAGTGAAGCCATTTTTCAACATTCCAGTACATATAGCTTTGTAAAATATATTGTGTTCTTAATTAAAAAGTGAAGCCAACCTGTATAACAATACGGTATGTATATGTGTGATATGAATTCTGTGATCATTTTATTGCGTGCCTATTAGCTTTATTCCCATGTAGTCCCCAATTCATACAAACTGATAGCTGTGGGATTGGAAACCAGGAATTAAGTACGGCTTACAATCCGGCTTATCACCCGATACTACCGCATGGGAGGGAACAGTCCTGCAATGGAACAAGTAAAAATGTATAGATGACTAGCTACTGCTAACGTATTACATGCAGCATGTGCTGCAAAGTTGTGAGTAGTCTATATACTTGTAAGATAAGGCTCATTAAACAAAGAGATAGTTGAAGGTACGTAACTAGAGTCAACCACTTAATATTATCCGATTATTTTGATAATATTTCATGAATGACCTATACTTTAAAAAGCTTGTTCCCAGGCCTGTACCCCAGCGTTTGTTGTTGTGAAAATGGTTACTGTATTTACGTATACTCAAAATAAAGTTTTTGGTGGAATGATGATAAGCCATGCTGAACAAGATACATTTTTTACTGATGAAGACTTCCTGGTATGTTAATCAGATCTTGAATGCCCTTCAGAACTTGAATGCCCTTTATAAATTACTGCTAACAGTTACTTTAATTAAGCCATACCAGTGATATAGCAAATTACCGATATGTCCCTTCCAGAGTAGCTCCCTTCGGCACAGTAATGGTCGTGTTAGTTTTAAAGGCATACTGGCCTGGTGGTACATACACTGGGGAATGGATAAGAGAATAATTTTTGTGTTGCAACTAGTTACGTATACGTAAGCCTTGGAACAATTTGAATAGTAAAATATGTCACTAAATTATGGTCATTGACTATAATTATATACGTACATGTGCTATTTATAGCTCACAACAGGATTCTTTTGGCATATATCCATAAAGCTTGCATATCAATGATGTATCATTATATTTTTGAATAGTATAGGTCTTCTGTTGTCATGCAGGTCAGCATCTTAGTTATAAGGTCCTTGATTGTGGTGTATGGAGTCTGTGTTCTGGCATTCTTTTCTTGAGTCTTCAAAGATAGCTTCCCCATGGGTGTAAACACCGCATACATGGCATAACTGCTGATTATAGAGCCTAATGTAGCTCATATCTATGCATGCTGCACTATTAGAAGTATATGAGAATTTCATGCTGAATGCATAAGAAATGAAGTAAAGGTTTCATGCATTATGAATGGTGCTGTGACATTGTTACAATGGCATGGGATGAATAGGCCAAAATGGCTGTCTGTGGTTTGCATTGACAGGCTCTCCATGTTTTTTCCTTCATGTATTTATATTTCTTCCACCTTGATTAATTTACATAGGTGATAATATCAGCTGGCTCTAATTACAGTCAAAGTCTCGTATGCCCACTGTGCAAATAGATCTCTTCTGAGATCATGTTGCTACAAGCTTGTGTTACAATAACATGAGAACATTAATTTTGTTGTGGTGAGAGCTGCCAATGGCTTGATACTCTGCTTGTAGGTGTAGGCATGCTTGAAGGCTACATATTAGAGAGCGTGACATTAGACGGGCATGCTTGAGGTGTAAGTAATGGAGAGTGTGATATGAGATGGGCATGTTTAAAGGTATGTGATAGAGAGTGAGATATGAAAGATGTTATGCACCTGTTCCTCCAGTTACTGCAGCGTTCAGTGCAGTTTGAAACGCCTGGACATTATCAGTTGTGCCATCTCCAACTGCACCAAAATCTAGCACTGCAGGAGTGTGTGCATGTGTGTGTACACGCATGTACATGCCATGTAGCCTCGTTCCCAGTCTCCGCTCCCAGCTTTTGTTCACATGTTGTAAAAAAAACAACACTTCTTTTTACAACATGCGGGAAAAAAGCTGGGAGTGGAGACTGGGAATAAGGCTACATGCCATATATATATACTATTATGCTTATAATATCTTTATAATGCATTGCTAGCCTCGTTCCCAGTCTCTCCACTAAAATACTGCTCCATTCAGAAGAGATTTGAGCAACATACTTGATTCAGCGGGTGGTTCCACAACATATTTACACCATCACAGAGCTACAAATAGCAGTCTACATACATACATGCTCTTGTGCTCATTTCACTTCATTAGCACAGAGTTATGCCACAGATGGATCTAGAAGGCTATCTGCATACCATGTACATGAATCCTGGATTCACTACGTGTACTTCATCGTAGAATACTTTTACACTTCTGGCCATTATATTGAAAGTGAAAGTTTGATGATGTTAAATTTTATGGAAGACGTTTCAAACACCAAGTTTTTTCTATTTGTCCGATAAATAGACATTAACTATATTAATGTACCATTTACACACAGGATAGGTGGCACAGTCAAACACAGCTCATCTTGTCTCCTCATCAACCACGCCATGGGGACGCATGACTCTTTCTCATATATGTGAGAAAATGTACTTAACTGGAGGTCAACGTTCAATATAGTACATACATATGTGTAATATCTGGCAATTACAACACCCAGGTCATGATTCATTATACCCACAGCTCTGTTTGCCAGCTGTACTTTAAACTTGGCAGTGTGGTTACCCTGGACTACATAATTGTTGCATGCTGTTAGTGCCATCATTGGCGTATAGCAGAATAACTGGATTCCCTTTCCCACAATCAGGATCACAGTACAAGAGTATGGTGTTGGGTGTCTTGGGACGGTATGCGTAAAATTGTAATAAGAAAACTTTGCAGTAACGGTCAAAATCACACTCACAGTAGATGTATGCAAAGGTATGGATAGGTACGTATCTCCTTCTACTGCTCTAAATTCAAACCGGCTCACCATTTCATACTGGACACACTTTGGCTGTTTAGCCAGCTAAGGTGATGCAGTACTTAATGATGTAACATGTCGAATAATATTCTCCTATCAAAATTAATTCTCCTCAGTTTATATGTTATTTCTACACCCTTGACAGCTAAAGCTTTCTCTCTTCTAAAACATATTGGGTACACAAAGAAGTACTGGCGTGTATACCGTGAAGTTCATTATATGGATGTGTGGCCATTTTCAGATATGCATAGCTAACAAGCTACAGTTGTATTTTAACAAGTTCTGAGTTGGCCCTGACAACGCAGCTAAAAAGGCATTTCTGTGTGTATTGCATGTGTGTGTGTGTGTGTGTGTGTGCGTGTGCATGTGTGTGTATGAGTATACAAACACACAGATTACTATCATAATGGATGGCTATTTCAGTAACAATTTCCTTCTGTCTTGGACCCTCAGTCAAGACCACATGTTTGCTATATAGGTCTTCTACAGTTTCCTGCCTAGGGACCTGCAGGTATATACATAATTATGCATACACAGGAATACTGCTATGGAAGTACAGTGCTCCAAGTCTAGAGAGTAAAACTATCAAAGTTTTGAATTTAGAGGTTACAACCACTCTACCATACCCAAATAAGTATAAAAGCATTTCAGAGATAGCTTCTAAAGAAAAATTTCCATTGCATATTAGCACATACAGAAGCCATATAAGTATCATGCAGATTTTGGGGAAATTTGACAAGCAGAAGTGGTAATATCTCGGAATTGGTAAGGAGTTATGGTTACAAATTTTGGTCAAATATAGGTTAGCATAGGCTTGAAATCTAACTTTTTATGAAGTCATTTGGATGATAATTGCTAAAGTTGCTACCTTAAGTGAAAACCCACCGAAAACATGAACGTTGGTCCTTATCTCTACCAGTGTTGATTGACTGAGGTGAACAATGCTACCATCCAGAGTCGTCTTGCCCTGACTGCTTGTGATATCCAAGATTTGAACTCACTCAGAACTAAGGTGCAGATTTAAGCATCAGGTGTCTTGTAGACGCCATAGACTTTTACTAATTGAATTAATACATTCAACAAACCAGGAGCCAAACTGTAGCAGACATACGTATAGGTACATGTACTCCACATTTGAGAATTTAGCATCAAACTGTGTCGGAGATATAGAAAATATAGCAATTTTCTAAAAGTTCTACTCTCAAGGTTTGGAGTACTGTACATGTACATGTACATATATATATACGAATGTGTTTACTGGAACCGGGAATACTTTAAATGATTTCAGTCTTATGAATCTCATATTGGCATTCCTGCCATTCCATATTCAAAACAAAATGTTACTGACGCAAAAGTGGGGTATTTGTTGGTGCGGCTTCTGATTACATCCAGGTAGAATTGTAGTGGTTGGTAACTATGTTGCTACGGAAACACAAGAAGGTACTGCCGTAAAGCTTTGTTTCCAGGTTCCAGGCCTCCCCTCAATAGCTGTGGGGGAAAAAAAGTGTTTTCCATGGCTGTGAACAAAGCTGCGAGGGGAGGCCTGGGTACGAGGCTAGTGCTTCTGCAGTGCACAAAATGTACTGGACACTGGAGTCTGGGAACAAAGCTAAAAGCTCAAAAGAACAGTGAATGGCTGGGCGTGTTGCATCAAGTGATTTAAATAGACCGTTTTTCGAGCCCATGAACTCTTGTTGTAGCTATATGTATATGCAGAGGACTTAACCAATGTGCACAAAACGTGTATACGTATGTAATACATAATTATGCAGGTGTTATTGAACCCGGTTGCATCATGGTTTATTTTTTAATTGCAAGCCAAAGGAAAACGAGCATTACTGGAGACAGTAATGCTCCATTCCATTTGGGTCTGTCTGAGGTCTGTCTGGTGATAACTGTCATGTAAAGCAAAACTTTTGTCTAGGGGTCCAAAATTGAAGAAATTTAGTCCCCCCCCCCCCCCCCCGACGGAAAAAAAAGCCTCCTGTTCAAGACTTGTGCTTGATTATACTATTTTGGTTGCAGATTATCTACTTGTACAATTTACCATAACTAACTAGCTAGTAGCTATAGAAGTAGCCTCGAACCCAGACCTTCCTTGCCCAGATTTTATCTCGCAGCCGTGGAGAAAAACAAAACAAAAAGATTTTTGCCGTGGCTGCGAGATAAAATCTGGGCGAGGAAGGCCTGGGTTCGAGGCTACTATAGAAACAGGCTTACTGTGTTGACCGTGCCCTGGAGGTATTACTGCTACCCATACAAAAACATGCACTTACATCAGGTCCAGTTCCAGTGCCGGGAACCAGCCATAGCCTGATTCCGGTGTCGGGAAATACGTAATTGCTTGTAATGGCCACACGAAAGGAAAAAGAAACTTATAATGTGCCAGAAAGACAACACAAATTTTTAAACCAGGGTACTGACTAGTGGCTATTGCTGCAACACAGCTAGCCACCACTCACTAACATGCATACATCACCAACCACACCCAGCTAGCCACCACACCCAATGTATAAGCCCACGATGAAGATAATTAATCACTAAATTTACTTCAAGCGGACCTACCAACCCTACTTGAATGAAGGATTGGCCTGTGAAACAACAAATCAAATTGAAGTGGACAGAATGGAAGACTGAGAAACAACCCCATATAACATGCAGATTCATGGACTGTCGTTTAGTGTATAAACTACTTTTAATACAGTAGGACCATTTTGTCATGTATGGATCATTTTTTCCCCTGTATAGAGAGCCCAATAATAGTTTTACTGAAATTTCCAGTAACAGTACAAAAGCCAGCTAGCCCCATCGGTACTGAGCATGTGAGGGTGACTAATTGTCAGTCTGATGAGATTGCTATAATTCGAGGGGGAGGGGCTAATCTTACGAGCCCTGCCCCCCTCTCATCTATCGCAGTCTCGCGTGAGACTATTAAGACTCGAACACATTCAGTATTAAACTCTCAGAGGTCCTTACCATTGAAAATAGAGAAATTTGCTGCTCTGAATTTGTAAAGTAGTGGTACCTCGGATGTATATGTGCGAAAATTGGGCACACGTGCACCGTCAAATTCGCTTCTTTTCCGGTTGATAGGTACATCAAAGTGACGCCGACCTCTTCCCCCTACTATCAGTTGTACAGCAACAGACACAAGCACAAATGCAAACAGAACTCTTATGCAAGTCATTGCGTCAGCAGATATGGTGTGCACTAATTAGAGACAATACCTTAAAAATTCATTTTCTGAAGAGTGTACAAGCGGTGATATCATGATCAAAGGCTATAAAATATGCAATTGAGATGTTGTGGTTTACAGATTAACTGCAGATTGACTCGGGCCTTACCCCTACACCCGGAAAATGTCGCCTCATTATATAATAAATACAGGTATGAATATTGATAGCTGTAAATTTTAATCAATAATCTTGAATCGGCAAGCCTATTTCCTGTTTGAGTCGGTGTTGCAAGTTGACTTGTGTAGCTAGCCGAGTGTTCAAGTTATAAAAGACACGAAGAAATGGAGTAAAGGGATAATTCTGCCCGAGTGCGGTGCCTACTGACCAAGAAACATACCGTTGTCACAAAAAATTCTCTCGTTTCTTAAGTGCTGAGTCCGTCTGTCGCTACAGTGTTTTCACAAGATTGCCCATTTGCTACTGCTTGCAGGCAAGAAGAAAGAGATTTGGAGCTCTTATCGCCGCGTATAAGGCTCTATTTGTTCCGTTGTGGAAGTTAAACAAAGCTCTCTAGCACTCGGGGAGGCGTAGCTCACTCGCCACTGTAGCCCTGTGCTTGTGTCGGTGTACTGGTGATTAAGAAGGCGTATACTCGCCGCGAAAAACACTTTGGGGCATTTTTGTACCACTTACAAGCACCTTTCATACGCATCCACAGCCCAACCTAGCGTTTGCACGCTCCAGACCAATTTGGCATCAATTGGCTCCAAGAGGCGATAACTGATGATACTGGCGTTCACTCATGAATTGTTTTACACCCATAAACAACCATGGGAGTTGACGGTGTAAGAACTACGAACAGTTTGAACGTGTGTTTGTGGATAACTGTCCTTGTAAGTCTGCTTGTTGCTTGCGTACTGAGTCAAGGTACTAGTATGTGTGAAACGGAGCAGTACTTTGATAACAGCACAAGAACATGCAAGAATTGTACCGTTTGTATGTTTGGAGAAGAAGAAATAGCCTTTTGTGTTGATTTTTTTGACAGACAGTGTAGATCCTCGTGCAACCCAGGGTTTGCCTACAACAAAGTGGAGGGATGCGTATTGGACTGTGAACAGTGTGAGCACGGATGCATCTCTGGAGAAGCAAGGTGCCAATGCCGACCAATGAACTGCTTTGCTACAAGTGACAGATTCTGCGGAAGGAACCTTTGTAACGAACCTACTGCGACGGGTGAAACAGTTACACAGCCTACGGGGTCATCAGAAAACGCCCTCCCTGCTTGGGGGGTTGGCCTCATATCGATAGGAGTCGTGGTTGGGATAGTAGCCTTCTCGGGGTGTTTCATTCTCTTGGGGGTCTGCACGCGAAAGAGAGAACCACCAGACATTGGCAGTGAAGACAGTGGCAATTCCCAGAACGCTCTGGTTACGCGCGGAACGTACAGTAAAACCGCTGCCAACATTGCCAACAGTAGTTACCTCTTCGACAAGAGTGCATTGGACTTATTCAGAGAGTCGCCGTACATTGGTGGGCGGGGTCCTCATCCGAGTGTGAGCAATGTTAAAGCGAGTCCTCGGAGTTTACGAGGGACACCACCCAGAACTGATAGGAGCATTATGCCCGTATGATGTATCCCCCCCACCCCCCATCCCCAGACGTATATATAGAGAGATATTATATATATTATATATGTGGAAAAAGAAACTTCGAACCGCTTACCCTCTCCCCCTCCCCCTTATTGTTGATGTTTAATGTGTGCCTTGTCAGTGTGTATGAGTGTGGCAGTCTGTGCTGTTCTGGAGAGCTGCTTTTTCTCCCAAACTGGTCTCTTTTTGGCTTTGGAATTAAGCAGTTTAATCAGAGTATTTTAATCTTTTTGAGTCATTTATTGTAACCCCTTCGTCCTTTTTTAAAGCATCCAAAAAGCACTTTGACCTCCCTCTTTAATTTTATATATTATCTGTTTTTTGCTTGATTTTTATTTACTCATTGAGAGCGCTTGTTCTGAAAAGAAGTCTGTCTTGAAGTACTACAAACTATAAACTGAAAGTGGCATACATGTAGGCTGATCAAAAAAAAAGTTTTTTTAGCAGGGTTGTAGTGCAATGGCTAGAAAACAGGTGTTGAATGCCATTGTGTGTGTTTACATACCCCACTGAATACCATACATCCTGTTTGCAATGGCCTGGTTCACCACCCCCTTTTGAGTGTAGTCAGGTTTCCTCTGCAACCTTGTAACTGTACATGTGCCACTTTTTATCTAGACTGGGGGGGACAAAGGTTGAGGTAGACACACACACTTATATTTGCCTACACACAATTTGATGACATAGTAGTGATGGCATGGGCTGGTGGCGAAAGACGTCAGCAACTTCTGATTGCTGGGTGTAACAATCGCTGATTTCCTGTACCTTGAACAGAGGCTCAAGAACCCCTAGAGCTGTGTACAGTACAGCAGGATAGACTTACTTACAGGTTCAATTGCAAGCTGCCAACTGAACCATTTTCCTCCCCCACACCCAGTCAACAGCTATTCAAGCAGTTGAGCCTGGCATTTTATAATTTGGGAATTGAATTTTAAGTGCCGCTTTTATAGTACAGTATGTACAGTAGTAGAGATGCCTTACAAGTGTTGATAACAAATTGTCTATTGGTTGTAGAGTACAGATGATTGAATGGCAAGTGTAGGCATAATGAAGCCAGCTGCAGTCCAAGGCCTAGGTAAAATAATAGTTGTATTATTAAGTGGCTAATGATAATGAGGTTGTGTCAAGCTACGTATTACACACAGAGGTGCTAATTACAGCTGGTCTTTAGATACCCTGTTTAACCTTGACGCTATTATGTTCCTTCCCCCCAACCCACCAATTATGATGACCAGCTAGTTTCTTGGTCAAAGGTTCCATACTTGCTGACAATAAATTTCGTATGTGATTGGTCACTGCTGTACGGTCGAACTGACCAATAGTATTGAGAGTTATCGAGCTAAGGTCATAACAACTTTACCGAAGGACTAAAGGCGGAAAGGTGTCTGTGACAAGAAATTTCATTTGTGTAGGACACCAGACGTTATTTTGCCGGGGGAGGGAGGGAGGTGGGAGTGAACATCTGGTACGAGACTAGTTACGCCTATGGTACGTACCTTAGCATGCTGGGTTTAGCAAGCATTGTACAGATTATGCTCAAACAATCTCCCCATTAGCCCATTATTTCGCTCTAGTCTGACACTTTCTTTATTAAGATAGTAGCTCTCTCTGCAGAGAAATGTGAAGCTGACTTCAACACTTAGAAGTGCTTAAATGGACACAGACAGCTACTAAATATAAGCTACTACAGAGAATGCTAAAGCCACTACAGTTTATACGTGCAATTCCCGTAAAATTACCTGATGAGTCCCAAATTATACTTTTATAGTGCAGTTTCCCTATGAGCATAATATTACTCCGAGTGGCTCATTGTGTTTAAATTTTGCCACATTGTATACACAGCTTCCGTACAAATAACCTTTCCTGCCATGTAGAGAGTGTCTAGCCTCATTCCCTGGACATGTGGTCTCGGAATGAGGCTAGGGAACCTGGGAATGAGGCTAGGGAGCATCTGACCCCACCTGCAAACGAATAAATTATTTTCACGTACTTGGGTTCTTGTAACTTGTCTGCTAGACTCCTTAGCTAAAGGTATCTTACCTACTTATCGTCAGACCACCTGTCATATATTACATCATTAGATACAGTTGCTAGAGAGAATTGCTAAAGTACCACATCGGCAAGTAGCTAAACCTGCAAAGTGTTCATTTTCTTTCTGGTTTTCTTTCTTTTGCTATATAGGCTAGCACAATAAAAACCGAAGCAATTATAAAGATTATAGCTTCAAGTCTACTTTTATTCTACCCTCAGACTCTCTCACATAACAACACTACCGAGATTACGAACACTAATGCAGATGCTTTTGGTTTTCAGTTATAAAATCACCTAATAGACCATGATAATATTTGGTTAAGATGACTTCGGGAATTTTTGCTGAAAAGTCAACAAAAGTTCCTTGTATGTAATGTTTGTCACACAAAAAGGTCATCTTTCTTCAAATTTGCGACATTAAATGGACTATAGATATGACCTCACAAACCTAGATAAAAGAGCATATGAGCCCATACAAAATGTCATGAGTTTGTGAGATCATAATAATATCTACTCAATAACGTCCAATTTACTTTTTGTGTGATAAACATTATATGCAAGAAACTATTGTTGCCATGGCAGCAAAAATGCCTGACCAAATATGGTCAATTACAAGCGGGGCAGTCGTATCATGTATGTTTAATAATGAAAGTAGGCCGACTGTATTAACGAGGTAGCTTATGTCATTTAGCTACTTTCAGTAACTGTCATCAATAAACCGTACACGGGCGAGGTCAGTAGGCTAATTCATAATTAGCGTTTTCTAAGTAGTTGTCAAGATCACGATTCCTGCATGCAGTGTAGCTTCACTGGGGGTCCTGAAGACATACCACCTCAAGGCCAGCACCCATTAAAACATAATATAATAAAGTACTTGAACCATTGCCTGGCTTTATAGGACACTGTTAAAGCCAGGTCAGAGTATATTATTGTTTGACAGACCATGTCATATGGAAAAAAAATGACATCCCACAAAAAATAAATTAACAGAACTTCAAAGAGGATCTCGGTTGGTTCTCAGTATTCATGTCAATCGGGTTCCTTTCTACCAGCCACAAATTGGCTCACAAACATATCATCAAATGCTGACGTTTCAACTGCATGCTGGGCTACAGTCTTCATCAGGGCAGAACATCAACAGAAACACAGGCAGGAAACTGAGCAATAAACTAGATTTGTTAGGCTTCGCTTGTAGACTTCGCTTGTAGACTCGAGACTAGGCTATTTATTGCTCTGAGCTCTGCCTGTACTCTCTGTTGATGTTCTGCCCTGACAAAGACTGCAGCCCAGCAGTTGAAACGACGGCATTTGATGATAAGTTTGTAAGCAAATTTGCGGTTGGTAGAAAGAGAACCCGATCGACTTAATTAACAGAATTCGCACGCTAGGACTGCCTCAGCTTTGTCAGAACTGAGTAGAGACTGTGAGAGCTTGGCTTTGATGTGATCACGGTGTGTTGCAGATGTGGCTACACTGTGCATCAAATATGGAAGCACATGTCCTGGGCTGTTTTAAAATTTGGGACATTTTCGCCAGCAGGCCTAGGGGCGCACAAATTTAAAGTGTGTGCTTGGATGGTATGTACTAAGATTGCTTTACATTTCCTGCATCTTTTTGTTTGTTTGTCTGTTCGTTCGCAATTATCATGTGCACTAAAGTTACGTCATTACGTTACTATGCCACTATAGCCACGAACACAGTGGAAACTACTGGAAGTTTGCAGACCTACTAGGCCAAGGTACATCAAGCTAGCTTAATTTTGTGTTGCTTAGACGGTCAAAACGTGGTAGTTAGTGATGATAATTCTATTTTCGCAAGTTCTTATAGCTAAGCGCACTACAAAATCGCCTAGTTAGCACTTTCACTGGAAGCCGCGCAAGGTGAGAAGATAATCCATTCCACGGGGGCATTTACTTTGGACTGACCTGTTGCTGAGTAAACTTTCCTTTGGATGATTAATGTGATAATACACCGCTGGTTTCTAGATACGGAATATCAACCTTGTTTCTCCGACTGCTGGCAATCCATTACTGGTTTGGTGGCAGTGCAGTCGAAATAACTAGTCTCGCCCACATCATTATCAGGGGTTCATACAGAATTTTGAGTTTGAGGGGGGAAACTCCAAAGTTTGGCATTGACGTGGAGGGCGTGCTTTAGCACACCCCCACTAGGGGGATCTGGGGGCATGCCCCCCCCCCCCCAGAAAAGTTTTGAAAATTGATGCTCTGAGATGCATTCTTGAGGTACTTATAGCCATTCTAAAGTAATTAGCACATGTACAGAGCATTCTAGAGTAATTTGGTTGTGAAAATTCTTGGGGGGGGAGAAATAGCTTTGGGGGGAATATCCCAGGTCTCCCCCCCCCCCCCCCCCCTCCCCCCTGTATGAACCCCTGCTTATAATTACGGCACCGGGAGAATTTCGCAGTCGCCCAATGGTACCACTGCCAAATTTTGGCACCTACCATCTCTACACGCCGCACTTTAAAATCGCTTAGCTGCTTGCAACTTGCAACCTCGGGTGTGTAGTCCAGTGCCGATGAACTGGATACTGACCTCTGGACCAAGAGTTTGAGAACGTAGAATGGAATGGTGGACGTGGCTTCAAGGTTGGAGTGATGGCGGTGGAAGATTAATTACCTTTGGACTCCAATAGCAGCAAAAGCTAGAGTGAAAATAGGAGGGGACTGCTTCCTCATCAGGTTGTATGATGGCCATGTGGACTCAGTTATGATCTTATAACCCTCAATGGCAAACAGCAACAATTAGGGGTGTTGCATATGGGCTAACCCTCACCACTGAGGTTAAAACTGCACTGTCAGGGAGTTAATTAGAGTCAAAATGTACTTTCCCATGTAGCTAATGGTTTCTGAATTGAAAAGAGTGATTACATGTGCATGGCTTCATTTGCGGTTGATAATTTTTACGCACATAATACTACGTACATCTATAACTGATATTGCCAGAAATGTACCACCCAATAGGCTTGAGGAAATTAGTGTTTTTTCCTAATTCCCCAGCTTTGCCCTATTATGCTCTCAGACTAGCCTGTCCCGATTGTGCTCAAATTATGCTCAATTGTGGTGGTTAAACAATAGCATAGTAATTAGAGCTGCTAGCAGTCCTTGTATCAGTCTCAGGCTAAGTCACTTTCTACTAAGACCTCAGTATTAGCCATTTTTACCATGAGGTATGTAACTTAAAAGTAATGATTCACATTGTATTAGTAGTCAGCTAAAACTATATTGTTAACTATGCATGCCATGGGTAACAGTGCCTATATAAAATAGAGAAAACTTCTTACTTTATATTAACGTCTAATATAAAAAGCCCATATAAATTCACATAAGCCTTATGGATGGACTAAAACATGGCTGGGAAAGAGTTAAAGTCCATAGCCGTGCAAATTATGCCCAATACTCTGCCTGTTATGCTAGCATCATTCCTTATGCCATCTTGTAGCCATTATGTACCTATTATGCTGGTATAATTCCTCCAGTCTAACCACCAAGACCATAATAACTTATGCTAGCACACCATGAAGAGTCACTTGTTACTGCACATTACTATAGCAGCTGAGAGTGTCATTCTGTGTAAGTGGGTTACTCTCTGGTCAAAGATCACGCAAAAGCTTGTCAATAAAGTACATCCTAGTCTCAGCCTTCCCCCTCCCCCCCTCCACCCCTACATACATGCACACAAGTATTGGCAGGATGAGGAGTGAGGGGAACTCTCCGTCCCACAAATCTCCTTCTTCGACAGGGACTGACCTGTTTTTATAGAAACTGGTTGTGAGTGAACTCAATTGTATGTATACGTACGTAAGTCAGAAAGGTGTTTTAACTCTTTCACCAGTATAATATTCCCACTTTCTAAGGCTCTCTTTTTGTATGGCATTACAGAAGTAGCCTCACTTCTGGTCTCACACAGAAGGAGTAGAGTCTACTCTCCCTTTCCCAAGAGCCTGGAAACAAGGCTGTGAGTCTGAAGACACTTTCACAGAAAACCAATACTTCCCAGACAGCCAGGTAGAGTAACGAACTCACTATCAAAACAAATTGCTACATAATTACGTTATGTGGTGAACACTACCTTCTTCATTACATCACTTCCCATATCACTGGCCTGGGGCCCCACAAACATGATTACATCACAAGGGGGTTGTTGGCGATGTACAAGCTGAGAAGTTCTGGCTGACTTGATTGATTTGAACTATGTGTGTGGAACACCCACTGAACTATAAAAGTACCTTCGCAAAAAAAAAAGCTTTGATCTAGCATCTGTGCAAGTGTTTTACAACAACACGGTTAGCTTCTGAAATTAATAGAAACGGGCGACATAATTTGGCCAGATACCTTATTTTGTTGACTCCTCTGCTTTGCAAGGTGGTTTCAAATTACACCGTGTTGACAGAGATCTAAGTGGGTCAAACTCTGGACTTCATGTCGGGCGCTGGGTTGCTGGGTTACCAATTTCACAGGTGGTTTTGGATCTGGTGTCAGTTTAACTGCATGTAATCTGAACGCTCTGAAATATGGTATATGGCCACATATAGCCTCATTCCGAGGCTCCACTCTACAGAAAACAAGAATGAGCCCCTAGGTCTGGTCACGAGTCTGGAGAATCCCCCCCCCCCCCCACGTGTTCAGCATTTAGTAGTGCTGTGATTAAAGGGAATCCCCCCGTATTACACAACTGAATAAAGCAGGGGGTAGGAACAATGACATACTCTTTCTGACTGTTGTGTGTGTAACGTATTAGAGCACGGGCAGCTATGCCTAGTTAGAGTATAGCTGCCCGTGCCACATTTTTTTTGCCAAAAAAAAAGCTGGGGGGGGGAGTGGAGCCTGGGAATGCACCACACATACAGTAGTGTGTACTATTGTTATCCATTGCAGGTGATTGTGATAGGGTTATTAAGAACTATGATACTATGATAGGCGTTAGTCGTAATCAGAAGTTCACTTGGAGATAGATCAATGATAAAAGTTGGGATAATGACATCATTGCATGACATTGTTATTACAAAATAGAGCATGTGACCTAATTAATTAGGAAGCATATTTTACAGGAAGTACTTACTATTTTACAAGAGATCGGGTTACCTAGGTGAGGCTGAGAGTCAGTACCATGGCTACCATAGTTCACTACCTGTGTGCCCTGTGAAACTCTGTCAGACCTGGGCAGGGGGGGGGGGGGGGGGGGAGGGGGGGAGAGAGGAACAAAGTAGTCATATTAAGCGGGATCACATAGCGGAGGGGGAAACTCCACCCCCTCATAATTGAGGCAATTTGCAAAGACATAGTACTAAAATGGCTCAGCCTCTCCCCCAACAAAAATTCCATATGAGCTACGTATTATGAAACCCTAGTCGATGAACAGCAACGTCAGGGTTTCATAAGGAATTTTTCGGTGGGGGAGGGAAAAATGTAGAGCCATGCCCCCCTAGGGGGAGTTGGGGTATGCTCCCCCAGCAAATTTATGTGCTCTGAGGTTGCTTCTGGGGCTCCAAAAAAGGCTGGAAATGAGCTACTAATGAACTATTGAGTATCAAAAAAAAGAAGTCAATTTCAACTCTTGCTTGGGGGGCGAGGATCCCAGTGCCCCCCCCCCCCCCCCCCATGTATAAACCCCGCAAACAGTTGAGGCAGTGATCATGTGCAGTATCCAAGAGTCAGCATCACTACACAGGGGCCTCAAATACTTTAGCAAGTACACACCCTTGAGAATTAATTACCTCCAGAAAGCTACAAATGTACATATGTACAGCTATGAGGAAATAACAAGGAGACTTATAATAAAAGCAAACAAGCTACAAATGATATATATCTATCGGAATCAGCTGTTCAAATTGTCAACAATTATCTCATTATCGATTGGTAACACTGTAATGGGTCACTAATTCAAATGCCATTGTGAGTGCCAAAAGTTTACTGTGTGCATGTGTGTGTGTATGTCCACATGCGTGTGTGTATGTGTGACTTTGTGTGTTCTCAGTCTCCATTCTCAGTTTTATAAAAAGCTGGGAATGGCGACTAAGGGAATGAAGCAGTCCATGCAAATATGCATGTGTGTAAGTGTGGTAAGAAGCCATTCATCTCGGTGAGGATGTAAGGCCATACATGCCACTTCCCAACAGTGAGGGGCTTTACTGGAATGTGCACCAGAAGTACTGCACAGTAACCTAATACCTCATCACACGATAAGGACAAACTGCTTTCTGTTCTGTGATAGAATTTCCTTAATTAGTTACAGAGGTTTGCAAGGTTCTTGCAACATCCGGTTACCAGAGCGTGATGGTAGCAACCAATCATATTTCAGAGCTTTTCGAATTCTGTTCACTGATTGGCTCATGTACTTGACGCTCTGCAAGCCGGAAGTTGCAAGAATGCTGCAAACCTCTGTATGTTACTATATTGTGTGTGTCTGCTGGAGGGACTAAGCAATCGTTCAGGGTTCTCTAGCAACTATGTCTGTGCATGTTACAACATGTAGGCATTACGGTGGCCGACAGAGTCATTTCTCGTTCGGCTTCACCGTTCACCGCTAAGCGATTCGACCCTCACTGTTCACCGTTCACCGTTCACCGCTAAGCGATTCGACCCTCACTGTTCACCGTTCACCGTTCACCGCTAAGCGATTCGACCCACTGTTCACCGTTCACCGCTCACCGTTCACTGCTCGCTGCTAAGCGATTCGGCCCCGGGGGGGCCCTAAGCGATTCGACCCTCACCGCTCACCTATATATATATAAGCGATTCGGCCCCGGGGGCCCCTAAGCGATTCGGGCACCGCTCACCATTCACTGCGACTGGATTCAGTGATTTACATTAAAATAAAGGGGCAGAACTCAAGCTAGCTAGCACATGGAGGCTGATTCTATCTGTTACTGTGATTCTGTGACCTAGCAGGCTGTTGGAGAGGATGGTAACGCCTCAGGCAGCGTACCTCGATGGTCAGTAATTTAATACTAGTAGATTCTTGTTAATAATAGACTAGCTATGGTTTTCCTATCAACCGAGAACTCTCATGAAGATTGTATAGCTGTGTGCCATGATTTAATCATGCGTAGCTACAGTACTAGTTTCCTCTGCGCTGTGATATAGCTTAGCTGTTGTCTCCTTCACCGTGTACATACTAGCCTGATACTGCAGGTAGTAAGCTTATGTTCTCACCCTGGACATCATGAATGTAGCTATCCAGCTAGTAATTTAGCAGGTCTAGACAATTGCAGAAATACTTCTGGCCCTTGGCTTGGCTCTCTCATCAGGCCTTCATGTGCTAGCTTGAGTTCTGCCCTTTATCAATGCAAATCACTGAATCCGGTCCGAATCGCTTAGCAGTGGGTCGAATCGCTTAGGGCTCCCCGGGGCCGAATCGCTTAGCAGTGAGCAGTGGTGAGGGTCGAATCGCTTAGGGCCCCCCGGGGCCGAATCGCTTAGCAGTGAGCAGTGAACGGTGAACGGTGAACGGTGAACGGTGAACAGTGGGTCGAATCGCTTAGCGGTGAACGGTGAACGGTGAACAGTGAGGGTCGAATCGCTTAGCGGTGAACGGTGAACGGTGAACGGTGAAGCCGAACGAGAAATGACTCTGTCGGCCACCGTAAGGCATACACATTACTCTCCAAATCTGCAGCTCACAAAAATTGGATTGGGGGGGGGGGTAAAAAGTAGGTACTAAAACTACAAGAGAACATGACACTTGGATGTAGTTTTCTTGTATAAGAACGTGCTTGTTTACTTGTAATTTCAGCACATTTAGCCCCCATTACATCATAATGGATACACACTCGATCATGTCGCTCACTTCTGAATCTCCTGATCAACAGTGCCACTGTCACTGTACTTCACAGTTTCACCAAAATATCCTCACGTGGACCGAGAACTCGGGCGCGAATGTGATCTCACATGACTACATTAGCAACTGCTGATTAGTAATTAAATACTGACTCCGCCCCTAGCTGGTTAAACAACAATTATCTGTGTAGCTACTATAGTAGTTAGGGTTAGTCCTTTAAGCCTTGAACGTCATCGCTTTTTGAGTATCAAATTTCGATGCAGGCTGCATACAGCAAAACTGATTACAGTTAAGTAACTATTATTTTTATTTCTCGTTGCTATGAATACTGCTCATTCAAATATTTTGGTAAAACTGTTCGAGTTACTGTCTATAGGGATGTACATGCAGTGCTGTTCAATAATATTGTCATATCGTGGTTTTGATAATCTCTTTATAACCTTCCCGAATATCGTGATGGCAATAACACCATCAATATCATAATCATTGTCAAATTTTGATTTGAACACCTTGGCAGTCTCGATGAAATCGTCACCCACAAGTAATTCATTGTGATAATAAAATGCTGCCGGAAAATATTGTTCACTGCAAGCATCTCCAACTCCTAAGTAGGTTAGTTGGGCAGTTGACATCATGGTATTGGTACCAGTACTGGACCAGGTACTGGCCGTTCTATTTTTGGGTTATTATCACTGCTATGACTAGAGAATTATTACAAGAACACCCTTCCTGTTGTTTGCAGATCTGGTATCGATTAATTAGGATTCGTCATCCAATTATGGAGTATCAGCTTTCAATAGTGGCAATCAAGGTCACTGAGTTAAGATAAGAGCATCTCAAGCACCTGTCTAGCCCACTTCCCGTTTCACTGCGCCTGAGAAAAGCATTATGGTTTACGTTTTTAGGCATAATAAATCATACAGTACAGCTCCCATGGGAATGGAGCCATCCTTACTACAGAACGATCCTATAATGCCTGTCCTCTAGTAAAATTCTCATGGACTCTTGCTAGCTGATAAGGATAATGAAGCAGTAGGGGGGGGATAATCATCATAATAAGCCCCACATCATGAGTTAGGTTCTGCCCCCACGTCTGTATACACAAGGTTCTGCCCCCGCGTCTGTATACACAAGGTTCTGCCCCCGCGTCTGTATATATAAACTATTATGCTACTTACTTTTGAATAAAATTGTACCAGCAATCACATCATAATCACCGTTGTCATGAGTTACTTGAAGTGCTCATTTGAAATGCTCTTTGCTAACATAATCCATGTTATGCACAGTCACTCTCTCAGGCTCGCCCCACAATGGTCTGCATTGACCTAGTAAATGATCGAGATGACTCTCTACTGACTCTTCCTTTGAGAAACGGGGCACGCTAACAAAACTATGTCTTATGGTTTATGTATATTCAGCCTATCTTACACTGATACTGTATGCCATCTAGACTGCTCCCAAGGACATCGCTAGTCAATAACAGTTGAGGGGGAATGGAGGAGGGTCCTTAATTAATTGCTAATCTACAAGAAGACCAGTAATCAGTTTGTATCATCCCAACAGTAAACCCATACTAATTTCTAGGCTCAACACAACATTTAGCAGACAGTCATCTGATTGATTCTCTCCCCCCCCCTACCTGCTTCTGGGAGTCCACAAGAGTTCACTAGAGGACAGAAAAGCCTTAGCCCCCCTCCACTACTAATCATGTTTGTTCAGTATTCTCTCCCCCCAACCTGCTGCATTATCGGTATTGCAAAGTGTCGTATCCACTGCATTACCAAGAATTTAAAATTACTAGAGGACAGAAAAGCCTCGGCTCACCTCCCCCCCCCCCCCTCCCCCACAAATCAATAGTATGCTCCATTTCCCTTGAAGCTATAGCCGCCTCTACTCCTCACAACTTTCCTATTCACTCAGTGTGAAAAAAAAGCAAAGGGATAGGAAAACTGGACACTCCAGGATCAACTCCCGCAAGACAGAGAGTTTTGCAACTAGCCACATGGGCTAATCTGATTTTTGATAGCACCTCCCTCTTAATTTATCAGTCATTCTAAACTTAATTATAAGTGCCAGCAGATGCCAGCTGGTTAAGTGTACAGTCAAGGGACTCCCCCCAGTTAGCAGCTATCATGTGAGATGCACTGCTGTATCACATAACAGTTATCATTGTTCAACTGTATAATTAGAGAATGCATGCACATGTGGTTGACGTTCTAATTATACAGCACTACTCTAATAATACACCAGCGACGCGAAATGATAAATTTGATCTTGCACCACACGAAATGCATAATTATTTAAATTTGGTGTGTTAATTAGAACAGATATGGTACGTAGAACTGCTAAGTGTGGTGGTGGTTTCATTTCTGCCTGAGTCATACCCATGGAGAGCAACATCAGAGGGGGAAGGGGTGAGGTAAAGCTTACACTCAGGGATGTGATTCACACTTGGGCACATGCACAGTATGCATCAAACGGATGATGCTAGATAAAATAGTATGTGAGCTCTTTCAGAAGATACTGAAGCTCTGTGACAAGCACCACAGATGAAAGATTAGCACACCTGCTGGTTATTGCTTTCAGCTCCAAGGGGGGGTCACTCTCATAGACTATATAGTCACAACTGTGACGATCTTGACTATAGCCCTTTTTAGAAGTTTGACGATTGACTGAGCTAGTTTTTGGCCTTTGATCTTTGACCTCGCGTAAACCTGCCCAGATTTGCCATTCCGCAGTGATTCTTTGTACTTTTGAGTTTGGTTTGACTGTTGACGGCACCCTTTTGAACAGCTTTGACCATTGACCACTGACGATTGCGGTCACAATTGTGCCTATAGAGTCCATGGGAGCGACCCCCACTTGAGCTCATGCTCTGTAAAGCCGGAAGGCATGGGCAACAGACATTCCAAGAAGCAAACTAACTGTCCCACGACACGATTCAGACCCACTCCAGGTTTACGGTAACTAGGGAAATCAAAAATGGCTGTGAATTCTTGTTAGCTCCAGGAATGTAGAGGAAAAACACAATATTAAGAATAAAATGTTAAGAACCTCATTAGAGATGTTTCTAAAGGACAGGTGTAAATCTCAGTGTAGTAGTCGCACTACAACTGAATGTTGAATACCGGAAGGCATGGGCAACAGACATTCCAAGAAGCAAACTAACTGTCCCACGACACGATTCAGACCCACTCCAGGTTTACGGTAACTAGGGAAATCAAAAATGGCTGTGAATTCTTGTTAGCTCCAGGAATGTAGAGGAAAAACACAATATTAAGAATAAAATGTTAAGAACCTCATTAGAGATGTTTCTAAAGGACAGGTGTAAATCTCAGTGTAGTAGTCGCACTACAACTGAATGTTGAATACTTAATTACCAATTTTTTTTGTAGTGATTGAACTTACTGCCGCAAAATTTAACACTCATGAATTACAGAGGTAGTATGTAGCACATAATTAACCATGAACCGCAAATTTTAAATTGCAAATATGTTTGCCTGAGTGCATTTAATAGGATTTCGCAAAAAAAAAATTTAATAGTGAGGCATCCACACATATTGTATTTTCCTCTACATGTATGGGCACGAGACTATACCCCTATTATACATTAGAGTATAGTGATAGTACTTTCTTGCATTTCATTGGTCAATTACAGGTCTCTAAATCTCATAGAGACCTGCTAGAGAAAAGCGGGTCTCTATATATAGAGACCTACAACTTTTACAAGTCTGTGCTCTCAGGGTATTCCTGAAGGTATTTACTATTTGTAGAAGTTGTTTACATCTAACTTATATATATTCAACATAACTTACATATATCCAAAAACTGTTGCTAGGGCTACACTCTAAATAACTTAGATACCTCGACCAATGGGATCTACGGGCTTTAGAAACCCTCGGGCGCTACAGCCTCGGGCCCTCGGGTTATTAAAGCCCGTAGATCCCTTGGTCTCGGTATCTAACTTATATTTACGACCTGTCATGTATGTAGTATAGGTCTGCATCTGGGAGAAGGGAAAAGGGTATAGAGACTAACAAAGCTATCTAAGAGTAGAGTACAGCTGTTTACCTAGATTTCATAGTGTTTGTACAACAGAGTCACAGCTTTAGAAACTGTGTATACGTTTCGTAATCAGCTGCCAAGGACATCCACTAATATTGCATTTCTTGTTGTAAACGCAGCTAGTGGCTAATTAGTAAACTTAATGAACCAGACAAATAGAAGACCATATAGGGAATGTTAGCCTAAGGTGTAATTAGCATTAGTGCTGGAACATATTTTCAATTATGTACAGGTATGGGCATGAGACTTTACTCCTATGGTCTATTCCGATACCAATACCGAGTGCTTTCATGCTGGCATTGGCTAATAACAATACCCAATACTGTGAAGAGCGTGGATGTATGGGCATGAGACTATACTCCCATGGTCTATATACTCGCAGGCCACACTCTCATACACAAGGTACAAGACTAGCTACAGTCCTACAATCTCATCACACCATCAAAAGCACTTCTACACATACTCCTGAATTGAATGCTTACAGATCTTAGTAGGCAGGTTAAATCATCGTCCGATACTGGTTCCAGTATTCCATACTACCACCCAATACTGACGTGTAAGAACTTTTGTTCAGATTTCAATTCCATCCCACTAGCCTAGGATGAATACAGCATGGAACAGCGGTCACACACGAGTGAATAATGCTAAATATCAGGAAGGCATGGAACAGCGGCACACACGAGTGAATAATGCTAAATATCAGGAAGGCATGGAACAGCGGTCACACACGAGTGAATAATGCTAAATATCAGGAAGGCATTAAAGCGGCTACACATCTTCCTAGCACCAATTATAATTCTGCAGCCTACATGTACTTATGAGCAGAGATACATGTATGGCAACAGAAATACAACCAAAGGACAGCTAGACCAGTGGCATAATTGATAGCCTCATAAAGAAACTTTTGTCCCCCAAATTTTATCTTGCAGCCGTGGAGAAAAATTATTGTGGAGTTACTCCCCAATTTTTCTTCACAGCTGTGAGATAATATCTGGGCGAGGAAAGCCTGGGTAGGAGGCTAATAACTGAGTAACGTGAGCAGTTTTAAGTACCACAGCTGCACAGTCTCCTGTATCAGCCATGATGGCTCCTCCTTAATACCAACCTTAATTCCCTTTTGGCTCAAACAGAGATTGTTTTGGTCCTGCACCAGCTCATAACATCATTCACAGTTGTTGCATCAGCTGGAGAAGGCCAACTGGCAGAATGAACCCTTACTCACAATGAGCTTTTGCAATTTATGCTCATCCTATTGTGACTAGGTGGCTTGCAAGAGTAGTCACGTACACATGTAGTAGCTACATTGTATGCTCATCCTATTGTGACTAGGTGGCTTGCAAGAGTAGTCACGTACACATGTAGTAGCTACATTGTACATTTGTACGCGCGTGTGTAGAGTGTACAAATTAGGCACCATGTACAACGTATGTATGTATGTATACATCACCGGCAACAGATCAAACTTTGGAGCACTAACCAAAACTCTACCTATTATTTTGGAATACTACACATTTAGATATCAGTTGACAGTGCATTACAGGTTTTAGTTACTGTGCTCGGGCAAAATAGCAACGTCGATGGCAGGTTAATGCACAAGCCGAGTGCATTATCTATCCTCGACCGTTGCTATATTGCCTGAGCACACTAACCAGTCTGTAAATTGCCAACCGGTATCTAACGGTTTTAGTGCTCTCACTGATCCGAAACAGACATAAGTCTTGTGGGCGTCATTTAGAAAGTGCATGTGCATTATCCAGATAATCTACACATGCAATTTAAAGAGCTGTCATGTGATCGATCTTGAGGTTTCGATTCTTTGTGAGTAGCTCTAAGCATACACTCATTACGTAGCACCATCATGTAGTACTAGCTATAAGAGGAGCGAATAGCTTGTTTATGAACTTGACAAACAGGCCATTTAGAACTATGTGGGTGGTATGATCAGCTTACAATAAATTCCTCATTGTATGGGTAGCCATACAATACCCAGATATTGGGGGTCTACCCATTCAATAACTGCATATCGCCCACATGCACTAACTAACCCTCCCATACTGTACTGCCATATATATTATTAGCAACAGTTTACTTCCTTGTGTATACTCCCAGTACATTCTCAAGTGATGTCAGTACATTCTAAAGTGATGCCATAACAGAACCCATGCCAGTTACATATGCCAAGTATATTGAAAATGAAGGCAGCCTCATAGTACCATACACAGGTCATTATTAGGAAGGTCAGGGTCCATCACTGAAAATATATTTCTGAGCTCCAATGTTTTCTTTTCCCAAGTCAAAGGTCTGTTAGTTTATTGCCTAGGGGAGGTCCTTGTTTACTGAGCAGATAACACCACCTGTTTTTTTAAAGCAGGCATGTAATAGTGTGAATTGTAGGTAGTTCCACCCACATGTGATGTACTTAACTTAAATGTACTGAGGTCCTCAGTAGCAGATTACAGAGAGGCCAGCTAGCTTGGTATAACATGGTTTGGTGATTGAACATAGCTGACTTGTGGAGAGAAACTTCGCAGCTATAACTTCACCACAAAGTTCCTCTCGTTCGCTTTAAAAAAGTGCTTAAAATATCAACATAAGACAGCTACTGAGAGAACGCTATTTACTGAAGTCTCTGCCAATTTACACTCCCTCACACACAAGGATTCCTTCCCTGGTATGTATCAATTATGCTGTAAATTAGGCTGCCAAAAGAGACACATGCCTATAGTATTACTGATAGATTACTGAAGGTCAGGGTCCATCACTGAAAATAAATTCTGAGCTCAGTTTTTGCATAGCTACTCTACTACATGTGTATCTATGGTTTTTGCAGGTCAAGGGTCTGTTACACAGGTACTGTCCTAGTAAGCCTAACTGTATTCACACCCTCAGTAGCAGATTACAGAGAGGTCAGGTGGCTTGGCTTAGTGATTGTGACTCTGGAAACTTAAAGCTACAACTGCACCACACAGTTCCTCTTGCTGGCTTTCAGAAGTGTCTTAAGGTGGCGCCCTGGTTATTAATAATTAGAAATACCGTATATACTGCTAATTAATGTACAGTGAATATTGAAACGCGCCAGCCTCGAACGAATAGAAATGACAGCTTTTGCGACATACAGTTTTTGGACACGCAGGTGAAAGAGATTTACTAGCTCTGGGATTGTTTCGAAAGCAAGTTTTTGGTCTACAGCCTGACAAAGCCCGTTTTCACCATTTCAGTCATATTTGTGAGTTACAGCTGCCTCAATTCGCTAGTACTGCTGCGACAGTGTTGCGAATAGACTGTCTGGGTAACTTTAATAAAAATCTATATTTTATTTCAAGAAAATCACTTTGTCAGGCTGTAGATATTCTTTTCTCAATATTCTAGCAGCTTTTGTTCCATTTCTCGGTTGTACCTGGCCGGAAAACTGTATGCAGATGTTAATTGTTGCTTATTCTGTGATTGCTTATATTATTACTACAAGGAGTAGAGGTATTTCATCCCCTGGGGGCTTTATTATTTAGGAGGGGCCATACTAAACATTGCCATATTCATCAATTACGTAAGGTGTGTTTATGCTCGGGAGCCCACAAACCCCTTCCGCAGACTACTAATAACAGGATTATACACTTGTGAGAGTTCTAATTGTGACAACATACCCATTGTAATTATAATACAATGTTGTTAGTCCCTTCACAAGGATGCTTGCTATGCCGCCAAAGCGACTGCTGTTATCTCTGAAGTGGCACACTGTCTGCTGCTCTAATAGTCACTAGGCGGACATACGCATGTGCAGACTGTATCATGCGCTAGGTAATCACCACATGTGGTAGTAGCAAGTAGAAAATGAATATTAGTCTGTTATATAATTCAATCACGTCTCTGCGTTCAAAGCACTGTATCTCTGAACTTCTGCAAAGGGTGGAGCTCATACGTGCTGCATAGAATCGTCACATATTGACGCATCTATGCAGTGCATATGAGGCTCGCCCTTAATGGAACTTTAGAGATACAGTACTTTGAATGCAACGATGCGATCAAAACATGCGACGGAATAATGTTCGTTCTCTATCCGGGACTGCCACAAACGCTAAGAGGCATACAAAAAGCCATGTACGAAAGAAAAAAGACATGCTTTCAGAAGGGTAACATCTTTTCCGATATAAATACCAACAGTCAACCATGGCTGCTAGCGGAGAGTGGCAAGACACAGGCTGGGCTATTCATTAAAAGTCATGCACACATCACTCAATCATTGATCATGTCGCCTGTCTGCCAGCTCACCATCTCCACTTGTATGTATATCACACAATTGCTTGTTATTATTTCGTCTCGATATGCCATATTTGTACAATCATTCCTCGTAAGCAACCAAGGACTCTTACTCCAGACAAGAGTCTCCATTGTTGTCGGCACCTATGAGCTCTTGGTGCTCAGCTATACAACACGTGCTCAGGTAGGAAGGAACTCTTTTCAAAACTCCAGAATAGTGAAGGGGGCTAAGTTGCTTGGTCTCAAACCAATGTATGCATGTCTCAAACCCATGTACATGCATGTCTCAAACTCATGTACATGTACATGCATGGTCAAAATCTCATCTAGAGCATGGTCTACGCTATTAAGTCATGTGACCTCAATGCAAGGCCAATGACGTTACAAGGGCATATTAGCCGCCAAAGGTCAAGAGGGCAAGAACTGGCAAAATTCAAATCCACTTTGTTTCTAGTGACTCCCTTGGAAGTTATGCTCTTAATGATCATCTAAGCAGTTTGTCACATATGTCAACAGGGGTGTGTACTACTAGTCACATGACCTCTATAATAACTAATGCTAAATGTGCACGTGAATAAACTTAACCCCTTTCTCACAGTACAGATCTGTACCATGACAATATTATGTGACACGTACTGTAAATATAGATCAGCTACGTATCGGAGATCAAGCAGGTGGGCACTTAATAGAGCTGTGAGTTTATCAATATTGAAATCATGTTCCTTTTATGCTAAATATTGGGTGCGCAAGTGCCTCAAGTCCAGCAAACATGGAGACCACTTGATGGTTGTAGATTGTTTCTACAGCAGTGAGTATTACTGGAGATGTGAGGGTAAAATATTATGCAGTCACCAAACATTCACTATACTTCAGTCAGACCATCAATGGAGGTAGGTCTTAGCCTCCGTCCCAGCCTCACTCCTTAAAAAACAACAACAAGGGCAGAGTGACTCTGTCGTCCTCTAAAAAAGAGGGAAGAATGACCCCTCCACTCAACTGTGACTGATCCTTGGTAATGCATTGGGCACAGAGTCTGAGATATCAGAGACCTGCAGGTTACCACCAGTCAGCATTTGGCGCCTCAGCCACTAAAAGCTATACAATTTGTGGGTAAGGCCACTAATAATGAATTTTTAGTTTGTCATCTCTCACTTTAATTATCAAGAATTGTAGTGCATACATCCCCTCCACCACCAAAAGCAAAGCCCCACATTTTAAATTTGTATACAGCAGTGGGTAAAGCCACTAAAAATGAATTTTTAGGGACACGTTCACTACAATACCAATAGGAGCTGACTCAGCTACTGTATTGCTCTTTAGAACAACGTTACTAGGACGCATGTATATAGCTACACACACACAAACACTGACCACCTACAGAGCAGAAGATACAACTGATAATTAACCCTCTATGAATTTTAGTGAAATTCACATGGGACACCAGACTTTGAATATCAGATATGTACTAAATAGGTTGGTATGTATAAACAAGTGGGCATTAGGCAATGTCCGGTTATGTTTTCTACCAGCTGGGCATGTGCAAAGTGCGTGCCCGGCTGATACTAAGATTGTTTTACGTTTTCGTGTTAAATTTGTCTGTGTGTGTGTGTGTTCATCTGCAATTATCACGTGCGGCAATTTACATATTTCCGTTACTATGCCACTATAGCCACGAGTGCAGTGGAAGCTACTGTAAGTTTGCAGGCTTTCGTAAGTTCTGATCACCAACTGGAAGTGCACTACAAAATTGCTGTGTCAGCACTTTCCCTGGAAGCTGTACATGATGAGACTGTCTAGCCAAACTGATCCATTCTACAGCTGCATTAACGTATATAGCTTAGACTGACCTGTTGCTGAGCACAACCTTCAGTTGGTTGATTTATATAAAAAACAACAACACCCGGCTGGTTTTAAGATATGAAATATCAGTCTTGTTTTTCCTGCCTATTATGCTGTTCCCTAATTCCCCAGCTATGCCCCTATTATGGTAGAATTAGAAAATCTATTGGGGGGGAGGTTTGGGGAGTTTAGTACACTTGATAATTTTAATAAGGCAAGTTTTATTTTAGGATTTGAGAATTGGAACAGGGATGATTTTAAAGCATTATTAAAGCTAGTTAATAGCTTTGTATTATTGATATGGGAGACTAGGAAGAAGGAATTGTATGGTGATCAGGATTGTGTGGTCTCTGGTTGTTCTTGCTCTTGTCCTCTGACTGGAGGTCTTACAAGCTCCGCCTGCGTCTGTGGGTGCGTGGTCAATGGCGTAAGCGCTACGGCAGCAACATGAGTATATTATTATTATTATGCTCTGAATCAGTGACCATTATGCTGAAATTATCCTGGGGGTCAAAGTTCCATTCAATAGTACAGCAATTAGAATTACTATGCTAAGCAGTTATTGCATCAGCCTCAGTTAAGAGCCCACCTAGTTAGGAATCCACCATACCACCTCACAGCCACCTTGGATAAGAGCCCACTTGGTTAGGAATCCACATTACCACCCCATGGCCACCTTGGATAAGAGCCCACCTAGTTAGGAATCCACCATACCACCCCATGGTCACCTTGGACAAGAGCCCGCCTAGTTAGGAATCCACCTTACCACCCCATGGTCACCTTGGACAAGAGCCCACCTAGTTAGGAATCCACCTTACCACCCCATGGTCACCTTGGATAAGAGCCCACCTAGTTAGGAATCCACCTTACCACCCCATGGCCACCTTGGATAAGAGCCCACCTAGTTAGGAATCCACCATACCACCCCATGGTCACCTTGGACAAGAGCCCACCTAGTTAGGAATCCACCTTACCACCCCATGGCCACCTTGGATAAGAGCCCACCTAGTTAGGAATCCACCATACCACCCCATGGTCACCTTGGACAAGAGCCCACCTAGTTAGGAATCCACCTTACCACCCCATGGCCACCTTGGATAAGAGCCCACCTACATTGTAGTTAGGAATCCACCTTACCACCCCATGGCCACCTTGGATAAGAGCCCACCTAGTTAATACCACCCCATGGCCACCTTGGATAAGAGCCCACCTAGTTAGGAATCCACCATACCACCACATGGCTACAGTTAGGAATATCCACCTTACCACTCTATGGCCACCTTGGATAAGAGCCCACCTAGCCTACCTGGAGCACTGTAGTACAAATATACATGTATACATCCCTTCTACCACTAAAAGCTATCCATTGAAAGCCCCACATTTAAAATTTGTATACAACAGTGGGGAAGGACTCAGAAAATGAATTATTAATTTCTCTTCTCTCACTATTGACTTACTATCACTTTACATGACTCTAATTAGTAATTTAACAGGGTTTCATACAGGATTTTTTGGTGGGGGTGGAAAAATGATGCACATGGAACCACACCTCCCAGGAGGGTGTGGGGATAAGCCCCCCCCAGTGAAATTTATGCACTCTGAAGTCACTTCTGGTGGCTTCTGGGGCCCTTAGCTTCTAATGAACTTCTGAGTATAAAAAGAAAATGTCAACTTCTGGGGGGGGGGGGGGGAATCCCAGTGCTCCCCCCCCCCCCCATGTGAAACCCTGATTAAAGGTGACATGTACATACATGTACATAAAGTTTTGCTAAAACTGAGTAAGTGAATGAGAGGGTAGTAGGAGTAATCACACGAAGGTGCTGACAGAGTGGAATGCCAGACATGTGTCTTTCACCCGCACTTGCAAATTACTCACGATAAAGTCTTTGTAGTTCGGATCCAGCAAAAACACCCTTTGTGTGATACAGACAATGAAATCGCTAATTAATAGTAAACTGGACTTATGAGTTTAGAGAATACTGTGCTGCTGCACTTTAATGTGCACTCTCTAACTGGAGGAATAGTATTACTACTTTAATTAGCATGGATGCAGAAACTAACACAACATTCCAGTAACTCCAGCTAAAAAATGAAATACTTTATTCCGTAAACCCTGCCAGGTGTTCCTGAAACAGCTGTCCATAGTTTCACTAGGCTGACTAAACACACAGCTGCAATGGGAGTGTCCTGTCCTTCAGCTTGTGGTGCACAAAGAGGCAGAGATACCACAGGCCATTTGTGAAGAGAGGCTTACTGCAGCTCCCAGGTCAGTACAGTTTGTATAGCCTATCACAGGGAAATGGGCCTATGTATACGGGATAGGACGGACACCGTTCGTTGCTGAAACTAACCGTATCTGCACCGTACGTGCAACGTTTCAGTCCGTTGTGGGACCACTTGGCATGTTCTAAAACAGCGTAAATTTCTACGCAAAATACCTGATTGGGTTCATAGTTCACAGTAATAAACTTAAGACTTCAATCCTGCCACGCTCAAGTGGTCCCATGACGGACTGAAACGGTGCACATACGGTGCAGATACGGTTAGTTTCAGCGACGAGCGGTATCCGTTATACTCCGTACTCATAGGCTCATTTCCCTGTGTATGTGTAAGCGGAGATATGAGTGCTGAAGATTGACGACACAATCGAACAATATGACATGAGTTTCCAACCGTCTCTCTGCTCTCCCGTAGTAGCCATGCATGGCTGTGATCATTAGTGAAAGCCCGTCTCCCCGCTTTTCTGTAGCAGCCGTGTTGGAAATGTATTGCACACAGAGAGATCAACCTTCTAAGACCTATGGCCAGTCACTTTTTGTGCATCTGTATGGTACTCATGACTGGGCATCTCACAAAAGCTAAGCTATAATCCGCCCCATCTGCCCAAGATCTGCCGTCTAAGATTTGCAGAAATTCCAGTATTCTAAATGTACATACATGTACATGTACTTACATGCACGTGTGCGGCTGAAGCTGCTTGTTGTTTGCAAACAGAAAATTCAAACTCTACAGCTGCTGCTGCAAACATACTTTCAGTTGAAAGCTTTGGGAAAATTGGTCAAGGAAGTCAACATACCACTTGACAATGTTTGTTGCGTAACAAATTTACGGATTTATGGCTAGCTTTGATCACACAAGGGGTGTGGCCTTCTGCTCCTCCCACAGTGGGTGTGTCTCTTGCTCCTCCCATAAGGTATTGCAGATATTGAATGGAATACAGGCATGCCTTGATCGTCAATACTGTTATCATGGCTCACTAATTACTAATAATTATATACCGCAGGCTGAATTGTGATTTCAAGAAATTAATACTTACGAGTTTGTTTTGAG
Source organism: Phakellia ventilabrum (assembly GCA_963921505.1). Lineage (NCBI taxonomy): Eukaryota > Metazoa > Porifera > Demospongiae > Axinellida > Axinellidae > Phakellia > Phakellia ventilabrum. Next base: position 4,475,751 of record OY997382.1, read on the forward strand.
TGAGAACGTAATATACATACACTAACGCATATGCATGTGCAATAATGCAATTTTTAAATACACATTTTGCCCTCAAAACCTGGAAATACTTTACTACGCAACCAAATAAAAACTGGAGTGGGAAGTCCTGGGAATGAAGTAGAGACTCTAGGCTTTACCATTATGATACGTAGGCCGGTTTTTATTCAGCATTGACTTTCTCTGAAATAAAAGCTGGGCTAGCTGTGAGGCTACGCAGCCTCTGCTGTAAACATAAACACAAAAAATTGAGATGTCCCTATTTAAGGCACACTCGGTATTTTACTGTTTAGGAAATGCTGTCATCAAACCATGAATACACAAAACAAGTGATTAGCAGTCAAATGGTTAATTAACATTAATGTGTCATTGAAAGGCCTGGCATGGTTGCCAAGTATCTGGCTAGTTTCCTTCTAATATCAAGGGTCACAAAAATCTTAAAGCTTTGATGGGCTCTTAATACCCCCATAGATAGTAGAGTAAAGGGATTGGGGGGCTCTTTCACTGCCGCACAGAGTTTATCAACTTTCTATGCGCCATGGAAACAGTGGTGAAAGGGGAAATGATGCGAGGTAACAGTCATGAAAGCCGGATTCAAAGAGGAACTGAATTCAGAAATTCAGAATGATGAAGACCTCCTGTTCTGGTGGGACACATTGTGTGCTATCACTGATGTTGATAACGATACCAGCGCAGCACTATTGCCAATGATTGTTGGACACTCTACTATCTATGATACCCCCCACCCCCATAATACAACTAATTAAGCTTCATTATCAATAACTGCTGCCTACACACTTCCTCAACGATGAAAGCAACACACATTCTGTACACATGCTTGCGGTGTGTGGGTACAACAGCTTTGAAGTTACTTCAGAGACAACCTGGATTGCTTGGTAGTAATCTCTTTCAAGTTTGGCTTCCATCATTTCATGCAGTGCGGATGTTTTGACAACTGAAGACGACTACAGCCTAGTTGCTGGAACATCGGTATGTGAGGTTTGCTGAAGTGTCCAAATTTGTGGTTGGCACTAAGCAAGAGCATATGTATTGAACACAAACTAACATTTCGTCACTGACCCAGACCTTAACTTCTCACCCCAGCTGTTACGCACAACCTTAATATCGGCAGGATGAAATCTTCAAACATCGACATCAGTATCGATGCCTATTTTGGTACAGCCTTGCTAAGCAGTGGTTCCCTGGAACCCCCACCCCCCTCTCCCCCACTACCACAGGGAGGAGGAAAAAAAGTCATTTCATTGCTATGCTACGTGGGTAAACCAAATAGTAGAAAAGTAGAAAAGCGGGCAGTAGATCTGTAATCTGATTGGTCAGATATGCCTAACCATAGGTAGCTAGTAGCCAGCGCCAGGGTGCTATTATTAGCCTAAGGGCAACAATGGGTTTATGAATTCATTCGTTGAGGTATCTAATTTATTTAGCAACAATAACTATAAGGAGATAAACCATCTTATAACCTTGGAGCAAGGTGCCTTTCTGAGCTATGCCACTGATATGTAATAACCAAGCAGGTTTCTAAAGTAGGCAACCTGCTAGCTAATAAGGGACATCCTGCAATCAGCTTGCACCCCATTTCACAGTCAGTGTGCTCATAATATTCCTAAAAATATGAGCTTAACCCCCCCACCCAAGGAGGGGTTTGGCATGTCAATAACAGTGAAACTCGAACAATGTTTTTACCAGCCGGGCACGTGCTTTGCGTGCACCCAGCTGGTACTAAGATTGCTTTACATTCCCAAGTCTGTGTGTTTGTGTGTGTGTGTGTATGTTCGTCCGCAATTATCACATGTGCTAAGTTACGTCATTCCGTTACTATGCCACTATAGCCACGAGCGCAGTGGAAGTTACTGCAAGTTTGCAGGCTGAATAAGCCAAGGTACGTCAAGCTAGGTTAGTTTTGTGTTGCCTAGACAGCGAAAGAGTGGTAGGTAACGATAATAATTCTATTGTGGCGAGTTCTGATCACTAACTGGAAGCGCACTACAAAATCGCTGTGTCAGCACTTTCGCTGGAAGTGTCTACATGATGAAACTGTCTGATCCTTTGGCAATGGCTGACTCAAAGGTTAGTAGTGGCCTGTGAGCTGCTGCCAGCCGCATGAGTCTCATTAACAGAACTAGGATTGCTAAGTTAGTGACCAGCACATTACTTTAGAGCATAATAGGATGGTCAACTGAGCATAATGCTAGTACAATAAGTAAAGTTTTACGTAAAATAATTAGGGGGTAATACTTAACTACTCGCGTACATCGGCAACAGTTACTGCTAAATGTGTTTTCTATGCTTAGCAATTCATTTGATAAAAGGATTGTGTGGAGTAAATTCAGTGAGTTTTGGCTTTGCCTTATAATGAGCACCATGGACTATAATCAGTCATGTGAGCAAGCATAATAGGTCACATGATCAGGAATAGGAGCGTATACAGCATAATACGTACGTATGTGAATTTATAAGCATAACGTGCTACTCTCTTAGGGTTCTGCCCACACTGGTCGGCAGTGGTTGGGCCTGACCGCCTCTCAGCTTTTTTGACCACCTCTCAGCTTTTTTGCCCACCTCTCAGCTATTACCACCACTTACAGTACATAGGAAGAAGTCAGTTTAGCACAAAATAAGTATCAGGGAGATCGATTTTTGACCACCACTCAAAGTGACCTAGGTAGATCTCTGTCTCTATTACTAGTTGTCACCATTACAAAACTTTAAATCGCCATGTGGTCGAGTTTCCACAAAATTTTAATGAAATGACATCATTTCCTAACTAGCTATAATGCTCACAATATGATCGACGCTTTCACATACCTATTATGTAGCCTCGTGCCCAGGCCCACGTGCGCGTTTCACTTTAGCGCAGCTGTGGGCCTGGTACATTTTCTCACGTGCGTGATGCGTAGGGTAAAAGGGTGGTACATGCATGGTAGAAGGGTGAATTTTTGCGTGGGTGAGGACAGTTGCAGTTCTCAGATAACAAAGGAAGGCAGCAAATCCTTGTAGCTACTCTTCGGAGCCTGTTTGTGCCATAGACAAAGCGCTGAAACACTGTCATCAGCAAAAGGTAGAGAAGTGCAACCGTCTTTCGAGTGGTCCTGCCCACGCACAATTAAGCAAGTTACATCATGTGAGAAAATGTACTAGGCTCTCAAGTGTGAAACACACAGAGAGCCTGAAGACGAAGCTACCTACTATGTTCATTTTAATGCTGGCTTAATCTGCTCACCCCTAGTTCTGTGGGGGCTCCCCCATGGCCCAGGAGTAAGGGCCTATGACTCTGTACTTACAGGTGAATTCACACACGAGGATGGTGCTATTTTTAGAACGTGGCCTCTTTGAACATCCAGAATTAGTAACAGCTAGCTGTATAAAGGAGTACAAATTTAAAGTATGGCTACAAAAGCAATAATTTATAGAAGCAGTAATTATGTGCTAATTCTGGTGCGATTTGGGAAGAATACACGTACAATAGTACACAGGTAGCACTTGCATGTACGTACCAAATACTACTGATTATACTCCCAAATAGCACTCAACGTGGTTATTCATATACGACAATATATTTGGTGAGCACCATGAAAATGCTACAAATATGGAGTGGCTGTAGTGGTTGTTGCTGTTTGGGAAATACACATAATACGTAAAAGCATATAGGTGTTCCTTGGGAGTCATGTCACTGTGTTGATAAATTAGCATGCAGAAAGGATTTTGGACAGTGATGACTTATAGCAAACTATCATTTGCGACGTTTCGAGCACAGACTGGTAATCTTCTTCATACAAACTTGCGGAAGATTACCAAACTGTAATCAAAACGTCACAAATAATAGTTTGCTATAATTCATCACTGTCCAAATTCCTTTCTGCATGCTAGTGCATATAGCTGTTGCATGACCCAGACAGAACAGCATGAACCTGAACAGTAAATTATGGTTCTGTCTGGATTATGCAACAATTTTGTTGGCTTTTACCCTAGTAATCTCTGCCACACCCATCATCACCTCCACCAATTCTGTGTGACTACTAAATTACTGTGGGGGGATCCCAGGACATGTCCACTCAAGGAGCTGGAATTGGGTACCCACCCTCCCTGTTTTAGGCCAAGAAAAACGCCAAAGAATATATACATGTACAGGCAGGGGAAAAAAATACTCAACAAAGGTACCAGGCCAGATCTTATGATAATTGATCCCTTTCTACCGTGGTGTGATCAGGGGGAGGGGGGGGGGGGGGGGCAGTAGGCACTAAAATTGTGGAGAAAATACATGGAAATAGGCATGTTTCTGTGCTTTCATGTAAAATAGAGAAAATACACGAAAACATGCTGTTTTCATGTTTTCAAGAAAGCACAAAAACATGTACGTATGTTTTCATATCTTTTCTCCATTTAGTGCCTACTTTTCCCCTATTATATCATAGCGAGGCACAAAATACATGAAAACATCACATTTTGTGCTTTCATGTTTATAATATATGAAAGCACTAAAATATGAAACATGCATAAAAGCATAAAAACATGCGACTAGTTTTCTCCCCCATATGATAGCATCCAAGCGGCACTGTCTATTCTAGGTACATGACCCAGTGTTTCCCCCAAAGGGGGGTACCAGGGTGCTCCCCCCCTCTTTCCTAACTTGGTTTCCTTTGATGCGGTCATTGGAATGTTTAATTTGCTTTGATCTCATGGACAAATTATATCTTCCCCCCCTCTTTCTTTTCTACTTGGGGGAAACACTGATGACCATATAAAGACTTGCCATTTTTAGTTGGTTTTCACTTAGCACAAACGTATATAAGAGATTCTGAGTGCAACACAAAGGTAGATATTCAAGTAGAGATTTTCTTTCAAAGAATTGCTGTTTCAAGAGTGGTTTGATAATTGCAGTCACATAATAGAACTCAACCGAGATTCTCTTCCAAAGAATTGCTATCTTCCCAACTGGTTTTGTCATAATATTGGACAATTGCAAGTCAAGATGACCACAGCACTACAGCTTGGTATTTTCCTCCTACCACTCCTCATATTGGCCAGTGTTTTCTGTGACTGCAGTGCACTCTCTCTTCCATGCCGTGAGGATGGCTATTCAGGAGACGATTCCTATCTCTACAGACAACTAGAAAGTGCTCTTCTGAACAATCCTGATGGTCTATACGCCCTCCACACGGCATTCTTCGAGCCCAATAGAGTACCAAGAGAGGTCGCACATGTTCGTCTATATTTGAACATTAGCCGCATGGGACCATCCAACTGCACCACAGCAGGACCAAACCAATGGTCTTTAGCCAATGGCACAAGAGAGACTTCTGGCAACAATGATAGCCAATTATATGAATACATTTGGTCTTTCAAATGGAGCAGCTCAGCGGTGCTAAGCCAGATAAACATGGGAGAGCTTCTAGTCTTTGATAATGTACTGACTCCACTCCTTTATACCAGAGTTAGTTCTTCCCATCACAGAACTGCTACTATCACACTACACATTCCGTCTCTCCCCTGTAAGCTAACAGATGGTGATGTACTTTCAACAGTAATAGCTTTCCTCACTTGGGTAAGTTATGCTGTGTTCAATATTTGTGAGTCAGAACTCTTTAATAGTAAGAAATAAATTCTCAGTTTAAAGCCCCGAACTTACGCCTTCCTCGTTCAGATTATGTATCTCGCAGTTGTGGAGAAAAATCGGAGACATTTTTCACCATAGCTGTGAGATAAACTCTGGGCAAGGAAGACCTGGGTTCAAGGCTACCCAGTACGTGCCTTCCTCTTGAGTTGTCTAATTAATGGGTGGAGGGAAAGTTTAAGGAATGGAAAGGGATTTGTATGGAAATTTTGCAAAAAGTGAGTTACATATCAATTGTTTTCTAATGGAGGTTCTGAAGCCTTTACTTTGGAGTGTATATAATTTGACACTCCTCCAACCTAGAATTTTGAGCAAGAATATTAGTGCCATGACTCCCAATTTTTCTTGGAGAGGTAGAGTTTTTATATGAAGGGGGGATCATAGAGGGGCTTATACCACTGGGCTAAAATATCTTCAGAAGGGAATTGATCTGCCACTTTCAGCTTTATAAGGAAAAGCCTATATAATATGTTCCAAAGGGACAACCTGTGACCCAGTGGCTAGAATCTTGGGTTTGAATGTGGCAGCATATGCATCTTTCTTTATCCACATCTCTGCTTTCTTGCCGTATTTCACATGTACACTTGTTAGTGTTATACAATCCTTACTGCCCTGCAGAGCAAAGCCTATGCAAGGGATCAAGCAAGACCAATCACATGGAGGGATGAAGACAGAGGATACATATCTTTGAGATACGGCTACTGGGCTACAGAAGGAGTCAGTGACACCTGCACACTCGATACCATTCAAATAACTCGTATATTGCTTTTGGTTCTTTTCATCTCTCTAAGCCTTCTCGTTCCAGTGTTGCTGGCAAAGTTTGGTACCATCTACTACCATAAAATCAACCAAAGTACACTTGCAAGTAGTCCGGTATTCGCAATGTACTGGTCAATTGTCATAGTCTTAGCATCTTGCAACACTTTGAATTTTCTTACATACATATATCGAAGCAATCACCGTAATCATAACCTGTACCTCAGCACTGGGGGCACTAGTCACTACAGCGATGGAATAGCTGCACTAGCTGCAAAGATCATACTCCTTATTTTCGTCTATATACTGGAGTTACTGATTGCTGCCCGCATTCCAAAGGATACTAAACTGCTCATACCCTCCGTCATTCGAAAACTATTTTTCTGTTGTCCATGTTTCTCCAGCAGCACACGGTCAAAAATCATTCAGACAGTAGCAGTGTGGCACATCATGGTCTTCATACAGGGACTTGTGATGAGTGCTATCAACATTGGTATTTTCCTCTTAATCAGCCCACTGTGGGTGATGCTAGTCTTGGGCACTCTTGCTTGCTTTATGCTATTTGCCATTGTCGTTGTGGCCTATCTACTGCACCATTGTACAGTTAAGCGAGATCAAAAGCGTTCATGCAACAGATGTGCAACCATCTGCCTCCGGTTTACTGGAATCACGCTGTCGTTCTTCATAGTTTACACTCTACTAACAGTGTACATCTTAATGGTAAACAAAATTTCTGGTGGTGTCAGCGGGATCTTGGTTTCACTTCTGCCCCCTGTCATCCTATCCCTCATCGGATGGTGTATTAAGAAGAGAGTACTGGGGAGGAGCAGTCAAGCAACTGCTTATGACACACGTGTGCTGGGTCCACAAGAAGAGATGGACACAGTCAGCGGTGAAATGGATCCACTGATAGACTTACATGTAAAAGACACCGTTTAAGTCAAGAACATACGTTTATTTGGCATAGACAGTTAAAGAGTACATACTTTTTTCTTACAACTGTTACTCTTCTTTGCATCATGAATTTTGAAACTATAATGCTGATAATTTAGTCTTACGCCCAGATCATGGCTCCTCGCCGTTGTAAGGTCTAGGTATGAGACCTTGGCTTGGGTATGAGACCATGGCTCCTCCCCCTTGCAAGGTCTGGAGACAAGACTAAATGCTATTAGTACCACACCAGCACGCCAATCCACCTACTGGGGTGGGGAGTAGCCTTCTTTCGGCAATCTGTGCACGTCATTCCTACGTACGTATACCATAGCTACGTAGTGTTCTCTCCAGAAACATGCACACTAAAATTCACGGGGTGAGACTTTCCTAAGGCAGCCTTTCTAGGCATGGGCTGCTAGCCTCATTCCCAGTCCTTCCCACCACAGCTTCTATCGTGCAGCCGTGGAAAAGGAGTAAGGGAGAAGAAACGGGCTCTCACAGGGAGCTGGGGAGGGAAGGACTGGCTACTAATGTGCTACAATAAATTACGTAGCTGCAAGCAGTCCACCCTCTGGAGTTAGAGCAACCCCAGGGGGTGTAGAGCTTTGGGCAGGTTCCGTGGGCCACACCAAAATTCCAGGAGATGCAGCACCCCCTGGAAAATTCTAAAGACAACTTGTGCTATCGCCAATGAATTGGCTTGTAAACGACTAATAGTTATGCTCCCAAAAAAACATACGTATGCTACCCAATGTCATAAAGCGTCACAAAAACTGGGAATCTGATTGGTTCGTTTATTGTGCTTCTGTGTCATTAATTACCATGACCACACCCATTTTCAATAAAATTTACAAACATGCAACTGTATACAGGTGAATGCCCAACAGGGTGTAAGAGATCCTCCGCTGGACAGGAAGGGGCATCATATTTCTATTTCCACAAAAAAGGGAAGTAGCCAATAATTTCATAGATGCTATTAAGGTGGCGTTGGCGGTGTGGTTAATTAGAACATATAGTATGCAATTTTATACAGTGACAGTAGCTGTAGCAGACTGGCCATGTTTTCAGCACAGAACAGCAACATGCACATTAGGCCACTACAGCTTTACTTTTTACTTAGAGTTAACTGGTAAGAGCTTACTATCAGAGCCTTTTTGTTTTCTGTTCCAGCTTTATACCCGGTCATATATCCCACCTAGTATACTTTTTCCATGCAACAAATGGGGTTTAACTGTGATATTTTCCCTCCCTCAGGGCTACAAGGAAAATTATGGTTCATAAATTCCTCCTTCAGGCACTTATTACCACAGTTAGAGAGAGAGTATAATACAGCCTTTGTATGATACATACATGCAACTAATATGCTTGCTGACTACATATCGTCCAGATGAGCATGAAGGGTGGGGCTTGGTTCGCGTTGCGCTGGCATTTGATGGGAGGAGCTGTAGCTCACGTTCGGGGTGTGGTTCTAAATTAATACGTCAGCATTTCCAGGACAGCGATATGCCAAGACAGTAGAGATCCACGGAACAAGCGAACGTCTCTCTCGTCTCAGTCTTGCTTTCGCAAGCCATCGTTTTTTTACACAGCAAAATATTTACCATATAACAGTATACGACCTGTAATGGGTCCGTATTCGTTCCCATAACAGGAACTGTAACCGCAGTTCTGTTGCTATAGTGGCTACGAGCACATGCGCATTTGTTTAGGAGCAATGAACCAATCAGGTGGGATATATAATAGTTATAGCACGGGTTGATAACATAAATCCAAGCAGGTGTCACAGACGGAATGTAGAGGGCATTTCTCGAGATTTAGGGCCTATCTTGAAAAAAAAATCTCCGATAGGGCACAGATGCCAGTGAAATATGAGTGTACCATATGTTTCAAGCTACATGTAGCCAGGCTCCTGATGTTGAACAATAATTTACTTTGTAAAAAAATAACACATAACCTTCCTGTGGACACTGAACATAAATTAGCTAATTTCCAACCTTTTGGGATGCCAGAAGCGGCCTCAGGGTATCTAAATCTCCAGACACCCCAGGGAGTGTAGCTTGATTATTACACACCTCACATCTTTTAATCCTCCAGCAGAAAGAATATTCTGTACGAAACCCTGCTATACTTAGGATCGGCCTACATATGTCTACACTGGTATTAGAAGGAAAGGAATTTTATTTAATAGGACCAGATCAGTACATTTCATTTACGTATTTATTCAAATGCAAGTACACAAGATGTAGAGATGGAAGTGGCATACAAGGTGTAGAGATAGCATAAACACAAATCTGAGTTAGCGAAGGAGTTATGGCGATATTTTTCATACAAGACATGATATCATTTCTTTTGTTGTTTTTTTAACTTCCACCTACCAATATTATTTGGTAAACATAAACATTTCGAGGAGAGAAGCAAAACAGCCCACAGCAAAAAGACGTCATCCTCATTTTGGGTGGTTAGCGAACATGAAAATCACCACAGGTTTTTGCACATCAGCTACAATTTGGGTAAACAAGAAATAGGTTATTTTGCTATTACGTAGAGCTGGTCGGTGCTTTTGTTGGGTATTTTCTATTTTCTGCTTCTGTTTGTTTGGCTCAAGAAAGGGATGGGGCAGATAATGGGATATTCACTTTTAATACCTTAAATGGACATGTCCATTCACGGTACTGCCCACTAGGATATTCCCCCCTCCACCCCCACAGTACATCAGAGCATGCTTATGACCATGTATATAAGGCATTCTGAGTGCAACTCAAAGGCAGATATTCAAGCTCGGAATATAATCGCATAATAGAACTCAGCCGAGATTTTCTTCCAAAGAATTGCTATCTTCCCAACTGGTTTGTCATATTGGATAATTGCAAGTCAAGATGACCACAGCACTACAGCTTGGTATTTTCCTCCTACTGCTCCTCATATTGGCCAGTGTTTTCTGTGACTGCAGTGCACTCTCTCTTCCATGCCGTGAGAATGGCTATTTGGGAGACGATTCCTATCTCTACAGACAACTAGAAAGTGCTCTTCTGAACAATCCTGATGGTCTATATGCCCTCCACACGGCATTCTTTGAGCCCAATAGAGTACCAAGAGAGGTCGCATATGTTCGTCTACATTTGAAAATCAGCCACATGGGACCATCCAACTGCACCACAGCAGGACCAAACCAATGGTCTTTAGCCAATGGCACAAGAGATACTTCTGGCAACAATGATAGCCAATTATATGAATACATTTGGTCTTTCAAATGGAGCAGCTCAGCGGTGCTGAGCCAGATCAACATGGGAGAGCTTCTAGTCTTTGATAATCTACTGACTCCACTCCTTTATATCAGAGTTAGTACTTCCTATCACAGAACTGCTACTATCACACTACATGTTCCGTCTCTCCCCTGTAAGCTAACAGACGGTGATGTACTTTCAACAGTAATAGCTTTCCTCACTTGGGTACGTCATGCTGTGTTCAATATTTGTGAGTCAGAACTCTTTTACATTAATAGATTCTCAGTATATAGCCCCGAACTCAGGCCTTCCTCGTCCAGATTTATGTATCTCACAGTTGTGGAGAAAAATCGGAGACATTTTTCAGACACCATAGCTGTGAGATTTACTCTGGGCAAGGAAGACCTGGGTTCAAGGCAACCCAGTACGTGCCTTCCTCTTGAGTTGTCTAATTAATGGGAGGAGGGAAAGTCTAAGGAATGGAAAGGGATTTGTATGGAAAAAGTGAGTTGCATATCACTCTAATAGAGGTTCTGAAGCCTTTACTTTGGCAGTGTATATAATTTGACACCCCTCCAACCTAAACACTAGTGCAATGACTCAAAATCACTCCCAATTTTTCTTGGAGAGGTAGAGTTTTTGTACGAAGGAGGGATCGTAGAAGGGCCTATACTACTGTGGTCCTTGGGCTGAAATATCTTAAGAAGGGATCTGCCACATTCAGCTTTATAAGGAAAAGCCTATACAATATGGTCCAAATGGATAATCTGTGGTCCAGTGGCTAGAACCTTGGGTTTGAATTTGGCAGCATATGCATCTTTCTCTACCCACATCTCGGCTTGCCTGCTGTATTTCACATGTACACTTGTTAGTGTGATTACATCCTTACTGCCCTGCAGAGCAAAGCCTATGCAAGGGATCAAGCAAGACCAATCACATGGAGGGATGAAGACAGAGGATACATATCTTTGGGATACAGCTACTGGGTTACAGAAGGAGTCAGTGACACCTGCACGCTCGATACCATTCAAATAACTCGTATATTGCTTTTGGTTCTTTTCATTTCTCTAAGCCTTCTTGTTCCAGTGTTGTTGGCAAAGTTTGGTACCATCTACTACCATAAAATCAACCGAAGTACACTTGCAAGTAGTCCGGCATTCGCAATGTACTGGTCAATTGTCATAGTCTTAGCATTTTGGAACACTTTGAATTTTATCACATACATATATGGAAGCAAGTACCATGACCGTAACCTGTACCTCAGCACTGGGGGCACTGGTCTCTACAGCAATGGAATAGTTGCACTAGCTGCAAAGATCATACTCCTTACTCTCGTCTATACACTGGAGTTACTGATCGCTGCCCACATTCCAAAGGATACTAAACTGCTCATTCCCTGCATCATTCGAAAACTGTTTTTCTGCTGTCCATGTTTCTCCAGCAGCACAAGGTCAAAAATCATTCAGACTGTAGCAGTGTGGAACATCATGGTCTTCATACAGGGACTTGTGATGAGTGCTATAACCATTGGTATTTTCCTCTTAATCAGCCCACTGTGGGTGATACTAGTCTTGGGCGCTCTTGCTTGTTCCATGCTCTTTGCCATTGTCGTTACAGCCTATCTTCTGCACCATTGTACAGTTAAACAAGATCAAAAGTGTACATGCAACAGATGTGCAACCATCTGCCTCCGGTTTACTGGAATCACGCTGTCTCTCCTCATAGTTTACACTCTACTAACAGTGTACCTCTTAATGGTATACAAAATATCTGGTGGCGTCAGCGGGTTCTTGGTTTCACTTCTGCCCCCGGTCATCCTATCCCTCATCGGATGGTGTATTAAGAAGACAGTACTGGGGAGGAGCAGTCAAGCAACTGCTGATGACACACATGTGCAAGGTCCACAAGAAGAGATGGACACACTCAGCGGTGAAATGGATCCACTGATAGACTTACATGTAAAAGACACCGTTTAACTCAAGAAATTTGGTATAGACAGTTAAAGAGTGCATACTTATATCAGTTACATGTAATTGAAACTTCTTTACTACATGAGTTTGAAACATGTTAGTCTCTTGCACAGACTTTGGCTCCTCCCCGTTGTAAGGTTTGGGTATGAGACTTTGGTTCCTCCCCCTTGTAAGGTTTGGGTATGAGACTTTGGTTCCTCCCTCTTGTAAGGTTTGGGTATGAGACTTTGGTTCCTCCCCCTTGTAAGGTCTGGGTATGAGACCTTGGCTCCTCCCCTTGCAAGATCTGGGTACAAGACCTTGGTTCCTCCCCCTTGTAAGGTTCGGGTATGAGACTTTGGTTCCTCCCCCTTGTAAGGTTTGGGTATGAGACTTTGGTTCCTCCCCCTTGCAAGGTCTGGGTACTATACCTCCAGGTTGTATAATCCAGGTTGCAATCATCAACAAGCTAATGCAGCTGTGAACAGAACAGCTTATTCCATCTTTCACGGTTTCCTGTGAAAGTGCTGACTCGGCAAATTCACAGTGCACTTCTAGTTAGCTGCCAGAATTAGCTAAAAGAGAAGTATCATCGCTACCTACCACTTTTTTGCTGTATAGGTAACACAAAACTAAGCTAGCTTGACGTACCTTGGCCTATTGGGCCTGCAAACTTCCAACCTGCTCGTGACTATAGTGGCATAGTAACGTAATGACGGTAATTTGGTGCACGTGATAAGTGTGGACGCACAAACAAACAGACAAAAGCGGCGAAAAGTAATCTTAGGAACAAGCCGGGTGTGCACCCAGCTGGTAAAGGATTACGTGAAAAGAGAAGTATTGTAACTAATACATGTAGGTTCACATATTATGCTTATGAGGGTTTCATACAGAGGGGGGGAGGGGTTGATATTTTTTTGATACTCAGTAGTTTACCAGTAACTACGTAATTTGCAGCCTTTTGGGGCTTCAGAAGCCACCAGAAGCAACTTCAGGGCATATAATTAAATTTCACAAATTTCCTAGGGGAGCATACCCCCTACCCCCCTAGTGGGGCGTGGCTCCACACAGATCATTTTCCCCACCCCCACCGAAAAATCCTATATGAAACCCTACTATTTCTCTGCAACAGAGCAGAGATGCAGATCATTTGGAGGCAATTTCAATGGGATATTTCAGCAACATTTTACTAGAAGCGTTTTTTTTCACATCCTCAAACACAACGCCATGCAATATAATTATACAATGTAGTATGTAGTATGTGTTTGTATCCTGGGAAACCATAAGATCAAAGGACTATAGTGGGTTACATTATGCAAAGAACCCTACATGTATTTCAAGGTAAATGTTGCTCATTTCCCAGGAAATATCAATATTCTGAATGGATAATCCCCGGCCATTGCACATGCACTTTCATTTTAAAGAAATGTGGTAAGCCATACACGCGAGTTGCAAGAGGAGATTTTGGGTGCTTGATTCTGTTAAGCCGCTGGATCATGGAGAGCCAGCATAGTGGATAACTGACAGAAGCAGAGTTCTTCAGTCCCACCATGTCCGCTTGTCCAAACTGAGTCCCAAAATGGCTGAGCTAGCCACTACCACTGAAACTGGTTAGATTAGTCCCCAGAATACAAGCGTTTATAGACAATGCCCTGCTCTTCGAGCTTTATCAAAATACACTCTGTGGTGGTCAATAACCCTCGGTTTCATTGACTAGCTATCACTTCGTATACTTTCGATAACCCCCTCACAGGCATGGTCTAACTGTATCACATACACTCCCTATGAAAATCAATGTTTAGGAGGACTGGCAGTAACAATAGCTGAAACTACAAGACCTCCGATGCCTCCTAATACAGTCCCCCATTGTGGATACCAGTGAACACAGTGTACACTAGCAGAGACTTTCCCAAAACATCAAAATCAGGTTCCAGCTCTATACCACCTAACATGGATAGATACTCTAGTAATTAATCACACATTATAGTAGCTGGGAAGCAAAGGATTATGTAATACATGGTAAGGTCTTGAAAGGGTGATCGGATGAATAACATCAGAAAGTCTTGGAGTACTATGGTATTGGCTAGTTGATCCTAGTGAGGCCTCCCCCAGTAGATGTTTTCACAGCTGTGGAGAATTACCATTCCTTACGACTGCAAAAATCTATGGAAATGCCTGAGGACAAGCTACTACACAATTAATTAAACCACTGGAAATTAACGTATGGCAATTAATTATTAAGTAATTTAAAACTGTTTAACTACTGAATTAAAATTCTTGCCATTTAGGCTTTTTAGACACAGTTTCAAGGATCTGATCCTAGCTAGAAAAATACTTTCTGACCATCCAAGGCTGCTACTCCAGGCTAAGGGCTCCTACACACGGTTGGCCACGCCCACTTGACATATGGTGGAAATGAGACAACAGCCAGAGCACGGCTACACAGAATTCACCCCAGAATTTTGGACCCAGAAACACAGAAAACAGCCCTAAATAAGGCTGCAGCACCCCAGAAATACTGAAATGACAAAAACAAGCAAGCCTGCTATAACTACCATCTTTAGACCGATCATTTCAACGGGGATTAATTCTTCCCACCCCCCCCCCCCTCCTCTCTTTTTTGGCCCACGCCGAAAACCTACCTCATAATATACTGGCAGGAAATGACATCATCAACCATGAATATGCAAAAACGAGGATCAAAACACTGTGACCTATATATGCTGGGATGGAGGTGGGGGGTGGGGGGTGGGGTTAACGGGAGAGGGCTCCAGTATGAGACCTTGGCTTCTTTATATAAGTTGCTGTGCCCCCCTTCACGACAAACACCAACCAAGGTACACATATCGGCATGTGTACATGTGTGGGTGCAGTGTGGTGCCCCCTTAAAACGTTCATGTACATGTACATACATGTAATTACATGTATATGCACTGTAGGTGCTCTAATTATGCGCCTTTCTAATTACGTGTCGAAATTCCAATTTCCAATAATGCGTCACTGCTGTCATTATGTACCGTATTTGCTCGATCAGACGCCGCGGCTACTATTTATTTCATCACTCAATTTTGTGCGGCTTCTATTCGAGAGCGGCTACTATTCGAGAGCGGCGTTTATTAAACTCAGTGGTATCGGTAAAATCTTTTGTAAATGTAAGGGCTTTGAGAAAAGCCAGTTTTATAAGATCAACCGCAAAGGTGGAGTGGCTGCAGACGCCAGGGAGTCAATCCGAAGAGACACTGCCACGCTTGCCACTGCAATGGATACCGAGCTCGAGGAATCAGACCCCTTCGCAGATGTTGAAGAGGAGGAAGATGAGTTGGAGGAGAACGAACTTGTTCTAGAAGACTGCTAATCCATTATACTATGCTTTCTACAATCCTTAAACTGTAACCACTGTATACTCGCTGCTTGTTTCCATCGAGTCACGAGGTTTGTTCACGTGCGCACGTGCTACTCGAATATTAGCCGCGGCTAGTATTCGAGAGCGGCGACTATTTCGTTCAGCACATCTAGAGGTGAGGCGACAATTCGAGAGCGGCGACTAATCGAGAGCGGCGTCTGATCAAGCGAATACGGTATGTACAATGCATGTGTATGTACATGCTACAGTAGTGTTGTGGTATAACCAGCTTGATTGCAGTCTAGCTTCTGTAATGGGTGAGCAAGCTGGCAACACAGCAAGTCAAATTACAACAGGTGCCTTTTCTGATAAATTCGCTATGCAAGCTGTTTCCGATAATTTTAGCACTAATCACATACTATATTAGTAACAATACATTTACCCCTATAGATAAGAGTGCGATTATTTCCATAATCGCACACTTTTTGTAATCACACACTTTTTTAGTTCAACAAAGACTGTAACTATAGGAACTGTAATGATATGTGATTAACGTGGAATCACATGGATTTGAGTGCCATTTGGGAATAATTGCATTTGCATCCAATTATTCCCAAATTGCACTCAAATCCATGTGATTACCCATACTAATTGTGTTTATACTGTCGCCATGTACCATCACATACATGTCTCACATGCATTGCAACTACAAATTGCATTGTGTGGCAACACGGTTTCACATACGTAAATCATCCAAGGATTACTCAGTCCAATCTAAACACAGCTGTGGAACAGAAAGTGCTGACTCGGCAATTTCGAAGTGCACTTCCAGTTAGCTACCAGAACTTTACAAAATAGAATTATCATCACTACCTACCACTTTTTTTCGCCGTCTAGGCAATGCAAAACCTGACATACCTTGGCCTATTGGGCCTGCAAACTTCCAGTAGCTGCCACTGTGTTCATGGCTACAATGTATAGTGGCATAGATGTAACCTTAACACTTATGATAATTGCGGACAGAACAGACAAACACACAGATAGACACAGGAACGTAAGAAAACCTAGTACCAGCTTCGCATGCGCTTCGCGTGTGTCCAGCTGGTGAAAAACGTTTTTGGTGATATATAATTAGATCGAGTGCTTATGTTAGTGAGAGCACTGGCTAACCTACAGTGGTATACCAGTGGAGGCACTGACCTGCAGGGTTGTACTGAACCACTAGAGCCACCTCCTCTCCACTGCCAACTCTCTGGGGAGGGGGAGGAGGGGAAGGAGTGGAGAGAGTGGGACATGACAAAACATACATTCCCAACAATGTCAGCTATTTCTGGCTGTTGGGGCATTTGTAGGTTTGAGAAAACTGTGCCAGTGTGGCATAATAGGTACAAGATGGCATAAGGAATTATGCTAGTGCGATGGGCAGAGTATTGGGCATAGTTGGTATACATGTAGCTACGGAAAGTCCAGGGTTTCATACAGAAGGGGGGGCCCACCACAGCAAGAGTTCCCCCCCCCCCCAAAATTTCTAAGTTAATTTTCTGGGGGAGCATACCCCCACACCCCCTAGGGGTGCCACCTAGCCCCACCGAAAATTTCTGTATGAAACCCTGACTTTAACAATAAAATTTTAGCAGACCTTGGCTACTAATAGAGTACTAATACATTGCACATTATTTAACTCGTGGTAAAAGTGGCAGACACTGAGGTCATAAGAGTGGCTTAGAATCTGAAGATAGCAAACAGCTCTAATTACTGCACTACTGAATGGAAGTTTGACCACCAGCATAATAGGGGCATAGCTGGGGAATTAGGGAATAGCATGGGCAAGAAAACAGCATAACTTCCTCAAACCTAGGTATTTGTTCTGGTTGATTAAATTAGGAAGCCATTGCTCCTAAGATGTACATTGTAACTAAGGCTACTGTAGGTGGATCATGTCATGATTAGGAGATTAGGACAAATCCATAAGCATTTCCAACACTAGGTACCTATATAAGCCAAGAGGTCTGTCCAGCGAAGGCGGAATAAAAGATGTATAGCTGCTGGCCAGCTAGGAGTTGCTAGTCGACTCCGGGTGCAGAGGGTGGTTAGTTGCAGCTGGTCAGCTAGGAGTTGCTAGTCGACTCCGGGTGCAGAGGGTGGTTAGTTGCAGCTGGTCAGCTAGGAGTTGCTAGTCGACTCCGGGTGCAGAGGGTTGTTAGTTGCAGCTGGTCAGCTAGGAGTTGCTAGTCGACTCCGGGTGCAGAGGGTGGTTAGCAGCAGCTGGTCAGCTAGGAGTTGCTGGTAAACTGCAGGTGCACCGATGCAGCCCAAATAAGCCGAAACAGCTGTCTGTGGTTTGCATTAGCAGGCTCTCCATGTTTTTTCAAAACCCTCATGTACATGTGACACCACAAATCCTAACAAGACTTCGTAATGAACTCTGCCTCGTTCTCATTCCAAGGCACCCCTCCCCAGCTCCTAGTAAAAACATATCCTGCATAGTATGCCTTTCCCTACTAGTAATTAGTGTAGTAATTAACGCTGGTATCCAAGTAATTTATAGTACATACTTTTAACAGATGTTCCACTTCAAAGTCAGCCATGTTTTCTGTAGCGCAAAATGAAAGAATGTGATTTCGGCTTGAGAATTAGAAATAAATTCACAGCTGCAAGTCTAAAGAGACACAAAATTAGGAATCACGCCTCATCCCATTAACCCCAATCATGCCCAACAATGCTATAAAAAGAACAGTCAACTCAGCTGGAATCAAATTTGTTCCCCATTGAATTTAGCAATACTTCAATGCAGTCCCCAAATGTGTATCAGTAGTATACCATTACACTAGCAGCCATTTGGCTGCAGTGTACATTGATATATTATTAAAAGATTGTTCAGTGGGGCAAGATGTGAGATCTTTGAATGTGCACGGAGCTACCAGGCTGGGGTAATGCTGCTCCATGCTCTAAGATGGCTTCTAGTGGTTCCAGGTATGGAACCCTATAATAGATCACAGCTTCTGACCTATGGCGTATTTCTGAATTTCTTGCTATTCCATACATGCCAATGTATCACCATGGTACTGCCTTGTTTCCCGGACACTTCGAACAAGACTGATATTTCATATCTAAAAACCAGCCAGGTATTTTTTTCACATAATCATTCAACTGAAGTTTGTGCTCAGCAAAGTCAGTCTAAGCTAAATCATGATCAGTTACGTAAATATAGGGTGTGGTCATGGTGACGTCTCTTATTACACGAAAGTACAATGAATGGCCAATCAGATGCGCTGTTCTTTACTTCCTGACGAACATACATGTGCGTCTGTTCGTCAGGAAGAGTGTAACTGAAATGCACCTGTAGAGTGGATCAACTTGGCTAGACAGCCTTATCTTGTACAGCTTCCAGCGAAAGACTTAGTGCTGGCACAGCAATTTCGTAGTGCGCTTCCAGTTAGCTATCAGAACTTGCCAAACAGAATTATCATCTCTATCTATCACTTTTTGCGCGACTTTTCCACGCCGGGGGACCAGGCTATTTTTGCGCGGTCTAGGCAATGCAAAAATAAGCTAGCTTGACCTACCTTGGCCTAATGAGTCTGCAAACTACCAGTAACTTCGTGGCTGTAGTGGCATAGTAACGCAATGACGTAATTTAGTGTACGTGATAATTGCGGAGGAACACACACACACAGACAGACACAGGAATCTTAGCACCAACCGAGCGCGTGCTTCGCATGCGCTCGGCTGGTAAAAAAATTATGCCAGGAATAATACCCCCTACCCTAGCACTAACCAACACTCTGTCCGTTGACCTCCAGTATCTGGTCCCCGACCTGCAGCAGCACCTCATCCTTCCCTCCCTCGGCTAGCTCCGATACATACACTCCGGTGTCACTGAGTCCTTCAAGCTCCACCCCCAGCCCCACCCCCTGCCCCGCCTCCTGCTCTGGCTGGGTGAGTCGGATCTCACGGGGAGAACGACCAAAGCTCCCATGGAGGACCTGAGGAGTCATAATAATCACATCATCATCATCAAGGTCGAGTTAAGCTGCAACAGAGGCGTGATAACTGCTTATGTGTACAGTGGAACCTCTGTATTGTGGTCACCCTCGGGCCAACATTTTATGGCTGCATTATAGAGGGTCGCTGTATTATAGAGGTCCATAATACATTAGCAATATGTACAACAAGAGAGGTAGCTGCTCTATAGAGTGACCACATTATAGAGGTTCCGCTGTACCAATACCTTTACCTGCATGTAACGTACATGTACATACAGCAGCAACAGAGCAATACAATCCAAGAGTACACTTCACTAACAAGGAGACATTATTACAATGGGCATGCCTTCTTGGACTAGTAGTCTCATTAGATCACACACATGCACACACACACACACACGCACACTCACACACACACACACATGCGCGCACACACACATACACACACACACACACACACACATATACACACACACACACATACACACACACACACACATACACACACTCACACACACACACACCTCTCTGATCTCAGTCTGGCTCTTCTTATCCCTCATAAAGAAGAGAATGTCTTTCGGGTGATTACCCCCCTCCCCCTCACCAGCACCCTCCTCCCTCACACCTCCACCACTTGCCTAGCAATCAAAATGGAGAACAATATAAGTGTTTGCATGTGTGTATCACACTATACCGCAGTGCCAATTCAAACAGGAAACTGTAAGCACAAGGCTAAAAGCATGTACATGTATGTGAGTCACACCTGAACGATTTATCCTCGTCCACACGCCCTTGTGCATATTTCACTAATTGCTACTGGAGAGCCAGCTGGTACATTTCATGATTTAAATACTTGCATGATTATGCATGGGCTTGAACCAATCGAAAGACAGCTGCACTTCTCTACCTTTGCTGGAGACATTGTTCCCGTGCTGATACATATCTGTGGTACAAACAGGCTCTGAAGAGTACTTAGAGATTCACTGCTGCCTGAGAATCAAGACCTCAAACATAACACAAGTGGTTATGTATTTTGATTAGCAAAGCAAATATGGTATTATCACAATACCCAAATAAAGATATTGCCCAGGTACGTAGTTCAGCCCAGCATGAGAATGGGATTGCTAATCGTGCTGCACTTAGCAATCACAACCCCCATCCAGCATATACATCTCGTATTACATGCACACCTTTGCAGCACAGATGCTAAAGTCACTGATGCATCACGTACGTACATTGTCCTTTAGTTCTAACCCACCTTGCTCTGCCTTGTGGGAGCTTTGTGTCTCGAGAGGAGGGAAGACTGCACATGCTGGCTGGACTCCGAGGACACTGGGATGTGTGCGTGTGTGTGTGCGTGTGTGTGTGTGTGTGCGTGTGTATGTGTGTGTGTGTGTGCGTGTGTGTGTGTGTGCGTGTGTATGTGTGTGTGTGTGTGCGTGTGTACATGTATGTGTGTGGGTGTGTGCAAAAAAATGTTTGCTATTAAGGATGAGTCACGGGATTGAAACTTACACCACTGTGATCCCAGGGTGAACACTCTAAGATTTTCAACCCAGGATTTCTCCACTTTAACATTATATACATTTTATATGGGACCCAATCAAGGCACGTGTTCAAAATGGCATCTCTGGTAGCTACATGGATGCCATCTTTAAACTTGTGGTACACAAAGAGTCAGAGATCTAGACATATGCAAGGAAGGCCTAGATTAGTAAAGTTTGTGTAGCTACCCCCTGTAGACGTAGAGATACACTGTACATGTACTAACTGACGGCACGATCGAGTAAATAAATATGCATGTGAGGTTCGAGCAGCATAGCTTGTCTCTTCACTCTCCCACAGCAGCTGTGGCTCATCCTTGAAAATATGTTGCAGGTAGAGACAGCAATCTTCCAGCAGCATTGTTATGCATGGTTCCGAGTTAGTTATTTTCACGATAGGCAGGTTCGCGACCCATCTCGACCCGCCCAGGTCGTGATTTGCATCTCTACTCGCAGGCTATACTTTACATTTGACAGGTTGATTACGCTTGATAATATACATCCTTCCTCACAAGGACTCAATCCAGCCTTCATACACTGTACAGGTGTGCAGCTAGAGCCTGGGAAAGAGACTAACAGAAAGTCTAGCTACCATCACTCACTGGATGAGAGTGAGCTCTCACTGGCACTCCGCTCCCCTCTTGGTACCAGTACCGGTTCCGGACCAGACAGGGGAATCCCCTTCACTCCAGCACCAGACGCGGAAGTGGAATGGGCCAGGTGGGCGAGGCTCACACCCCCTCCCTTCCTTCCCCCGGAGGACTTCTTCCTTGCTCCTCCTCCAAACAGACTGAAGCCACTGCCATGTCTACCCCTTCCTCCTGAGAACACAAGCAATAACGACTCACATATTGAGACTGACACAGGACTACTGTAACAGCAAACAAGACTTTAATAAAGTGGAAGAACTTCATTTCAGTAGTGTCCTTTATATTCAAGGAACAAAGTTGCTTGTCCTCAATGCCAAAGCTCAAACACAGTTAGCTGTACAGCTCTATACACACTAAGATACAGAGTAGTAGCAAGCTATCTGATCGTCAGCAAGCATGTACAGCTAGGGCCCTACAGCATAACATAGAACAGCTTGGACAGATTACAAACGGCTCTGAAACAGCTTGCAAAGCGACAACAAACTCACCAGATGGCTGCGGAAAGACTCCTGGAGTGTTTTTACAGTCACCCAATGCTAGATAAGCTGTAAATCAGTAGTAGTAAAGCTAGATGGCTAGGCCTTGAATTTTGGTGCCTAACGGGCACGTATACATGTACAGCTGTAGCTGAGGTTAGGCTGTCTACGTAGCTAGCTATCTAGTGACGTTTTATGCCTATTTGTGAGTCTAAAGAACCATAAACTGTTGCAGTACGGGTTTTTACGATAAAAGTACGCTCGAAAGTACGGTCGAAAGTACGGTAGAAAAACGGTCGAAAAACGGAACGGACCGTAGAACGATCGTAGTACGGAGACGGAACGTAAACTTTTTATTGACCGCTACTGTAGTTCTGTCGTTTAAAACTGAAAGTACTAGTCAGTAAACCTTCTAGAAATTCATTGAAAGTGGCAGTGAATAATTATGGGACTAAGAGATTCTTAAGGTGACAATGGAGGTGCGGATAATTAGAATAAACGGTAAGAAGTTTTATACAGTCACGATAGCAGATTGACAGCATTTTCTGCACAGAATAGCACAACACAGTAAGCAACTACAGAATTACTTTTACTTAAAGCTAACGTGTAAGACTTTAGCTGTGTACAGCCAGAGTTGTACCTTCCCCTATTGTCATACCTTTTCAGGTCTAAGGGAATCTGGAGATGGCACTACCCACATGTACATGTACATGTACGTACTCCTTACCTGCTGTGGGCGGAGCACTGCTGCTATCTGTGCTGCTCTCAGAACGAGTGGGCTCTCTGGCCATCTTCGTGAACACGCTGTCCTCTGATTCCGTGTCGGATGCCAAGGACGTGGCACTCTCCTGCTGGGAGAGACTCAGCCTGTTGATCGATTGGTTGGAAGAGAGGGGGACGACGGCGTACTTAGACCAGTGTTTAAATTTGTGGTTACAAAGTCTATTCCAAAAACCCTAACAGTTGATGCCTTCCTACCTTTCATACAACCCATCATGTTCCTGTTTCCACACCAGTGATTTTATCGCACAGTGTTACACCGTGCTAGGAAACTTTTCTCCACTGTGCATATAAAAGCTCAGGAGTGGAATCTGGAAAATAGCTTAATCTATAGTGTATCAGGGCTTCATTTAGGGGGGGAGGGAGTATTCGCCCGCCCCCTGGGAATTTTAACCCTTCAAAATTGAGTACTGATCACTATACTCACACACCCAAAATATCTTCCGATGAGCTTTTCCCCCCGCCCCCTCCCTTGGTGATTTTCCTAAATGAACCCCTGGGTATATGCAAATACCGCTATACAATATGTATGTACATATATGTACATGTATGTGGCATTAATGGCCGTCATGCATTTCGACTACATTACTGCGTTCAAAACGCTGCATCTTTACAGTACTGTCACATACGTACGTATTAATTTCGATTGCGTCACTGTATTCAAAATGCTACATTTCTACAGTGCTTTGAATGCAATGATGCGATCAAAACACGTGACAAAATAATGCTTGTTTTCTTAACGGGACTGCCACATGTACATGTGTACATGTGTATACCTACATGTACATGTATAAGCCCTGCTGGGCCTCACCCGCCGGCTAGGGTTGACCTGAGCTCCAGGCCTGGCCCTTCCATTTCTGAAGAGATGCTGGAGGGCGAGAGGGCCTCCTCCAGGAGCTCATCTGCAGCTGATGAGGGGGACTCCCCCCTTGCACTGCTGAGGCCATTCTCAGGAGATCTGGGAATAAGGAAAAATTGATTTCTAGTCAGTGCTGCTAGGTCTTTACAGTCACCTACATATAACTATAAATCTGAAACATTTTCTTTATTGATAATTCCTCCCATCACAGGCAAAAGAAGATGTGAGGTACATGTATGCGAGTAAGTGTGCCCAATGATGGTAATACAGTGAATATCTTAATAGTACATTCAGTGCAAGGATATGAAGGCACCAAATGGATGTTTACTTATTTCAGAGATTTGTTTAGGAGTTATACACAAGAGGTTTGTTAACATATACCTGCATGCACATCTTACGTACCATTGCTACTGCATGGTACTGTATATACATGCATGTACATACATGTATACTGTACTCACCCTGGAATGCCATATCTTTGGCAGAACTGTGGTAGCAGCTCTGGCTGTTCCGTGAACCTCACCTCTGCCACCTCGTTCCACTGCTGGGACTCCTCCACTGTCTATGGGTATGTGTGTGCGAATGATTATGTGAGCCAGGGTTTAATTTTGAAAGGGAGAACAATGATATATTATAATAAGAGCATGTACATGTATGTACGGCATAACCATGTGTCAAATACACAGATGGAAGGCTCGAGGTCCAATTACACTTCTGCATTCGAGCCCTGCCATGCCGTACTAAGCCCTGCCATGCCGTACTGAACCATGCCAGCACGGCTATTGGTTAGGCCAGATGAGCATGATTCAGCATGATGAGGCCAGTGTTTGCACTGATGCCTATAACTGAGTTGTATCGTGTGCCCGCTTCAGAAGTTCAGTGTAAATGTTTTGGCCTGAAATGGTTGTGCTAGCTGACCAACTACAGTTGCACACTAAAATTATGTAATCACTATTATACACTTATGCAAATAATATGGTACACATGTACCTGTACGTGCTTATAATAATAATATAGAGTTTAAGTGTCCAATTTGGAGACAATTTATACATGCACACGTCTATGTATCTCTCCTATTCCTAAAAAAAACTAACCTGGTAAATTTTGCAATTTCACAACTGGGAAAAAGCGTTCTCCGCATTCAAATTACCTTAGTCAGGGGTTCATACAGGATTTTGAGTTTGAGTGGGAAAACTCCAAAGTTTGGCATTGACGTGGCGGACATGCTTTAGCACACCCCCACTAGGGGGATCTGGGGGCATGCTCCCCAGAAAATTTTTGAAAAATAGAAGCTCTGAGATTGATTCTGAGGCATTCTGGAGGTACTTATAGCCATTCTAAAGTAAGTAGCACATGCACAGAACTTTCTGGAGTAATGTTGAAATTGGTTGTGAAAATCCTTGGGGGGGGGGGGGCCCCAATATCCCAGTTCTCCCCCCTCCCTCCCCCCCCCCCCATGAACCCCTGTTAGTAACCTACATGTACATGTATTTGTACAACTTTTGTAACTTGACTCATGACTGACTCTTCCCTCACCTTCTCATAATCATTCCTGATGTCCACCAGAGCCGTGAAAAGAGGGCTCTTCAAAGTGTCCACTGCCGACTGTGGGGGAGGTAAAAAATATCTAAGCTGAAAGCCAGGAGGAAATAATGTATGGAACACAGTTACAGGTTTAGCCTAGCCTCGTTCCCGGCCCACGTGCACAATTCACTTTAGTGTAGCTGCATGTACGTGGGCCTGGTAATTTTTCTCATGTGCATAACGCGTAGGGTAGAAGCTTGGAACTTGTGCTCTGTTCCACCGTATACTATACAAAGTCTGCTGACTCAGCTCTGTAGCCCCTCCACCCACCTGCACATTGACGAGGTCCTCCACCTCCTCTTCTTCTGGCATCTCCACCTCTGAGAGGAGGTCCTCCAGGATGGTCAGCACCCGCTGGATGTCTATGGAGGGGGGAAGGAAGGTGTGTGTGTGTGTGCTAATTACTTTAGAATGGCTATAAGTACTCTGGAATGCCTCAGAATCAATCTCAGAGTATCTATTTTTCAATACTTTTCTGGGGGGGGCATGCCCTAGTGGGTGTGTGCTAAAGCACGCCCTCCTCATCAACAACAAACTTTGGAAAATCCTCTCAGATGACCTCTGGGGGTAAATTAAATGATACCAGGAACCTGGTTATACTGATCATTAATATTCTCCTGATATCATATGTACCAAACAATCTACCGGTATTCCGTTGCTAGGGTTTCCTGTGTCAAAATTATAAAGCAAGGTAGTGAAGCAAATAGAGATCGACAAAGATGGGCAGTAAATAGAATAGAAGCTAGCCATAAAATTTTTTGTAATTCTATACAGCTAGCCCTACATGTACATGCTTAGTACCTACCTTCTTTAGTGAGAGGCATGACCTTCAAAGTTCCTTAACTGCTAACGGTGACATCAGACTCTCCATAGCTACGAGACAAATCTGGGGCGAAACGTATTTTCATAATTGTTTGTGACGTCAGGTAATTGTTACGCAATTAAACCCATAAGCAAATTGCAAGTTTTTTTTTTCAGGCTTTGGCGTTTATATAAGGCTAGGCGGGAAGCACAGGGGCGTGTCCCCCCTTTTTCTATTTCATATTTTCATCATTGAACCACATAACATGTCTTAGCAGCAGGTGCTGGACTGCATTGAGGTTTAGCACCTCATTGCCTCTACTACTGTGCATGGATTGAGGTTCAGCACCCCACAGCTGGGTGTCCATAATGGTTCTGGATATAGTTTGGGGGGATTTGGTCGGCAATGTGCCAGCGTCTTTCCCATTTTAGTGGCCAGCCGGGTGCATGGGAGTGAAGGATTGAGGAAGATGGAAGGAGCAGAGGATGGGGCTATATTAATATGGAACCATTTCCAGCACCGGGCTAAGAAGAGCCACATGATAAGTACCTAAAAGCTAAGTCACTCGGTTCACTGTCTGTCTGTCTGTCTGTCTGTCTGTCTATCTATATGCCTGCCTGTCTGAAATATCTTGATATGCCATGATAATAATACCCATGCTTCTGCACCCTCTGCTTTTCTTCCTCCAGGTAGGAATCGTAGGGTGGTATCAGAGGTGAAGTACTTTTCAGCATTTTCTGCATACTCATTGAGGCTTAAGACAGAGTTTAGCTGTGCAGGGCGACTTCTTATCAATCAATACATGGTAGATGTGGTGCCCTCTGCCCTGCTGTGCAGTAACAAGGATAAAAAAAAAGAGGAAGACAACTGATACAGCCATTTCCATTACTGATAGTAAGTAGCTATATGGCATATCTTATGGTTATAGATGCTGAAAGTAAGTAGCTAGCTATATCATTTAGCCATATCAAGCCTTTTGTCATCCCAAACATACTTTTGAAACAAAGGAGAGAGTGTTTGTAATACAAAAAATAGGAATATCCAGTGCAAATAACTTTCCTTGAACTGCTGCTGGCTCCTTATTAGGTAAGGGATGTGTCGTATATTTGCAACCATACCCTATAATGAAGTATGCAAGCTATAATGTCTTGCAAATATCTAATCCTGCATTGAATCTTGCAAGCAAATGTCTTGCAAATATTGTGCACCTAACCTTGCATGGAGTTATATTATATGGCCTCTATACCTCGCACTGCTGTTCTCCAGCCCAGCCAGTCTAAGATCAGAACAATCAGTATGCATGATGGCACATTTGTTGATGCAAAATAGGATGGTAGTAAATTAAATGTCTCTAGCTAACATATTATACTTTGTAAATGAAATGATGCTTAGAATTAGCTTTCCTCATAATCTTCCAAATTAAATAACAGGAAGTAGATGTAGTAAACCACTTAAATGCTCAGAAATACCCTGTCCAAAATAACAGCTAGTTTCAAATATGTGCAGTGAAAAGGATTGGGCAGGCAACTATGACAGCATACTCATGGAAGATGAGTGCTTTGCCATTAGTATGGATGCCATGAATGATGGTCAGTAAGATGTGATTTTTTCATACTAAGTAGCTAGTTCACAGATATAGACATCATGATCAGTAACATGAATAAATTTAACATGAATACTAAAGTACACGTATACGTATACAGCAAATGTGTTATTTGTAATTGTATGCACTATAACTGGGTATCATTGTCTTGCATGTGGCTGGATAAGAGGTTCTCGAAAAGGTGGTTGTGGGAAATATTATAATGATTATTTGTCTAAAGCCTGTAGCTCAGCATTCCCTTCATCTCGATTTTGAGCTGCAACTAGTTTCTGTAGTCTTGGTTTCATCAGTTCCCATAAGCGAACCTTCCAACACAAGATGCAGTGCAACGATACCAATAAAAGTGGCAAAAGTAACAGCAATGGATGTACCAACTGCTGCTCTCTGTATATTATCTGTCTGCCTAAATAAAGACATGAAGAGGGAAAGGAGACTAAGATAAAGAAGGAATGAGGATTCCAGCACAGTGGGGTACCTCTTCTTGTAGACTCCTCCCGCATTCAGAGACAGGCGGAAAATGAAGGTCACAGCACAGCCAATAAATAGAGATTTTGTGTCAGGATTAGCACTGGTCATTGTAAGGACTGCCATTCGTACTAGAAGCAGCAATCCAGTCCAGTAGTGATGCTTGCTTTTGTAAGGCGCATGATGGGTATCAAAGAATGGCACACCGTAAAAAATTAATTTAACTACTGAGTGGTTACTGTAGTTGCAGAGGGTCACCTCATTCATATAATTATATATATAATATATATACATAGCTTAAGGTACTTATAGAGTTTCCCTTGTTGCTAGCCACGTATACAAAGGAATCTCAACCACTTTGTTATTTCTGCAACTGCATACTTTCGCATCAGATCAATTGATATTCACTCACAAGAATACTTCCTTTCAGATAATTTGACTAGTGACAGAAAGCTAGCCAGTGTAGCCACATACTTCCAGTTAGGAAGCCTGTCACAAGAAACATAATCAGATAATCACTAGCTAACTGTGTAGTTTCCCTTGTAGCTAACAAGGTAAAGCTGACCACTTGTTATTCCTCCAACTACATGCATATGAGGTCACCCTTCAATTGCAACTGAGGCAACCAAGCTGGGTTAAAACGATCCTCATATTTTTGCAGCGCATGCATCAGTTTGTTCACCCATCAAAACAACCTGTGGTTTGACACAGCATGGAGCAACTGGACAAAGAGAAGGAGGAAGGTGTAGGGAATTGCAGTGAATAAGAACACCACAATTGTGAAAACAGCCAAAGGAATATGTTTCCTTGGAGGTATGGTGTGTTCGCGTCATGCAACCAAACAGCCTCTCTTGTTTCATCTGGAGGTTCAAGGAAAGTGAATAGAAGTGCAGCTATGATAGTGGGAAGAATCTCTGTGTAAGAAAGAAGGAAGAGTGTGGCTAGTACTGGAACTGCATTGCTTGCAAGATGTTTGGATAGTGTGACTGAATACCTACTTGCAATAATCATGAGACCCACTAGAACCCAAATGTAAGCTGGAAAGACAAGATGAGTCTATTATATTGTTCCCACTGCTATTGTGAGATTAAGCAGTAGTAAAACCAGCACAAGAAGGACTCCGAAAGCAATAAAAAGTGCTATGAATCGAATCTGTAGTAGGACTTCAAACATTGAGAACTATACCTGGTGCAAGGCTAAGATCAGTTCTACAAGCACCACACAGGATGCCTGAATGTTCAAATGCACACTGCATATCAGTATTATTTAGGGTGATGTCCAGCTCTTCTGTTTTACAGTAGTCCAGTGGGCAGTGTGGATGAACCATTAATACTTTATTGGAGTCATTCAGACTAGAAATACCTATCCACAAATGCTGTTTCTTCCGTATCATTAATTTTGCCGGTTAATGTCATGATCACAATATTGTTTGAGAAATGGATCACAGTTACAATGTGAATGTCTCTGAGTGTGGAAGGTGTCTACAATTAAGAAGCGGTACATTGAATCGTCATTCTTTTTTTAATCTTGAGCTCCCATCCCCTTATTTCAGTAGCTAGGCAGGCAGATGACATACAGAGTCAGCATATCTGTTGCTGTTACTTTAATTTGGCCACTTTTATTTGCATCACTGCACTGCAGCCCTGTTGGAAGGTTCGTTTATTGGAACTGATGACACCAAGACTACAAAAACTAGTTAGCTATATATAGCATTGGTATAAACAAAATTGGAATGTTGAGCTATACAGGCTTTATACAATCAAGTTACTAATGCCAATTTACTGAAATCAAACAGTTCATCGTATGAAGCACACAATAAATATATACTGTAACAGTAAATTTAAGGGGCAATGTAAAGTAAAACAAATAAAATTTAATACATATTAATATTATACAAAATGAGTTAAAAATTAGCGAAATATATGGCTACAATTTTGGAACACCATTATGAATCACTAGAACTTGGCTGTGACTCAGGTAGGGCAACACTGGATTGTGTCTCATGTGAGCCTCCATTGTCAGGCAGCGATCCCATCCCAGTACTGGTGACTTTAGCACTAGCATCCTGGTAGAAGTCATGCTTCTGCTTCTCAAAGAATTCTGAGAGGAAAAAGAAGAAGAGGGAGGGGCATCAACATCAAACTACACTTGCATATTTATGTACGAACTTCAAAGATGATTACTCATGACCGTCTTGAATTTTAAAATTAGGGTCTATAGCTACCTGCCTGCAGTCTTATGATAATTCTAGTTGTCATATGGCCTTGTCCCTAGGCTCTCACACGTATTCATTCACTGTGCTATTTAGAGCCTAGTACATTTCTCATGTGAATAATGCAATACAGGGACTGATTGAAAGAGGGTGGCTATTCTCTAACTTCTGTGGGAGGTATTGCTTCAGACTCAGTAAATGGGCTCAGAAGAGTGGATACAAGAATGTAAATTCACTGCCTTCTTTGAATGTGTCACCCATGCAAAATTTCACCAACATATCACAGGCCCACAAGCAGTAAGTGAAATGTGCATGTGACCAGGGCTCTACAGCTCATAGGGTAAGAGTGTTTGACTATGGGTTCAAGCTTTTTCTTCCGGGGCTTCGTTTATCTGTCTTTATGAATTGGCAGTCACTGAGGAATTATAATGACATTAGCATTATTAAATGCCCACTCAGGCATGCACTGCTGGCGGCAATGTCTAGCTATAGCAAAAGGAAAGAGCTCTTTGAGGCATTTTTCACCAAGCTGAATTAACAACTAGCCAAAAACTACTTCTCTTTGAATTGTACAAGGAGACAAATACAATGGAACAGAGTAAAGAGCATAAATTGTACTATTAATGCATTACATAATCATTATATATACAAGACTACAATAATAGATCTAGAATAAGTACTTATAATACACTATACTAGTAAACTTACCTTTGAAAACCTTGACCTGTTTCTCAATCTGGAGGACAGATAATTTCATTTAATCATATGGGTCAGGTTGCAGTTTACAAACAAACACACCGTATCCAGTTTCTTCAATGAGTCTTCAACTAATTCAAATCTTTTTTTCTTCTCCTCTTCCCGCTTTGACTCTGTTCTTGCCCTTTCCTTCTAATGGGGCCAGAAACAGGAATCAAGCTGGTGTTACGTGAGGCTCCACCTACACTGCATGAGGGTCTACCTGCATGGCCACCCATACACATTGTCACTGCATAAGGCTCCACCTAGCTTGCAGGGAGATACTGTATAGCGTGAAATTTTCACTGGTACAAATCTGAGCAGAAGTGAATGCAATGCCTTTCAGAGAAGATTTTGTAGTCTTAATTTTCGTGTCAACTAAGTTCCTTAACCATGCCCCTCGAGCTCAGCTACATGTGTACGAAAATTGTTGCATGTCAAAGCGACGGTAGTAAAGGCTGCTATACCTACAAAGGCATTTGGGCTACAAAAAGCTGCCATTTCTGAGGCGGGAATCATTTGGTTGTGTCTGTACTGTACGACCACTGCGTATCTGTTGCTTTGATGCAAACTAAGAACTTGTGGATATGTTCCTCTCAACTTAGGGAATCCCCTTCACTGTGTTGTTAGCATCCTTTTGTCAGCCACGGGGCTAATAGAAGTAGACTGTAGCCATCTGGAGTCTAGAAGAACGCTCACCAGGCTATAACCTTCTCTGATAATTATATATTCTCTGCGGATAATTACTTTTTCTTCACAGGTTCTTATTTTTATGCGAGCAATCAGGCCTGCGCAGAACACAAAATTTTGTACACTGTAAAAAATTCCCGCTAGCTATATGGTAATAGATATATTTTTCTCACCATTTCCTCCTCTTTAACATTTTTCACTTTTTCTGCAATTTCTTGTGCTATGTATATGAGAGATCATGTACTGATAATGGGGAGGATAACATAAATGCACCAGTAGTTAGGACAAGCTTATTTTCCAACCTTTAAATGCAATGCCTCCAGTTTTCTGTAGGCGCCAGTGAGTGAAATCCACAGCAGCTTTGGCGGCTGTAATGTGCCACTTGTCGTCCTTCTTGTTATCACCATAGTCAGCCACTCCCTTTATGATGATTACTGAAACAGGATCAAACACCTTTTGCACCTCCAGCAAGGCCCAACCTTCCATTTCTCCACCCTTGGCTTGAGTACTGTCCTCAAATAGTGCCTCCTTTAGATGTACATCTCTCATAAGCCATGGAGCACTGACGATAGACCCAATTTGAGCGGAAGATTTTCGGCTGTCAGTGCAGTAGAATTCCCATGATTTTACCTCAGGAGTACAAAACACTTCGTTTAGAGGGGTCCGTACAGGCGCACGCGAGCCACGTTTGATAATACGACCATCTTGCATTTTAAACTGGACGCAATTCTCAATGTGTTTCGAAATGATGACATCACCATATTTGAGCTCCTCATCTTTGGCATATGCAATACCCACTCCAATTATAACTTGTGTATTTGGAAAAAATGACTGGGTAAGTGCTTTGCACAGTGGGGCTATGCACTCGTTAGCCTGCCCGGTTTTCACAATAGCAGTCCTGTAGTAGGCAAACATGCCGACAGCACACCAAACTGCTGGGAAGTGCACTGGGTGATTGATATCGGCCAGTGTTTGTTTGTTGTCTCCAGTTGGAGGCTTCAGCTTTTCAGCCACTGCCCAGAATTCAGTATCATTACAGGTATGGAGGAGGAGCACGACTTTCTTTGCAAACAATTCCAACTGTTCCTTTTGGATAGGATTACTTGGTACATCTTTAATCTCACAATGTGGACTATCAGAGAACTTTGGTTTGTCTTCTACAGAAAGAAATAAACAACAGTGAGCCTGCAGCTTTCTACTTGTGTTCCCATTCTGATACCACACGAGGATATTAATACAATGAAACAAAGTATGAAGATGAGATGAAAGCCAGACTACAATACCTACCGTTGCTGGAAGGAGGACTTGTTGTAGGCTGTGAGGGAGGTGAGGTGGAGTCTGGTAGAGCAAAGAAAACAAAACAAAATGAAGTAAAATGTCATGATGTATGATTGATTCCTCTTTACATAAGAATTCTGCCTTCTATAACTGGTTATGAGGGTGAACTACAGGGAAAGGAGGATAAATGCATGTTGGGGGAGGGGTATGTAGGATAGTATGAAGATGAGACGAAAGCCAGACTACAATACCTACCGTTGCTGGAAGGAGGACTTGTTGTAGGTGGCGAGGGAGGAGAGGTGGAGGAAGGTGGAACTATAGGGAAAGGAGGGTAAATGCATGTTGGGGGAGGGGTATGTAGGATAGTATGAAGATGAGACGAAAGCCAGACTATAATACCTACCGTTGCTGGAAGGAGGACTTGTTGTAGGTGGCGAGGGAGGAGAGGTGGAGGAAGGTGGAACTATAGGGAAAGGAGGGTAAATGCATGTTGGGGGAGGGGTATGTAGGATAGATGGGTGTATACTGGGAAAGCTTGAAATGTGTTGGTGGATTTAGCATGCACTGTAAAACAGAATGGTTGCTTTTAACCCAACTGTGGTCATCTCACTTGCACCTTTGGTGGGTTAGCATTTAATATCCTGGATACGAGGTCATAAACTTTAAAGGTTTGCAGATTGGATGTCAAGTGCAACAGGCAAATGGGAGTTACATATAATCGTGTAAAATGTTAGGCTTCGTTCCAGACAGTCCGGCAACCTAATTAAGCCCATTTGCTCTTTTCTATTGACAAACCAGAGGAGGTCACTCAGTCATGGTTGTAATGTAGACAGTTGATTACAAAACAAACTCTGAATACCAACTTTAAATCAGAAAGAAACTTTGCAGATGTTTGACTAGATGCTCCTAGTCTTCTTCAGGGAGAAGGTGAAGTTAGTGTGAGAACACCTGCTATTTTATAGCCACACAGATCACAACACATTACAATGCTTGTCAGCAGATTGCTAGATGGCGACTCTGAGGAGACTAGAGGACGAAGCTAGCTCGAGTTGCCCCCTGACTTCCCATGATGTTACGAAGTAGTTGATCAAGCCAGAAGACCAATTGCTGAAGCAGGCCCTCCACATTTAGGTGACCCCTGCTAAGAGCATTTTAACTGCAACGAAGGACTGCAGCTTCCTAATTGCTGGATGGCGATTCTGAGGAGACTAGAGGGTGGAGCTAGCTCGGGTTGGCCCGTGACGTTTGCTGTTGAGCATTGTGACGTGTCGTGACATCCATGGCTATAAAATAGCAGGTGTCACACTAACTTTCACTTTCACCATGTCTAGAGCATCTAGTCAAAAAATTTCTTTCTGGCATTCAGGGAGCCTTTCTCTGTTATGCAAGAGCTAAGTGAAAAGTCCCCTCTTCATTCTATTGGCTGCTGAAACAATAAAGGGGCAGTGTTCGGAGGCGTTTTACTCCTTCAGTATATTGCTTGCTCTGATCGAAAACAGTTTGCTACAGTATGACTGCAAGTGTGCATAAGTACGTGCATGGGGGTCACCCCAAAATCTGGCAGGCTTGGGATTTCTCCAGTGCAGTTATCTTCGGTATCTCAGGCTACAAACAGAGAAAACTTCAGAGATATAGCATGCAGTTTCTAAACCAACTAGCTAACTCAGTATACCGTTTGTAAATTACATTTACTACTCATTGGAAAGTAAAGAATTTTGCATCATGGTACGTCAATCTGACTTCTGCAGACAACCAATGAGCAAACATCTGTAGTTAAAAATAGCAGAATATAATCAACTAGTGATTCTTCTTTGATATCACTACCTTAATTATTTATATACATATCAAGGGTAATCGCTCTGCCAAGTGTAAAGTATACCGGTCGAGTAGAACCGGATGTATGTGAATCACAATTTGGGCGGGGCGAGACAGGTCGCGAGCCAGCCAATCACGAAAATAACAATTGACCCGGAACCATGCATGACATGCTGCTAGAGAAGCTACGAAAAAGCGACCAGTCTTTGGGAGATTGCTGTCTCTGTCGGCAACATATTTTCAAGGATAAGGCATGGCTCCTGCAGGTGAGTGTAGAGACGAGGTCGGCTGCTCGAAACTCAGAAGCGTATCCCTCGAACATGCTATCCGTTAATAGGACTCATATCTCTACTCATATCACTGTAAAAATAGAGTGGTCATTTTAACTCATATAAGGTTAACTCAGTTGCATTGCACCACAGAGTGTACAGTTAAGTGCATATCAGTAAGATCACTTTACTCAGGGAAACCCAGCTACATCGTGTTTCTGTGGTGGGGATAGCAACAGGCTGCAAGGGGAAAGGAATGCGTTGTTAATTGGTCTTTCTATCCTTTTGAAATTGGAGAAATATCTGTGTAAAGTGATCCACTTGTTTACACATTGTTTTGTAGCTAGACAGCAACTTTGTACCAACCTGTTACTATCCCCACCAAAGAAAAATAATATCTGAGTTTCCCTGAGTAAGTGGTCTTATTGAACTGCACTTAACTGCATTCTCTGATGCAACTGAGGCAACCCTATATGGGTTAAAATGACCACTCTGGTTTGCGGTGATATATATACAGAGGCTATAAAAACTCTGGGAGCTGTAGTAGGCCTTCCTCAGTAAAAGTAGGTGGTAAACTTGACCAGATCTCCGATGCTTCGCGATCGTACGCTCTAAGTTCGAAGACAGCATGCATGCATGTAACTACCAGAGATGCTATTCTGACCACGTGCTTTGTAGGGGCCCCATTATAAAATGTATATAATTTTGCTTTGGCTATAACTCCTCATAGAAACTGAAAGTAGAGAAGCTTCACATGCGTTTTCTTATTTGTTCCCCAAGGATCACAATGGTATAAGTTTCACACCTCTGTGACCCTTACTTCATGCAAAACATTATTGGCGAGCGTGAGAGAGTCCCTTAGTGTAGTCAGTTGCCAATTTTTGTCATGAATGGACAGGGGATGCCCCAATATCGCAAATACGCTGATATTCCTATTTCATCTGCATGCACGCGCTGCAACCGAAAGGAATATTGCATACATGAGGCCGAAAGTAATACATGAGTCAGGAATAGCAAGTAGTGCAGTAGCAATACTCCAGAGGAGAGGCTCAGGGAGCAAAGACTACAGTGCGAGAGAGAACGGCGAGGGCGGAGACTTGCTGCCGAAACTCCAGAGGAGAGGGAGCAAAGACACAGTGCGAGAGAGAACGACGAGGGCAGAGACTGCTGCCGAAGCTCCAGAGTAGAGGGAGCAAAGATACAGTGTGAGAGAGAATGGCGAGGGCGGAGACTCGCTGCCGAAGCTCCAGAGTAGAGGGAGCAAAGATACAGTGTGAGAGAGAATGGCAAGGGTGGAGACTCTACAGCAACAACATTAGTATATTATTTTGGTAATCATAAGCATACCATAGCCTCAACTGATATGCATAGTCATTAACATGCTTCAGACAATTCAACCTTTTACCCTCGCTCCCTCTATCAAACACTTCATAAGCACAGAAAATATGCAGATGTTCCCCCTGCTGTGAATTGCTTTGTGCTCTGCTAACATCTTCATACAATAAGTACTTGCTCACGCTCGCCCCACAAAGCCCTGCATTCACCTAGTATTGTATTATATCGAGGGTAATCGCACTGCCAAGTGTAAAGCATAGCGGTCGAGTAGAACCAGATGTATTGGGCGGAGCGAGCCAGCCTGTTGCGAAAATAACAATTGACCTGGAACCATGCATGACAATGCTGCTGGAGAAGCTACAAAAAAGCAACCGGTCTTTGGAAGATTGCTGTCTCTGTCAGTACCATATTTTCAAGGATGAGCCATGGCTGCTATGGGTAAGTGGAGAGACGAGGTGGGCCGCTCGAAACTCACAAGCATATTGCTCGATCGTGCCATCTATTAATACACAGATTATACAGTAGGGTTAGGGTTAGGGTCGCTTTTGCTAGTATGCCAGTAACAACTATCAGCTCGCAAACCATATATATCTGCATACTCTGCAGTTACAAGGCAAAATATGGTCATCTTATACTTTTAGGCGCTGAAGACTATTATTGCTCTCCTTACTATAGATTGCCTATGCTCTCCTTTGCATATCCTGGTAGTTAGCTACTTAAACCATTCTTATACACTCACCAAAACTATACGGAGGAGTATTCTTGGTCTTTGTGTACATGTGTCAAAATGGCAATAGTTTAACCCGTTATCTACGATCAACCCAGGTGTAAACGCGTTAACTGCGAGTTAATTGTAGATTGGAATGTTAAATACCGAAACGCAGATAGGTACGCTGCATGTACACGGCTTCTAGTATATAGTCACGTACCAAAGGTGAGAGTCGCGCCTTCCGTTTCCTATCCCTTTCCTTCTACTCTATAATCTATGGTTAATAGCACTCATATCACACAGAGGCTACACAAATTCTACTAACCTGAGAGGTGTAGTATTAGCAAATGTATGTGGTAAACTTGTCCAGATCTCTGAGGCTTCGTGCGCTCGAAGACGGCATCCATGTAACTACCAGAGACGCCATTTTGACCACGTGCCTTGTAGGGGCCCCATAAGGAGACATATAATATAGTTTTGTTTTGGCCATAGCTCCTCACAGGAACTGAAAGTAGAGGAGCTTCACATACAATTTCATATTTTTTCCCCAAGGATCACAATGGTATAAGTTTCACACCTCTGTTACCCCTACTTCATGCAAAACATTATTGAGGGTAATCGCTCTGCCAAGTATAAAGTATAGCAGTTAAGTAGAAACAGATGTATTTGAATCGCGACTTGGGTGGGGCGAGACGGGTTGCGAGCCAGCCTGTCGCGAAAAAAACAACAATTGCCCCGGAACCAATGCAGCTGGAGAACCTACAAAAAAGTGACCGGTCTTTAGGAGATTGCTATCTCTGTCTGCAACATATGTTCAAGGATCAGCCATGGCTGCTGCAGGTCAGTGGAGTGATGAGGTCGGCTGCTTGAAACTCACAAGCATATCACTCAAACGTGCCGTGATCCGTTACTCATACAGAGGCTACACAAACTCTACTAACATGGCAGCTGTAGTAAGCCTTCCTTAGTAAAAGTAGCTATGTGGTAAAATTGTCCAGATCTCTGACGCTTCATGCACTCTAAGTTCGAAGATGGCATGCATGTAACAACCAGCCATTTTGACCACATGTTTTGTAGGGGACCCATAAGGAGTTCTTATCTGGTAGTGTAGTAATTATATTATTGAGGGTTAATCACTCTGCCAAGTGCAAAGTATGCGGGCAAGTAGAGATGCGGACGTAAAGGTCTGGGCGGGGTGATCGCTCGATCGTGCAAAGGATGCGAAAATGCGGATGCAATTTTGCATACACAAAACACGTGACACAGAAATTCAGGGCTGTGATCTCAAAGTGCGCCAATTCCGTGTTAAAAGTGAGGTACAAACACTCAGAACCGAGAGCGGTGTGGATTTTAAAAGTGACTCAGGGTCTTTAGGACTCTATCTGCGACATATTTTCAAGAATCAGCCACGGGAGAGTGGAGAGACTGCTCAAAACTTACATGCGTATCGCTCGCCGATCATGCCATTTGTTAATAGCACTCATATCTTTACTTATACAGAGACTACACAAACTCTACTAACCTGAGTGCTGTAGCAGGCCTCCCTTGGTAAAGCTATGTGATAGACTTGTTCAGATCTATGACACCACAAGTTCGAAGATGGCAGCCATGTAACTGCCAGAGACGCCATTTTCAACACGTGCCTTGTAAGAGCCCCATAAAGACCCATATAAAATGTATATAGTTTTGTTTTGGTCATAACTCCTTACAGAAAGTGAAAGTAGACAAACCCTAGGTTTAAAATCTTAGTTTTCACCAAAGGGATCACTGGTATAAGGCATCATTGTAGCATGTTGAAGCCTTACATCAAAAGGGCCGGCTGTGCCAACATCTAGCATAGAGCAGGGCCGTCGGAAGCGGGGCGGCTGGGGCGGCCTTGGCTGCCCCACTTTTCGTGCCAATTTTTTTTTTCATGTGGCCTTTGAACTCGCGTATTTCTGTCCGAGTAGCTTTCGAAATTGAGAAAGATGGCTATGTGCTTGATCTCTGCCTGTATTGAGAGAGAGAGTGTAGAGCTACATGATGTCAGTGCACGACCTTCAATGTAGCGAGACGCTACGAGAGCAATATATTTCTTGGCAGCTGAGCTAAATAATCGAACAAAAGTTTACTGAAATAATTGTGAAAATACTGTCAGCCGCTGCGCGGCCTCTGGCATCACGACCGACGGCCGCTCCACCCCTAGAGAGCTTCCAACGGCCCTGTAGAGTAACTGTTCTTGCGCAAACAATGCCACTATCCAGATAGTAGCATTGCAGTGACTCATAAGGCATCATAGCAATGCCACTGCAGTGAATCATAACGGGTCACTGCCACTATCCAATTAGGGCATTTAACTGTAAAAACTATCCCAACCAAAGCACTAGTGAAGTGTGTAATGCACCATGGTTACAAAATAGTTGTAGCATGGCTTCTCTGGAGCCACAGGGCACTGTTGCCACAGGAAGCCCTTGGGCTATGGCCCTCCTGTGTCAACAGTGCCCATATCTTGCACGTGGCTCTCGAGGCCATGCTACAACAATTGCCAGTCTACAACAATTGTCAGTCGTCATTTTGAACACGTGCTTGTAGGGGCCCCATAAACACCTATATAAATTGTGTATAGTTTTGTTTGAGCCATAACTCCTTACAGAAACTGAAAGTAGAGAAGCCTGACATAGTTTTCTTAGTTTTCACCTTTTCTTAGTTTTCACTTAGTTTCACCCAAGAATCACAATGATATTCTGTTTTGATCCTCTGTGACCCCTCCTTCATACCAAATATTAATTACAAATAGGTTGTTTTAACTTGTGAGTGGTTACAGCAGTTGCAGGGTACTAGATGAGTCACCTCACATACAGAGTCAGGGGAAGCAACTTTTGATTGCTGCAGCCGTATGTAGCCACTGCCCAAGGCAGTGCCAGGTCCTGAGTAGGCGTGAGAGAGGCTGTAAAGCAGCCGATTATCCACGCGAAGCATGATTTTTCAACTACTGAAAGCGCTCTCATAGCATCTCAGTGCAAAAACTGTACATTACAAAAACATGAGCCCAGCTTGGTTATCACAGTTTAAGTATCAAAAACAACCCTTATGTGTTGTGCACACTGCAAAAACATGAGAGTTGTTTTTGAAATTGCGTTCAATGCAAAAACATGAGGGTTGTTTTGGAAACTTAAATTGTGTTCAATGCAAAAACATGAGGGTTGTTTTTCACCCCTTAAAATTGCAACTGTGGTAACCAAGCTGGTTTAAAACAACCCTCATGTTTTTGTAGCGTAGACTCTCCAACATGATGATTGGTTAGGTCAATCCCAAAGAGAGCTCGCAGCACTGTTGGAACTATAATAACTCGCCAATCAACACAAATTCAGCCACACAGTAGATATTGTGGATCAGCTCATTTTGAGGGTGGGCCTGATGAAGTACCTAACTTCTAAAACATTGGTCCGGCCATGGCCTGAGTGGCTGGAGTACTTCCCCTGGTCCTGTCATAATTGCATGCATATATATATCACTGCTAAAAAGGAAAGGTTATTTTAACAATGGATTGGTTACTGGAGTTGCATCATTATCATTTATACTATAGTACAGCTTTTGTAAAGGAACAATTTTCTGCTGACTGTAATACCTTACATGGCTACCCAATGGCATAGTATGGATAGCTCATGGCCACACA
Organism: Phakellia ventilabrum; assembly: GCA_963921505.1. Classification (NCBI taxonomy): domain Eukaryota; kingdom Metazoa; phylum Porifera; class Demospongiae; order Axinellida; family Axinellidae; genus Phakellia; species Phakellia ventilabrum. The sequence goes on from OY997382.1 coordinate 4,517,053, forward strand.
CTAAAGTGCTACAATGACAATCTGGAGATCAGTTAAAAGCAGGACTCGCTACTACACAGATGTAGCCAATACAGTACACAGCTTTGCAGGAAACAATTGATAACATGGATTTAGTTCATATACGGACAGCACATGTCAAAGTGCTGCAATACCAGCTGTCACTGACAATAATATCCATTGTCTGTATTAGTTGCAACTCTAGTAACAAACTGCAGAATTTGACTAGCTAAGTTCTCTCAAAACGTTCCCACTTATGTGCACAATCATGTTGTGATGTAGGTTCTTTCTATAAATAAAATAGCTATGGAGAAGTAGAACATGAAAACGCGAATGAAGTGATCACAACATGATACAAGGCTCCTCTTCCTCTATAACTTAAGGTCTCAGCACAAATCAAGACTACAATATTCAAACAAGAACTTGTCAATATAACAGCACCCATATTACTTCTCACAATTGGCTGTCCCGTAAGAATTATTATAGTGTCCAGGCTACTGTTGGAGTGGTTACTGCAGTATATATGAGCCCTATCTAGTCATACAATCCGATCACTGTTGTATTACTTCCACTTTGAAAGGCTCATTTGCTAATATAATGCACAGACACTGCTCAGGCTCACCCCACAATGTCCTGCATTTGCCTAGTATTATGTTGTTGCAAGAATAACAAAGTGGTCTGCAACTGTTGATTAGCAGATGCTTACTCATTAAGATACTTCCTTTCAGATAATTTGACCTTATGGCCAGCACACAGGGAAATGAGCCTATGAGTACGGAGTATAACGGATACCGCTCATCGCTGAAACTAACCGTATCTGCACCGTACACGCACCGTTTCAGTCCGTCGTGGGACCACTTGAGTGTGGCAGGATCGAAGTCTTAAGTTTATTACTGTGAACTATGAACCCAATCAGGTATTTTGCGTAGAAATTTACACTGTTTTAGAACATGCCAAGTGGTCCCACAACGGACTGAAACGTTGCGCGTACGGTGCAGATACGGTTAGTTTCAGTAACGAACAGTGTCTGTCCTATCCCGTATACATAGGCCCATTTCCCTGTGCAGTAGCCACATAGTTCCAGAAGTAGCCACATGCCATGCAGTCACAGGAAACACAATCTGATAGTCACTGAATTCCCATGTAGCTAGTAAGGAAAGGCTGACCACTAGTATATAGCCACTAGCAAATGCCATATGCGTTGACATTAGAAAAAAAAATTAATATGCAAGGCAGTACATAATACCATTAGCTATGCTTGCTCACACTCACTAAATTATAGACATGGAGGCCTAGTCAAGTCAATAATTGTTTGGGACTCGCACAGGCTCACCACACTCATAACACCTAATTATTTACCCACCCATTTGCTGACAGTGGAACACTAAGTTGCCATGCGTGTTCGACCATACCCTCCTCCATTTTTCGAGCGAGGATGTGCCTATGTGAGACTAGACTTTAACTAATCTCATAACCAGATCCTACTTCCACCCACTGAAAAATGAAGGAAGGAAGGAAGGAGGTAGAAGGGTCTGGGGAATAACTAAATCGACTGGTGTGAAGTTTAAATATCACCGAATGTTAACTGTTTAATTACATACATTCTTGCTAGGCTTCCGCACTGCTAGCCTCGTACCCAGTGCTGGGTATGAAACTACAGCACTGCATGCTAGGTACATAGATCGATATCATGACCTGCTTGATTGGGGAGCAACAAAACTCAGTCGGAAACTAGTGTAGCTAAGAGTGGTTTGAGTCTGTCAGACCAGAACAAAACTCTTACTTTGAGCTGGTGTCGTGGCTTATGTATTTATGAGTATGAAGCTGGCATAGACATAGCAAGGCCGTCGTTAACAAAATTCAGTGGTCGAACTGGCAGATTCAACTGTACAACTGTAGTAGGCCCGGACCAGTCAAATGCATGCTACCATGGTAGGCTAAGCATGGTCTGATTGACTTCTTAGATTATTAATGTTTACGCCGCCATAGTGTCACAAAAATTGCTATTCATCATGAAAGACATTAGCTATTCACACATTGATTTTCTGTCATCAGCACACGTAGCTATACTGTAAAAATGGATCCGTCAGTTTAACAATTTGAGTGGTTACTGCAGTTGCAGGTACTGGGAAGGTCAGCTCATATATATGCAATAACAAACAGTGATCAAGCTTTCCTTAAACTACATATAGCTACAAGGGAAGTACATACTAGTATCAGGTTATATGTGTGGCTAGTGGCTAGCTCCTGGCTTCTGCTAGTCTGATGCCCACATATAATATTCCAAGAATAGTATAGTGGTTGGACTGTCCTTGTAGCAAGGGAAACTACATTAAAGCTAATTGACTTATAATTACTGGAACCATGTGTGGCTATGTGTGGGCAGCCAATCAGTAGATGTATATATCACAGTAAAAAAAGAATTGTCATTTTGACTACAATTGATTGTTATTAAGTTACATTCGGGTGATGAACACGTTACATGCATGGACAAGCTAGATGGTTTGAGTTTATGGAGGGAGTTGGTCAAGAATACAGTGGAGGGAGTTTAAGAATGCAGAAAACACATTAGAACAATTGCTCTGTGTATTATCTGATACACCCTTGACCAACTCCCTCCGATTAGCCTTAATGTATTTTGACCAACTCCCTCCACAGCAATTTGCTCTAATGTAATTCTTGACTAACTCCTCCCACAAAATTAATATCTTGCTGTGTCAATTTATGTAATGTGTTTATCATCTCCAACCCTATAACAAACAACTGTAGTCATAATGACAATTCTAATTTTACTCTGCACATGTCCAGTAGAGCCAGGAAGCTAGCAACTAGCCACACTAGTAATTCCGGTAATCACCTAGTATGTATTTCCCCAGGAGCGCATAATGACGCGAGAAGCGGAAAAGAGAGTCATTGTGCGCTCCTGATTTCCCTTGTACGTAGCTGGAAGGTTTGACTACTTTGTTATTCTTGCAACAGCATATGAGGACATCTGCTAATTGACTGATCTGATGCCCATATGTAGCCACACATGGTTCCAGTAATTATAAGTCAATTAGCTTTAATGTAGTTTCCCTTGTTACAAGGACACTATACTATTCTTGGAATATTATATGTGGGCATCAGACTAGCAGATGTCTAATGGAGCCAGGAGCTAGCCACTAGCCACACATATAACCTGATACTAGTATGTACTTCCCTTGTAGCTGCATGCACTTTAAGGAAAGCTTGACCACAGTTTGGTATTGCATATATTATATGAGGTGACCTTCCCAGTACCTGCAACTGCAGTAACCACTCAAATTGTTAAACTGACGGATCCATTTTTACAGTATAGCTACGTGTGCTGATGACAGAAAATCAATGTGTGAATAGCTAATGTCTTTCATGATGAATAGAGAGATTTGTATGATAATGATGCAACTCCATGATTTTAACTAGATATGACCGTGAGTTATCCATAATATGATAGCCATGTAAGATATTATATTATCCACATTATCAGAGTCACATGTCTGAAATGCATTGTTTCCTATCAAAGCTGTGTAATATGCTGGGTACATCGATCTGTAGTACAGAGTCATGATTTTAACTAGATATGACCATGAGTTATCCATAATATGATAGCCATGTAAGATATTCAATCTATCCCCTTACAAAAGCTCTGTAGTATAAAATGATAATGATGCAACTCCAGCAACCAATCCATTGTTAAAATAACCTTTCCTTTTAGCAGTGCTAACCTAGATCTAGACACCTGGGTCTGGGCAGCTTTTATCTCAGTATAAATTAATCATAATTATAATGGTCTAAATCGTCGGACTGCTGGACCAATAGCCACTTTGCTAAACAGTACAATGTATCACCTGTTTTTTCCCAACGGGGTGGGTTAGTCCTGTCAATTCTCTTCACCTTCTGTTGCTTTTCAAGCTTGTACAGGGTGGAATTCACGTCTTTCTTCGTCTTCTCAGGTATGGCTCTCGCCAAATCCTTTGCTGTCGCGGGACTCAGGCTCCGCTCTAGTTCTCTCAAGACTGTCTCTTCTAACTCAATGTCTCGTTGGCTCATCTTCGACCGCTGTAGGTCCCGGAATTTCCAGTACGCGCAGAGTTATAACTGATAACCACACCCCGTAGAACGTTTGGGAGTCGCTTCGCCCACGCAATAGCTGACGATTACACGAACGGGCCTTAGTCTCGTTCCCAGACCATCCCAACACGCCCAGGTCTGGGAACGAGACTAAACGGGCCTTCAGCAAGGAAGATTCATGCACAATAACAGGAGTACACAGCCTAACTGAGGTATTTTAGTGTGTTAAATAATTTTCTAAGCTGTTTGGGAGTAATAAAGTGCATACCTTTCGCTTCAAAGCAACCGTTTTTTGTTCAGCACAAGTGTTTGTGGGACATTTTCTTTCTCAATTTGTCACTTCCTATGACTAAAATTCCAACCTTTAGGTTGATTCAGTGAGGAAGTTTTGCATGCTGGGGCTGAAAGTCTAGTATTGCTTAAGGTATGAGGTATGCTATGCATTACATGCCAGTTATTGGTGCTCTTTTTAGGCTATTTTTGTGGGACAGTTTCATAGTACACACTGACTTTTAGGAATAGAGACTGTGGTGTTAGGTATGACCAGGCATTAAAGCTTTGCATGCTGTGAATGAAAGTGCCACTGTTTATGTAAGATGTTCCTTGGTACTAATTTTGTGAGTTACATTGCAGTACATGTCTTAGGCAAGCCAGTAAATTCAATGGGGCCTCATTTTAATTTAAATTGTTGATAACTGCATGCAAGTGAACAAGCCGCAATATGAACACCAAAAACCCATCTATATCTTGCAGTGTGCCTTGATGGGGAAGAGAAAGTTCAAACTGAGTGTACTGCGTAAGAACTATGAACGTAAGAAATATGCCAAAAAGTCCCTCTCAGTCAGTATTCCTCTCAGCATATTGCCATCTGACAAATTGAGGCCCCTGACTACTAATACCACTGCGGTCAGCCATGAGTGTGGATCAATTGAGGAACTTAGAGGCGTTCTGGCAGGAGCAACAAATGCAATTCCAGTGGAGTGGTGAGGTCGTTAGTGCAGGATGATAATCACTCAAGGATATGTACAAGGTCTAAAATTACATACAGGATATGTACAAGGTCTACAAACAGAGTACTTATAATAACATTATAACAGTGTCAGCTGGATTAGTCTTTCTTATTAACACATACATTTAAACTCTTACGAATACCACGGGATTTTTGTAGTGCCTTTTTATGAATTTGCTTGTACGATTCGAGTAATGACCGAGAGAAGGCAAACCCTCGTACGACTATGTAGACATCAGCTATCATGCACAACAACTCTGTCTTCTCTTCATTGTCCAAATCCTCCGCAACGTTTCCCATGTAAAACTGTACATCTACATCTTCCACAACACTCCGTTTAACCTGTGTAGAGAAACCGTCATCCATATGCACTGTTCTCTGCTTGCTGAAGTGCTGCCTCAGCTCCATTTCCAAGGAGTGAAATAACATGAATGTGTCAGAGCTCACATGCACCAGTCCTCCCCTGTCAACTGAGTTGACCCACTGCTCACTTTCTGATTCATCTTCAGTATTGATATTATTACTTGAACAAAGTTCACCCAGTGTGTGTAGCAAAGTATCTCGCGTGGTATGTTCACTCAGGCTCTCTACTTTCTTCATTGTGTGCCTCACCACATACCCAGCCACATACCGTAGGGCATTCTCTTCAACTGTTGTCAATTCAGGCACAAAGCTGCGGGTATCAGGCCCAGCCGGAAGAGGGAGCAGTTGCTTTATTAATGCATCCATGAGCTGCATTGTTACAAACTGGTATATATATATATATATATAGAGACAAGGTGAACTTTTTGTTCCCATTTCCTTCAAGAATGTTGACCAAATCTCCTGAAACTGCTTAGAAGAAATCAGGCAGTGGTACTTAGACCACATATTCTGCCGTTGCACTTTGCCTAGTCTTCCTTCAGTAGCACTGGGAATGCACTGCTTAAGACTGCTGACAAGCTTATAACTAAACTGCACAAATACTGCTGGCACATCATTCTCACAGCTTGCTACAATCTTGGTAGCACTTTTAAGTGCATCAGATGCAAATGAAGTAGACAATTTAAAACAGTCTTCTTTAAGAACTGCCTCAAACGCCTCCCTTGTGAGCTTTGCTGCATAAGAAGAATAGGGCCATACATGTCATGAGTGTGTATAGGCAGGGGTCTATCAGTAAATTTATCACTATCTTATTCAACAGTGACTATCTACAGCCAACACAGTTAGCTTTAATTTACTGAGCCAAGCAGTGATATAGGTATGTATAGCTGTAAGGCCGCTCAAATACTATTTATTGACTTACTAAATAATTCTGTATTTTGGCACTGTCGCTCCAGCTTTCCGTGTGAAGCGGCTACTGCCATAACACTCTATAAATCTTCATTTGCGACTGTCAATTGCCCCGCCTTTCCACGCGTTGCACGGATGGTGGCGCGCTTTAATTCCGTTTCCAATCCCGGTTACGTAATATATATCTATGGCCGGACCAAAGTTCGGTGCACCAACCAAAAAAAATGGCTGCAGCAGATAGTCTTCCAACAAATTTAGCAAAAATTCCGTTGCTTCCTTGACTTGGTAAGCGAAAACACTGCTAAAGTAAAACGCTACACTGATAACTTTTAGTACACCATTTTTTGTAGACACTAACGCGTAGTGCGCACATGCATGGCATCAGGCGTGACGTAATTATGGCGTGCAATGTGACAAGCAGCTGTCGAATGGAGTCGCACTTCCTTGCTGAGCAGTATGTTTCTTTGATGAGTAGGCTATGAGTCTTGCTGAACCTAGTGCAGTAACTGTGAAAAGAGAGGCTGAGTTTCTGAGCCCTAGCAGTGGACCAGGAATAATTATTACGCAGCGTGAGAGCCACGCCTTAAATTCTGCGAGCGTTAAAGGCTTCAAGCGTTCAAGCGTTCAAGGGTTTGGCAGCACGTCCAACTCTTGCTATTTCACCCCAAGATTGCACCAGAAACGATCTCAGATGGTCTAAAATCAAAAATTTTCCTGGGGGGGGCATGCCCCCAGACCCCCCTAGAGGGCGCGCTTCGCGCGCTTTAATATGCGGCACCTACATCGATATCGCAATCAAGCCTTGCCCCGCCGGACCAATCCAAATTTGCTTCCTACGGCCCTGGTCTCTATATACAACACAGTTCCAAGGATCAGGTATGGCTGTTACAGGAGAGCAGAGTTGTTTGAAACTCACGTTCGTATCGCTCTCGATCGATCCGCGTACCGTCCATCTCCAGCGGTCAGATCGCTGCTGAAACAGAGGCTACACAAACTCTAATCGCTTTGGAGCCTATCTGGGTAAAAAGAAGTGAGAATTGAAATAATCAGCAGGTGGCATCTACATGTGCAGCTCGTAGCTCCTGGGAAGGATCTGCAAGCAGCAATTGAACGCGGGACGTTCTCCATGATGCAGCAATCTTGGAAACCTGGGGGGACGTAGCTCAGTTCTAGTATAATTTCCAGCCAGGTACGAGGCATATTATAGTCTTGAACTACTGCAAGCAGTGTGCCAGCTATGGACCATAGTTTGCATAAGGATGCAATATCTTGTAGAGCTATGAGTGAGGGACAAGAAAGGGACTGAAGAAGAGAGGAACTGAAAAAGACACACAAACACAAACAACATCAGTAATTATTGTCATGTTCACTGTTTCATTAAGTATGCACTATAATTTCTTTCGGGGTTGTTTGGGCAAGGGTGGACTGCCTGCTGCAAAGGACTTCATGTGAATCATCTTGCTCTGCTGGTACAACATTCACTGTTCGTAGTTTGTGGCGAACATGTTGTTGTACCAACAACTGTGAGTTAGTCCTAAACTGGTCAACGGTGGGGTTTTCATTGCCTCCTCCCGGGTGTCACTGCCTTGAAAATTACCGCTCGAATGGATCTTGACAGAATACTTCACTGAGGATGTAGTGGCCAGTAATCAGGAGCAGACACAGTTCACAGAATGATGTCACTATAATATTGCAAAAGGGAAAATTAAATAGTGCATATCAAGTCAATAATTATGTACCTGTTATTTCCAGTCCATCTAATGTTTCCGGTGCACTTCTTCCTCTCTGATTTCGAAAGCATTGGCCAGGGGCGGATCCAGGGGGGGGGTCATGGGGGTCAGCTGACCCCCCCTTACGGTCCGTCGTACGTCATTGCACTAAACCTCGTCCTCGATGAAGCGAACAAACTCTACAGTGGAGCTGCCAATGAATCACTGTGCGTCAAATCTTCAGTCCATACAGTACGTAAGTAAACGAAGCTATTAAATAGACGAGATGCTACGAGAGCACTTCGTGATAGCTGAAAATCGCGTAGGTAAAAGATTTTCCGCGCTTCGCGCGTATAATAATCGGCTACTCTCCCAAGGCGCACAGCGCCGCTATCGTGAGCCTGACCCCCCCCCCCCTTCATAATATCCTGGATCCGCCCCTGTTGTGCTCTTCCACTCTTTTAAATATCCAAGGAACACCTAAGGCATACTTCCTTAAACCACTAGAGATAGCAATGAAAGCAGGAGTTGATAATTGCATGATAGTTTAGTTTCTGCATGCTAGTACTCCCTTTGAACCGCCAGTCGTCTGGTTTCCGGTATGGGGCACGGTTGTCTTTGCGCTTTCGAATGTACTCAATTGGATTCTTGGTATTCATACAGTCAAAAAATGTATCCATTAGCCGAATAAACCTCCTGCATGGTTTCGAGTGTTTCATCTCGGTCCACGTACTCAAGGGTATTTGCAACACTCTCACTAAGTACCTGCAGTAAGAAGTGGTAATAAAAACTACAATTGTTACCACATAATACAGCTTGGCATAGCTACCTAGGCTGCCAAATAGACTTTGAAATTCATTTTGGCGGATGAATTCAGCCAGATGTGGTCCCTAGGAAATTTGTGGGCTAGCCAGACACCGGATGTATTGGTTGTTGTCTCCATCAAGAAAAGAGCTTCAATATGCTTCCATGAAATTGGGAGTCCATTTTTCTACAGTACAACATGAATGCAAAAATTCTAATTAGAGTGCTAATGTGGATATGTATGAACCTTAATGAGCACGAACATGTAGGTGTATTATGTATGTACATGTACTCCTCACCTGAAGTGATCGGGTCTTTGAATGTGCATGGGAATTACTAAAACAGCTTCTGGCCGTCTTGATAAGATGTGGTGGATCACAAAAGAAGTAAATGTCTCGGTCAGCGTAGGGGTTTTGTTTTGTTATGTATAAGGAACTTTGGAGCCATTTGGAAGTCGACACAGTCGGTAAAACAGGCGATTTGGAGATGCTCCATCACTAGTAATAGCCAATATGGGAAGATTGCACAACCTCCACAACTGCCATTGCAATTGGGTAGCTATAGTTTCTCACCACGAAGATTGAAGTAGGATACGAAGCAATAGAGGATGAAAGCGAAGGCTTAAAAATAGGCCTATAATCATGAAAACAAGCATCTGCTTTGCTAGTTGGTGATTGGCTATTGGACTGTCTGGCTCATCTGCTGGTACTTCTTGAGTGAGTGAAGCTAAGTCTTCATTCACAGTACTTAGATTCGTAAATTCAACTAGTTCACCTGTACATTTGCTGAAGACAAGACACTGTTTAATTTTTATCTCATCCATGAGGAGGGTGAACTTTGGTTTGTCTTTGCCCATTCCTTCATCTTTTAGCACCTTCCGTAAATGGAATCTGGACTCCGTCTGTCACTGAGCACCAATAGGTGTAATCCAGAAGAGTCCTCTCTGAGGGAAGCAACAAAAACCCGCTATTGGCAATTACACGATAAGGTGCCTCGAGGAGAGCGAGGCCAGGCGCCAACAGGTGAGAGAGCGCCAACGGCGCAGAAGAGTAACAGAATCCCCAGTGCAAAGACAAGCCAGGTTCCAGCAAGATCGGAAGCATTACAGGCAACTGGCATTGTTGCAACTAACTCGACAATTGTCTAAAAATTTTCAATATTCCAAAAAATAATATGACATGCTCTATTTTACTTTACAAGTTACACTGGGAGATACGAATTGTTTTGGGAATTATAGATTGAGCTTGTAAATAGCGTCCTGACATGTAACCTTTATTCCAACTACAAAAAGTTTCCAGTGGAATATTTCAGCTGAACCTGCTGGCCTCCCCTGCATGCATATGTCTGTCAGGATGGCGTGAAGTTATGTTCCCCTCACAAGAATAAGTGTAAAGGTTCAAAAGGTTAATCCCAACCACCACGCATACGCCAAATATCCAAACACGAGCGGAGGCTTGCCCCACGATGTCGTAGTTAATATCCTTGTCGAAGCTTTGTCGATAATAGCTAGTCACGTACATATGGCCAATTAAAGGGAATGTTTGTTATTTTTGTCAAACCGGTTTCAGATGGTCACGTGATCAGTCCTTACCATATGCCAATTTCCAAATGGCTATTTAGCTAAATTCTTCAGCTCAGCTGCTGTACGTGTATCTAACTATCTTTCTTTTGTGTGTTTGTTTCTTCTCTGCATGTATAACAAAACTTAGAAAAGACTGCATACCTGCATTAGCTATAATATTATAAAGCTAGTCTTACGTGGCCTGTGCCAAGGTCTGGGCCATGCCACATTGGACTAATAAAAGGCTACAACAAAATTATGAAGCTTTAACAAGTGCAGCAAAAAAAAAAAACAATTATAATGCTGTGACTTCACTGTTGTCTAGTTCCAATGTCTCTCCATCCCCTCCTTCACCTGACCCTTTCAGTGGCAGAACACTGCCATTGTTTGCGGCATCAGCCAAAGCCTCCGCTGTAGTGGGAGAGACATTCTTGCCAATACAGTAACTACCAAGCAGTAAAAACAACTACTTATTTTTACAGTGCAGCTGTACCATATACATATAATGTAAGCAGAGACTAGCCCTGTTCTTAGCTCTTTGCTTTTAAGGCTATGCAAAGGAAAAGCGAAGTAGCTGGGGCTGGGAACAAGGCTAATGCAGAATGACGGGAGCACAGCCGGAGATAACACTAAAGATTGTTTGAGTAGCACATGTGTAGTTGTGGCTCACCCTCCTTCTCCTCAGCAGCCCCAGCCCCCACATTGCCAAAGGATGTGGATATAGTACTTTTGTCTTCTTTGTCCTTATATAATGTACCACTGTCAGTCAGGTTGGGAGACAGAGAATTGTGTGTGCCTTGAGCTATGTGATAAATAATAGTTGTGCATAGTATAAATATACTTTGTGCCACATAGCTATGAGAGTTCATGAGGTAATTACACTCACATTTGCTATTATCCATGGGTAATGTTTTCTTATTTGTGCTTGCACCCATGGCTGTCTGGAAAAAGAAGAGACATTTCAGTCAAAGTGTCTCAAATATGATGGGAGCTTGTTGGACCACTGACCATGGCAGTTTTGTTGGTGTAGGACTCCCCTGTGAAGTGTCTACTGAGGAGGTTGGAGGAGGCTACCTTCACCTTCCACCACTTGGTGTATGCCTCTCTCACCTGCAGTGTAGCATGCAGACAGTTGTAGGTCACACAATAATGTAACAGCTAGTACATGGTTACTATCTTACATGATAGTAGAATTCTGCCACTCTAATTATTTGATCACTACCAGAACAGATAAGTGTTATTCCAATATTAATTTTGGAGGTTGTTAACTAGTACTGTTGCAAGTAAGAGTTGCATGAAAGTGGAGCTCAAAGGATTGAATAAGCATAGCTATGCGAATGAACTCATTGTTTCAGACTGAATAGAGATAGCTAAACCAATCTGACTGAATCTTACAATAGCCGTTCAGTAATGTTCTACAACACTGTAGTATAGCATCGATAACAGTCACGGGGGTCTAAAATGCCAAGTGAGAACTTCAGCAAAAGTCTCACCTGCTTCGAGAGCACGACAAAAAGTACAAAGATGAAGAGCCCCTGCAGACCAATGAAGATGGTGTAGATGTAGGCCACAAAGAGGAGGTCTCGGTTGAAGATCAGGATGCCAAAGATCCACGTGATACCCATGACAACGACCAGAGTGATGGAGGTCTTCAACCAGTATCTGGAGATGGAGCAGATGTGACAGCTAGCAAGCAAGTAAACACTCACAAAGTATAGCAGCATGCGTGATTCTGCATATTAAATTCTGGATAAATATGTCACCACTGTGTGAAGCATGCTATAGCAATCAGCTGTTCCTTGGGCAAATAACTATTCCTTATCAATCAAAGGCTTTACTTGCTTCCATGGGGTTCCTTGGCTATATGTGGTTCAGTGTTGGGTTGCTTTTTGGGTGTCACATACGTGATAGTGGTGAGTTGACTTTTGTGCGTCTTTTTTTGCCGGTGACAATACAGAATGGTGATGGCCATAATGAAAAAACCAATGTTGGCCTGGGAAGGAACAGCAGGAGGGAGGGAGAGAGGGAGGGAAGGAGGATTGAAGATGGTTATGTCCAATACTTGAGCAGTCCAGCCCCCCTGGCCTACCAGTATGATGATGATGACTGGAGCGATGAAGGCCCAGATGAAGTGAGTGTCATACCTCAGCCAGCACCTAGGGTGGGGAACAGAAGTGGAGGGCTGTAACTCGAGTGGCTCTGGTTGTCATGACTGCCTCTCCACTTACGACTGAGGGACATCCCCAGCATAGTGTGGTCCATCGGTATCCGGCAGGGAAAACCCCAGGGGGACAGTGACAGTCAGGTAGAGGAGGGGGAGGCCTGGAGGAGGAGCAGGGCAGCCTCAATGGGAAAACACTAATGTACTGCTGCACGGTCTTAAATTTTTTTTTGATCTTGTAAAAAGCAGCTTCCAACTAGCAACCGGGTTGGTGATAATGCCTACATCAAAAGCTGGGGTCCATTCTTCCTACAGATACCCTCTAACACAAGTTAATCACACGTAATCACATAATAATTATCAAATATTTGGCTTGCCACAGATACCTAATAGTCACCTGATAGTCATATGACAATCTGGTCTATTATAAGTGAATCTGTGCACAGACAACAAAGGATGGGGCTCACCATAGCTGGCAAGGGTGAAGGCGATGAGGTATCTGTTCTGGTGGTACTTGATGAAGACTTTGACTAAAACCAAGTAGAGCACCACCCCCTCCATCAACATCCACATGAAGGTCACCAGGAAGAAGTAGTGCAACAGGACGGCCGCTACCTGGCAACCAACCTGAGGGGGAGGGGGAAAAGACACCTGTAATGTTATATTTGTGAAATGTATGCTTAAAAGCAAACAGAGGTCTGGGTATGAGACTATGTCGACGTCAAGCTGCATGGGTATAAGACTATGATGACAATTCCCTCTAAGGTGGAAAATCAAGCCCTGTCCTAATAACTATTGCAACAACTATATGCCCGTTCAGTGAGAGTGCAGGATTTTACTTTTCTAGACTGACCACACTGCCGTGAGGCTCCACAGCCACAATGAAAGTCAGCTGTGCTACAAAGAGAGAGGCACAGAGGTTGACGTGGATGTAGTTCCTCATGTTCCACAGTGGCCTGTAGGAGGTACGGGAGGGAGGGAGGGAGTGTAAGGGCAGCAGACACTTAGCACTACTGAATGTTAAGAGGGTCATAAATTTAAAAACCAAATTGTGCTAGTTTGTAGCAGTTCATATTGTCATGCCTTGTCATCTAGCAGAAACAGCATGGCGTTTGCAATGTACTACACTGTCTGGGTCCTGTGAGACCTTACTAAAAACATTTGGATCTTGTTCTGAAGCCCTAGCTTGACTGTCCCCCAACAGACACCTTGATTGTTTAATTCCATTTTGATCCTGTTCACACTTCTTCAGGCAGTACAAGTACAACAGTGCATGGCCACCCCTTAAACTATGTACCAGCATGTGTGTTATTTGACTCACTTGAGGAAGAGGAAGGTGAGGATGGTGGCTATGAAACAGACGAGGGAGATGGTGACACAGACGATCCCAATGATCCTCAGGGACGGTGTCTCAGCAGAGGTAAGCTGGGATGGAGGGAGGGAGGGAGGGAGGGAAGTAATTAAATATGATTGCTAATATCCGGACCTAACATCCAGCTGTCATGCCCCACCCACCTGGATCTCTGTGGTGCTCAGTAGCAGGGCAAAGTGTGTGAGATGGTAGCACTCGCATTCTGTTCTGAACTCATTAGAGGCTGTGTCATTCCTGGTACAGCCCTCAGTGGCCCACTGCCCGTTGCTCAGTTCATTGGTGGAGGAACTAGTGTGTGTGTATGCGCGTTTAGCTTCCCTTCATTCCTAGCTGGGAATTCAAACGAGTGTGTAGATGACAGCTTTGGTTATTTGGGCCCAAACTGAATCTGGACCCAAACAGGATCTGAATCCCAGCAGCAGGTGAGGCTCAGGAATGAGATTATATGTACAGGCCAGGAACCAATCAGATTGGCAGCCAGAGTTCCATGCCAGTCAGGACTTTAGGCTACTGAGTTGAAACACTGTTGAGAATGACCGTGCATACCCACAACCCGTGTGGCATTCCCACCTCCAGGAAGCCATGTGCTATCCTATCTCTAGCATGAGCTAGACATATTTAAGACACGAGTCTCATCTTTCAAAAGTGCATAGTTAGTGCCTACAGTTTGCTGAGCTGCACAGCCGATCATCATGCAGTCCTGAATTAGCAGTATCCTACTACAGCAGATGACCACGATGAGCAATGACCAACTATGATGAGCTATGATGAGCTATGCCATCAGAGAAGGTCAGTTAAGGCCAATCGCTTCATGATTGGCTAGTCATGTGACAAGTGGAGCTCTCAGGTAGAGAAAAGTGAAGGATTCAGTACTGATCTTTGAAGGGTTTGGTGTCTAGATGGACTATTCTTCCAAAGAGGAGGATAGCCATGCCTGAACGAGCCACTCACCTCTGGGGCTCAGTGAGATATAGCTATGAGTGGTCTCAGGTATAGAAGAGTCAGTAGCTACCTTAGATAGCAGAAAAAAACTCCCAAATAGAAGTAATTTCCAGTAACTGCTAATTATAAGTCTCAGGAGTAACTTTACAACAGGTTAGTCTAAGCTAAAAGTATAGTAGCTGTAGACTGTATTAGCTTGGCTAGACAGTCTTATCATGTCAGATTCCAGTGAAAGTGCTGACACAGCAATTTCGTAGTGCACTTCCAGGTAGCGATCAGAATGTGCAAAAACAGAAATCATTGTCATCATTACCTACCACTCTTTCGCCGTCTAGGCAACACAAAACTAATCTAGCTTGACGTACCTTGGCCTATTGAGTAGCTTCCACTGCACTCGTACACTGCAAAAAGATGAGGATTGTTTTAACCCAGCTTGGCTATCACAGATGCAATTTAAGTATCAAAAACAACCCTCATGTTTTTGTGCACACTGCAAAAACATGAGAGTTTTTTTTGAAAAATTGTGTGCAAAAACATGAGGGTTGTTTTTTACCCTTAAAATTGCAACTGTGGTAACCAAGCTGGTTTAAAACAACCCTCATGTTTTGTAGTGTAGTCTCGTGAGCCAGCCCACTTCCGATCAGTGCTGCGGAATGGTAGGGGGCTGGCTGCGAGACTACTGAGGTCGTGGCTACAGTAGCTAGCATAGTAACGCATGACATTACTTAGCGCACGTGATAATTGCGGACAAACACACACGCACACACAGATGCGGGAACGTAAAGCAATCTTAGTACCAGCCGGACGGGCACTTCACACGCACCCTGGTAATAACACAAGTAAATACACAGGTCCTGTTTTAACCTTCTACAGGCATGATAGTATACTGTCATGTGAGGATCACATTACCGAACAAACCTCTCGACCCACATGAGAATATTTTTGGTGAACTGCCCTTAACCCAGCCTATCACAACTTGTACTGGTACACTGCTAAATACATCAAAATGAGACAGTTGTCACTTACTCATCAAAATCCCAGAACACGCACACAATGGACCGCTCCATCCCATCCTGACGCTGCATAACTCCCTAGAGGATAAGAAAGGGAAGCTTTAGCCACTACCATAGATGTTCAATACTCGGGAGTCCATCAATATAATGGTATGTAGACTACTTATCTGTTAAAGTAATATCGGCATATAGGTTCAATACAGGCACAAGAAACACCCCTGTCACTGACACAGTTAGCTAAGGTCGCTCCAATATGATCGTTGTTAGTTTCTGCTCACCAGCTTCATGCTGTCGCAGGGCCACCCAAAATTATACTATTAAAACTCGAACTCTATTATTTGAGTGTGCAAATAAACCCATATGTTGGCTTCCGAAATATTTATAGTGCGGTAATACTATATGGTTCTAGTTAAAGTTGCTGCATCGTTTTTCTCCAAGAGCTACTTAAAACGGAAGATTCTTCATAGTAACGATGAAGCGGCTACTGTTAGCTCCTGGTATAGAACCTAATTCAGCCACACATTTCTTTAAATGGCATAATGGCTATGACCCTCCCACCTGCATCACTTCCTGAAGATCATGTGAGCAAAAACTAACTACCATACTGGAGTGGCCTGAATCAAATTGTTGCATCCCTCCTGGAGGTGTGGCGTACCACAAGTTCTTGTGGGTGGTTAAAGACCAGTACAACTGGATGTGTGAGGTTCAACTCTCGTGTGTTACACTGGGTGGAGCCAAACTGCAGTGCAGAGGAGAGGACACCAGAGGCCAGCCTCATGGTGGTGTTGCTGTGTGTGTGTATGTGTGTGCATGTGTGTGTGTGTGTATTGGTACAGAAAACCAGGTCAATACTCTACTCATTTGGTAGTCCTTCAGATTCCCCAACAAGATGACTCTGACTCTTCCCATGATCCAAGATTTCTGTATAAATGTGATATCAGGATGCTACTGTTAGCTATTCTGTTTCACAAGTTTTAGATTTTACATGATACAATAATTATTTATCATATTCGGCTAAGATGACTTTGGGCAGTTTTTGCTGCCATGGCAACAATACATGTAGTTCCTTGCATGTAATGTTTATCACACAGAAATGTCATCTTTCAAATTTTTTATGTCCAATTTACTTCAAATTTGAAAGACAACATTTCTGTGTGATAAATATTACATGCAAGGAATTATTGTTGCCATGGCAGCAAAAATACCCGAAGTCCTCTTAACCGAATATGGTCTATTGCTTGAATTGTGCCTCAGAGCCACTAGAAAAATGGGTTCTATGTGAGAGTAGAGCCATCACCTGCTGTTGGAGAAATTGGGTAAGGAGTCTGGAAGGAGACGGCTCAGGTTGCGATAAAAGTATGAAGCCACAGTAACTGCAGAGGAGATAGGGAGGGATGGGAGGGAGGGATGGGAGGAAGGGATGGGGGGATGGGAGAGAGGGAGGAATGGGAGGGAGGGATGGAAGGGAGGGATGGGAGGAAAGGATGAGGGATGGGAGGGAGGTACTATGACAACATTTTGGTTAATGTGGCTATTGCTAGGTCCCATTCCTATGATCCTATTCCCATGCTAGAACTAACAGTTAGTCATGTTGAAGTTCAGGAATACTTCTCTTGGCAGGAATATTGTGTTGCCATCTCGAGTGATTCCTTCCACTGCTTCACTCAGATCATTATCAGGAATTGTTGTTTGTATCATGTGTACAAGGGCTGTGTGTGTGTGTGTGTATGTGTGTGTGTGTGTGTGTGTGTGTGTGTGTGTGTGTGTGTACATTTTCATAAGTGGCTATTTAAAAAAACACTTCCGAAAAAAAAAAAATGGCACTGACTGATGTGCCTGTGGATGGACTTACGAGTCTCATCTTTTCATGATAAAATACAAAATCAGTGGTAATGTCAGTCGGACAGACAAACAGACAGATAAACAGTAAGCTCATTCAGAAACCATATGCATGGTTGCTAGGATACTGCCAGATATGAATTTAACAAACAGAGACATATCACACGCTCACCAATGTTATCAGTGTCTTCCAGTTCCCCCTGCTCTGGGTCGTACGGCCCCAGAGCAAACCTGTCCATCACATCCAGCAGGGTGCTACCAATAGCTGCAGGGTCGACATCGTCCTATATTAGTGTGTATGTTGGAGGGTAAATGTGATCTCTGGATAGAACTCCAGCATTGAGGTGGCAATCTAGTTAGTTTAAAAAAATGCTGTAATTATCACTACATACATCGAATATTGAAAATGTGTCCACGTACATGTGGATGTTTGTAAAAAGCACTTAGCTTTATGGTGCTGTAATTTTTTTGCCAGTTGTATCTGAGCTGGCCAGAAAATGCTGTCCTAGTATTCTCCCAAAGCATTAGGTACAGTATATGTAAATCACCCCTGTCTATATACGATTGTGTGTAAGGTCGACCATGCATTATAGCTGTATTGCAGCCACTTGATTGAGGGATTGTCTGAAGCCATTCACCTCATCATTGTCACTCTGCTGCACAATGTCTATCAAGTAACTCACAGAGTCAAATAGTAGCTGAAAATTAGAAAGTGTGTGTGTGGGGGAGGGGGGGGAGGAGGGAGGGAGGAGGGAGGGAGGGAGGTTTAACATGAATACTATGTCAATTTGTTATGTTAATCCAATATCAGCCAACTTACCTCACTAATTTCTCGGGGAAAAGTTATATCTGCTGGAAGATTTCCTAGCAACCTTCGTAGAGCTAAAAGAATCTCTGAGGGAGTCTTTCCTTCAATGTTGCTAAGAAAGTCTATGAACATTTGGACTGGATCAATACCTGGTGGCAGTAATGAATACCAATGTAATAAAGATGCATATGGGTAGTGAAACTGCATGCAGACAGACAATCTAATTAGTATGGATAATACTTTCAAGATTATATATTCCACTTCCTGTGGATCCACACTCTGTATTCACATCACAGTCCACAAGGGTTACACACTCATCTATATCTAAATAGTCATGAAAAGAAGATCCCTCCCGTATAGTCTTACTGGTACAAAATGTTCCATTTCCCGTGTATCCCTCTCGACATGTGCAGATAAAGCCACAGTGAGTGTTAGTACAGTCGGCATTCATGTCACAGTTATGAAGGTCTTCAGCACATTCGTTTATGTCTATATAGTGAAATGAAAGATTGTCAGTATTTGGTGACTACTCTCAATAGATTTTCTAATTCTACCATAAAATTACCCCTATGTCTTCCTAACTCTTCATTCAGACCGTTCGTACCCGACCGAAACTTAAACAATAATCTTGTACCCGGATCACCTACCCCCTGCAAATAATTCTTGAATTCTATTTCCTTAAAACAAATTAAGTTATCTATCATCAGCTATAGATATGGATATTCACAAACCTACAAGCAAAGAACCAAATTACGTTCTCCCATATGCACATAGGCAATCAGCTCACCTGGCACCTGCAAATCAAGTGACTTCGTCACAGCCATTCTAGCAACCAAAATATCACCAATTGTGCCAACTATCCCATCATCTGCACCAAAGAACAGTACAACATCGCCCTCAGGAACACAGTGCGTGCCATTGCCAGTCTCGGAAGCATTCCCTCCCAGCTGTCCACCTCGTATTTGAGGCCACAGTGTATTGCTACAGCAAAATACAGACACCTGTACAGTAATGTGATGTGCTTTGGTCAAGCAAAGTGCACTAGTGAGCTAAGCAGGTCATAGCACTTCTCTCAGCTCAATGCATGTATGTATACTTACTTGATAGAAGTGCCAATACGGAACTCATCAGAAAGTTCTATCCGTGAAGAGTTTTGGCTTTCTTGAACTGCAATTTCCACATTATCAATGAACCAGGTGTCCCTTGGTCTCTGACCACCCTTTTGTCTTGCAGTCTGAAGCCATCTGAAGCGTACCTTCCCTTGAAAGAACCTTTTATCAAAAATATACTCAGTTACATTCATCGTAGAGGTATTACCAGCCATTACAAACACATCGTAGCCTCGTAGTGATAGGATTGAACTAATGTTGTCATAGCTACCTAGATCAATCAGTGGCTCTCTGGTCAAGGCTACACTTGACAAGGTATAGAACTTCAGTGGCACCCATGGCCCATCCTCGTTCTCCAGAGTTCGAAGGGACAATTCCACACCTTCATCAAAGGCTTCTAATTCATCACATGAATTATCGCCAGCATTGCCATCCTCTGATGGTGCATTCCTATTGAATGCCAGCTGGAAACTCACTTTTCTGCAGTGTAAAGATAGAAGACAGTGCTAATTGCTTAAGAAATTGTCAGACCAGTGCCAAGGCCAGTTGAAGATGTATGCTGGAATATTGCTCTTACAGAATTCTGAAAGTAGCTATGCACTCTTAGGGTGTAATGGCTGCCTCTCAATCAATAAACTCTACCACAAAATGCTAGCCCATGTAGTATTAGTGCAGCTATCACCTTTTCCTCAAATAACAAGGCATCACATAAGCTAGCCTCATCCCCAGGCCACATCTCCCAAAAGAGTGGCCTGGTATCCACTGTTTGTGGATGTGCTTAAGAATATTACCATATCGTGTCCGCAGTATGATTACATCACGTTCACTTATGAATCCGCAAATATTTCCGCGTCGCAAAATTATAAATGAAGGCAGCAGGCTTTAAAGCCTGTAGTGATGGTTTTTCGCCAGGTAGATACTTAGAAAGTGATCGGTAGTTCGAATCTGTGATCCTGTTTGCCACTGAAAAACCTAGAAGGCCACATCCGAGATTGAATATCAAATAGCTCACAGTCACTGCCAGGAGAGAGGCGCTAGCAAATTTCTGTGGTAAGATAGCTACCGTAATTGCAGCGGATAGCAAATTGTTTACTATTCTTGAATAGTTAGAAAGCCATTTCAGTTGCAGAAAGAGGTTAATTTCTAGTTCTCCGCTTACTACGTACGTATACTGCCTTTGTACTACTCCTCGCCATGTGACTGAGATCGTTTACAGATATTGTACTGACCCTTTTCCGTACATTTAGCAATTTGTTCGTGCATGTGCGAACAGTGGATACCACAGGCTGCTATATTTCAGGGGCTGTGGCCTGGGAACGAGGCCAAGCACAAGTATGAGGCAGTCACTAGTATACAATAGCCTCGCTCCCAGATAAAAGCTGGGAGGTGGAGCCTGGAAATTACGAACGAGGTTAAGTATACAACACATACATGTGTACCTATGTAACAATCTATGAAACTTACATGAAGGGTTCTTGTGACCAATCACAGAGTTGAATATTATCAACAGGCTCAAAGAGATTGCAATCTGTGTCACTAATAATTGGTCGTCCAGTTGTTAAATTATACATCGGTGTGACCACCCCTCGGGGTATACTAGCACTGCCACCGCAGAATACCAGCCCATCGTTATCCAGACAGTTCAAGTGACCAGAAGTTGCTCCATAGTGGGTGCAGATAAAATTCCTGGTGAAGAAATGACAGTTACTTCAGTCTCAGATACCAAATTTGACTTTAATAGTACATTAAGGCTATATAGAGAGATTCGGCTAGAAGCTTACCGTAGAGTATGTATTAAGCAGTAATTTGGTCCTTAATTCTGGTTGTATTTTTATGTAGTCAAGGATTAGTGGACCAGAAGCAAAGAATTTACTTATAGCACTCACAGTCAGAGCTAAGAGAGGACAAGACAACACTGCACCGCAGAATCACACACTCAAAAATCACTCATGGCATAACAAGAACTCTCTCACACATACGTAGCTACGTCTCTCTCCTACAAACACGCACACAAGTGGAAAAATACAATTCCTATTTATACAACCAAAAAATGACACCTAAACTCATAGGACAAACAATATACTACACATACTACACCTACACGATTAGCCTTTTCTCTCTTACGCAGCTCGATTCAAGCCATCAGAGGTGCCAGGTCCTCCCGCGGTCATGCAGCTAGACTTCCAAGTGCTGTGGACCTCGTCACCTCAGAGTCAAGGATTTCGGACGACCCGTGAACCTAACTGGGTACTATGCATAACAGTTATTCATTGAGTTCTTTGTGCTGTCTGTGTTTTCTGCATTATGGTCGCCATATTAACAATATTAGTCACTAGCACAAATACATCCACAAAGATATACTACTTGCTAAAACATTAACATTACAACTCCCATTAAATTATTTTGGTGCTGAATTAGAGAGCTACTCAGATTGTCTGATTTGCAAAATAAGGGAAATGTAGCTACAGAGGAATTGCATAGCTTGTGTGTCAGCTCACGTGGACTGTGACAATTAGACTCTTGTCAGATCACAAATTGAAAAAAAATTCACTCTTGGCCTGCACGGGCTCTTCCAGTGCTTAAAGTACATTTCAATAGTCCAGTGCTCCATTCCAGTCCACCAAATAATGACTCCCTTACCTTGAAAAACAGTGACTAAGCTTCAGAAACTTACTCGTCTAACACTCCACTATCTTCAAAGACAGTAAAGTTTACAAGCTGTTCAGGACAACCACCGTTTGTAATAAGAACATCATCAATCTGCCAACAGTTGCACGTCCACCATGCTTGTTCCTGTTGGCGCCAGCGAAACTGGACAGCACCTTGGTTTACACTGTCTTGCGGTAGCAATACTACCTCTTCACGACTAGCCTCACAGTCACCTACAGGGAGAAAATTATGTAGTCAAGGATTAGTGGACCAGAAGCAAATAATGGGCGGGAAGGAGGCAACTATTAGTCTTCTACACATCATGATATTGTTAGGTGTAGCTACTGCTCAGGAGCTCCAGTAGTTCTGTGGGTAAAAGCATCTAACTATAGCTAGCTCACTGCAAAAACAGAGTGGTCATTTTAACCCATATAGGGTTATGTCAGTTGCAGCTCTAGCATCAGAGAATGCAGTTCAATAAGATCACTTTACTCAGGGAAACCCAGCTCTTTGGTGGGGATAGTAACAGGTTGGTACAGATATGCGTTCTTAATTGGCCTTTTGAAATTGGAGAAATATGTGTGTAAAATGATCTGCTGGTTTACACATTGTTTTGCAGACTGCAACTGAGACAATTTAAACTATAGGTTGCAGAGAAACCCTATTTATTTGTAATGTATTCCATGAATGTTTTAGGAGTTAGGGCTGGCGCCACTGGCCCAGTTGGTCAGGTTTTAACCTGACCACTTTTCAGACAAATGATTTCTTCATAGAGAATTAATTAATTAAGTGTATCATTAATTCTCAAAGTATATAGCATGCTCTTTCCAGGATTCAGCTGCAGCTGCTATTACAAACATGCTGGCACAAATGCCTTCCGAATATAGTAAGGTTTCTTTCAAGCAGCGATGTCTGCAACTATAATAACCTGATATGCTATAGTTAGATGATGGCATTGAGTAGTTTACAGGAAATACACTCGAGGCTTCATTGATAGACCACGAGCGCGATAGGCGGCTGTCTCTGAGGTATAGACTGCTACCGGCACCTTTAAAACTGCCCACGCAGTATAGTACAAAGGTTGAATCAACCCTAGATTGTTTGCAGTGTATACCCTGCAGAATATTTTCAGTTATTGGCGTAAAGTGTTTCCTTTATTTTAACACAAAGGGAGTCTCAAGCGAGTTGTGGGAAGGGAGTTGGTAAGGGGGCCTCCCAACACTTGGCATAAAATTTTCCCTTTATGATTACGGAAATTAGCAAAAAGGGAGTCTTAAGTCAATTGTAAGGAATTACAGGTTGGTAAGTCCCTGCCATTAACCATATAATCAGGGGCCCTCCTGGTAATTCCAATACTTGGTGTAAAATTTTTCCTTTATGATTTCTGCAGAGTGCTGCGTATTAAACTCGTAGGAGGTTGTGTGCCAAAACCGTTGGCGTAAAGCTTTGCCATTATGTATAGAGACAGTACTCGCTTAAAATTTTCCCTTTATACTAACGCCAGTGTTGGTGTAAAAGCTTCCCTTTAAACATAATGGCATTGGTTGCCTTTGTACGCTGAACTCTGCATAACCGCATGCCATAGCTACTTGAATCCACTCTTACAAATAACCCACGAACATACCTGGAATTCTGGTGAGCGAGCGAAGAGTTTGCCAGTCATCGCCGGGAGTTCTATAGGATAGCTCCACAGATACATTGCTACCGAGACTTTCTACACAGTCTGCAGTTGTGTTGGTTAGAAGAACAAACTGTAAAGTGAGAGCTGGATCTGGGTCAGTGCCTAGTTCCCTCGGCGCTCTGTCGGAGTGGCTGTGGTGATGCGGCAGAGAAATGCACGATCCCGGCTCCAGCAGCCACGCAGCAGTCAGTAGAAAGAGAAGATTAATAGCGCCTCTAACTGGGCCGTACTGATTATCAAAGTTGGACCCGCGCATTATTGATATTTCGCAACTCGGGCTACCTTAGAAGCTTCGTTGATAACAGTCTTTCTTTCTTTTCTTTCTTGCCTCCCTCTTAGGAGAGTACCACAGTTTGTAAAAAATAGCAGCACCAGATGAGTTCAGCGTATCAAGAGTTCAGAACGGGATCTTTTTAGCTCGGAAGCCGGTAAAACAACTCTTGCGGTGAACCCCCAGTATAATTTCCGCGAATAGTCACGTGATCAGTCCTTACTCGCGGCAGTTTTATTTTACGGCATAACGTACAATTGGCTGCCATCAAGAGTTCTATGAAGGTCACAGCTCACAATCTTAGGCTTTTGAGGCACTTTTCGCCTGCACACTGCAAAAAAAATATAGTGATGATTTTAACCATAGTATTAACCAATAGCTATAGGGTTATCTCACACTGTTACGGCCCAGGCACCCGGAGATCACTTTACTTAGGGAAACCCAGCTAGATCATTTTTCTGTGGTGGCAGGGTTCTATCTAGGATTTTGAGTTTGGGGGTGAAGCAAAGTCCCTCAGCAGGGTCTGGGGTCTCTATAGCTAGCTAGCTAGCTATAGCTATATGATTTCAAAGGTGGTCTTTTTAGCTAAAAACCTAGACAAAAGAACAAAATTGAAAGGGAATTGAAGTTGCCCAGGCCATGTGGTGGGCACCAGCGGCTCTAGGGGGGTGTGGGAGCATGCCCTCCCTCCAGACATTTTGAGATTGTGGATGCTCGGAGGTGCATTCTGAGACTATTTAGGTTAGCTCTATGTACACATGCAGACCTCAGTAGAAACATAGCTACAACTCTTCTGGTGCATCAAAACAGTGTTCGTAATTGTATGTTTTTTTGTCCATGGAACAGGTAGATAGCTAGTCTCCCCCCCGCACTGGGGGAGGGTCTGGGTACGAGACTAGTAGCTAGCTAGGTTCATTGGGTACACAATCAGTACATGCCACATACATATGCATGCTCTGTCCTGAAAGATGCCTATACGTAACAATCAGATGTTGATGTTCGAATCCCCCACTATAGTATACCAGTTATCTGCAGGTTATAGCTACCAAACTGATTTCTTTACTGCATGGGAGGTATTATTTTCTGGGGCTTTATTTGTGTATGGAGTAGTCCTGAAATAGATTAATCCTTGCAACTATATATATGGCAACCACCCTGGGTTAAATTACTCTATCACTTTGACAGTGATGCATAGTTACCGACAAAATTTTGGACAACAAAATGATACATAGCTACCTGCATGATATATAGGAGTATTTCAGTTGTACCACTGTTAGTACTCTGTACAAAGAATACTAAAGAAACAGTAACTTTTTACATTCTAATCAATATATCCAGTGTCTTTTACTATAGCTATTCAAGGTGGCCAACACCTTTTTAAAAACACAACCTGATGTGACCAACGATTTTGGAGGAGAAACTGGAGTGTTTGGGGGGGGGGGGGGAAGCTTCCCTGCCCCCCGCCCAGTAGATAGAACCCTGGGTGGGGATAGTAACAAGTTGGTATATAGGTATGCGTTGCTAATTGGCCTTTCATTCCTTTTGCAATTGGAGAAATATGTGTGTAAAGTGATCCACATTGTTTTATAGCTAGACTGCAACCATATGCGTACAATTTCCAAATTTAAATTATTGTATCCGGCTCGGCTGCTGTACATGCATATTTCTTTTGTGTGTTTGTTTCTTCTCTGTATATACAAAAATTAAGGAAGACTGCATGCCTGCATTAGCTATACAAAACTAGTCTTGCGTTGTCCCACACCAAGTGTCTGGGGCACATTAGACTAATAAAAGGCTACAACAAAAATATGAAGCTTTGGTAAGTGTAGCAAAAAGACACTTATAATGTTGTGACTTCACTGTTGTCTAGTTCCGATGTCTCTCCATCTCCTCCTTCACCTGACCCTTTAGTGGCAGAACACTGCCATTGTTTGCAGCATCAGCCAAAGCCTCCGCTGTAGTGGGAGAAACATTCTTGTCAATGCCTCAGATTCGATAACATTAAGGTTACAGGCTCCCCATATGGCTTTATTTGATGTGTAGTAAATGATTGATGCATATATTGGTAACTATATATGGGTCCTACGCCTATTGCCATACTTTGTTAAGCATTTGTGATCCGCTCTCACAAGAGGACACAGTTTCGTATTTCGAAACAAGGCTGGTAACAAGGCTAATGCAGAATGACGGGAGCACAGCCAGAGATAATTTAAAACACTACTAAAGATTGTTTGAGTAGCACATGTGACTAGCCTTGTTCTTAGCCCTTCGCTTTTAAGGCTATGCAAAGGAAAAGCAAAGTAGCTGGGGCTGGTAACAAGTCTAATGCAGAATGACGGGAGCACAGCCAGAGATAACACTACTAAAGATTGTTTGAGTAGCACATGTATTTGTGCCGAACCCTCCTCCTCCTCAGCAGCCCCAGCCCCCACGTTGCCAAAGGATGTGGATGTAGTACTTTTGTCTTCTTTCTCCTTATGTAATGTACCACTTTCAGTCAGGTTGGGAGATAGAGAATTATGTGTGCCTTGAGCTATGTGATAAATAATAGTTGTACATGGCATAAATACATACTTTGTGCCACATAGCTATGAGAGTTCATGAGGTATAATTACACTCATGCACATATGCTACTATCCATGGGTAATGTATTTTTATTTGTGCTTGCACCCATGGCTGTCTGGAAAAAGAAGAGATGTTTCAGTCAAAGTGTCTCAAATATGATGGGAGCTTGTTGGACCACTGACCATGGCAGTTTGATTTGTGTAGGACTCCCCTGTGAAGTGTCTACTGAGAAAGTTGGAGGAGGCTAGTTTCTCCTTCCACCACTTGGTGTATGCCTCTCTCACCTGCAGTGTAGCATGCAGACAGTTGTAGGTCACATTATAATGTAACAGCTCGTACATGGTTATTGTCTTACATGATAGTAGAATTCAGCCACTCTAATTATTTGATCACTACCAGAACAGATAAGTGTTATTCCAATATTCATTTTGGAGGTACTTAACTAGTACTGTTGCAAGTAAAGGTTGCATGAGAGTAAAGCTTAATGGATTGAATAAGCATAGCTGTAGTATAGCATCGATAACAGTCACGGCGGTCTAAAATGCCATGTGAGAACTTCTGCAAAGTCTCACCTGCTTTGAGAGCACGACAAAAAGTATAAAGATGAAGAGCCCCTGCAGACCGATGAAGATGGTGTAGATGTAGGCCACAAAGAGGAGGTCTCGGTTGAAGATCAGGATGCCAAAGATCCACGTGATACCCATGACAACGACCAGAGTGATGGAGGTCTTCAACCAGTATCTGGGGATGGAGCAGATGTGACAGCTAGCAAGCAAGTAAACACTCACAAAGTATAGCAGCATGCGTGATTCTGCATATTAAATTCTGGACAAATATTTCACCACTGTGTAAAGCATGCTATAGCAATCAGCTGTTCCTTGGGCAAATAACTATTCCTTAGCAATCAAAGGCTTTACTTGATTCCATGGGGTTCCTTGGCTATATGTGGTTCAGTGTTGGGTTGCTTTTTGGGTGTCACATACGTGATAGTGGTGAGTTGACTTTTGTGCGTCTTTTTTTGCCGGTGACAATAAAGAATGGTGATGGCCATAATGAAGAAACCAATGTTGGCCTGGGAAGGAACAGCAGGAGGGAGGGAGAGAGGGAGGGAGGGAGGATTGAAGATGGTTATGTCCAATACTTGAGCAGTCCAGCCCCACTGGCCTACCAGTATGATGATGATGACTGGAGCGATGAAGGCCCAGATGAAGTGAGTGTCATACCTCAGCCAGCACCTAGGGTTGGGAACAGAAGTGGAGGGCTGTAACTCGAGTGGCTCTGGTTGTCATGACTGCCTCTCCACTTACGACTGAGGGACATCCCCAGCATATTGTGGTCCATCAGTATCCGGCAGGGCAAACCCCAGGGGGACAGTGACAGTCAGGTAGAGGAGGGGGAGGCCTGGAGGAGGAGCAGGGCAGCCTCAATGGGAAAACACTAATGTACTGCTGGTCTTTTGATCTTGTAAACTAGCAACCGGGTTGGTGATAATGCCTACATCAGAGGCTGGGGTCCATTCTTTCTACAGATATCCTTTAACAAATACTAATCACACGCAAATCATATTTATCAAATACTATACACAAAAAATGGGGCTTGCTAAGGATACCTGATAGTCACCTGATAGTCATGTGACCATCTGCTCTATATAAGTGAATCTGTGAGACAATAAAGGGTTGGGCTCACCATAGCTGGCAAGGGTGAAGGCAATGAGGTACCTACTCTGGTGGTACTTGATGAAGACTTTGACTAATATGAAATAGAGTACCACTCCCTCCATTAACATCCACATAAAGGTCACCAGGAAGAAGTAGTGCAGCAGGACGGCAACTACCTGGCAACCAACCTGAGGAGGAGGGGGAAGAGACACCTGTAATTTTGAATAATACTGTCAAATGCATCCTTAGAAGCAAACAGAGGTCTGGGTATGAGACTGTCCAGATGTAGAAGCCTGGGTATGAGACTATGACGATGACTCCCTCTGAAGTGGAAAATCAAGCCCTGTGCTAATAACTATAACAACAACTATATGCCCGTTCAGTGAGAGTGTAGGATTTGGAGTTTACATTTCTAGACTGACCACACTGCCGTGAGGCTCCACAGCCACAATGAAGGTCAGCTGTGCTACAAAGAGAGAGGCACAGAGGTTGACGTGGATGTAGTTCCTCATGTTCCACAGGGACCTGTAGGAGGTGCGGGAGGGAGGGAGGGAGTGTGAGGGCAGCAGATACTTAGCACTATACTGAATGTTAAGAGGGTCATAAATTTGAACCAAATTGTGCTAGTTTATAGCAGCTTATATCGTCATGCCTTGTCATCTGGCAGAAGCAGCATGGCCCTTGCAATGCAATACACTGCATATCTGGGTTCTGCAAGAACTTACTGGAAGCATTTTGATCCTGTTGTGAAGCCCTTGTAAATGTTATTTGACTCACTTGAGGAAGAGGAAAGTGAGGATGGTGACAATCAGACAGACGAGGGAGATGGTGACACAGATGATCCCAATGATCCTCAGGGAGAGCGCCTCAGCAGAGGTCAGCTGGGATTGAGGGACGGAGGGAGGGATAGAAGTAAATATATAGAATTGTTGACATCCAGCTGTCCTTCACCACCCACCGGGACCTCAGTGGTGCTCAGTAGCAGGGCAAAGTGTGTGAGATGGTTGCACTCGCAGACTGTGTGGGACTCATTAGAGGCAGTGTCATTCCTGGTACAGCCCTCAGTGGCCCACTCCCCGTTGCTTAGTTCATTGGTGGAGGAACTAGTGTGTGTGTGTGTATGTGTGTGTATGTGTGTGTGTGTGTGTGTGCGTGTGTGTGTGGTTGTATAAGCATATTCTGAAAGACAAAATTTTGACATAAAACACTTCTCTAGAATCGCTATAGGCTCGTTCCTCATTCCAAAGTCAATTCGGCCTGGGAACCTTTCACAGTAGCATCCATCACCACCGCCTACCACTACCCCGCCTTCTGCCTGTAACAGGAGACATTATAGCCAGTGGTAGTGGGGTTTCACACATGTATCATGCTTCACAAATTATCTGGGTGGGAAGACATGACACGATTACTGTCTTCTCCTTCTGTTCAAGAGCTATCTCAGTGCAGCTACTCATTATAACAGCAAACATATGTGCGCTGCGGCTTTTTATCATAGCTAGGCTTCTTGTCATATGCATACATAATTGTTTGGCACCTACAGGATGGTAATTACTGTGGTGCGTGTGGTACTGAGGTAGCTAGCCTTGTTGCAACGTGCTAAAAACACTGTGCATTCTAGTACTGAGGTTGGACGTAAGCTCACCATCAAATGGAGTCCCTTTGACTGTGACATTCAACTATTACTTTATAGGTTAGCTATGTGTAGCGGATATCAGGAGCTATGAAACACAACAACTCCGTGATGCTCTATGACAAGCTATGACAGATAAACATGTACCTTCCTGGTTCAGCCAAAACATGACATTCATGGCATATGTTATGGTAGGTACTTACTGGCAAAAGCCATACAAGCCTTCCTTTCAAAAGCCATACAAGACAGGTAGCTAACAACCACTCACATACGTGGATAACCTTTTTTATCAACCCACAGTGGCTCACTTATCAAAATCCCAAAATACGCACACCATTGAACGCTCTCTTCTGTCCTGACGCTGTAGAGCATCCTGGATTGAATTAGAAAAGATATTCATTAGGCTGTTATTAGAGCAGTAGATGTAGAAACTGAATGTTTCAGCCACAAAGGCCTTCTTCAGCTCCAAAATAACACAGCCTACCTGTAGAGGATGCATGTCTACTGCTCTAATAGTAGCCTATCAAATGTTTAGACCGACATAGTAATGAGTCTGTATACTGACCTAATAAGAATCAATTTACAAGCCTATCTACTATAAAGGATGTCTACTGCGCTAATAGTAGCCTATCAAATGTTTAGATTGACATAGTAGGAGTCGGTATACTGACCTATTAAGAATCAATTTATAAGCCTATCTACAGTACATAAAAGATCTGCTAAAAAGCCAACTAACATATAGTGCAGTCTATTCATGGCAAAACTTTGGGGTAGCTACAAGATTCAGCTAGCAAGTACAAGGGAATATACTTGGTGGCTTGTTAAGTAGTTCACATCACTATAGCTCTTGATTGAGCTCCAGTGCATGGTGCCGGTAACTGAAATCTCGTCTCTTTGTATATCTTGGAAGAGAGATATACGTACCGTAGTTTCTTGTGGGTGGTTAAAGACCAGTACAACTGGATGTGTGAGGTTCAGCTCTCGTGTGTTACACTGGGTGGAGCCACACTGCAGTGCAGAGGAAAGGACACCAGAGGCTAGCATCATGGTGGTGTTGCTGTGTGTGTGTGTGTGTGCGTATGTATAGATATGGTACAGAGAACCAGGTCAGTACTCTACGCATTTGACCAACAAGTTATACTATTAATTTTATCAATTGGCTTCTCAAAGCCACTAGAGAAATGGAATCTATCTGAGAGTAGAGCCATCACCTGCTGTTGGAGACATTGGGTAGGGAGTCTGGAAGGAGACGGTTCAGGTTGCGATAGAAGTACGACGCTACAGTCACTGCAGAGGAGATAGGAAGGTCACCATGACAATATCTAGGCTAATATATATATGTAGCTATTGATAAGTCTCATTCCTATGATCCTATTAATTCCCATGCTAGAACTAACAGTTAGTTGTGTTGAAGCTCAAGAATACTTCTCTAGACAGTAAATTTCTGTTGTCATTTCGAGCAATTCCTTCCACTGCTTCACTCGGATCATCATCAGGCATTGTTGTTTGTATCACGTGCATCAGGGCTGTGTGTGTGTGTGTGTGTGTGTGTGTGTGTGCATGACACTTTTTCACAAGTGGTTAAAAAAAGCACTTCCTGACTGATTTGCCTGTGGGTTGACTACCGATTTTTACATTAATCCTGATTACATAATCAATATCAGTGGTGATGTACAGTATGAAGAATTTCCATTCAGACACCATCTGCATGGTTGTTGGATAGCTACTGCTAGATATGTGTTTAACAAACAGAGACATGTTACGTGCTCACCGATGTTGTCATTATCCTCCAGTTCCCCCTGCTCTGGGTCGTATAGCTCCAGGGCAAAGCTGTCCATCACATCCAGTAGCGTGCTACCAATAGATGCAGGGTCGACATCGTCCTATATTTAGTGTGTTTGTTGGTGGGTATATGTGATCTGGATAGAACTCCCAACATTAAGGTGGCAATCTAGTTATTGATAAATAAAATACTGTAATTATCACTACATACATTGAGTATTGAAAATGCGTCCGTCTAGATTTTCATAAAAAGCACTTTATGGTTCTGTAAATATATTTCTCAGTCGTATCCGGCCAGAAAACGCTTTCTTAGTATCTTCCCTAACATACATTAACTTTCACAAATGCACTTTATGGTGCTGTAGACATTTTTCTCAGCTGTGTCTGGCCAGAAAACGAATATTGTCTGTCCTAGTATACTCATGGCACTGGCTACAGTAATAGCTATAAACAAATATCCCCCCCCCCTTTATTGTGTGATGTTTCTCTCATGCATTATAGCTGTGTTGCAACTTGATTGAGGGATTGTCTGAAGCCACTCACCTCATCATTGTCACTCTGCTGCACAATGTCTATCAAGTCACTCATAGAGTCAACTAGTAACTGAAAATAGAGGGAGGGAGTTCAATAATTATGAACACTATATCAATTTTATGTTAGTCCAACATCAGCCAACTTACCTCACTAACATTATGGGGAAAAGTTACACCTGTTGAAAGACTTCCAAGTAAACTTCGCAGAGCTAAAAGAATCTCTGAGGGAGGCACTCCTTCAATGTCGCTAAGCAGGTCTATGAGCATTTGCACTGTACCAATGTCTGGTGACACTAATGAATAATGTAGACAGGTAGTGAAACTGTACATGCATGCATATAGACAGTCATGTATTAAATACATACATGGCTATACACACATGTATTGATCTCCCACATACAAAAAATGGATCGTTAATATGCCTGTATTCCTAGCCAGCTCACCTGAAACTAGGTTTAGTGATGCTGTCACAGCCATGCGGAGCACGGTTGTGTTCAATTGACTATCATTGGCTCCAAAAAATAATACCTCCTCAGGTATAGTACAGTCTGTGCCATTGCCAGTCCCAGTCCCTCCCAGCCATCCACCTCGTACTTGTGGCCATAATGCATTGCTATGTTGTGATACAGCATTGCAGTGAGTGATAGATACTGTGATAATTAGCTACAGGCAAGGTCGGAAATCACCAAATGAGAATGATTAATTATGCACTGATTAGATGGAAAAGAAAGACCAAACACTTCTCTCGGGCTATAAGCATGCATCAAATCTGGCAGCCTGCGAAGTTAGATCTGGGAATGTATGAGGCTACCATCTTGTAGCTACCTTTATCACTGCAAGTGAGATTGCCAGCCGCTGGATGACTATCACTTACTTGATAGAAGTACCGTCACTGAAACCATCAGAAAACTCTAATCGTGAAGGGCTTTGGTTGCCGTGGACTGCAATCTTCACATCATCAATATACCAGGTGTCCCCTGGTTCAGGATTATCATCACGTCTTGTAGTCTGTAGCCACCTGAACTGAACCTCCTCTCGGAAGAACCTTTCATCACAGATGTACTCAGTCACATTCATCACAGTGGTATTATGCAACACCACAGATACATTGTAGCCTCGCAGGGATAAGACTGAACTGTTCTGGTCATATCTACCGATATCAATAAGTCTATTTCTTACTTCTGACGAAGTATAAAACCGCAGTGGTACCCACTGCTCATCCTCACTCCATCGAGCGGCCAACTCCACACCTTCATCAAAAGTGTTTATCCCATTACATCCAGTCCGGTTGCCATTTATTGCCAGTTGGAAGCTCACTTTTCTGTAATAAAGAAATAAATATCAATGAAACCCTGCACTACATTGCTTAAAGTTTGATTATTACTATCATACAGCTGGCTATCATATGCCAATGTCTGCATGAGTAGCCTCGTTCCCAGTCTCCACTCCCATTTTTTTTTCGCATGCAAAAAAAAGCTGGGAGTGGAGACTGGGAACGAGGCTATATGCATGAGTACAAATTACATGTCATTAGAATATTAGCTAACCAAAGTCCGTGTACAAATGATTTAAACTTACATAAAGGGTTCTTCAATTTCATCACCTACACAAAATTGGATATCATCATTTGGGTCGAAGAGATCAGTAGCTATACATGAAGTAAAGACTCCAGCTGAGGGACTATATACTGGTGTGACCACACCACGAGGAACACTAGCACTGCCTTGACAGAGTACCACTCCATCCTTGTTTGGGCAGCCTAAATTGAGCAACTGTCCAATAGAGGTGGCCTCAGGATATATATAGGTGCACATAGCTTCACTGGTAATAATAGACAGTATAAGTACATCATAATCAGATACTGAAAACTAGCAAGCTATACCAGAAAAACTTAATTTAGAGACTCACTTGTCCACTAGATGTGTAATATTGCTCTGACTATTATAAAAAGCGATATTACCAATCTGCCAACAGTTGCATGCTCCCCATGCTTGCTCCTGTTGGTGCCAGCGAAACTGGACACCAGCTTGCACTTCCTTTACACTGTCTTGTGGTAGTGATACTACCGCACCTGCAATGGAAAGAAAGGGCGCTCATTCACTGTGAATGCAGCTGAATCCTAGCATACTATAATTGATCTCTATAGCCCTATAGCTTGGCAGCTCAAAGAGATAGACGTAAATGCTCAGGCAGAAAGCTAAAACTTTACACTACTGTCCGCACTCTGCATCACGTTTAATACACCACAGATTCTATACGGTTGCATACCTGGAATTGAATCCCGAACTCTGGTAAAAGAGCGAAGACTGTTCCATTTACCACCGGGAGTCCTGTAAGACAGCTCCACAGAGACATTGCTACCGAGCCTTTCTACACACTCTGCAGTTGTGTTGGTTATTAGATCAAACCGTAGAGTGTAGGTTGTATCTGAGTCAGTGCTTGTCCCCCTCGGCGATCTGTCACGGTAGAAATGATGCGGCAAGGAAACACACGACCCCAGCTCCAGCCATGCAGCAACAACAGCAGCAGTTGTCAGCAGAAACAAAAATAAGTACGACCCCATAGCGCTTATAATTACAGCCGTATATTGTTGTTTTGTTTTATATAGCTACCATACAGTACTACAGAGCAATTGAGAGAGTAAATTTTCAAAAATGAGTTTTTAATCAAGGGACGACCGGCTAGTAAGTTCAAAGACACTGCGTGTTTATAGATCAGAGTTGTAGTCCCTTTAATACTCTTTTTATCTCCCCTTGTTTGAATAGATACTCTTTTTATCTCCCCGTGTTTGAATAGAACGGAAATTAAACATGCTAAACATACCAAAACGAAGCCCAACTCTTCCTGAGTACAACACTGGACAGCTAAGATAATTATATGGCTTGCAATATTAATGTTTACGGTAGTGTGAGGAAAAACGCGGAAAAGTCATAAATTTGAGGCATAATATTTCCAGTTGTAAACATCACATTCTATTGAAACTCATGCACATCAGTGAAGGTTCCAAACAAGTACTAACTTAATCGTTATATCAAATGCAATCATTAAGCTCTAGGCCTAAGCAAATTCCATCCGTCCTAATTATTTGACCCCCTTAACCCTTAACATGTACTTCCACGTCACATACCAACACTATACACATGTTCACTAATCTAAGTAGGCACATAGCAACATAACAAATGAAGTAGAAAAGAGCTCTGATTGCAAGAAGTAGCCCTTGACTCAGAATATTGCAGTTATAAAGGAACCTAACAATTTGCCTGCTGCAGTCGGCTATACCTATATAGCTAGACAGTAGACTACTATTATCATCACCTTGGCTGGATTAGTTGCCTAGCAACACCACTTGTAAGCGCACTTCTGTCTTTCGAGCCATCTGTATGTAATTTGCAACAATAAATAACTGTATAGGCGCTTCATGAAACGACGCTGTAAGAAAGAGATACATGGTGAGTGGACATTGTGGCCAATCAATTTTTAACCAGATTGAAACTGAAAGTGAGCCGAGGGGATATGATAGTACAGAAATGAGTATGGAAAGGGCTGTATACAATCAGTGGACTGGTGGACTGGACTGGAATGGAATGGAATGGACTGGAATGGAATGGATTGGACTGAAATGGACTAAATGTAGTCATATACAACTATCTCTGCACTAAACTGAGCTACTGCAGGTCTAATTTCCATGTCTGTGCCTCAAAGATAAGTTGTGGAGGAGGTTGGATCAAAAATTGCATTCTGTGCATGATATAATCCTGAATATCTTTGGTATGTATGTACATAAATCAAAGCAGCCAAGTACACTGTAATGCCGGCTTACCGTGGCTATAGCTCAGTTTAATTTACCATCTAGGATCGTCTGTAGCTTTCTGTGAGTTGATAAAATAAAATTGCAAAACCTTATTGCACCATGTTTCTCATTGTACTATGCTTCTTGGGAGCTGAAAAAGCTATAGGGTAGTATTGAAAGGCATTTAATATCGGTAAGCGGGTTCATGAAGGCCATTCCCAGCTGTAATCAGAGCGGCTACATAGATTTCTCTCTGGAAGCCTTTGCAGTGTTGATGCACATTATGCCTACTTATTTTAGATATGATCTGGCAGACGAATAAACCACTAGCAGTCTTAACAAGATTTCTACCAAACAACAGTACACATAGGGCTCAGTTGATTTTCTTCAACCACCTCACTGGTACTAATGTCTCAACATCTCAAACAGTTTCAAGCAACTCTGCTCTTGTGTAGCAGCCATAACTGGTCCTTGGAACTGTGTTGTATACAAAGACATTCGTCTCCTGAAGGCCCCTTCGTGTATAATAGGCAATTGTGTGGGCGATGCAGCTCCCAAGCGTTCTAGTGGGTGTGGTTTTGTGCTAACTAACTTGCGTCATACAGCTGAGGCGGCGCCGCGCCGACCGGCCATCTCTTATTTATGACGTCAAGTAATTAAATCCGTAAGTGGCCGGAAGTAGGTTATGCGAAACCCATAATCAAGTGCTAGCCTCCATGAGGGTATAGGACCTTCCGCGCTGTACGCTGCGAGCGCATACGGCTTCGGCTTTTCTGCTTCGGTCAAGTTCGCTTGACAGTGGCCAGACCTACGGTGGCCGAGAGGGTTATTTCCGTTTCAATCGCGTGCTAAGCGATTCGCACGTGCTAAGCGATTCGAAGTTGTGCTAAGCTAAGTTGTGCTAAGCGATTCGCACTTGTGCTAAGCGATTCGAAGTTGTGCTAAGCGATTCGAAGTTATGCTAAGCGATTCGTGCTTGTGCTAAGCAATTCGAAGTTGTGCTAAGCAATTCGCGCTTGTGCTAAGCGATTCGAAGTTGTGCTAAGCGATTCGATATCGCATCTTATGAAGTCTCGTGACCGAGCATATACGCCCCCTCACACGCGTGATCTATAGAACAATGGAGAACAGCTAGATGGTAACCTAGATAGTAGGCTTGAATCATCAAAAATGGTGGTTATCTATACTTTATGCAGGTTTGTTAAGAGAGTAATTTTACTGCTACGCTACGCGCTACGCATGTCATCCACGCGTCCGAGCACGCGACAAAAGTATTCACGTGACGGTAAGGACTCACGTGACATCTGGCTACTCGACTCGAATCGTAGCCTCTCCACTCGCACCGGTGCGAGAAAAGCTGGGGAGTGGAGCCTGGGAACGAGGCTACTCGAATCGCTTAGCACAAGCGCGAATCGCTTAGCACAACTTCGAATCGCTTAGCACAAGCTTAGCACAAGAATCGCTTAGCACAACTTCGAATCGCTTAGCACAAGCGCAAATCGCTTAGCACAAGCGTGAATCTCTTAGCACAAGCGCGAATCGCTTAGCACAATCGCTTAGCACGCGATTGAAACGGAAATAACCCTCTCGGCCACCGTACAGACCCAGTGTCCTTCGGGGCATGCTAAAGGCCTGGTTGAGTGCTAGTCGAGAGTGGTTCCACCGTGGTCTCGGACGATATGGCCTAGGATCTGTCCGGGTTCCTCCCTTGATCCTTCCTCAAATAACCGGAGCCCTTCCCGATAGGGCTCACAGCCCCCCCCCCCCCCTTTTTTCATATTTTCATTGAACACTATTAAACACATGCATGACATGTCTTAGCAGCAGGTGCTGGACTGCATTGTTCAGCACCCCAAGCCCCCCCCCCCCCCCACCCAGTTCTGTATGTGCTGAACCTCAATCGGCTAAAGTGTGCACGCCTGAGGTTCTTTACCAAGCTTGGTATAATTATTTTGAACAGGCCATCATAACGGTCGTATAAGTATGGATAATCACATGGATTTGAGTGCGATTTGGGAATAATTGCATGAGCAATAGGTAAGGTAATTGCACGAACAAAGAGAGTGCAATTTTGCCTATTGCAAATGCAATTATTCCCAAATGGCAAGAGAATCCAGGTGATTCCATGTTAACCACATACCGTTACAGTTCCTATAGTTATAGCCTTTCTTGAACTAAAAAAGTGTGCGATTACAAAAAGCGTGCAATTATGGAAATGACATTGTACGAAAAGGACATAAGATCGGTCTGAACCTGTCTTTTTTTCCAGGCTAGGGATGGTCACATGAAAGATGCGCAATTGTGGGATTTTCTATTGGGCTCTTCCATTTAATAGCCATATCCCCCCCCCGAACTTTAACCTAACTTGAAAGTCAGGGTGCATCAATGTTAAGTCATCACATCATTTAACATTATAAGTCTCTTAATAATAAACTCAATACCTCTTGATTATATTGCAAATCGTATTAGCTACACTTCAGCTAATTAGCTTATCTAGGTATAGTGCATGTTATATCCGCAGTCTAAATAATATTATGCATCATAACAATGATGACTTGATTAAACTTCATACATTCTGAAAGTACAAACTAATATATTGCAGCTCACATTACACTTTAACCAATTAGCTTGTCTAGATACAATCACTGCAAGGTAATACGTATAATATAATATTCATAACAATGACAACTAGATTGAGCTTGATACATTCCGAAAGTACAAGCTGATATATTGCAGCTTACATCACACGTCAGCCGATTAGCTTGTCTAGATACAATGCATTGTAGTTCATATACCTCAACGATGATAACTCAAATACATTCTGAAAAGTAAGGACCTACCTATAGAGCGACTCATACAATGTATTTTAAAAAACAACAACACAAAACGAATCAATAGCTGTAATAGCTATACGAAAAGTACAAAGCAGACAATCATGGTATTCACTGTAAGCTAAATTAGTGACATGTAATTATGTGTGAGTATTATACATGTTGGAATGTGAAATATTGAGAACACTTGAAGTAAACAATTGAGCTCACTTTGAACTTGGTAAATCAAGGCTCTGAAGTAGAACAGACAAGTCAGTACCATCTTTGTTCCACTTTAGCATAGCCAAAGCATGGTCAGTGGCCGTATCATGACTACTCATAATGTTGTGCCACTCATTCTGAGGAAGTTTCAGCTGCTGTGCCAGCCTATCAAGACAGTCAGCCTCAGCTATTCTTGCCGCAGCTATGTCAATATCCACGATTGAAGCACTTTCAGAACTGTTTGGTGTTTTCATCACTGGATTGGTTGTTGTTGTGTTTAGTTTGAGGAAGAGCAAGTCCTTTATATCCTTACTTATTGTTTTGTCTCCTGGAGTCTTCCACTCATGGTCTTTAAGTGATGGATCGGCTCCATATTTCAAAAGCAGTTTAGCGGCCTCAAGATTGTTGTTACTAGCAGCTATATGAAGTGGCGTTGTTTGATCACTATCCATTATATTCACTTTGGCTCCATTTGAAAGGAGCACTTTGGAAATGTCATTGTCACCATTACTAATAGCCATGTGAAGTGGTGATACACCATTTCGTTGCTGCACATCAGGAGAATTATTAATCAAGAGGAGCTTTTCAACTAGATCTTTGTTTCCCAATGGGACAGCCAGATGCAATGCATATAGGCCATCATCTGTACAAAGACTGACATCAGCTCCATAATTTATTAAATGAAAGGCAATTTCAAAGTGTTCGTCATGGATTGCCTTCATTAGTGGAGTAAGCCCTTCACTATCTTGGATATTTAATCTGCATTTTGCTTCTAAAAGAACTTCAATCACTTCTTTGCCACCTGAAGATGCAGCCATGTGGAGTGGTGCATAGCCAAGGTTTGATACTTTATTAATATCTGCACCTTTATCAATAAGTAGCTTAACTATTTTGGCATAGTTGTAAGAGGCAGCTCTGTGCATGGCAGTATAGCCATTTTTTTGTAGTGCTGCATTGAGATCAGCTTTGTGATCAATAAGAAGTTGAATCATCGTTAAACTAGGATGATCTAATTCAGCAGCTAAAATAAGGGGAGTAGCTTTTTCCTCACCAGCAGTGGCATTGGGATCCACTCCAAACTCAAGGAGCTGCTTTGCACATTGATATTGTCCTACCAGAACTGCTATATGCAGAGCTGTTCCAATTGGAGACTGAAGTTTGGGGTCAGCCCCATATGTAAGCAGTTGTTGTAGCATCGCTAGATTACCTAGGCGACATACCTCATGTAGTGGTGTTAGTTGGTTTGGATGACGAACATTTGGATTAGCACCTGCCTGAAGTAGAATCTGCAGAGTAGACGAGCTTGTAACAATGGCTACAAATATCAACGGTTCTTCCATCTTTGTTTGGACCTCAAGAACATGTGGATCAGCTTCTACCATTAGCTTCAAAATTTCATTATATCCTCTTTGACATGCCATCTGTATAGGAGTTAAACCATTTATATCAGGAATATCACTTTTGGCTCCTAATTTGAGGAGCCTTTGGACTACTTCAATTGCGTGAAAATCGGTGGCAGCATAGAGGGGTGATCTCTGTTTGCTATCACACTTGTTTACATCTGGATTATACTTCAAAAGCATTAGTGCACCTGCAATTTTTTTTGACTGAATAGCAGCTGCTAATGGAGTAAGACCAACTACATTCTGTATATTCACATTACAGTTATTACTGCAGAGCAGAGCAATGGCATCTTCACTGCCAAAGGTTGCTGCAAGATGCAGTGCAGTACTTCCCTGGGGTGTGAGCTGATTGATATCAGCACCATGCGCCAGAAGTAGTTCAAGCATTTTAGTTTGATTGCGTGCCGCAGCCTTGTGTAGAAGTGGGCGTCCTGTTTTTGGATGCTCTACACTTACATTGGCACCACACTTAAGTAGTAACTCAGCTATTTCAATTTTTTCCCATTCAATTGCTTTCATGAGAGGGGTTACACCATTGCTATCAATAGTATCTGGAGGAAATCCGAGCTGTAGGAGCTTTTCTGCTGCCTGTTTTTGCCCAGTCTCAACTGCTGCATGAAGAGGAGTTCCTATGTTAGGAACAACTTTATCAATTTTAGCCCCACTGTTTGTCAGGACATCAATTAGTTTGGTGTTTCCATCAATGCAAGCAACAATAAGTGGGGTCATGTAAGATTTTGGATCAACAGTGTTGATATCTGCACCGTACTGTAACATGATCTCTAGCATTTCCACATTACCCAGTTTGCATACTGTGATGACGGGTGGTGGAATGGAGTTTAATACTAGTGGGTGGCTGAGGGCTTTCGGGTTTGCTTCTAATAGCAGCTTCAGAATCTCTGGATTCTTAGAAACTATTGCTGAGTGTATTGCAGTTTGGGAATCACTATCCAAGAGAGTAATGTCAGCATTATGCTTAAGCAAAACTTGCACTACAGCTTTACGCCCAAAAAAGGCAGCTGCATTAAGTGGTGTCATTCTTTTATTGCACTGTGAGTTAACATTGGCTCCATGTTTTAGCA
This sequence comes from Phakellia ventilabrum, assembly GCA_963921505.1. Lineage (NCBI taxonomy): Eukaryota > Metazoa > Porifera > Demospongiae > Axinellida > Axinellidae > Phakellia > Phakellia ventilabrum. Next base: position 4,558,814 of record OY997382.1, read on the forward strand.
AAAACTCGGTAATATTGGCAAAGCCTTCTGATGCAGCCATTGCAAGTGGAGTAAGTCCTTCAGAAGTATGGGCTTCAATATCAGCACCCTGCTCTACTATTACTTGTACAACATTGAGATGACCATAGTGTGCTGCAATATGCAGGGAAGAAAGCTTTAGTTTGGTGTTAGTACGAACGTCAACACTACCACCATGCATAATAATCATCTTTACAATATCATATCTCCCATAGTGTGCAGCAACATGAATTGGCATGTGACCGCAGTCAGTTTGGGAGAGGTCAGCCCCCTTCTCAATCTGCTGTTGCACTTTTGCAGATTCCCCTTTACGAATGAGATAAAAGAATATGTTAGCATCACTGTACATAATTTGATAGCCAGTCGATTTATCTGGCTGCATTGGTTTCAGTCGTTCCTGAAATTTTTTGCCACTTTTAACATGCAATGTTGGTAGTATATCCCTCCTTGAAATAACACTGGGATCTAAAGATATAGAACGCTGAACTGATGGTTCACTCACAGAAATCTGATGACTTTTACTTCTGTGAGTTTTGAGGTCATCAGACAACTGACGTTGAGGTGACTTTTGGGTCGTTTGCTGGAGAACTGCTGATGATCCTTGTTTGACGGCAGTTCTTGAATGCGACAGAGACTTTAAAACATCAGACGAAGCTGCTGTGTTTGATCCATGCTGATAATCATCAGCTGTAACAGATGTAGTGGCTGTATTCACTGGAGGTAATGGACTGGTTTGCTCCTGGGGCTGAGAGGATGGTGGGCAAATCTCTATGTTGAAGCTATGAACATCCTGGTCAATATTGGATTCTATACTTACATGGTGTTGATAACCACGACTTCTAATTTTTTCTTCCAAAGCCGCTTTGAATTCTTCACAACTAAGTAGTGCTTTAAGGTATAGATTACGGCAATTAAATGGAGTGACTTCAGAGCTGCAGATTTGAAGCTTTACAGCTACATGATTCTTGTAACCAAGGACTCTGAGTTTTTGCCCCACCACTTTTACAAAATGGCCAGTAGCAATATCATTTGCTAATTGAAAAGCCTGATTAAAGCCTTGAAATTGTATTTTTGCTATAAAGCTACCAACTGTAGTGGAAAGGACAGGAATTTGGTATCGTGTTAGACTTTCCTTAATGGCAGTAGCAATTTGCCTGTGCAGAGCAGCCCAAAATGTTATGGGCTGTGTGTTTTTTAGATGTTCACGAGCAAGTTCCCTGTCATAAAAGGAAAGTGTTCCATCCACTAAGAGTTTGTGTTCAGTTTCAGTTTGAGATGTTTTCTGGCTGTGTTGATGAGTTTTGGATTGGGAAACCTGGTTTAAATCGACAGCAGGATCCACAACTTTTGCTGCTGTGGAGAGATTTGACTTTGCAAGAGCTACTGCTAGTTGGTTTCGACTAGCCAGACAATTGAGCTTTGCTTTATGCAAAATATCTGTGATATAATGCATGCTATCTCTGCTGTCAGCCCGTGCCCTGTCAATTATCATCTTTGATAACCCTAGGTGTAGCCCTACTGTGATATACTGATCTGGTGGAATCATCTCTGCAATTAAGCCCATTTCTTGATCTGTAACTTCTTCCCAGTTAATATTTGGCAAAGAACTATCACATGGAGATTCAGCAGTTTCTAGAGTACTGGGGTGATTGGAGGCATTTGTAATGTCTGGCAAACTGGCTTCGCAATGCTTGGTATTAACTGCATTTGAATCAGTGGCAATCTGGTCTATCCGGGAAACAGATTCAACTGCTGTACTACGCTGAAAGTCTTTACTGTCTAGTTTAGCTATGCTATTTGCAGTAGTATATATCCCCTCAGTAGCACTAGGCAAAGAGCAAGCTCCTCCAAATGATTCAGTTGTAGCAATATCTACTTCATGATCAGGTTGAGGATTAAAACTGTCTGTTACTTTGGGAGATACTGTGGTCACCTGAGGATCACCACTGACAGTGTCAGTGGCAGTGGTGGAAGGAAAAATATCGACTGGGCCAGTTTCACCAAAAAAATCGGGAAAGCTTTTCACAAGGTGAGCATATGCGGCCTTTATTTGTGCATACAGAGATGGATCATCTATATGACATAGGGTAAGATCGGGCTTTTCATTGTACACCAGGTTATAGGCAATGCTGGTGTTCTCATGTAGTACTTGCTTAAGACGTGAATCAAGATTAGAGAAGATGACTAAGGAGGCATTCATGTCTACTCCTTCGAGTGCACTAACAAAACACTTCATCAACTTCTGGGTAAGAATCGATTCAAGCCCATTGAGGCAATTTGCAATCTGTTCAGGAGATGAGAAGTGTATTTCTAGCAGTAAGTAGCCATTTCGTGCATACACTGTGCCAATATGATCAAAATAGCTATACTCATCTGGGAGCTCTGAAAGCACGGAGTAAAGGAACTTCTGGAAGTCACGAAAAGGAGTGTCAGTTTCTTCTTCATCACAAACGGTAACAATGGAAGTCCTACCAGTATCTCTCGTAGCAATAAAGCTAACCCTTTCATGCCATAGAACTATTCCCATTCGCCATACCAAATTGGGAGGAACAAAAAGGTACCGTTTTTGAGCTTCTTCACATAACTCTTCACTTACTAGGTCAGAAACAGAAATGGAAGCCATTGTTGTATTAACAACTGTTAGCTAATGGCTGGAGATTTTGCACGAGCTGCATTGGAGAAAAACAATAGGTTGCACCATGTAAATTCAATGTCTACACTACTCTTTCATTGTAATTATATCACAGTATTGTTTGATAGATTGTTATTAGTATACCGGGAGTATTTGCATTTAGCAATAGATGACAAACTTCATATGCAGATGATAAAATCAATGTATGTGTGCGAATGGTATCATAAAGTTCACAAAACTGTTGCATAAATCACTAAACCGCGAGCACGTTTTGAATTGAATACTTATGCAAACACTGAGTTACTGTTTTTCTCAGTTGACTGCCTTTGTTATGTATGTAAGTAGGTGCATAACATTCTCTGGTACATGCCAATTTTTGTGGCCTACATAATATTATTTGAATTTGTTTTTAATTTTGAAAACATTTTCATGTGAAATTTTTGTCATGGAATATTACTATTACTTATTAAAGGGGTAGAAAAATTAGCAATCTGCCATCATGAGCCCTTGCCAAATACGTTACCGATTTAAGGTTGAAGAGCTAGAGACAGGGTTAGGCATTGTGTTCAGGCTGCCACTAATAGACTGTCGAGGGAAGGAAACTAGGCAGCAGCTAATGAGGAGAGAGCAGCCAGGCTGCAGCAGATGTGTATAGGTGTCAGAGGAAGAGACTGGCTGCTGAAGGTAGGCTGCAACATGAGAGAGCCACAGGGAGCAGTGAGCACTGGGGGTAATAAGTAAGTTGCAGCTGCCACTTGTTCATTTCTGGAGTTTTACTCATTATAGCTAGTGCTCTGACGTTTACCACATGGGCAGTATGGCTGTACACTGAAAAAAGTGAGGGTTTGTTTTAACCACAGTTTGGTTGTCTGAATTGCAAAACTGGCTTAATAACAATCCAGAGAGGCAAAATAAGATTCATCATTCACATTTCAGCAAAACTGTGAGCAGAAAACCTTGTTCCACCCCTCTTGATGTGTCAGGTGATAACCCATATTGTAACTATGTTCTGATAAGCGACACTGTTTTGAGTGGTGATGCACATGTGTGGGCTATGAATGTAATAAGTGAGCATGTGGGGGGATCCTTGGCTTATGAATGTCAGTGACATGTTATCATCCGATGCATCCAAAAGCCTGATAGTGAATAATGACCCTGGGTTCACTCCTATTGGTCTATTCAAGCTTCAGTTTGCAACTGCAATTCAGACAACCAAATTATGGTTAAAATAATCCCTCTAAGTGTAGCATAAGCTTCCATTGTACATAAGCTATTCACTCTAAAGCTTGCATCCAGTATACAGGGCCGGCACAAGCGGTCCGGCTGGTACGGTTTTGGCCGGACCAATATTTTACCGACTGAGGGGCGTATCCAGACACACCCCTAGTTTCTACTGCGTACTCGTGCGCGCCTAGGTCTGGGCACGCGGTAAAAATACCGACTATTGCGATCAAACAGAAGAAGGAATGGCCCCAGTTCAGCCAGAGAAAGCAAAAAAATTTTTTAAAGTGGCTCGTTGGAAGTTCCAGAATATTGATTCTCCACCTTTAGGCATAGTTTATTAGACCTGAGAAGGTATGGGAAAGCCTGTGAATTATATTACACATTACATTATTTAATAGGTTTTTTCCTCTCACTTTACACTGTAATAATGACCGTATTCCGATACAAAATCTCATTAAAAACGTGTTTTAAAGGGTGTACATTTTGAAAATTTCCTGGGGGGGCATGCCCCCAGACCCCCCTAGATCGTGTGCGTTCACACACACCAATGAGTATGCAAACAAGGTTTGCTTGCTCCGGGCCTGGTATACATATCTTATGCCAAATATACATGAACATTTTGAACGGTATTTCCGGCAATAAGTGTTGCTGTCCTTCACTGAAAAAACTGAAGGGTTATTATACCCGGTTGGTTATCTGAATTGCAAAACCAATCCAGCAGGGTGAAACAAGCTTAAGGCTCATCATGCACATTTTAGCAAAACTTTGACTAGCAGACCTATAAGTTGCAGGTCTTTTGGTGTGTCTGATGATAACCCATATCGCAACTATGTTCTGATAAGAGGGCATTGTTTAGATGTTCATGTGTGGGCTATGAATGAGCATGTGGGGGTATTGGCTTATGAATGTTAATCATAAAATGCTAACATTGGATGCTGTTTGATATTCAAAGTTTTACCAAATTGATCCTGGATCCACCCCTATGAATTTTTGAAGCCAAATTTGTATTTCAGCTGAACTCAGTTGTCTCAGTGCATGCTGCAACTTAACTGAGATAACCCTAGCTGGACGAAAGAAATCCTTGCAGTGTTGCTATCTGCAGTTTTTCACAGCATTTGGTCGGGTGAAAGTGCAAACTGACTTCACCCTCTTCCGAGTCATTATGGACTGCTTGCATAAAGAAAGTCCCAGGCTCAATTGATGCCACTAACACTTACGTGATACCACTCTGGTAGTAATAAGATTTATCAATTCTGCTCCATCTGCAATAGCCACAGGAAAATCCTTGACTGCTAATGTGCACCGTGACATAATTTGGCAATACTTTTACTACGGCTGGTCAATAGCTTTTACTATCAATAATTGTAATTGTATTGTATAATCAAATACAGCATATAGCGATAGAGTACTTAATGAATCATCCAGATTCTGTCAATAGGGTTGGTATATGAACTCAAGACTACTATTAGCTACAAAGGGAACGTCCTAGATCAAATATTGTGCATGCACAGTCTACCTATAATGTCTACATGTAAAGTACATTGTCAAGTGTCGATGCCATCCATTGTACCAGTTATATATATTAATTTTGCTGAAAAACAACGAAGCAGCTTTGATTACTCCATGGTGAATTGCAGCATGTTTTTTGGTATCCTGGAAAAACGAAGTGCATTCGATATATGCTCATTTCTAGCATTTGACATAAATGTAATAGCAATACTTGTCAACATGTTTAAGGTCAAAGAGTTCAACAGGTCATTTTCCGTATAATTAAATGGTCAAGAGCTGTGTAGCAGTGTGGTCAAGCAGCAAAATTGAGGGTCAAAATATTTTGACCGTCTTAGTGGTGACTACAGTGTAACTTCGTACTGAGGGTTCCCACATCCAAATTTTATCACATAGATGTAGAGAAAAAGTAGACTCCCCAATGTTTCCACAACTGAAGGATAAAATCTGGGAGTAGGAGGCCTAGCTTGATGCGTTATTCCATGGTCCAACTGACCCAAGTTTAATAATAATAATTGGTAGCATGCATATAAGATCATGATAACTACAAAGAATACACAATGTATAAGTACATACACAGCAATTGCTATTTTCAAGCCAACGTACCTGAATGGAGGATTGGCCCATGAAATAACAAATCAAGGCCTTGAAACAAGAACTTTGGGACAGTCCTATTTCTCAGTGGTGTTGATTGACTGAGGTAAATGTAGACATACACAACATCATTTAGGTACACTTATTCTACAGTAACATTAAATCACCAGTGTAGCACAGGAAATAGAACAAAAGCAAAATCTATTCTCTAGGCGTAGCTATAGCTATAGCTACTTGAAATCTCACGAAAGAATCCCCCCCCCCGGAGTTTATACCCCAAATAAATAGCTAAATTTCTTATAAACTACAACCTAAGACTTGGTTTTGCATACCGTCTGTCTCAACTGCTACGATGTTCGGGCACGGTCTCGTAACTTGGCGAGTACCCCGGCCATCATTTCGGTGCAGTGGTTGTGGGGGCGGTGTCACAAGGAATTTGGCGGTCCACCTGTATTATGACGTCATTGATTTCAAAGGCAGAGGGTGTGCCGTCATAATATGCTACAAATATAGTTTAATGTAGGACATTGTGGGGCGAGCCTGACCAGCAGTGCATTATGGTATACAATGGCCGGAGTGCATGTAGCATATCATTGATGCTGTGACTGAATCAGGTATATCTTGTATTAATTTAATACAACAGTGGTTGTCTGACTTGATACGTAGCTAGGGCTCATAGATACTGCAGTAACCACCCCAATAGTAGCCTGGATACTATTCTTACGAGACAGCCAGTTGTGAGAAGTAATACGGGTAGCTACTGTTGTAATGTGCATTGACAAGTTTGTGTTTGAATATTGTAGTCTTGATTTGTGCTGAAACCTTAGGTCCTATCTCTTACACTGAGGGGGAGGAGCCTTGTATCATGTTGTGATCACTTCTTTCACGTCAAATTATAAGAGGCTGAACTATAGCTAGCGGTATTGTACAATTTACAGAAACCTGTTGTACTACAAATCACTATATGATGGTAGCAAAAAAGATTACATTGAATAGTGTTATTAAAGTCTAAGTATACGTAAAGGAGAAGATTGAAGATTGTGCTCAGTAGCTAATTCCAGGTTAAATATACCTGACAGCTAAATAATGGTTGGGCTGGTCGCTTCTTGCACAGCTAGCTGTTTACCGAAAGTGCTGACTATGGTAGCTAACTATGTGGTAAGAACCACAGAGAGGATGCTGTATTATTGCAGGATCAGCTATTACCCAGCTGGTGCATATTTGGAATGCATCTTTTACTCCTTCTTAAATTATTTGCGAGATTTAGCTAAAATTCACAATTTTGAGCGCACACACTTTTACTATAAATTCCTTAGTAAAAGTTCAGCATCCTAGCAATTATTTGGGCTTAGTGGATTGTACGCTCTACCAAAATTCTTTGGGGATTGCCTGGTCCACACTGAATTATGTACATAGACGCATATGTGGCACTAATTGAGTATAACAACATTGCAGCTCTGTACAACACTAAAATGCTGGTTGATTATGCATCTTTTTGGCGATTTGACAAAGAGCTTAAAAACAGACCATCACCTTTTCTTCACACACTTCCCTACGGTACATTCCACTGGATGGGCTCAAACGAACAGATGTACGTGTGATAATTGCAATCTTGAGGGAAAGTTTCTCGTTAAAAGTTCTATGCATTGCCTACCACAAAGAGGTTTTAGGGTGCTGGGATTCATGAAGTGAAGGAAGTTGAAGTTTTCTGTAAATTATGCACATACACTCTGGAACAGATGATAAATGCCACACATGGAACTCTCAGGGCGTTTGCAATTGATCATGATGAAACAACTACAGATAGCATATCTGGCATGTCCAGTTCAGAATTCCATTTTTTCCATTAAGAGAGTTTACCTGTGAATGCCTCTTCACTTTTTACCTTTTCTATGAGATGTTTCTACTATGATGCTTTGTGGGCCACTGCACTTGCTCTAAACAATTCAATTGATACCTTGTGCTTGAGTGGAGTTAGTCTGTCAAACTACACCCATGGACATAAGGAAGCCACAAACATTATTCGAGAAGAGATGTGTAAACTGAAGTTCCAAGGAATATCTGGAGAGATCCAATTCGACAGGAAGACTGGATTTTGTGAGCGAACCATTTGCATAGAAGAATTATTTAATGGCAGATAACAAATCGGTTGCTACAACAATAAAACACTCCAAATAAATGCAAGTGTTGCCATGTTTGTGCCAAGGGTGTTCGAAGCTAGCATCGTTCACATCAGAGTTTCCACAGTATCAGTAGTCATATTTATTGTAGCTGATTTCGTTGCAGCAGTGCTGGTTGTGACTGCACATGTGAACTCACCAAAATACTCCGTCCATCAAGGCCTCCAGCGTTAGGCTCAACCACTTTGCATGCACTGGCTGTTACTTCATTCTTTCAGCAGTAGTCTTCTATACAATTACTGAAGCCAGCGATGTTAATCAAACCTCAAAAACTGTCCTCTGCAATTTTGTTCCCTGGTGTATAGCCATTGGGTCCACCCTGGTGTTTGGAACAGCGTGTGTTAAAACATGGCGACTCTACCGCATATTAGTGTCTTGCACCGTGTTACAAAAGATTCAATGCTAGCAGCAGTCATAACATACGTGCAGTGATGACTTTGACAATGTTTGGTGTCATCTTGTGTTCAGTGTGGAGTGCAGTGGATCCACTGACACGAATAATTGAGAAAAATATTATCACACATGAGCTGGCAACAGTAAAAGAGAAATGTGAGTGGATTGGGTTTGGCTTGTTCCAATTTTCCTTTACGAAACACTCTTGTTGGGCTCCAGTTCTGTACTTGCACTTCGTGCTCGGATTATCCGTTTAAAGCACATCTTGCTGCTAGTCACCAGTGTGGTTGGCATGGCTATTTTCCTCATCACATCGAGTGTCAACAATATCAGCATTGATGTTCCATACATATTTCTGTGCATGGTGCTTTGTGCAGGTGTCTACTATTGCTTCTTTCTGTTATTTTTGCCTCCGATACGTCCTGTTTTGATCAAAAACTGGCTTCCCGTTATAAGAAATGTGTGTGACCTTCAGTCCAGAAAAACATCTAATAAGTGTAATGGTCTAACTAGACCATTACTCTCATCTAGATCGCCCTGCAACTGTAGTTCGGCATAGCTAATAGCTAATAGCTATCACTACACTGCAGTTTGAACAAGTAGTTATGTTTATGTGTAAAAAGGCACACTTACTGTAGTTGCATGCACTTTGCATGTGAATGTGTTTACTTATTCATAGGTGCTGTATAAAGTTTTTGTAGGATGCTCCTCCTTTTCACTGTCCACAACACTCAAAAGTTGGATGTAAAATCTCAGTGGAGGTGGCAATTATTCATTATTACTTTGTCACATCTGATTCTTATACGCATAAAAATTTTATCGCTGTAAAAATGGATTGTGTAAATTTAACTAGAGTCTATTTACATCTGTTGCACTTCACGCTCACAGTACCATTATCCCATTGAAAGTTCTTAATACTTGAAACTGGGTCACTGTACTTCCAGCTTTAAATACGTTGGTGTCCTATTCTCCTTGGATTTGTCATGGAAACACCATGTCCAATTAGTGTATGTACCTAGCGTGCCTCAAATCCTATCTAAAGCTTTGTCAAAATTGTTTATGGTTTGTGTAACCTTCCTCCCTCCAGTAAAACAGCACTCTCTGTAATGTCATACATCTTCTTAATAACTCTCCACATCCTACCCCTAACACCCAATTCCCACAACCTAAACCATAAACCATCGTGCCAAACCGTATCAAAAGCCTTCTGGATGTCTAAGAAAAAAGCATAAGTGTATTTTCCTTCTCTTATTCTGCCTTGTATGATCTCGTTCAAAGTATAGACATTATCATATAAGCCAGGGGGTAGCACAGGGTTGTAGTCTATCGCCTATCCTATTTTCCATTTTTATTAATCAGTTACTAGATGAGGTTGAGAAAGCTGGGCTTGGTATAATCATTAAGAATGATGTTAAGGTTGGGGGACTAATGTTTGCAGATGATTTTGTTGGTTTAACTACTAATGCGGAGGATTTACAAAAGTTGATTAATGTAGTACAAGGGTTTTGTAACAAATGGAGGTTAAAATCTAACATCAAAAAGAGTGCTGTTGTGGTATTTTCTAAGGTGGCTATTACAGATATGTGTGCGTGGAAGTGGGGAGATAACGTAATTCCAAGGGTTGTAAGTTACTGTTACTTGGGGATTGAATTTGCTGAGAATGGGTCATGGGATAGTCATGTACAGAAGGTAATTGATAATGGGAAGAAAAAGCTTAATCGTTTGCACCGGTTTGTCAGTAATAGAAATATCAGTACCGTTGCAAGGAGATTATTGTTAGTTTCAGTACTTCGTCCTACTTTAGAATACGGTAGTGAAGTGTGGGCTTGTAATAAACGGCAGACAGCTTCCTTAGAATCCATTCAGCTAGGAGCAGCTAAGAAGATACTTGGCTGCTCTTCCAAAACGTGTAATGAAGCGGTAAGGGGAGATATGGGGTTAGAGTCCTTGAAAGGGAGGAGGGCTAGAAGCAAACTTAAGTGGTGGTATAAAGTCAATAAGTTGGATATTGAGCGGTATCCTAGAGTACTATTAGATGCTGAGTGGGAAGTGAAACCATGTAGAGGTAGGCAAAGGAAAACTTGGATGAAAGTAATTAATGAATTGCTGCTGCAGTTAGATTTAGATAGCCAAGAGGTATTAGCTGCAGATAATATTAATTTGTTTTTAGATACGGTAGACGAAGCGTTGTCCAGCATATGACAGCATTAGAAATAATTTCATGGTAGAATTAGAAAATCTATTGGGGGGGAGGTTTGGGGAGTTTAGTACACTTGATAATTTTAATAAGGCAAGCTTTATTTTAGGGTTTGAGAATTGGAACAGGGATGATTGTGTAACCTTCCTCTAAATGTTGTAGTTTATACTCACTCTGCTATGTCTTTCATCCTTCAGCAAGCTCTTTTTATTCATCCCTACTGTATACGAATGTGGAATTATTTACCAAAAGATATTGTCTGTGCCCCTTACTTGCTGTTAATTTTTCTCTTACTTGTTTTTATCTAGATCTACATGTACTGCACTCAAATAAACCATAATTTATATTGTACTATTCTGTTCTGGGTGCACTTAATAGCAATTAGCTACTTGTTTATCTTTTGCTACTACTGCTGTGATTGTGAAACTCCCCAGGACATTTTTTCATGCTTCATTTTAGCACACTGCTCTTATAGTTCCTCCTGGATTGGGCTATTCCGGCTAATGACTGTAGCCCTCCATTGAAGTGTGGGGAATTTAACACAAACTTCGACTCCTACCTTGCTGTAGCCTTGTTCCCAGGTTCCACTCCCCAGCTTTTCCCGCACCGTGTAGAAAGCGGTGCGAGAAAAGCTGGGGAATGGAGCCTGGGAATGAGACTACACTGCTGGACAATTTTCACTTACTGGATAAATAATATTATACGAGCATCCCTAGACGAGGTAGGTTCCGCTTCCAAAAATGGATGATTATTGGCGCCAAAATGGATGCTTTTTGACTGTTTTCTCCTATAGAGGGACAAAACGACCAATAAACATCCAAAAACGGATGAAATTGACCATCCAATTTTGGATGGTAATCATCTACATTCATAATTGGATGACCTTGACCATCCAAAATTGGATGACTTTGACCATCCAAAATTGGATGAATGTAACAGTTGTTAAAACTTTGACCATCCAAAATTGGATGAATGTAACAGTTGTTTTAATACCATCCAAAATTGGATGACTTTGACCATCTATAATTGGATGAATGTAACAGTTGTTAATACCTTCCAAAATTGGATGACTTTGACCATCCAAAATTGGATGAATGTAACAGTTGTTAAAACTTTGACCATCCAAAATTGGATGAATGTAACAGTTGTTAAAACTTTCACCATCCATAATTGGATGAATGTAACAGTTGTTTTAATACCATCCAAAATTGGATGACTTTGACCATCTATAATTGGATGAATGTAACAGTTGTTAATACCTTCCAAAATTGGATGACTTTGACCATCCAAAATTGGATGAATGTAACAGTTGTTAAAACTTTGACCATCCAAAATTGGATGAATGTAACAGTTGTTTTAATACCATCCAAAATTGGATGACTTTGACCATCTATAATTGGATGAATGTAACAGTTGTTAATACCTTCCAAAATTGGATGACTTTGACCATCCAAAATTGGATGAATGTAACAGTTGTTTTAATACCATCCAAAATTGGATGAATGTAACAGTTGTTTTAATACCATCCAAAATTGGATGACTTTGACCATCTATAATTGGATGAATGTAACAGTTGTTAATACCTTCCAAAATTTGATGACTCTGACCATCCAGAATTGGATGATTGACCCATTACTAGAATCTGATTTTTTATAGTATATTTGAATATATAATAACATATAGTAACTTAGTATAGTATTTTTTCATAGGGCATGGTAAGAATCCATAGAGCATAGGAAGCTCTAGAAATACAGGAAATGTGTACATATACTAAATGGCCTCGAGCATTGGCAGCTCTTTGCTCTAACTAGACCTAGCTACATGTACGTTGTGCTTGTTATTATGTTGTTATCATTACTATGTTGTTAAAAATTACTAACAAAAACTATATTTACTACTTTTACTAACAAAAAAATACAAGACTATACGTATAAGTGACGAGTATACTGAAATATTAGCGTCTCCTAGGTCTCCTAATAGCTAAAGGAGTACATTTATATGCGTTGTAGGGTTTTCTAGTCCTCTTGCGGGATGGCTGGTGTGATTTTAGTGTTGAAGTCAGCTGCCGTGGTGTTGGAGTTGAAGTGGGCTGCCGTGGTGTTGGAGGAAGAGGGCTTAGGATAGGATCCTGCTACCAGTCTTGCACAGATGTGCTGGGGTTGAGGTCTGCTGGCTCTATACTCCTTTCTCGGGTATCCTCTGGGTCTTCATTCATCCAATTTCGGATGGTCAAAGTCATCCGATTTTGGTGGTTTTAACAACTGTTACATTCATCCAATTATGGATGGTCAAAGTCATTCAATTTTGGATAACAACTATTCCATTCATCCAATTTTGGATGGTATTAACAACTGTTACTTATGATCCAATTTCGGAGGGTCAAAGTCATCCAATTTTGGATGGTTTTAACAACTGTTATTATTCATCCAATTTTGGATGGTCAAAGTCATCCAATTATGGAAGTAAATGATTACCATCCAAAAGTGGATGGTCAACTTCATCCGTTTTTGGATGTTTATTAGTCGTTCTGTCCCATTGTTCATTTGTTCAAATCATCCAAAAGTGGATGAATGTTGGGTGCCAATAATCATCCATTTTTGGAAGCGGACACAGGCTAGACAATACAATTATATATGCCCTCCTGGACAATGTGATACCCCCTGGATGAATACACTCCAACCCCAGGAATTGCTCCATAACCCCTGGATATTATCCCCAATGTACCTCCAGACAAAACATCTTGGACACAGATAAACTCTAGCGATCCCCAAACCACTCTTCTATGGTGAGGGGGGTATTGCACCTGGCGGTCCTCCAATTCAGCTCCACCCTCTTGCTGTTGCACCGAGTCCTCACTCACAATTTGCGCCTTACCCATCTTTCCCTCTTCCCTCCAAATCTTCCTCATAATTTTCCATTACGGATTTCTTTCACGAAGTCCCTCGTCTTTGTGCCCAGCTCCGCCCCCCTTGCGAAGGGGGCGGCCCGAAAGTGCTATGACGTCATTTTAAACATGGCCGGCCGATTGGAGAAGCCAGCCTGCCTGATCGTTTGCAGCTCGCACTCTAAAGGTGAGTGCAGTTGATTCCTGTGTGTGTACATTATTACCTAGTGCCAGGGTTTCTTTCTCAGAGAAGTCACTGATCTGGTGCCTAGATCGACCCCGCCTTCTTACCGCCACCTAGATTCCTCTGTGCATGTAGGCCTATGTGATCATGTCTATAGAACAAGACCTAGCCATCGTCGTAAAAATTCTACAATGATGCCCGGGCTAGGTCTAGTCTCACGTGGCCAGACCCTTCCTGCAGCGAGAAACAAGGAAACCTGAAAGGGGGTGGGGAATAAAGGAAGAAGGGTCTGATGACTCTAAACAGGATGCTGTTTTACAAAATAGACTACTACGTATGTATTACGTAATGATGCATAAGGCTTGTACAAGGAAGATTGCTGTATCGACTACCTCAGAGTGGTGCTGAAGAGTACTTGCTAGCAATAAAGCGACGAAACACGTCCCAGTCCTTTGGAGGGTGGAATTAACTAATTAACTGCACTTACTTTAGTTAAATACAAATTATGGTCATAGGGTCGACTCACTGGAGGTATGGTCGGGAGGTCACAGCAGGCAGTCACAAATTGTGACCTCAGTTGTAAATATTGTACGTATGGGAGTGACCACCCCTTGCTAGTGTTTACTAGCTTTAGGTGAAATTTTATTTGTGATCAAACGAAACTGCTTGAGGATCTTTAACACCTTGTACACCTATATAAATACCAACAGAGTGTACCATAAGACACAAGAAGAATATGTCGAGAATGCCTTGGACTTACCTCGCAAGCGAGAAAAAAAATTGGGTGAATACCCCACCCGAACTCTTGGGTAACCCCAGTACCTCCATTACCATTTCGTCGCCGAAACAATTGTGGAAGCCTGTGATCAATAGTAGCACATGCAAAAGTTTAGCTTATAATACTGATTGTGCATTGATGCATTGTGAACAATCATGGATTAATACTAGCACATACAAAAGGTTAGCTTATGATGCATTAATGTGTTGTCGGCGTGCACGGTGTCTAGGGCCACACAACCTCATTCCCAGTTGTTTTTCAGTAAGAAAAGGTGGGGAAGTTTCGATAGTATTGCTTTGTCACTTGTGGGAGGGCGAGCCTGGGAAGATGTACACAAAGAAGACTGCAGCAAAAGAAGTAGAGTGGAGGCTATATAGAAACCAGGATACAGTCTGAAATTTGCAGTTGCACTAGTAGTACATGTACGAGTTCATGCAATGTAATACGGAGAGAGGGGCTCTTTCTGATCAACAATATGTACGTATGTTACCCAGCATCATATATGTCACAAAACTGCAAGTCTAATTGGCATATTTATAGAGCTACCATAATATTATTAAGCCGACCATGCATGTCCATTCGCTATTATCAGTTTTGTTTTCTGCCCATGCCAGGTGTATCAGCGCAGTCCTTCATCCATGCCTTTACACTGACCTCATCAGCATTCAATGTTTTCCTGGCAACCCCAGAGGTAGGTAATCCACCACATGCACGGTATCATTATTATGTCATCCAGCAAAATATGCGAACTTTAAGATACTAATTGGCAGTACATTACGGGGTTTAGTTATTGTGCGAGGGTGATATACATGTCGTAACGGTCGAGGGCAGGTTAATGCACAAGCTGTGATGCATGTACCATGTATTGCCTCAGACTGCACTAACTAGCCCCATAATGTACTGCCAACTGTTATCTAGTGCTCTCAATGACCTGAAACAGCCATAGGTCTTGCAGACGTCATTTAGAAACTGTGTGTTATCCAGATATAGTCTCGTGCCCAGACGTCCACGCCCCCCTGGCGAAAGAACGTCTGGTGTTCTTTCTCGTCACAGACGCCTTTCCCCTTTGGAATGCCAAAGGGTCCAATCAGATTGCAGCTTTCAGACCTTCCGTAAAGTTGCCATGACGTTAGTCCGATAAATCTTTAATACTATTGGTCAGTTTGATAAATTAGAATAAAAATTTGAAATATACCGTATATACAGTGACCAATCACATACGAGATTTGTTATCAGCAATCGTGGGGTCTGTGACAAGAAAGTTCGTTTAGAACACCAGACGTTCTTTCGCCGGGAGGGCGTGGACGTCTGGGCACGAGACTAATCCAGATAGTCCACACAAAGTGTGCATTACATGATTTAAATCACAGTCATGTGATCAACCTTGACATTTCTAATTTGTTAAGGGATCATGTAAGTAGCACTAAGTATACTTTGCTTGAAGTTTTACATTATATCCTTTCATCCTCGCAGGGCAAACCTATAGACTTTGTGGATATAGACGAAAACAACAGACAGTGGATAACCGACTTCCGCTCCAAGCCCATCTCGATGCCACATCGCCTTGAGACCATCGACTGTAAAAACTGTATAATTATATGTATACTTTAAGTTGCTAGACTGCTCGAAACTTACATCGCATCGCTCAATCATGCCGTTCGGTAATAGCGCTCATATCTTTACTTATAAAGAAACTACACAAACTCTGTAGTAGGCCTCCCTTGGTAAAACTATGTGATAGACTTGTCTAGATCTCTGACACTTCGCTTCGAAGACGACATCCATGTAACTGCCGGAGATGCCATTTTGAACATATGCCTTGTAGGGACCCCATAAAGACCCATATGAAATATATATAGTTTTGTTTTGGCCATATACGTACCTCCTCACAGAAAGTTAAAGTAAAGAAACCCCAGGTTAAAAATCGTTTTCACTCAAGGATCACAATGGAATGAGTTTCAATCCTCTGTGACCCGTCCTTCATGCCAAACATTACATTACACCCCCCTTAAATCTTTGTACTGGCAGAGTGTATATATATATATAAACAGTTATAATTATTACATCACGATTAATTGCCTTGCTACCACTCAGTAAATACTGTATTTCCTTGTATAAACGCTACCCTCTCGTCAGCCTCGTTTATACGATTCGTTGAAGTTTAATATTTACCACTCCCCCCAGTTTTATACTGCAGGCGACAAAAGCTGGGTGGAGGCCTGGGAATGAGGCTAGCATTTTCCCACAGAGCAGTAGATCCTGAGAATGAGACTAACCAAAATTTCTCTCTCCCCCCAGGTTCACGGTACGTTGCCCTGTTACTCCCCAGCTCCCCAGGGGCCCTCTTTGACCTGGCCTCTAGCCACCATCTGGCAGAGATGCTCGCTGCCTTCCTCAGGGAGAAGAGTGAGTGATGTACTACCTACCACCATGATAGCTAATGCTCTGCAGGGTTAAATATGGGATTTTTAGGGGAAGGTGGGGGAAATGATGTGTGAAACCACGCCTCCTAGGAGGGTAGGGATAGGAAAAATGATATGTGTGGAGCCACACCCCTAAGGAGGGGAAAATGGTATGTGTGGAGCCACGACCCCTAACGGGGTACGGGGGTATGCTCCACCAGGAAACTTTTAAAATTTATATACTCCGAGGTTGCTTCTGGGGGTGGGGGAATCCCATTCCTTCTCCCCCCATAGAACGTTGTTCTTGTCCTGTGCTCTACCTTTGTGGTAGTCAGTGAAGGAAAGACACAGTATATGCCACAAAAAGGTTACACACTACTCGTATCTTGATAGTCACGGCCCTGATCCCATTTGGAGAATGACCTAAAGCATGTTCACGAAAGATGTGATTAGCCTGAGAGGTTGTTGCAGTCATCATAACCGCAAACCCGGCCGACTCTCGTAAAGCGTGTGAATGGTGGGTGTGTACTACTAAGTAACACTATTGCACTATCAAACCACAACTTGCAGTTTATATTGTAACAAGCCATTCATGAGCAGCATAAATGTAGCGAGTGCTGAGCCAGTCGTGACTCCAGTGGCACGCTCTAATTCAGAAACCTGGTTGCAACACTGGATACCTTGATAGGATAGTCAGGACTGTGATCTCGACTGATGCGAGTAGTGCACAACTTTTTTTTATGGCGTATACTGTATATGTGATCCAAGAAACCGCCAGAAGCAACCTCAGAGTACCTACATTTATCTATAGGGAGTGTAGCTTTGCACTCATTTATGTACGTATCTCACAACATTTCGCACTCGCACCAAAAGAATCCTGCGTGAAACCCTGTGAGTTTATTACTGTATAGATTTAGCAACGGTGAGACAATGTGCTTTCGGGCAGAAAAGCATATGGCAAGATAACAGCAGTATATTCTATTGGGCAATTCTGAGGCACAAAAATCTATGGCCACCTCAGTCCCTCTCATGATAGTCTTGTACCAATACTACTTCCGGCGAGGGCAGAGTACCGTGGCAATTTTCCTACCAGCATGCAAATGTGTAGCTTGTTGTTCCACCATTAGTGCTTTTAGTTTCAAACTTTCAGAATCCAGGATGAGTACCACACAGAAAAGCCACTTTAACCTTTGCATGTCAATTCTCTTACGAATAATGTATATGTGTATATCATTCCCAGGTCCACACTTTTTTTGGTTGAGCTAAAAGGGCTGAAAAAGCAGGGGTACTGCTTAAGGGTTTTTGTGATCATGATGCCGTCACTGTTTTTTCCTCCTCTCCACTGTGTGGTAGAGCCTGTGTGTGCAGTCGGGTTTGGAGTGGCAGCATTCTTCTCAGCAACAGACAAACAGTCACAGCAATGGAGCTTCAGAGAGTATAGCCTCACTGCTGTAAGTGCTTCTCTAGAGTCATCAGGTACATCATATGCATTACTGTCTATCCCAGTCACCACTTGGCAGCGTTTTTTTTCTTCTTTCTAAGCAATGTGTGAGAAAAGCTGTAGAGTGGAGAACGAGGCTAGCGCTGCCTATAAGTGCACACAGAGTGCAAGTAGTCATCAGAGCCAGCCGAGCCAATCTGGTTGTTCTGGCCCATGGCAGACGAACTTTTATCTAAATGTAGGTGTAGCTACAATAACACCACTGAACCTATGTACTTGTATTCTCTTTGATCCAGTCTTTGGAAATGTTCAAGTGAATGTTGATTGCACAAGTTGTACAAACTCTGCATGGAAGACAGTAATATTGTTGTGCAATCTGCTCCCATGTCTCCATGCAAAACTGCAATGAGTGAGAACACTTTTTGACTCCTGTAGATGTAAAAGGCACCTCCAAAAGCTGAGCTAGAGTACAGCTTCCTGACTGCTATAAATTTGTACTGTCCGTGCTGCAAGTGCATGCATGCCATGGTAGTGCTACTTTACCATCTATCTGCTCCAGGCATTTCTTCATCTCTTGCTCGTACTATTTCCAATTCGCTGCTCCTGATAATCAGGCTAAGTCAATTTAGCCAGCTTAAGAGGCTTGACTGCATGATTTATGAGATCTATCTTGGTTTTTGTGTTGACCTCTAGCCTCAACCTTTAGCGTGTGCTGTTACTGTTAACACTCATTGTTTAGTACGTGTGATGTAGTCAGAGGTGCACTGACAGATTCTTTTAGAGAGCATGCATGCATGCATGTACATATGTAGCATCAAAATAACATTCAACCTGAAGAATGATTGCACTGCAAGTAGGTAATAAGCAATTACTAGTAATCCAGCCACCTTCTTTGAGGTTAATATAATTATGTCACTAACGCAATAAGTAATGCTTTCTATATGTACTGTATATAAATCTTTATTGGGCCCCCTCCCCCTGGAGGCAAGGCACATGTTCAAAATGGCGTCTCTGGCAGTTATGTGAATGCCGTCTTTGAGCTTGTGGCGCATGAAGAGTCAGAGGTATCAAGTCTATCATAATGAGCACTATACAAATGCATGGACAGCACAATTGAGTGATGCGAAGATCAAGCAGCATGGCCCGTCTCTCTGCTCTCCTGTAGCAGCCATGGCTGATCCTTGAAATAAGTTGCAGATAGAGATGTCAATCTCTCAAAGACTAGTCGGTTTTCCATAGTTTCTGGAGCGGCATTGCTATGCATGATTATGCGGTAGTTGTTATTTTCATGACTGGCTAGCTCACGAAATACCTCATCTTGCCAATATTTCAGGTATGGTATGCATATGGTCAATTAACAGCTATTTGTGTAGGAACATGCTATTCAGGTGCTGTGCTACTATTGAGCATGTGGGTGGATGTTTACCACTAACCGTAACGGAATGGAATGGAATTTCACTCTACCTGCACTTCACAGCCTTCCGCCTTTGAACTGGCTAAGAGGGAGGACTTTGGCAGTCTTCCCATCATTCCCGCAGACTTCATCAGGAAGCATGGAGCAACCTTTAGTGGTGAGGGAATATTGTCAGACATTACATCATCCTTAGGTTATAGTTGTTGAACACCCAGGTATTTAAGGTAGAATATTATTGAATTACTGTAAAAGCCATGGAAATGCACCACAAATGACTAGACATTAGTGCAAGCCACTCATCTTGAAAAGCATGGCCCATGGGTTTATTATCTTTTAATGCATTGTCAAACTAGAAGTTGAGACGCAATGATGGGGTTATGAAGTTTATACTTGTTACTTTTATATCTCTTGGTAGCTGGCAAAAATGGTGGAGTCCATGTTGTGATAGACAGTCACGTGGTCACTGGACAGAATGAGCAGTCCACCATCCCAGCTGTGCAGAATCTCATCCTTATTAGTAATGCCAGGTGAGACCTTGATTGATACATGCATGGTCTGTAGCCTTGCCACTGAGAGCCTGGGCATGAGTGCTAGGGATGGAAAGGAGAGTTTGGGTAGGGATGACGGCTGGGGAATGACGGCCTGGGAATCAGAACACGAGGTAATTACCCAAGGGTGAGAGCCTAAGAATGTTTGAGAACCTGGGAATGAGAGCTTGGGAATGGGAAGCTGTGAATTGGTTGAGCAGTGGCATAGCTACACCCGGGCCTATCCGGGCCTGTGTGCGGGCAAACATCATACAAAATGGGCGTGGTAACCATCGCAGAGATCAAAGCAGGACAAACGTTTCCGCTATTTTACAAGAAGAAAGTCATCTACCACTGCTGTTGAAGTTGCTAAGGCAAGGCAATCAAAAGGAGCACTACTTCACTGTCCTATTTTAATACCAAAAATTTCTGCGCTTCGCACGAAGAGTACACTGCATGATGCTGGGGCCGCTGTATAGCTACGATACTGTGCCCATGCAGCCAGTACCCGGGTAACGCTCTTAGACTAGCTACGCCACTGGGGTTGAGGTTTGGGGGTGTGAACCTGGGAAGAAGAGCCTGGGGATGAGAGTAAATCCTGAATGGTGATCCCCTGAATGGAACACAAACAATGCTTGCCTATGTGATTTATGAGTGCTACAGATCAATGCTTTCTGACTGAGATCTCTAGTTCCAATATACAGTACTCGCACCTCATACTAAAAGGTATAGATGTGCAAATTTTGAAAGACTCATTGCATTGCAGTTGGTCAGATTGTAATGTGTGTGTTTGTTCATACATCATATGTATATTCCACAGAATGACAAGACCAAGATGACATGCACAGAACATTCTCAGTAAAGCTATTACATCATACATGAACTAAGGACTGATTTAAATGCACTCCACATGGATCTATGTTGTAAAATGTACCCTAAAATTGTTCTATGAAGCTTGAGCTAAGGATATGTAGTAGAATTCTATAGATCTACTGTCTAAGTCATGAGGTCTATGTTTTATGACAATAGGTTTTGCTCAAACAACCATGCATGATATGGATGCGTGAGCGTGAGACTGAGGGTGGCCTTTTTGTGGTTTTACAACCTGACAAGGATAGCTATATGAACATTCTTTGCTGCCTTGGTCCTACTATTTGCTATCTGTATTTTGCTAGTTAGTGGTGGGCCTGATATATTCTCTCACATGCATGATGCGTAGGGTAGATGGATGAAATAATGGGTGAGAAGCGAAAGAAGGAAGTGAATCTCAACTTCTTGCAGCTACTCTTAATCCAGAGCCCATTCATGCCACAGACTGAATGTGAGAAAAAATGTCTCCATCAGAAGGCTGAGAAGTGCAGTTGTTTTTGGAGTGGTCCCTGCCGATGCATAATTAAGTAAGTTAATCACGTGAGAAAATATACCAGGCTCTCAGTCGCCAAGTGAAACGCGCATGAGTGCCTGGGATCAAGGCTAATTAAAGTCATCACTCCACGAACATTTCTGCTATAGCTACTGGTGTGCAAGTTGTTTTCATGGGAGTGGAGAGCAAGCTCAAGACTTACCAGAAATTAAAGTTTCTTTACATGTCACTCATTATCTTTACACAAAGGACTACTTACTTTCTTTCAGTACACTGAGTATAAAAACCAATGTATAATACCTGGCTACAGGCAAACAGACGTCATTTTAACCCGTCCGTAACCCCATATGCACACACCACCCAACCACTTACACATGCATATATACAGGGGGTAAGGAGGCTGGAAATTGGAGTGGTCACTGAGTAAGAAATCACCCTCTGATAGAATGTGTTTGGCATGGTGTTCTGTTGCAAAATAATATTATTAATGTAAGAATTCAAGTCTAGCATAATAATTGGCCTAAATTATTACATTGTCAAGTTTCATTATGCAGTTACAATGTAGAGCTTAAGAAATAATAAGCAGCAAGACTAGTAGTGTAAGTGTCCTATCAGCAGGTATACCAATGTGTTCAGTTGCCTATTCTGATGGCCAGTTGTAATCGAACACGGGACCACATGTTGTGATATCATCTGCATTCTCAGGATCGTACTTTACCCACATAAGCCTTTTAGCATGGGCATTCATTGTCTCCATTATGCGAATGCTTTGTTTGATCGTTCCTGGACTGCCACTGAAGGTCATCTGCAGTGATCTCAACAGGGATCGATAAATCTGGTGGAATACTTTTGCTTCAGTATAACAGTTGGTATTCTTTATGAGGTTGGTTGCTTTTGGGTTATCTCTCATTGGCCACACTCCCTGGGGGTCAAAGGGGATTGGACTACCACTGTATTCATAATGTAGTGGGTTATCGTTCACCAATCTTTCTGACAAACTATTTCTTCAAAACGGAAGAAATGTGCCAGCATGCCTGTTGTGGAGTCCTCTGGGTTGATTGGATTTGCTCCTTCTCCTTGGGTGGTGATTAGATCTATAGCTGCCTCGGCAGTATCAGGGCTGTCCACAACCACCAGCTCACTGACATACGAGGAGTTCCAAGGCCACTGGACCTGTTGCTCACTTAAATCAGAATCAAATACCTCAAGGCCCTCATTGTACAACTGCTCAATACACAGCTTCACTTCGTTATAAAACTCCCCAATGGTATCTTTAGCATGTACTGGAGGATCTCCAACATGTGTTTCAGCAGGCACTTCCACACCCATAAATGTGTAGTAAATGTGTTCTAAAGAGGCTTTCTTCAAAGTAAGGTACAATTCTGGCAAGACACATCCAGGTAACCCTTTGTGGGGATACTTCGGAACAGTTGAATCATCGTCTATAAGGGAAACGTTCCTGTAGCAATCAACATATTTGCTGCCTGGGTAAAGTGAAGCATTTCTTGCATTATGATGCTGCGGATTAGCTCCACAGCCTGTGCATTGCAGTCATCTACAAATGAGTAGAGCGATGTTAAATACAATGGGATTGTGCTGAACTCAAGCTGTACAGCAATATCTGTAATTGGTCTTGCAGGCTTTTTAAACACTCCCTCCTGCCAGTTGTAGTTCTAGATTTTTGCACAAAGCCACGCAAAGCCCGAGGCTTACATCTAAATTTTCCTTTAGATTTTGCTCCAAGCTTAAGCTCTGAAAAATATTTGTCAATCACTCCAGGAAATTCACGAAATTTAAGAGCGGTAGATTGACATCTGGGAAAATTTACAGGAAGAGGAAACCTACTAGTGATTGTAATTTCAGGACCCTCACACACGGGCGTTGAAGGATAACCAGGGTCGTAAGATGTTTCGGTATACTTGGGATCATCAAGCCATTGAAGAATCATCTCTGTTTTCTTAGGTGAAAGGTCTCTGGTTACGGGCATGAAGTCTGCAGCCTCAAAAGGCAATTCCCCATCGACATCTTCAGAAGATTGATATTCCATGGTAAAGTAACATCGCTATAATTTCCAAGGTCCAGAATGGTGTTCATTGTAAGGTGTTTGTATTGAGAAGATGGGCCCAATGTGCTCAGACCAAGTTGGAATGGAGGGGGTTTCAAAGTCAGAAAAACCTAAAACCACGATTGGCCAAAACAGCATATTTTCATTGTTAGAACAGCTCTCATCACCTAATTGAACACAGTAATTAAACTGGTAGGCTTGTCCTTCAATGGGTAATACGCATATTTTTGTGTCAGGATCACAGATCTTTTCCTCGACTTCAGCAGAACACGTCTCTGGCAGTTGACTATACTGGCGTGGGTAGGGTATGCTGCCTGTCTTAGCAAATGTGAAAGATACCAATCCACTTTCATCTGTCTCCTTTAAATCTGAATCCACTGTTACACCTCCAGAGGGAAGTTTATCAACACTGTAAAGAAAAATGCAAACTTGCTTATATGTCACTGTTTCACCATACTCAGTAACGTAAATTTGTACAGTCAGAGGGTTGCCATCATCTACTCGTCCTACATATACTTCCGTTGGCCTAAGAATGTACTGAGTTTCTGAAAGAAGGGCGTTTACATAATCTGTACCTCTCAATGAAGGAAAAGCCACATCAGAGCATAGATACTCCTGCACTAGAAACTATTTGAACAAAAGCCAATTGCAATTGTTTGGTTGTCAGGTCGTCAAACTGCTGTGGAGTCAATACGTAGTCCACTATACACCCCCAGTGGTTTCTAGCCACATCTCTGTTGTGTATGGAATGCTTTCAGAGGAAATAATATCTACACAATCGACGTGTTGTATTCCTAATCGAAGATCACCAAGATTACGCTGGTACCCACGTATATGAATAGGTAAGCTATTGCCAATGTCAACTGTGAGTAATGGTTCTTCATTCACGTTTCGAACTGTAAATGGGGCATTGTACACCCACGGAAAATAGTCCTGTAAATTGTTACTTACATCGTAACAAGAGTCGTCCTTTTCAATAGACATCTCCGGTAGACTATCTGCCACAGACTGCAGCCACCTAGGTCCACCAATATTCAGCGGTTCTCCTTGCAGGTATAAGGACCTATTGACCCAACAACGTTACCTAGAGTGAAAGTTTTTTGAACATAGTCAGGATAGTTTCTAGTATAGTGGTAAAGGGAGACAGAGACTGAGAGTTTGTTGCCATTAGCTTCACTGATTCGTTTCAGCTGTTGGAAAATTGTAGAGTCCTGAACAGTGCTCCATTGAACATCAGTGAGAATAGTTTGTGACAAAGAACCAAGAGGAAAGCTGTTTTGGTAAGGTCTTTTATCATAACACTTTGCTCTTGGCCACATGTCCTGTGAAATTATATTAGGACTCACAATTCCACTGAAAACCAGCCGTTCCGAGCCATCTTCGAGAATTTGAAACAGCGATAAGGTCATGCCATACACAGCAGTTCCTGTAAAGAAGTATACGTGTACTTGTTTTGCGCAAAAAAAGTACATGTGAGAGTATGCATGTACATATATGTATGTACGTATTCTTTGCTAACTCAGACTCAAGTCCTGCAGCTGCTTACTGGCTATGCTCTTTAGAAATATTCATAGTTAACTGGGTGCTTATATAGCTGTCTGAACATGCTAATTGTAGCTAGTATTACATACACTTAATTCCAGATGTTACTGATACTACAAGGGTAGGGTTACAGCGCATTCCAAGGTATGTAGCTCACGGCACATTATGTCAAAACAGAGTACTGAAAAGTGTAGGTAACAGCACATGCAAGCACGTTGCACAGCGATTATGGCAGCCTCCTACATGTTGTCCATACCATACATACATAGCTAAATACTCAGTATGCAATTAATAAGGAGTGAAAATCACAGCTACATGACACGGTAAACAACATACACATTCACCTAAAATACTTGAATACGATTATTAAAGAGTTCACACACATACACAAATTCATTCTCATCTGTAACTATACCCATTGGGAATTTCAGTTCATTGTAGCCACTTCCAAGCATTCCAAACTGGGATACAAAGTCTCCATTGATTGTAAAGATAGATATTCGGTGGTTCTTGCAATCAGTGACATAGAGATAGCCATTTTTATAATGGATGCCTTCGGGCCCACCCAATTTTCCGGGCTCAACCCCATCAGATGAAAACGACATCAAGTACTGCCCACTCGTGGTCATACAATGAATACAGTTACGTCCGGTATCGGTAATATACATGTTGCCATCGCGGTCGAATGTTAAATCAGTGGGTTTGCAGGGTTGGGTTCGCTCCGATGCTACACCTTTAACGTCAATACAGCGGATAAATTCCAGGTTTTTGTAGAATACTTGGATTCTACTGTTGTCACGATCACAGACGAACAGTTCGCCTTGTTTGGTAATTGCCAGTCCTCGGGGATTCTTGAACTCTGCAATACTGGGGCCTTCTTGTCCTATTTCCTTTAATACGTTGCCATCTGGGTCGAACTTCACAATGCGACACCGCTCTCCTGCTGCGTCGGCCACGTAAACGTTTCCCACTTTATCAGTGACAATGCCAGCCGGATGGCTGAGATGCTCACCAAAGCTTCTAATTTGTTGCCCGAATTTGTTTAACTCTACAATCTTTCTGCCATTCCATTCACTCACAAGTAGGTTGCCTTGATGATTAAGCGTTATCCCACGTGGCCCTTTGATGCCATCAATCACGGTCTGAGATTTACCGAGCTGACTTGGGTGTTGGCTGACACGGACACTAAATGGACTGCCACTGACATGCTTGTCACTGACCTGTACAGCTATTTCGTGCATCCCCCGAAATTTCGGACAGTAAGACACCCGATAATCACCCATCCCCTCATCACTGACATCAGCACTGAAGCGAATATCATTGCTGTGGCATTTCACTGTCACGCTAACATGCTGAGCGGATTCACAAGGCTTGTTGCTCTTGTCACAGACGTGAAGACTAAATTGGGAAGTTGCTAGCATTTCGGCTGTCTTGAGCCCTTGGCCTTTTGCTGTACATTTTGAAGGATCTGCCTCTTTGCTGTACAGGTTTACATGTTTTCGAAACATATCAGAGAAGGTACCAGAACTGGAAGCTTTGACAGACAGATTGGGTACTTCAACAGGATCAACACGCATGCTTGAGCATCTCTGCATCAATTCACTTATCCTCTCGTTGGTGAATTTGTACAGAAGCAGTAGCTCCTTCTCTGTGGTCATCTCCAAGCTATCTGTGGTGAAGTCTTCCAAACGTTGCAGCTCTGATGCACCAGCTGTCAGCTCCTCCTGTTGTCGTGAAAGGCATTCAACTTTGTCTGTAACTTTTTGGCTCAATCTCGTCTTCAGTTGTGCTTTATGTCGTTCGAGAACTGTTGAGATTCGTTCGAATTCAGAATCAACGTAAGAGGCGAGTGATTTCCCTTGACACTCAACTTCATATTTTGTTTTCTGTATTTCATGAGCAGCACTAGCAATACGTTTTTGTAAAACCCTCACAGTTGGTAGCTGTTGCTGTAGCAATTCTTTGCATTTGTCGTTCGATTTGCAGAAAATATCGTGCTTGTGCATTTTGTGCTCTGCACTGGCACAGATAGAGCAAATAAAGTTATTGCAGTTGTAGCAGTATCGGTTGAGTGTTTCACCTCTATGCTTGCTGCAGTACCGAACTGGATACTTGGAACTGACTGCTCTAGACCTCTTGACGACATTGTGGTACTTTGAGCCATCTTGCTCTGCCTGTATCTCTTGAAAGGAGATCACATTGTGATCAGAGTGATGCTTGTGAACACACTGCTTGCAAACGTGCTCTGCACACCTTGTGCAAAAAACCTCCGCCCCTACGTTGTTATGAGCCTTCATGCACTCTTCACAACTCATCGTTCCGCTATCTAGCTTCTGCTTTAGGCGCGACAGTTCCATCTTGTGGTACACAGGAAAAGCATCGGGAAGGTTGCCGACATCATTGTCCGGTATGTTGACGTCGGCGTGGCATTCAGGACAGTGGAAGTTTTCCCTGCCCCGTACTCTCAGCATCTCGATACAATCCCGGCAAAAGCAGTGGAAACAAGGCAGCAATTTCGGGTCGCAAAAAGGGTTGTTGCATATCGTACATTTCACTTCGTTCTCCATAATTTCTGCCTTCTAGGACTAGCACCGTTTCTTCAATCAGAGCTACTCTAAATTATACTGCGGTGCTAATTGGTAAACAGCACGCCCCCTCGCCCCTCTCGGAAAGGGACCGGGACGAGCTATATTATATCCCATAGCCAACGCGTCACTTCCGGTACTATAATTATTCTGGTCTCGATCTCGTGCCCTGACTGACCCGATCCGGGCATGAGACTGTCTTTTGGCTGAACTGGGGGTCGCGAACTGGGGTCTATGAAATCTTTATATGGACCTCGAAGTGCGCGTTATAAGGAAAGACGTGGTACCCAGGCCACACACCCCTCTTTTGTGGACTGGGAACGAGGCTACGGTTTGACCTGCCAAGGAGTAAATGAAGGTAAAAATTCTCGACTGTGGGAGGTAGCCTATTGAAATCACACAAGTTGAACATGAGTGTGAGGGTTGGAGAACATGGGTATGTGTGTTACTGCCCTTGCAATAGCTCAGCAACAGTGTTTCTAGGTGATGAATAACTATCGACTATAGTCCTAGTGGGATTCACCTGAATCTAAGTGGTTTATTCCTGCACAGCTTGATGCTTTCGCTTTTTAGTGTTGCAAGTTTAGTTAAAACTGCTGAAGCAGTACATAATACGAACGAGCGACGTGAACGTGTGGAAAGCGATACGTAACTGCTCGTTCTCGTGCAATGCTCCCACGTCCGGTTGCATGGAAGGCAGCTCCCACGGGATATGAAAATGTCCATCCAGCCTGGAGGTATTCTTGCGACGTGGAACGCTCTACCCTGCATGGAAAAAAATCTTACGTGGAAGCGTCCACACGACGTACAAAGCTCTACCAGAATCTGTGTGACGTTTGAAAACTCTACACTCCATGGGAGTATCTAAGCAGCTGGTTCGCGCCTACTGCTAGTTCAATGGGTTAAGTTCATTCTGTACCCATTCAGCAATGCATTGCGTGTGGTCAGGTGGCTTACCGTACACACTCCCGTACCCGATGGCTGACCAACTCTCGTCAGCAATCAGTAACAGCAGTCAGAAGAAAAGCACTACTGGTGACTGCCATTATCATACAGTGAAGGGCTCAGAACCATGCTGAGTGGTCCAACCCATACATATCAGACCCCCCCCGTCTTAAAAATGCTCTCGAAATGTGTTTCAGGAGCTGCTGAAAATTTCAGAATTTGGTTATGTGTTCATCACAGTCTGACTTATAACAGGGTTACAGTGACATACCATTTAATAGCTGCCATACCACATAATTCAACTTCTCGTGTGTGTTAATTTGTAGCTGGTTTTTAGCTCTTTTCAGTGGCGGCAGAACTGGCCTGGTAGACTTGGCGTCTGCCAGCATAAATTATGATTAACTGTTACCTTTTCACAGATAAGTGCAAGGAAACTGCGAACCAAAAGGCAATAATTGTTGGCAGAACGAACATAGTTTCAACATCTATTTTACAAGCTGAGCTTTTAATCAAGAAAGTCATTTCAGCTTTCCAAAACATATGATTGACAAAAAGGGAGACAAGAGGTCCTCTCGAGGTCGAATCAAAATCCACCCGGGTGATCACGATGTTGACACGTTGGCTGTGTGCTCGATCATACTAGTGCATGACCTTCAACGTAGGCCAAGTGATATCGCCCCTGCTTCTCCAGCTTCAGCCATGTGTATTAAACGATATTGATAATCACAATAACCACGATAATCTACCACACTTCTGGAAGGAATTTAATTATGGCTAAACATATCAATGGCGACCTGAATAATAAGGCTGGTAGCCACTTTGGCAACCAGCCAAAAATATTAATTTCACACACTGGCATAGCTTCACAGAACAAATTTCTTTTGGGGTATAAAATGGGAATTGATATGACTTTAGAAACTTGCTAAAACCAGTTAGGAGTTATGCAGTTTGGGAATCAGCGAAGGATAAAATTTAATGAAGGGCTCAGAACTACTAGCCCAAAATTAAATACCGGAAATTGCATAAATTGCACAAAAATGGAGGAAATAACATATATTCCTGTAGTCTAGATGCTGACTTTATCATCTATAGCGCTTATCTTTGAGGGACCAATCTTAGTGACCTCAAGTACATGTACATGTAGCTGTAGCATCAGGTGATCGAAAAAGCTAGCTAACGGTAGAAACTCCAGCACCAACAAGAAGCTACCTAGCCTGCAACGGTACAGTATGAATAGGGAAGCCAATTGAAATCACCAGTTTTACATAACGTCGCTAAGATAATCACTTGGAAACAAGCGTCTGACGTCACTTTCCTTAGCAACAGAATGCATTTGACATCAGTTGCTAGGCGACGGTGACACAAAATAGTTATTACTTTCGTGCTACGGGATATAACTATTACTTACAGTATGTGTAGCTATGTCCATTGAGACAAAATGGTAGCCTCCTTTTTTCATACATATCGACTATGCATGGTTATCTCACAGCCTTAGAACGATTCTAGCTTTGCTCATTCCCAGGCTTTTCCTGCATGAGCAAGCAAAGTGAACAAGGAAAACTCGCTCACTTTGTTTGCTTGGTAGAAGTATTACCTAGGGACCGGACTAGATTGCATTCTGGTACAAAATGCAGTCGTACAAACTAACCAAGAAGTGAGAGTGTGTAGTACAAGCTGTAGCTGGGAAAAAATACAATAAACAGCACAGCAGAGTCGAGAGTTACTCATTAAATTCCTTTATCACTGCAAATGTCACTAGCGATTCCATTCTGACCTAGTAGTTTGTGTCTTAGAGCTCTTACAAGGGTCCTCCAGCTGGATACGCCCTTCTTCTCCACACTATCTTCCCTACGTAGCCACGCCACCAATACATCATCGAGGAAAGTATCCGAGTAGTTCATCATCTTCACTTTCCGTTGGCTGAGTCCCAGAGCAAGCCCCAGATTATAGATGTGATTCTTGTCCAAGTCTAGCAGGTAGCACTTGATTTCAAATAAGTCTTCATCTCCTGTAAGAAAAGTGTAGGGTTGGCCTGCCTGGAGTCTAAGGGATGAGGAGGCTTATCTGTTGTACTCACCGAGGGTGTCTTCTGTGGCTCCTGTTGCAGTGCTGTCTGATGATGGGTGGACTGGAGATCATGTGTTTGTGTGTGTACAGCAAGAAAGGAGAGATAATAGTGATCGTTCTAGGCCACACCCTTTGAGGTGGTCACCCTTGGGCTATGCTTGGTTGCTGTCACTATACATGTCACTGTAGCCTCGTTCCCAGGCTCTAGTGGAGGGGAGGGTAGAGCCTGGTACGCACTGTTTGCGCATGCGCGAGAATGTACGGAATAGGGCCAGTAAACGTGTCCACGAACGAACTCAGTCACATGGCGTGGAGTAGTACGGAGGCAGTATACAGGTATAGTAAGCGGAAGAACTAGAAACCGTCTGATTTTATACTTTCTACAACTGGAAAGGCTTTCTAACCAAGAAATAGCAAAACTACCTGTTATTTTTTATCCGCTAGGATTACGGTAGCTGTCTTACCATAGAAATTCGGAAGCGCCTCTCTCTTAGTAGCTGCTCGATTTTCAACCTCAGATCTGGCCTTCAAGGCCTTTCAGAGGTAAACGGGATCGAACAATCAAACTAACAATACCTTTCTAGGTATCTACGTGGCGAAAGACCATCAGCACCAGCTTAGCCGCATTCCTAGACTCTTCTGAAAGTGACACCACCTTCAATTGTATGCGTATAACAAACGATAATACGATGATAGACGGAGTGATATTGTGGCGTAGTATCCGCTAGTTTCCAAGTTCCCCAGAAAAACCTGGGGAGCCGCGCATGCGCAAATAGCGGATACCAGGCCACTCTTTTCGAATTTTATAACGTGGCCTGGGAACGAGGCTAATGTCAATGGTATTTGAAGCACACCTTCTTTCACTTACCGGGGTTCTGTGCTGCCTCCTTGTTTATCGTGGCTTCCAGTTTAGCAGTCTTGTTCTGAAACTGCACATATAGTCACATGACTAAGATAAGGTGTTTCCTTTATGATTTTGAATTCAAGCATGGAAGCTTTGACAGAAAATACATGTATATGTCTAATCGTGTTAAGGAGCCTTCCTACAACTACAGTGATGTATGTACAGTGCAATAATACCTTCAATAGCATAGCTTCAAGAAATACTTTGCAAGCATTCAAGCTAAATCTTCTGCATAAATTAGTTTATCCAAGGAAGTGCTTTGGCTTGCAACTAGATTATAGCTATGCAAAGCAGTCAACTGCTTAAACTGGTAGTTTGCATATCAAAGACGGCATTGCTTGATAGTAGATCGCACTGTCTGTTTCACAAACACTACAATCCTGGAAGCTGTAGCCAGCCTACCCCATTGAAAAATCTGTAGTAGATTTGAAGACTGATTGATGACGGTACTTCTTTCCCACAAACAAGACGACAATCCATTCTCCCTAGTGCATGCCGGTAGCTCATTCTTTACAGCTATTTCATGCTGCTCACCATTATAGCCATGCATCTGCTGAGCTAGCATAACTTCTCACTATGCGTAAATAAGATTAGCGGTTCCCAATTACGTATCCGCTAAACTATGAATATTTAATAAAGCCCGAGGATTGTGCTGAACAAGGCCAGACTGTTCGATGGAGGCGGGTGTGGTCTGGGCACGAGACTAATCCATGTCTGGTCAGAAATACCATACATGCAGAAGATTACATTCCTAAGCTTGACCAACACACATGTGATCCCCCCTCCTGGCTATGCCAACATCTAGCATAGCGTAACTATTCTTGTGCAAACAATGCAATATCCTGATATTGTCACTGCAGTGCCAATATCAAATCATGCATTCCTAGAAGGAAATAGTGATCTAAGTATAGGATAGATCACTGCATAGCAGGCGTTATCTACCATGGGGAAAATTATCTCCCGCAGAAGCCAAGGAAGTACCGAGGGCGAAACCGGAGGTACTTCCGAGGCTTCCAAGGGAGATAATTTTTCCCAAGGGCAGGAGGCCACAGCAAAAAAAGTCCAAGACGCACAGCCCCTTTTTAGCGGAATCCCCGAAACAACTGACCAACTATGTCACAAAGCGTCATAATTATATACATTACGTCATAAATAATCAATTAACTGTAGTATGACATCATGTAATGGTTAAATAATTATGACCCAACCCTTACTTCGCACTCGCGATCATGATCGAGAATCGAGCGAGCCACGGCCGAACGAGATACTGGAGAGCCGACGCCGAGTGATCAATGTAAGTGCAATGCAGTGATAGCGGACTAAGCGAGTACCATCTCAAGAAACATCTCCAAGGCCGGAGGTACAAATCCGGAGTGATTCAGTCGAAACCGATCTCGACTCGGCTACCGGTCCCAGTAGTATTCGAGCTCTTGTATTGAGTCGTGACGGTTCTGAACTTGAAGTCAGCTATGTTGTACATAGACACAACAATCTGCCAAAAACTAGTTGCTTTTTCGTAGCTTTATTGTTACCGGACAGTGGATACCAGGCCACTCTTTCGTGGGGGGTGTGGCCTGGGGACGAGGCTACGCATGCACCAGATCAGCCTGCATTCCATGATACCATATATGGTTCTCACATTAGCTATTCTCATGTAATGTAATACAGGAAATTGGTTTCCTCTTTTCTTCTTGAGAAAAGGGTGTAGCTGAGCTTGAGCAGTAGCTACCTCAGTTCCCTTACTGTGTTTATACATGTACTGTAATCTGTAGTACATCCCATAGCCAATCGCTTGGTTTGAAAAAACACTAGCTACTTGCTGTTCTGTTGCACGGTTGGATTAGGTTTCTAGCTGTACCAGCATTATGCCTTTAGCATACTTTTTTGCCTGTGGCAAAGATAAATTACCTAGGAAGTACACATAATTGCACCCATCTCTTCTTCTTCCCCAAAAGTAACATCTTGCTAAATTTTGTAACCATGCAAGGAAGTGGGAGACTATTAAAGAATGTGTGTTCATGTCCCCCTACCGAGGGCCAGGGAGTAGGAGTACGTGGCAGTCACAAATGCGGAGATTTCTTCAGATATCATGACCCATTGTTTCGAGAGGAGCAAAAGAATGGTACCATAATTATAGTGCCAGATAATTACATGTACATGTACAACTGTTGGCTCAGGCCCATGGAAAGCAAAGCTGATAGCTACTATAATGCTACAAAATTTTGCGTAGGAACTTTAGATACTTTTATGGACTTTGCGAGTGCTTACAGCATCTCAAATAAATTCATTAACAATTAAACATTGCTTATGGGACTTTTTAACTGGTTAACAAACACTGAACGAGCATTGACATCAAACCAATGAAGGAATGATGGAATTTAGCTGCAGCACTATTCTAGAAATTTGGCTTTAGTCTTACAGCAAGGAAGATATGGGTGGAGTTTATGATATTTATGATCACATGTAAGAACAGTGAACTTACTGATGCTCACATCTCTTGAACAGAAGGAGCTGCAGTCTTCTAGCCAATTTTGACAGTAGGGAAAGGTTAGTACTTAGCTACACTTTACCAAGAATGTGCCCATTTTCACCATTATTTATGCAGGTATTGTAGTTGGAAATTGATAGGCTAACCGTTTCCGCTCCCGCATATGTTCAAGATTGCAAACACGCAGCCACAATTGCAAAGATAAGGTCGCAGAGTACTTGAATTAGCCTAAAAATTGCAGAAGTACAAAGGTTTCTCACATGCACAATATTGTAGCATTGTGGTATTTCAAATCTAAAAATTAGGGATGGCTCTTGTGACATCCTCCAGGGTAATGCTTATAGCAGCAGGTATGATACAACTGTAGAGCAGATTGCTTTGTTCCCAGACTCATGAGGGTAACAGCTATATATAGGCAAGTCTGCATGTTCTGTATAGTTGTTGGCTGATACATGGTACTAGCTACTGTTGTTATTCAATTTATATAAGATACTTCTATTTTCATAATGCTTATAAGTGAGGATTAACATTGATTAGACATCATGTCATGCATTTCTGCCCTGTATCTCAAAAAGAATAGTATTCAAAAGGGACTAGCTTCATAAATGTTATTATGTTTATCCAGGTAGCTACATCAACTGCTGGACTTCACACCATGCCTGTTGCAGATTGTGATGAGTAACAGAGTGTCCCTTCCCTCCTGCCAGGCTCATAGGTCTCAGAATACTTGCTACATTAGGTACAATATGCTTATGGGAAGGGGGAAGACCTGACAGCAAGTGCGAGGCACACTGAGTCCATGGAGGTAGGAGGAGGGCTATTGATGCTGAATAGTGTAGTCCGTGAAATTTTGTGGAGGTCTCACATGAATTGGGATCGTTTTTTTATTAGCTGGGCATGTTTAGGTCGTGCACTTAGCTGGTCCTGAGATTGCAATTCTTATGTTTTCCATGGCTGTTTGTCTGTACTCACATGTGTGAAAATTATGCCGTGCATGCATTAGGTATAGGTTATATCCCTGCCAAGCGGGATATAAGCTTCAGAAAGCTTAGGAAAGCTCATGAAAGCTTTCCCAAGGAATATAAGGGTCTTATATCCCGCTTGGCATGGATACAACTAAGGCCTAAGTCATTCCGACAAGAGTTGCAAGGTCTGTAGAAGGCATCCGGAAAGTTTTAGAGCGGCCTTTTTCGTGATGCTAGCTAGCATCACAACAAAGGCTCTAAAATTTTGACAAAACATTCTTAGCAAACCTAGCAAGCACAAAAGGTGGCTAGCATGTACGATAGCTAACTATTTAGCCTGAACCTAGCACCAGTTTGGCAAAATGGTTGGCTGGCAGTTTGGCTACATGCATAGACAAACGGAAACACCACAAAACTCGCTATAAACGGAAAACAATAGCTTGCTGCGCCTTCTTGCAGCAATTTTCCAGCAATCTATGAGCAAGAACCGCCATCTGGCCTGCCTATGCTCCCACAGCAGCCTACCGCCACAGCTTTTTGAGTGTTTGAATGAGAATTGGATACCGAAATTCCCATCCGGTGCTGTGTGAATCCGATTGGTCTGCTGCTGTCACGAAAATTTGGTAATACGGTTGCTAGCTAGCAACGGGATTTATACCACAGGCTCATAACCCATTCTTTTATTCTTACCGCTAGAGGCAAGGCGTTGCTACGCGGCGCTGATTGTGTGCATGCGCAATGTGGTATAAGTCAGATAGACCACACCCACTCGGGGTTATGCGCCATAACCCACTTGTTTGCCTCGGCTTCGCCTCGGGATAACCGCAAACTCGTGGGTTACATAGGCGCATAACCCACTCTTGGGTGTAGTCTATCCAACCCGTTATTGCTCCTGAATATTGCACGCTGATTAGTCAGAATGACTTAAGTATAACTAGCTGTATTCTACTAGTGCAACAGAAACTGCTGGGAGTTTGTAAGTCAAACTACTATGTCAGTATATATAATGAAAAAGTTATATACGTATAGTCCTGCTTTTGCATGCTATCACATGCTACAGAACTGCAAACCTGCTAAGTGAGGACTGTAGCTAGTTTCACTATATACATTTGCTCTATACAGCTGGATTTTAGCCTCGTTCCCAGGCTCCCCACTTTTCGTACTGCAAGTGACAAAAGCTGGGTGGAGGCCTGGGAACGAGGCTAGCTGGATTTAGCTTCGGCTGGTTTTAGTTACAATAACGCAGATTGGGAATATTTTGTTTTAAACGGGCCAGAAATAGCTCTCATGGGGTCTTTGCAAATGAGTACTTGGTAAAGTTGTGCATGCAGTAGGCCTATGGCCGTAGACCTCGCTAACTCACCATAAATCTGCTTGCCGCGTCTGTAGTTACGTTTGCGCAGACTTACTAAGTATATAGTAAAAACGAAGGCAGCCTTTCAAAAGAGGGGTTCCATGGAACCCATGGAACCCCCTCTAGATCCGCCACTGTATATGCATTTATACTGAAGCTAAA
Source organism: Phakellia ventilabrum (assembly GCA_963921505.1). NCBI lineage: Eukaryota > Metazoa > Porifera > Demospongiae > Axinellida > Axinellidae > Phakellia > Phakellia ventilabrum. Next base: position 4,595,628 of record OY997382.1, read on the forward strand.
ATGCAATGTCTTGAGCAACTATTTGCCAACATTCTGCACACTATGGCTTAGTTATACATTCAAGCTACAAGGAACGCCAACAGGTGGATGCTTGTTTATCGCTATCTTCATGCAAAAAATATGAAGAATATGCACATATGCACATAAGAACTCTTAAAATACCGTTGTCGGAGTGAATATTGTTCCCCGGACATTATTCACTGGTGAATAGTGTCCCCCCCGGTAAATAATGTCCCCCCCCTCCCCCCCCCCTCGGAAGAGCGTACGCATGCACCGAAAACATAGGACAGGTGGTAATATTTCTCAAGACTGTCACTTCTAGTATCAGGAATCATGGAGCTGAACTATGACGACGTCTATGAGTTCCTTACTTATCCAACCGGTTTTTCTAAAAAAACAAAAGCAAGTCCTGAGGAAGAGCCAAGATCATTTTTGCGTGAAGCGGGGACAGCTGTTTTACTCGCTGAAGAGTCGAATTGATGGAGAGACGTGAGAATGGAGACAATCTACCTAGATGCCTGCACGAGCATTAAACCCAGAGCGCACTAGGCTGCAGTCCAGGCTCTATTAAAGCTCCAATCTCCACAATCTAGGCTCTTCTGTAGTCTCGCGGGGCCAGATTGCCCCACGTGACTACCCAAGGACACTTAACTACTTAGTAATACACCCACCTTATCCTTGCTTTACCAGGGTTCGAGGCTTCCGTAGACGATCGCCTAGCTTCAGCAATATCTAGTGGAGATTCACTGAGGGAGGACATTATTCACCGGTAAATTTTGTCCTAGGGGGACATTATTCACCGGTGAATAATGTCCGGGGGGACATTTTGTGGGGGGACAGTGTACACTATGATACCGTCACAAATGTTTTTGAAAAAAATCCCATAATAGCAACCAAACAAGCTTGCAATGACACCACAATATGTACTTTTACATTTTTGGCTAAACTAGCTACATACAGACAGTTGCCATCTTTATGTTATCATACACTTTGGAGACTGTACATTCCAAAGTATTAGCTAGTTTCATTTTCATGAGTCATTGTTATAGTGACAGTGGCACATTCTGTAAACAACTTAAGTATGTTTTGTTACTGAGGACTGAAAGCAGTGATACTGAATCCAAAAGACATAACCAATTACATATGTTTTCAGTCACATTCCCAGTAGTATTGAGTATATGGATTCTGGGAATAACTCAATGCATAACAGGGCTACCAAGTCCTTTATACTGCCCTTGCTATGGCATATTGAAACTGAGAAACTGACACATAATTTAGTAATGCATGGTGATGTATATTTGAAATATGAATGTAAATTATACACAGAATCCTCACTGTACAGATGCAGTAGTTGTTTTGACTGCTTGCTTGGTACTTATACTATTATGTACATTGTAGTTCCAGATGTTGCGCACGTAGGCTCTGTGAATTACCCGCAGCACGCTTTGCCTTGTCTCCAGGCTGTCTCTATATAGCTGTTGTTTTTGTTGTTGTTTTTTTTTTTCCAAGGGGAGAGCCTGCGGACGAGACTACAGCATGCTAGTTCCTGTATTAATTAATGATGTCCTAAACTTAACAATCGCCAGATGTGTATTTTTGAGCTATGCAACTAAGAAAATGGGTATGCATGGAATGCTTTGATATTGAATTTAGAATAAACGTCGCTTATTATTACGAGCATGCATGCACGTCAAATTTCATGTAAGAACCAACCTGATTTATTATTTAAGTCAAGTCTTAGATTTTATGATTCTTCCTTAAATTCCGTAGTAACAAACTACCCACTTTGAGGTTTAACTCCCACTACATACTCAGACACTTGAAACTCAGGTAACCACCTGGTCATGCTGTATAGCTTGTCAAAAAGCATACTATATATGTGCATGTTATAATAGTAGTATGTTACAAGCAACCTAAAATATTTGAACACGGTCATTAAAAAGTTCACACACATACACAAAACCGTCTTCATCAGTGATGATTCCCATAGGGAATTTTAGTTCATTATCACCATTTCCAAGAATTCCGAACTTGTATACAAAATCTCCGTTGAGTTTAAAGATGGATACTCTGTGGTTTTTGTATTCAGTGACATACAGAAAGCCCTTCTTGTCATAATGAATGCCTTCTGGGCCAGCCAAGTAACCAGGTCCGTCTCCTTCAGAACCAAAGGAAATCAAGTGGTGTCCACTCATGGTCATGCAGTGAACACAGTTATTGCTCATGTCCGTGACATACATGTTGCCAGCTTGATCAAAAGTTAAGTCATTGGGTTTGCATGGTTGTTCTCGTGAATCCACAGCTCGAAGGTCAATGGAGCGGATGAAATCCAGGTTTTTATTAAATACTTGGATTCTACTGTTGTCACGATCGCAGACAAACAATTCGCTTTGCTTGGTGATGGCCAGACCACGGGGATGCTCGAATTCTCCAAATTTGTCACCTCTTCGTCCAATTTCCTTCACCACTGTTGCATCAGGACTAAACTTCACAAGACGCGACTGCTCTCCGGCTGCATCAGTCACATAGATATTTCCTGCCTTGTCCGTGGCAATTCCAGCTGGATGGCGGAGATGGGTCCCAAAGCTCCTAATCTGCTGTCCAACCCTGTTGAATTCCACAATCTTTCCACCATTCCATTCACTCACTAGTAGGTTACCTTGACGACTTAGTGTTATCCCTCGTGGGCCCTTGACACCATCGATCATGGCCTGAGATCTTCCGAGTTGTTGAGGGGGTTGATAAACTTGGACACTAAAGGGACTGCCACTGATGTGTTTGTCATTGACCCGTACGATTATTTCATGTTTGCCTCGAAATTTAGGACAGTACGATACCCGATGAGAACCCACTCCCTCATCAGCAACAGTGGCATAGAGGCTTATGTCATTGCCGAGACATTTCACTTTCACACTAACATGCTGAGCTGAATCGCAAGGCTTGTTACTCTTGTCACAAACGTGAACAGTGAATTGGGAAGCTACAAGCGTTTCTGCTGACTTGAGTCCTTGACCTTTTGCAATACATTTAGAAGGATCAGCTTCTTTGCAGTAGAGGTTTGCATGTTGGCGAAACATTTCAGAGAAAGTACCAGAGCTGGAAGTGTAAACGGTTAGGTTCGGCACCTCAACAGGATCAACACGCATATGTGAACACTTCTGAGTCACCTCACTGATCCGCTCATTCGTGAACTTGTACAGAAGCAGTAGCTCCTTCTCTGTGGTCATCTGCAAGCTATCCACAGTGATGTCTCCCAGACGTTGTAGCTCAGCTGCACCTGCTCTCAGCTCATCTTGCTGTTGTGTAAGCTTCCTTGCTCTACCCTCGACCATTTGGTTCAACTTTTTTTTCAGTTGCACTTTATGCCTTTCGAGGATTTGTGAGATTCTTTCGAATTCGGTGTCAACAAACGAGGCAAGCGATTTACCCTGATTTTCGATGTCATATTTTGTTTTTGATACATCATGAGCAGCACCGGCTATACGTTTGTGTAAAGTTCTCACATTTGGTAGCTGATCTTGTAGCTCTTTCTTGCACTTCTCATTTGCTTTCTCGATGCGATCGTGTTTATGTTGTTTATGTTCCTTCTCTGCACAAATAGAGCAAATAAATGTAGCACAATCGTAGCAATATCTACTGATCTTCTCATCTCGATGCTGGCTGCAGTGCACAAAATGTCTGAAGCTTGCTGCTCTAGATCTCTTGACGACACTATGGTAACTTGAGTCACCTCGACCCTGTCGTATCTCTTGAAAGGATGTCACTCTGTGATCTGAGTATTCCAACTCCGTTTGATGCCTATGAACACACCGCTTACAGACGTGCTGTGCACAGCTTGTGCAGAAAGCGTCGGCGCCTACGTCGTTGTGAGCCTTCATGCACTCTTCGCAACTCACTTCTCCGCTGTCTAGCTTCTGTCTTAGGCGAGTCAGTTCCATCTTGTGGTACACAGTAACTGCATCTGGAAGCTTCTCGACATCGTTGTCCGGTATATTGACGTCGGTGCGACATTCGGGACAGTGAAAAGTCTCCCTGCCTGGCACTCTCAACAATTCGATACAATCCCGACAAAAGCAGTGAAAACAGGGTAGCCACTTCGGGTCGCGAAAGCGCTGGTTACAAATCGTACACCTCACGTCTTTCTCCATTTTAATTTGTGGTATGCCTACGCAAATACTAGTCTTGCATGTCTAATTAGGGCGTGGCACCGTCAGCATGTCTGCAGCCCCTCCCCCTTTCTCGACTATGAGCCCCTCCCTCTTTACTACCGCTGACATAAACCATATATAGTACTAACAGGTACATAGTTACTTATTCAAGGCATAACATGGCGCAATGCAGTGCGCATGCGTAGAATTACAGCCAGCATATATAATATAATTTGCTGCCAGTGCTGCTTAGCTGTCCAGAATTTGTAACAGTCAAGTCGCATTTATCTTTACGTTAGAAGTATTCCTACCATCCTGTGTGGCAGACGTCGACGCGTCATGGACATCCATACTCTGATCCAAGCACCCACCAACACGCTGGACCCCGGAACCTGAGGGAGCAGGCAGAGGCACTGTTGGACGAGGTGAGCCTAAAGGAAGTAAATATTGTTCACTGGTAATACTGTGGAGATACCGCCCGCCGTCGTGGCACCGTGGAGCGGGTTTGATTCCAATTAATGCTCACTAATAATGAAGCCCTTCATGCAGGTATTAACTAATCAGTTAGGCGGATATGTATTTTGCCATGGTACAAAACAGTAAGGTAAGGTGGGGTAATTTCGGATGGTGTTTAATTTCGGAAACTTCGAATTCAACGTTGTGTTATTTTGAGGGATAAATGGCTACACTCTCCAAACTTCCAGCGTTTACACTGGGTCTCTGCCTGTATAACATACTAAAGTTCCTTTGCAAACCGTTAGTACAATGGTCAGTTTCGAGCACTGAGCACAGAATTACCCCATCGAAAATTTGTCACGAAATTGCCCCGCCTTACCTTACCTTTTCTAAAGGGTTAAATTTGTTCACATGAGAACGTAGCATTGTTGGGCAAGAAATCACATGACTTCCGGGTCACTCCTACTCTGACATATTCGCCAAATTGTAATACTTGTGTTCCACAACTGTCGGGTTGAATAGTTGTGAAGGCTTGGCTACCCACTGGCTTGTTAAAGGTTCTTCTGCAGATTACATGTATTTATCTCCAAGTATACATGCTTTAGTATTTCCAGGCTATTTAAATATACTAATAAACACAATACTGTTAAACATAAGTATTCCTTGCAATTATCCAAAGAGTATTATAATAACTCTTACACCATACCAGGTGCACATAATTGTGTTCCAGAAGAGAGAGCATTTTTTTTTAATTGTTGAGTTCGGGATCAAATTAATTTGAACTGCTTTACCATACTCAAATAATCTGTTTACACCAAATTAAGACTTCAACTTTAATTGGGACTATAAAACTTATATAATTATGAGTGGCGAGCTGAGTTTGATTTTTTTTAACTCCAAGGATTGGATATGAAAACAACGAATTCTTAACTGACTGCCTCTAAAAAAGACATTTTCGCTAATATATATCAGGCAAATGGAACTCAATTCTTTCCCCAACCAAGTTTTAATACATCCATAAGGCTTAATGTGATGATTATTGTGAGCCTTTTATTATTAGACGTTAATATAAAGTACCAGCAGCCGACCTTCATCCAACTGACTAACATACTGTACGAGCCTCTACAGTATACACTCTTCTTTCCCCATGGCTGTCCAGGTTGGCACTGTGATCTGAATCCAGATCATTCAGCACGCAAAGTCAGCCAGATTGAGTACTATCGGCAGCGCATCCTCACAGATGAACGCTTCGGCATGCTTGGCCGCCTGCTGAACGAGTACCTGGTGGACATGTTCAGCAGTGTTGAAGACAACAGGCTGAGCTACATCTGTAACAATCAGGAATCTTGACATTCTATTCTGTGCCATTATTCTGAACCTTTATTCCCTATCCTATATTATATGCACTTATTCTTTTGATTCATGATTTAAAAAAATGAATTGAACTTAAATTTAATACGCAACACTACAGATAATTTAATCTTCCCATGAAAATTCAAGCCTAGATGTAGCTCTATGTGCACATTTATGCAGCGATAAGGATATTAAAATAGTTGACAGTATACTACACTGAGGCCTGCCATTTATGGCAGGCCTCAGTGCACGCCGTGAAGTAAGTGCGGTCGAAGACCGCACTTACTTGTAAAGTATATGCTTTTCCCTATTTTCAAGGGTAATCACACTGTGACTAGAAGTGAATCATCACTTGGGCAGGGCGAGACGGGTCGCGAGCCTTCGATGGTGTACAACCTTAACCAGCTTTGGGACCCTGGGACACTGTTATTGATGTCTTGCAGTATAATTACAGAGCTGAGCCTTAGAGCAACCCATGCAGACTTTGAACTGAGTTGCAATTAGTCCATTATAAGGCGACAACCTATAGTGCTCCAGAAGAGCAAACTGATGAGTTTTGGGATTTGATCTGCTTGTATGCACATTGTTGTGCAACTCAGATAACCATAGCTGGGTTACATCAACCCTTTTGTTTTTGCAGTGATTTATCTATTGCAGCCCTTAGGTAGCGTAGCCTTAATGTATATCAACTAACTACCTCCATACGCCACGTAAGGCATAGTGTGCTTGTGTATCCATAGTTAGCCAAGTAATTATGACCCCCTACCCCTACTGAAGGCCAGGGAGTAGGAGGCTAAGATGTGTTTTAAATATTGGCAAGTCCCCCCCTCCCTCATGTAAGCATGATTATCTCACAGCCATACAATGATGCTAGCTCTGCTCACGCCCAGGCCTTCCCTGCATGAGCAAGCTAAGCGAGCAAAGAAAAGTTGCTCACTTTGTTCGCTTCGGTGAAGAAGGCCTAGAAACTAGAATGACATATATCAGTTCAGTATTTCCTGGGGACCAGACTGGATTGCATTCTGGTACAGAGTATAGTCATATAAACTAACACGAATTGAGAGTGCCTAGTACAGCCTGCAGCAGTAAGAAAGTAGAGTAAACAGCACAGCACAGTCAAGAGTTCCTCCTACATTCTTTTGTCCATACAAATGTCGTTAGCGAGTCCAGCCAGACAAAGCAGTGGATGCCTTAGAGCTTTTACAAGGGTCCTCCAGCTGGGCATACCCCTCTTCTCCACATTATCTTCCCTACGTAGCCACGCTGCTATTACATCATCGAGGAAATAATCTGAGGCTCTCATCATCTTCACTTTCCGTTGGTTGAGTCCCAGGAAAAGTCCCAGGTTGTAGGCTTGTGTCTTGTCTATGTTTATCAGGTAGCACTTGATTTCGAACAAGTCATCTTCCCCTGTAAGAAAATTGTAGACTTAGCCTACATACCTTGAGCCTATAAGGGATGAGAAGGTTAATTAAGTACGTATTGTACTCACCAAGTGTGTCTTCTGTGCCTCTTACACCAGTGCTACTGGATGATTCAGAAGTGGAAAGTGATCGTTTGACTGGAGAGCATGTGTTTGTGTGTGTACAGGAAGAAAGGAAATAATCGCGAGTGATGCAACTAAGAACGCCATTGTGATAGATGGATTCTCATGTGTATGCTCTAAGGGGCACACCCTTTGGGGGGAGGTAGCTCCCACAATATCAATAGTCACCTCCCCTCCCTCCTCCCACACTGTTTCTATGAGCTGTAAGATAAATCCGGGCAGGAATATTTGCAGGATATACAGTGCTCCAAGCCTAGAGAGTAGATTTTTGGAAAAATTGCTTGAATTGCTCTATCCCCTACATGGCTTGGAGTTAAGGCCTCAAAAGTGGATTATAAGTACCTACATATGTCTGCTACAATGTGGTGAAGGTTTTAATTTAATTAGTGAAAACCCAAGGATTCTATGGCTTACACAAGGCACCTAATTTGAAAAAATTGCTTAAGGTAGGAAGGGAAGTTGAGTAGGGTTGAAGCCGAATCTCCGAACCAAGTTGATGGCTATGTCGGCAACATCCTAGCCTACACCCACATGACAATCGGTAAGCACCTAATTATCCCCTCTGCTTAATATTCATAAAAATACCTTTTTTGCTAAAATTCCAAATATTGCACTCCCCGCACAGTTTCACCCCTCATTGTCACCTACACACAACCTACACAGGACAGGCCAAAATCCTATGCATGCTTTTTCACAAAAACACTTCAGATCCGGTTTTACAGCTAAATTTGTCTTGCTATTCACAACTACACTCATTTCGCAATCCGGACTCGCCAATCAAATATTGCGACAATCCACGCCTGCTACAGTAGATTCACCCCAGGGTTATGACAGCCAGCCTACTCACAAGAAAACTACGCATGCTTTTCTACCCTAACCCCTCCCTTGCTACGTTATACACGCGCACAGCCTAGCTACAACTCACCACTGTTTTTGCCAGGACCCCAGTTAGTTGATTTTTTATAGTTGATTTTTTGCCACAATCAACTATAAACTTCCAAATATGGAAGTTACTGAGTAGTGCGAGTCAATAGATTCTTAGTCTCTGCTCATCTAACAAGCGAAAATGGAACATCACAAATCCCTACAAGTCCAGAAGGATGCCAAAGGTTGGTCTCTGGGGACTATAAAGTAGTCTTGTAGGCCAGCCTCACTTTATCTCTTGATAAAATCGAGTTGAATGCTCCTTCGCTGCCTTCAGCGGCTCATGCACTACTGATAATATATACTCAGCCATAAGTTTGTGTATACATGTACTTTACCAATATTACGACAAGACAAGACTCTGGTGCAGGGTAGAGCACATACCTAGCTTAGCCTTTTCCAGCACATGAAATAATGGGACTGGAAACAAGGCTAGAGCATTTATTACATGCAGTGATGTAATAGTAACTACAAAACCTGATTGCAAACACACTTTGCAATACAATTGGGCCAAATTTTTTTTTGGGGGGGGGGGGGGGGAAGCTTCTCATACACCCCCCCCCCCCCCCACGGGTAACGGAACGGGTTCAAATGGCATCTCTGGCAGTTATATGGATGCCGTCTTCAAACTTGTAGCGCACCAAGAGTCAGACAGTTGGACAAGTCTACCACATAGTTTTACCAAGGAAGGCCTACTACAGCTCCCAGGATAGTAGAGTTTGTGTACCCGTTGTGTAAGTAGAGATATGAGTGCTGGAGACGGACGGCACGATTGAGTGATGCGAACGTGAGTTTTAAGCACTACAGCTCCTCTGTCTGCTCTCTCACGGTATCCATGGCTAATTCTCGGAAAATCTTGTAGATAGAGACATAACTCATGTGGATGTCAGTCGTTTTTCGTAGCTGCTCCAGAATTACTACTTACCTGTTTAGCTATTATTCTCACGACAAGCTGACTCGTGATAATTGTCGGCCCCGTGTGCATCGGGAGCTATACCCCAGCCAACCCGGGGTGTGATGATGTCAGAAAAGGTCTGCAGGCATGCTTCCCAGGGAATAATTATGTTAATACACATGATACAGTAGAGATCTAATTTTGATGGCCAGATGTTTTTATAGTCGTCCTTAGGTAGTGTAGCTTTAATACATAGCAACTACCTGTTTATGTATGCCCCTGGTAGCCATGCGAGGCATATTACGCTTGTGTATTCCTAGTTAGTACAATCCACTGTGAAGAATGTTGGTCATGAAGTACATACTCAGATATACCTGTGTGTACTTGTGGCACAAGTCGACACACTTTCTCTGCTTGGTAAGCATTGCCTACTTTGAGGAGGGCTAGCACCAGGGTCTTGAATGTTGCCATGTAGTCCCAACTAGACTTCCACATTTGGAGTGTCTTCAGTCTCCTATCATACTCCGTTTCCCTATCAAAGTCAATCTCTTCAACTTCTACCTCACTCACCCCCAGGTAGGGAGCAACCTTTCTCCAGTCCAGGAAGGAGGAGATATTGCGGAGGTGATCCTCAGAACACCTCTGGTCGAGCGAGGACAAGGGAATGCCAATCTCTTTCTCCACACTTTCCAGCTCCATGTGTGTAGCCTGCTGTTTTTGGGTTGTTGTTTTTTTGGAGAGTTAGTATCAACAAATACCTATATAGATAATGTACTCTTCATAGCTAGTATCAAGGGCGCATCGATCCGCTTCGGCGGCGAGAGGGCATGCAAATTCCTGTAGTGCATGTATAGATGGCATAATGCTGAGTGTAACTAAAAATAGCGCTTCGGGTTAACCACGTGGATGTATGGTACATTTAAAGGCATGTACGGTACATTTGCAGAGTTCAGCTAGAAAAGCAGTATCTGTTTTGCCTTTTGCTAGCCCAGTTGCTTCTCTCACTGGCTTATGGGGCTAGATTGGGTGAAAGAGCATTGCTAGACACAGCATGTAGCTCTGCCAAGGTGCAGACTACAGTGAGTCAACCAGTCTGTAGCTAGCTGCATTAGTACAACCAAGCAAGCCCCCCGCCCTGATCCAATTGGCGGCTCGATGCGCTCTTTGATATAGCCTTGTTTGAAGCTAAAGAAGAAACTTTTATGTAGCTACCGTACTAGTCATAAAGCCAAGCATGCTTAAGCTTACTGACAGTCTGACTGCTTAAGCTTACTGCCCGAGACAACATTGACACTAATGCCTCACTTTGTTAAACACTTACCGATGGCTTCGATTCACTCTCTCAACCAGAACAAGCCTTCAATTTGCCTGTCTATCTCGTTTTTAATACACAAAGCTAGCATTGTGTACGGCAAGATAAGAGCAATCCCCAAAACTATGCACTTCCGGTGATAAATTTAAATTCTAGGTTTAGTAACGCAGGCTCAGTATTTCGCAGTCTAGCTATACGCGTTGTATCAGATGGCCTCTCGCCGCCTTCGGTGGCTCGATGCACCCTTGCTAGTATACAAATTTTTAGTTACTCCTGTACATCTGTTGACCCAAACTACCAATTCAGTCCTAATATCTCAGAACCAGCCATTAATTGCAAGTAGACAGATAAGGATGAGCACTTATTAGAAAAGGATGCGTAGTATAATTTTGCCCCAGTGGCACATGCACACTGTAATACCAGCTGTATGCTTAGTGCATGGAGAGTTTCCATGTATGCGATCATGTTGGACTCACCGGATTTTACGAACATTCAGTGGTACCAGATCAGGCCTTTCAAACGGTTTGTCTCCAGATCAGCAGTCGTTTCGCGATCGCAGGCGGAGCGGAAGTCCATACGTAACGTAAAATTTAATTTACAGCGGAAGTAAGGCTTCCGGTGTTAGAAAGCGTTTCTCGCGGTAGCTTATTACATATTCACCAACCCATATTTCCTTTTCTACTTTACCTATACATATGAAGTTTGCTACACCATGCGAGCAATGTATGAAGAAATATACTACCAAATAAGTGCCACTAAACTTACAAACTGAGGCTCTATACCAGCCGTACTGCAAATCACGCGCCTTCGCAAAAATACTGCGGATTTTTGTTCTTCTGATCACCCGTCAAATATCCTACTTTGCATGCAAGAAAAAGGAATAATTGGCCTAGTTAATTTGGAGTTGTTCTGACTTACGGTAAGTGAGATACGCCTGAGTTTTTGTGGTCATAAAATTATGCATGCCTTCTTCTTCTTTCTTGCCTCCAATTACAGGAGAGTACCCTAGCGGGCCATACATATAATAATAAGGTATAATAAGGCTATGCAAACATGAGTAAATTACTTAGTCTATAGGTAGGTAGTCTTTAATTTTCAGACGGCTTCTTGCTTGAGTCCTAGCAGCCACAGGAGTCCAGAACCAGTTTGAATATTAATGGTAATCCAGGAGTGGCATCAGGTCCAAGGGGATTGAATGTGCATTCGGAACTGATATAGTCTCGCAGGTCAACAGCATCACTAGCGGGTAGGGTAGGCAATTCAGGCTTCTTCCGTCTCCGCCTGGAAACCACTGTCGCTCAGTATCAAGATCTCCTTTTCTCTCACGTAAGAGACCTGGCTCTCCACTGCGGACTGAGTAAGCCACCTTACTGTACTCTGCAAGGTCTAAGGGGGCTCTCACAAACCTAAAGTGACAACACTTAGCGTCATTGTGACACTAAGGCCAGATCCCCCCCCCACCCTTAGCGTCACATGATTTTAGACACTGCTATAGGAGAAAGACACTGTGAAATGAAACAAATCTCATGTACCAGGAAATTGTACAGACTATCAGAGAATACAATGAGGAGCAAATTCTGAATGGCTCGGTGCTTGAAGTCTTCTCAGTCCATTAAGAAGAACTTTATCCTTGAGCTTGTGCTGAAAAGCCAACATTTTTTCAGCTATGAGGGCTAACTGACGATCCTTTTCGAGTAGTGACTGAGCCATAATAATATAATATAGCCTCGAACCCAGGCCTTCCTCGCCCAGATTTTATCTCGCAGCCGTCAAGATAAAATCTGGGCGAGGAAGGCCTGGGTTCGAGGCTAGCCATAATATGTGTTCCCAGTGTCGGATTTATCTTTATGGTAGCAACTTTCAGCAGCAGTGAGGCTATTTCTTCTTTACACTTGTCAATCTCAGTAAGCTTGGCACGTAGCTCAGTCAACTTGTTCCGTGTGATACCTTTCTCATAGGGACTTCTCAGTTGATTCAACAAGGAGAAATTTCTGGCAGTGGGTACAGCACAGCTCAGAAAGGAGTCATTGTTCAGTACGTCTTCGGAGAGAATCTCATCCACCTTTCCTGGGCAACAGGTTTTTACAAAGGATCTGAGTAGCTGTATGTTATGGCCTGCCCTATATGTTGCACTGCCCTCAGTAGTTGATAGGACATGAGCAGCATCTGGAGACAGTGGAAAGGTGACTCAGACTCAGGTGACAGGATTGGCGAGTCAATCGCAGTAGCAAACACATCACTGTCTAGGTATGCTGGTTCCTCTTTGAGCTGAAAACCAAAATCCATCAGAATTTCATCACCCTCATGGCTCTCTTCCACTGTAAAAGCTTTTTCACCTTCCCGTGGTGCTAAGTACTCAGAAAGCAAGGTGGGGTTCTTTACGTAAGTGCTTTTCCACTCTTGCTGCGCATCCTTCAAGATGCATCCCTTGGACTTGCCACGGTAACGATTCCTCTGGTATACCAGAGGAATCGTAGCAAGAGTGGAAAAGCACTTACGTAAAGAACCCCACCTACGGCACAAAACCACACCCACTAAAGCGTTTGCGCTGCATCGCCCACGTAATTGCCTGAGAAGCTACTCTACACGAATGGGCCTTCATGAGACGAATGTCTCTGTATACAACACAGTTCCAAGGACCAGTTATGGCTGCTACACGAGAGCAGAGTTACTTAAAACTCACGTTCGTATCGCTGGCGATCGGTCCGCGTACCGTCTGTCTCCATCGGTCAGATCTCTGCTGAAACAGAGGCTACACAAACTCTAATCGCGTTGGAGCTGTAGTAAGCCTACCTGGGTAAAAATAAGTGATCGATTTGTCCAGATCTCTGATCCTTCGGGCGTCAGAAGTACAAAGGCGGCATCCATGTAACTCGTCAGGACGCCATCTTGAACACGTGCTTGTCCCCCGGGCCCCCGGGGCCGGAAGCGTTTCTTTGCAGATGTAGTAACAACACGTATACGGAACGTACAGACATAGTAATAACACGTATAAGGAACGTAACCGGAGATTTAATTGCATTCTAAGCGTCCCACACTGCGCGATTAGTTGCCTCGCGCTAAGGCGCTCGGCAATTATTCTTTGACCCCCTAAAGACGTAATGATTTTTTGTGTAGAACCCCCCAAGACACCACCAGCAAATACCCCCCAAAGACATACATAATGTTCCTCATGGGGGTGTACCCTTATTATCTGGAATAGCCCCATCCCAACTTTTCACAGACTATGGCGACAGTGTCTGTAGCCACCATTTTCGGCGATAAGCTCTGCTTCAAAATTTGATGGTGAGCTGTATCGTGAGTGTGTGGGCGTAACCATTGCCGTGGATGACACCGCCGAAAGAGCTGGAAATCCCTAACCGCTTTTATATACGTCGATCAGGTACACTTACCGCGCGTAATCGTATAATAAGATACAGCGACTCATCGTTAAAACTGTGTTCTGAAGTCGTGCTAAATCGCGTGTTAGAGTTTTTTTTATGACAGACGGACATACAGGCAGGCAGAAACCAATTGCTTAAAACCAAAACTACCGCCTCCGCATACGCGATCAGCTTACAGGGGTCACCTCCACCATATCATGCGGTGGTAGCTTATGGTAAACGCTTGTAGAGATAAGCTTCCCCTCATTTCTTGTGGCGTGGGAAAAGAATGCAAAATTGAAGAGTATACGCATGTATATGTCTAGCTTGCCACATGCCATGCTGTAGCCTAAAATTGACCTATGGAACTGTAATACAGTACGGAGACCACATTAATATTAATGATGTCGATTTTATAACTGCGTAGAAAGAATTAAGAGTACTACAGAATTAATGGGTAAAAGATAGGGGAGTGGGAATACTGGGTTGTGATTTTTTAAGGAAATGTTTTTTCAGTATAGGTGATAGAAATGTGAGTATATATGCATTCTTATACTACTTTGTTGTGCTCATGCACTTACAGTTACCAGTACCCCATGTAGCTTGGTAGCTACAGTCTCACACTTTTTGAAAATTTAAAACATCAATGACGTATAGATAAAGTAAAGCATGATTATAAACATGGCAGGATTATCAACAACAAAAAAACAAATGCTGTTCACTATTCTATGTAATGATCTGATCCATAATATACCTAGATTTACACATGCATTCTCTGTCATGCTAAAATTGGTCCCCCCTGAGGCCTCCCCCCTCAAAACTGGTCCAAAGGATTGCAATTTTGGCCAGAAATATTTGGTCCCCATTTGGACAGTAAAGTACCCGGTAACGTTGGCATATAAGCTTACGTCATTGTTGAGACATTCCACTCTCACACTAACATGCTGATCTGAATCACAAGGCATATTAAATACTCGTCACAGTAAATTGGGAAGCTACAAGCACTTGTGCTGATGAATCCTTGAGCTTTTATTGCACATTTAATAGAAGGATCAGCCTCTTTGCAGTAGAGGTTTGCATAATGGCGGAACATTTCAGTGAAAGTACCAGAGCTGGAATTAAGCGTAAACGGTTAGGTTGGACACCTCAACATGATGAACACGGATAAGTGAACACTTCTGGGTCACCTCACTCATCCTCTCGTTAATTTATGAACTTGTACAGAAGCAGTAGCTCCTTCTGTGCAGCCTTCTCCGAGCTATTGACAGACGTTGTAGCTCAGCTGCACTTGCTCTCAGTTCATCTTGCTGTCGTGTTGACGTACTTGCTCTACCCTCGACCGGACCATTAATGTTGTTTCAGCTTTTTTCCCAATAATATTGTACTTTCTGCCTTTTGAGGATTTTTTCAAATTGGGTATCAACAAATGAGGTAGGCTAATTTTCAATGTCATAATTATTTGATTTTGCTACCTCATGAGCAGCACGTTTGTGTAAAGCTCTCGCATTTGGTAGCTGATCTTGCAGTTCTTCCTTGCACTTCTTATTTGCTTTCTCGATGCTGTTGTGATTATGCTGTTTAAATTCTGTAGCTTTCAGAACAAATAGAATAAATAAATCGTAGCAGTGTAGCTAGCTATCTACTGATTTTCTCATCTCCAGATGCTGGCTGCAATGCACAAAATGTCTGAAACTTGCTGCTCTAGATCTCTTGACAACACTATGGTAACCTGAGTCGCCTCGGTCCTGTTGTATCTCTTGAAAGGAGGTCACTCTGTGGTCTGAGTCGTTTGATGCCTATGAACACACTGCTTATAGACATGCTGTGCACAGCTTGTGCAGAAAGCATCAGTGCCTGCATTGTTATGAGCCTTCATGCACTCTTCGCAACTCATTTCTCCGCTGTCTAGTCTCTGCTTTAGGCGAGTTAGCTCCATCTTGTGGTGCACAGAAACTGCATCCGAAAGTTTCTGGACATTGTTGTCCGGTATGTTGACATCGGTGCGACATTCGGGACAGTGAAAAGCCTCCCTGCCTCGAAAACGTATTTTCAACACAATTCTGACAAAAAACAGTGAAAACAGGGTAGCAACTTTGGATCGCCAAACCCATGGTAGCTACACCTCATGATAGGTGTGCCCACATGTATCGCTGCAAAAACAAAGGGTTTGTTTAGCTAACCCAGCTCGGGTTACCTGAGTTGCAATTTCAATATTACATTGTTTGACCACTATACATGTAGGTAATAATTAATTAAGCTAAGTCACATATTACAGGGTAGCTACAATTGAGGAATACTAGAAGTGCATGCAGTTACAGTTGTGACACTTCTTAATTGCAGGAGCCGTAGAAATGTTACTATAGCTACCTGCAATACCTTCTGTCTGAAATTGGAGACCTATTGTGGTCAAGTAATATAAATGATCTGCTTGTATGCACATTGTTGTGTGCAACTCAGATAATCCTACAGCAACCCTTTTGTTTTTACAGTGGTCTTCCGTATGTCTGCAGCTCCTCCCCTTCCAGTCGATGAGCCCCTCCCCTTTATTAGTTTGTCTACATGAGACATGGCCTGCAGTTGGCTGCTGTAATTAAGACATGTGATTACGCGCGCTGACACAAAACACATTGTGCTAATTAATTAACTTAACAGGCAATGTAGCACTGTCCTTCTTATTCAAGGCATAACATGGCGCAATGCAATGCGCATGCGTAGAATTACAAACGCACACGTGTGGCAATGCAAGCATAATGTAGTTTACTGCCAATGCTGATTAGCTATCCAAGCGCTTGAATTTGTAACAGTCAAGCCGCATTTATCTTTACGTTAGAAGTATTCCTACCATCCTGTGTGGCAGACGGAAACCCGTCGACGCGTCATGGACATCCATACCCTGATCCAAGCACTCACCAACACGCTGGACCCGAACCTGAGGGAACAGGCAGAGGCACTGTTGGACGAGGTGAGCTGAAATCATTATTGTCCACTGGTAATACTGTGGAGGTGCCGCCCGCGGTCGTGGCACCGTGTAGCGTGCTCTGATTCTAATTAATGCTCACTAGTTATGAAGCCCTTCATTAATGTAGTACTTGTGTTCAACAACTGCGAGGGCGGTGCAGGAGAACGTGAGTATTGTCTTAAGACTTCACCATGGTAGGAGTGTAATGTGTCATTATAGCCGGCAAGAGACCAAGAGTGTATATGTACGCCGTGTAAGCGATGGTCTGGGAACACTGGTACCTGCCACAACTAGAGCTGTGGCGGAAATTACCATGTGCCAACACATAAAATAAATGAATCTTCTTAATGATTGAACCACAATTTGAAATGTGATTCATGTGGTTTGGGCACTAGACTACACAAGAGCAGATATTAATTACAGCCAGCAGTTATGAATATAGGATATGGATAAGCAACCATTTGCATAATTTTCCTTTTTCTGTTGCTGTTTTGGAACTATGTGTGTGGCGTAAATTGCCGAAGGTCAGAACGTATGAATGAATGAATCTCCTTAAATGAATTTACTCGGCATGAAACTACAGGAGAGCATTCAATAATTACGTCCAGCAGTTGTGAATGTTCAAGGTAGGATATTGGTATCATAAAGCAACCATTTTCTTTTTGTTGAAAAATACTATACACATCTTAGTGCGGCTACAAATAATTTGACTAGAAA
Organism: Phakellia ventilabrum; assembly: GCA_963921505.1. Lineage (NCBI taxonomy): Eukaryota > Metazoa > Porifera > Demospongiae > Axinellida > Axinellidae > Phakellia > Phakellia ventilabrum. The sequence goes on from OY997382.1 coordinate 4,613,300, forward strand.
TGCATTTTGATGAGTGACTGCCACCATTTTCTTAACATGCCAAATGCAATTTAAGCACATGCAACAGTTACTTTGTGAAGCTCAAAATGAGTATTTTGCTGTCATGTGTAATGCTTTGAGTTTTGTTGTCTATGATATGCAGTATGAAAATGGGTAGGACCAATAAGAATAGCCCCGCTCATTTAGTATTTATAGCTTTGAAGTGCGCCTGCCTAATCAGGTCTTTTGTTGTGAAGAAACCTACTTTCAGGTGTCTTACTAGTCAAGGAGCTGAATTGCGTGAAATGGGTACCTGATTCTTCCAGTCATTGAGAAAGCTACAGCTATAATTACAGTATGACTGGTGGCTGATCATGAGGGAGGACCTTTGGTGGTTTCTTCTGGGACAATCAATGTAGTAAAGTATATAGTAAGGTACTGTTTTCCATCTGTGGCTAATTTTGTTGCATTTTCGTGTTTGTGTGCATGTGGCTATGCTGCCCACCTGCCAAATATAAATGGGGCTAGATAGCAGGGGGTCATTTAGGAAAATCCCCAAAGGAGGGTTGGAAGACATTTGGGACGTGTGTGTATAGTGAGCAAAATTCAATTTTGAAGGGCTGAAATCCCAAGGGGGGGGGGGGGGGCATATTTTACCAATGAATGACACTTTTCGAGCTGCTACCTTGCCCTGCAGTTCTTGGTTGTGGCTGGATAATAATTAAGAGTTTAGTTACATATATTGCTTAACTAAATTTGCTATATCCATGTTAATAGCTTGTGCTTCTGCAAGTGTTTGCTGTTTGGACAGTTTGTAAGGAATGTTCTCACATGTGGTAATTTGGCAAAATTCAGACGTTGTTTAAACCTTTACTGGTTCCCATTTATAGCATCCGCAGACCTAACCAACAACCTGCTGTTGGGCTGGCCACTCATGCGGTCATGATTATTTGAACTTGCAGGCTATGTACATGTATATTTGGTAGTCCTGGGTGGAAAATTGACATGATTTTGTCGTCTAATTTGATTGCATCACTGCATTCAAAGTGCTGTAGCTCTGGACTTTCGTTAAGGGTGGGGCTCACATGTGCTGCCTAGAAGGGTCAATATGTGAGGCTTCTGTGTAGTGCATATGAGCCCCACCCTTAGGAAGTTCAGATACACAGTGGTTTGAATGTAACGGGATCGAACTACATGAAGGAATAATGTTTATTTTCTACCTGGGACTGCCACATAACAATTGAGTATTGTGGAACCATGCACTGCCAACACTTTGCAAAACAACTTATAATCAATGCAGTATACTTGACCTCACCCTGTAAAGTTTTAGTGAGACTACTAATACCTGTACATGCATGCACTGAATCTGATCTCTATAGCTAAGTTGCCATTTGATGATGTTTGAACCTTGTATTATCATCCAGTTTTTCTAGTGTGAGATACAAAGTTAGGGGGTGGGTAGTAGGATATCCTGCACCCCCAGAGGTATGGCACCTTTAATTTGAAAGTGATGTTTGCATGTGGGCTGTTTATCCCATGTCTGTGACCTAAGAGCTGTTTTTGAGGTGAATTATTTGTACCTGTGCTCCAGCTGTTGTTCCATTTCCACGTGCGTCAAGTGGGTGTGGCTAATGGTCTACAGGAACTCTCACAGTATGAGATAGCAACTTCGTTTGTGTGGCTAGCTAAGGTTGCCAAATGTTGTAAGTAATTTTGGGGGACTTCCCTGGCACTTAACTCAAGTGGGAAGCATTCTAACAGTGCTTGTGACATATGCCTTAATGTGATCATTACCATACACATGCAGTACCTGAGACCATAGTAGCTGTATATTCTGAGTCCATAATAGTTATCCTGAGACCTAGTAGCTATCCCAGTCTTCCTACTTTGTAATTATGTGTAGAACACTCACACGCATGCACATACACCTGAGAGTAATTCCTGGCCGTGTTAGCTGCTAACGTTAATGTGCATGTAGTGTATGTCTGTGTGCGAGGTCTGCTTTGAGATTAATTGGTATACTATCAGGGTTTCATACGGGGGGCAGGGGAAGGGGGGGGGGGGAGGTGGCTGGAATCCCCCCTCCTCCCCATAATTTTGAAGTTGATGTTTTTTTGATACTCAGTAGTTTATTTGTAGCTATTTTTGAGGCCTCAGAAGCCACCAGAAGGAATTTCAGAGCAAGTAAACTTCAAAAATTTCCTGGAGGAGCATACCACCATGCCCCTCCTTCTTTTCATGCATATGTTTATCTCACAGTGATAGAACAATTCTAGCCTCATTCCCAGGCCTTTCCTGCATGAGCCAGCAAAACGAGCAATTAAAAGTATTTTATCTTGCTCATTTAGGAACTAGTACATACAGTATATCAATCCAGTATTAGCTGGGAATCAGACTAGATTGCATTCTGGTACAAAAGATAGCCCTGTAAACTAATCAAGAATTAAGAAAATAATAGTGAGAAAATAGAGTAAAACAGCACAGCGCAGTCAAGAGTTACTTTTAAATTCTTTGGTCCCTACAAATGTCCTCAGCGACTCCAATCTGACGTAGTAGTTTGTGCCTTAGAGCTTTTACAAGGGTCCGCCAGCTGGGCATACCCTTCTTCTCCACATCGTCTTCTCTACGTAGCCACGCTGACAATACATCATCGATGAAAGTAGCAGAGTCCATCATCCCCTTCACTTTCCGTTGGTGGAGTCCCAGGGCGAGCCCCAGGTTGTAGATGTGAGTCTTGTCCAAGTATAGCAGGTAGCACTTGATTTCAAATAAGTCTCCTTCTCCTGTAAGAAAATTGTAGGGTTTGCCCACCTGGAGCCTAAGGGATGAGGAGGCTTATCTGTTGTACTCACCGAGGGTGTCTTCTGTGGCTCCTGCTCCAGTGCTACTGGATGAAGGAGGAAGGGATGGATGGACTGGAGGGCATGTGTGTCGTGTGTGCACAGCAAGAAAGGAGAGATGATAGTGATTGTACTAGGCCACATCCTTTGAGGCGGTCACCCTTGGGCTGTGCTCGTGTGTCACTACATATCAATGGTATTTGAAGTACACCTTCTTTCACTTACCGGGGTTCTGTGCTGCCTCCTTGTTTGTCGTGGCTGCCAGTTTAGCAGTCTTGTGTCCACTTCCTTGAGATGGGCCTGTGAAAGAATGAGGCTGTATCTTAGAAGTTCTGAAACTGCGGGTATAGTCACATGACTAAGTAGCCTCGTTCCCAGGCCACACCCATCCCATAAAAGTGGCCTGGTGCACACTGTTTGCGCATGCGCATAATTACCGTGTTTTTATGGTAATCGTAAAATACCAAATACTTACCCGTACATTGTTATGTACAGTATATGAACTGTGTAATGTTTCACGAAAGTGAAACGTGAAGACAGCTAGCTTTGAGTCCCATAGATACCAAGAAACCTAGAAAGGTAGGTAGATAGGTAGATACCTAGAAAGAGATTGTTAGTTCGAGTCTTCGATCCCGTTTGCCCCCAAAAGGCCTACAAGGCCCAATCTGGAGTTGAAAAATCGAGCATTGCCAGGAGAGAGGCGCTTCCAAATTCTTATAGTAAGGTGCCTACCATAATCGTAGCAGATAGAAAAAATATAGGACCTCTTACTATTCTTGAGTGGTTATAAAACTGTTTGAGTTGTGGAAAAAGTACACGCCGGCTACACTCGTATACTGCCTCTGTACTACTCGTGACCATGTGACTGAGCTCATTTACGGATACATTTATATTTACGTATATATACAAATGCTAGCTAAGTTTAATAGCAAGATTACTTACTTTGTGCTAATGTGTTTTGCAATTATTTCATGCCAATTAATGTATATGTATGTACCTGTTGGAAGAAGTGCAAGAGCTGATTCAGCATCTGCACGCATGCTATCCTGATTAAGAACACCGATAAAGTCGTAGTAGCGCTGTGGGTTCTGTTCAATTTTGCTCAGCATTGCATCAATGAGGTACTTTGCTCTCATGTCCTCAGTGACGTTTGGGGCATAGTTGGTAGCTTGGGCATACACAGATCGTCCAATCATTTCTCGAGCTTTCAACCCATTTGCCAGGTTACCGGTGAAGCTGTTATCCGCTATGGCTCTAACGATGGCAGTTGAGTTTCTGGACAATGTCTGATATTCCCAATTGGTCGTAGCCTGGGGAGCTACTGGGAGAATATTAAAATCAGTTAGTGCTAGTGTTACATGAGCTATGAGCTAATGCCACTGTATGTACAATGTAGGTCAGTGTGAACTGACCTTGTTGTGTGTGTCCAATTGGTGGCTTACCCCGGGGCTGTTGTTGTCGTGGTGACTGTTGAGTAAGGGATATGGAGAGTGAGGGGCTAGGACAGTGCTGTCTACTAATACCTAAGTACGTACTGCAAGTGGCTGGTCGCTGGAAGTGGCAAAGGCAGTGGCTCCCTCTGAGCCTGAATGAATTAATACCAGCTGCATATGTACCAGCAGTGCTAGTTTTATGTGTGCATGAGATGAACATACCTGTGTGTACTTGTGGCTTCAGAAGTTGACACACTTTCTCTGCGTGGTCAGTATTCTCTATTTTGAGGAGGGCTAGCACCAGGTTCTTGAATGTTGCCGTGTAGCCATACTTAGACTTCCACTTTCGGAGTGTGGTCAGTCTCTTCTCAGACTGAGATCTCCTGTCATAGTCAATGTCTTCGATGTCTACCTCACTCAGCCCCAGGTAGGGGGCGACATTTCTCCAGTTCAGGAAGCGGGAAATGCTGAGGAGGTGTTGATCGGAACACCTCTGGTCGAGTGAGGACAAGGGAATACCAACCCTTGCCACCAGACTTTCCAGTGTGGGAAGCGCCATGGCTGTAGCCGGCTGTTGTTATGAGAGGCAATATTGAACAGCCTATACTCTAGCTCCTAGCTAGTATGCATACTTTTTGGTTATAGCTACTCTTATACGTACATCTGCTGAAAGAGAGACCAAAGCTATCAACTCAGCAACTAACTCATTCAAGACTTGCAGGGCATGCACCGTTGCTAGAGAACCAGCCATTGTTAGTAGACAGATGGGGGTGGGCACTTATTAGAAGAGGTAGGCATCTAGGACTACATGATGTAGGATACACAGTAGTGGCACATACACACTGGAACACCAGCTGTATGCTTAGTGCATGGATAATTTCCATGTATGTGATCAGATGCATGTTGGACTCACCTGAGTATGCGAAGATTTAATGGTAGCAGATCAGGGCTGTCAAACAGTTTTATCTTCAGATCAGGTTACATTCCAGGATACCATATATGGGTCCCTTGTGGTAGTCTCATGAATGTTCTAGTTACATCCGCTTTCTATTTCCTCTGTACAACCTTATTACAGCTACCATTTTGAAAGACAACAGTTTACAGAAGGTTTCTTTGGTGGGTACGTGTCATTCCGAGTTCTCTACACTGAGCATTGTGGCAAGCTACATATGGATGAGCAACTAGCATTATACACACTCGATCCTTACTGCAAGAGAAGTGAACTGGTAGATCTGCTAAAGGGTTGCAAACACACTGCTTGTACATTTTCTTGCCCACCAGTTGCCCTCCAAAATGGCAGGATGGTTGGGATTACCACCACTGTTCTCACCTGGATTTGCAGGTCTAAGGACACAATTGATTGTTAACGTCCACCGGATTTTAACCTGGGAACTTAGTTTCATGTGCAAGGACTTAACCAGCAAACCAGAGCAGTGTACAAAAGTGCTGAGGTTTTCATCCTAATTGATGGGTGTGTTTGGGCATGTCAGTGTGCAATGATGAAATTGAGCGACAGCTGTTCTAATTTTTAATCCTACCCTAATCCAGTAAGCACCTTCCTGTACATTGTTCTCAAGTGGCTGCTAAAGCCAAAGGAGCATTACCTAAAGGGCAAATTAGAGGCCCCTAAGGACCACAGTGCCCTTTGGTATAGGCCTAATGATCACTGGTTACCACGCCCATTGTGACATCTACTGTATTCTACTCTTAAGCCCCAGTCTGGTCATAGGACTGACTTGTACTGTACTATGCATGACATCATTATGATGCCATGTGTTTGGATTAGTCTAACTCTCTCTCTTTCATTCCTCTGCCCATTGGGAAAAGAAGTTTGACTTAGTGCACTTGGTAAGGGGTGAGCCCGGGTCTAGTCACGACACTAAGTATTGGCATGCAACAACTTGCAGTGGGTATAGATAACCATTTTTATATGTACATGTACACATTGGAGGAAAATTAACTGTAGTAATAAAAGACAAAGAATGAGTGTGACGGATGTGCAGTTACATTTCCGACAGTCTAGCAGAACTTGTCTTCCAGGCTCCTAGCCATCCTCACCTCTCCGATATCCCTCATGGCCCTCGCTACTGCCCCCCACGTGGGATGCTCGCATATTTGTAGCCACTTCCTTAACATGGCCATCAGTGCTCCACTTGAATCAAGCCTCTTGTCACGCTCAATGATTTCTAGATCATACTCCTTGACCCCCAACTTCAAGCCTAGGTGAAACCAATTAGTCGTCCTGACATTATCAACGAGCTTTTCCAGTGTGGGTGTGCTCATGGCTGTGTGGGAGGATACGTGTGAGGGGTTTAGTAGCACTAGTTGATTGAGAAGTGCTTGTCAGTACTATAGGCACCGGTTTAGCAGGAAGTGAATGTATAATGTGTGTGGAACGTACAGCTCAAGTACAGGGATGAACGACTGAGGATTGTGGTATTGAGACATATTAGTCGTAGTCACCATGAATACAAGCTAGCTGGTAGCTAGAGACTTTGTTTGGAGCAAGAGGAAGGCTATGTACCTGTGGTAGATATGCTATATGGTGCTATTATTGCACTCGTAGCTCAATAGCTTACTAGTACGCAGTATTGTCGACCCGTACCTTGAGAGCTCTCTCGAGCTTATTGGCTCTTCTGCTACACAGCAGGAGAGTATATCCACTCATTATACCATATTACATCACTTTAATAGTATTTCATTGGTTGAAAAGCGGAGTATAACGGGTCATATACTCCGCTAAATATTGCGCAATGCTATAAATAGTCGTGGACACGCTTAGTTACCATTAATTTTCATTTGCACTGTCGTTGCGAAGTGCTAGTTCCGCCACTCGAGTTCTAATGCTCTGAAACACTGTAACAGTGAGTTGCAGAAAGGTTTATAGCACAGCCTAGGTTTAAAAGAAAGCTCTCAATTTGTTTGGACGCGTGACGACGCTGAAGGGAGGAGCTCAAAAGGGGTACCGGTGGAGCGTCAGACGTGCCGACTAGAAGATGTTGCAGTGCTGCTTGACTAGCGGAGCGCGAAGAAAATCCATAGCACGCTAACTCGAGAGAGGAGTCTTGGCAACACAGTGCAAATGACTGTGGTCAAGGGACATTAGTGCAGTGAATGTGATTGGCCAATATGGTATAAGCCGGATATACCACGCCCACTCGGAGTATAAACGCGATAAACTCCGCTAGACAGTTTACCCTTGGCTGCGCCTCAGGTAAACCATCTAGTGGAGTTATCTGCGTTTATACTCCTCGTAGACGTGGTATATCCTATACATAACAACTGCATTGTTCTCTGCCATCTATTCTTCTCTTGACTAATTGCAACACGTGATATGCGCTAAACACGTGGTGGGTAAAACCCACTGAAACTTATGTGCTTAATTAACAGTATGCACTAAAAAAAAAGAACAGCTCTAAGCTACCAGCACCTATGGTGTGTGGCTATGTGTAAGATCCCAGAGAGCCGCCAGACAACTGCCACTAGTGTTCAGTCACGTTACTTGTACGTGTACTTCAACCACACCTTATTTCGCTTACCGGGGTTCCGTGCGGCCGTCATGTTACCGGGGTTCCGTGCGGCCGTCATGTTTGTCGCTGCTGCCGGTTCAGCAGCAGCGCACCCACTTCCTTGAGAGGGGCCTGTGAAGGAGAATATATCCAGAGTAATATCATGTGTGGAGCTGTGTATATAACGTACATGTATGGCAATCTCGGGTAGAAACGAGCATTTTTTGCATATTTTTATTGCTTCCACACGATAGCACTGTACATGTGTCTCTGAACTTCTGTTAAGGGCGGGGCTCATACGCGCTGTACAGTAGCATCAATATATGTGAGGCTATTATGCAGTGCATATGAACCCCGCCCTTAGTGGAAATTCAGAGATATAGCACTTTGAATGCGTGGATGCCATCATAATATGTGACGGAATAATCTTTTGTTTTCTAGCTAGGACTGCCACATGTATATGCAATGTTCTTGTAGCAATCCTTTAGCTGCAGTGATGAACAGCTTTATATTATATCCAATCAAGTACCTTGGCTTGTGCTCAACTACCTCTACATATCCAAGTAATGATATATATAGATTCAGTTAATCACATGTACACGTTCTGGAAGTGGAAACTGCCTCCACATCTTGACTACTCTATACAGAGCCCACCTTGCTCTTTTGCCATAAATTTCTTCACTTCCTTAGCAAGAGCTCTGTTCATGACAGGATTCATTTTGCCCTTCTCGGGATCGAGGACTGCTATAATGACTTCATAAGTCGGGTTGCTGTAATTGGCTACCCACCATTCCAATGCTTCATTGAGGCATGTGGACAGCCAGTTGGGACCAATGCGAGCATTTGCTGCTTGAATTTGGGATACCTTATCAGCAGATACCCCAATCTGCATTGCAAATAGATCCCAGCTATGTAACACGGGAATAAGTATGTTTTGGAACTTTGTAAGTACTTCTTTCGTCACTCGTGTTCCTGTGTGTTAGCAAGAGTTGCACATTAATATTAATTGTTCAAGAATTAAACATCATAGCTAGCCTCATTCCCAGGCCCATGTGCCATAGCTAGCCTCGTTCCCAGGCCCATGTGCCATAGCTAGCCTCGTTCCCAGGCCCATGTGCCATAGCTAGCCTCGTTCCCAGGCCCATGTGCCATAGCTAGCCTCGTTCCCAGGCCCATGTGCCATAGCTAGCCTCGTTCCCAGGCCCATGTGCCATAGCTAGCCTCATTCCCAGGCCCATGTGCCATAGCTAACCTCATTCCCAGGCCCATGTGCCATAGCTAACCTCATTCCCAGGCCCATGTGCCATGGCTAGCCTCGTTCCCAGGCCCATGTGCCATAGCTAGCCTCGTTCCCAGGCCCATGTGCGCGTTTCACTTTAGCATTACTGTGGGCCTGGTACTTTTTCTCACATATGTGATGCGTAAGGTAGAAGGGTGAATTTTTGCGTGGGCGAGGACAGATGCAGTTCTCAGACAACGAAGCGAATCTATACTACTTGTAGCTACTCTTTGGAAACCTTTGTACCACAGACCAAGTGCTGAAACAATGTTACCAGCAGAAGGTAGAGAAATGCAAGTGAGCGGTTCCTTCCCACGCGCAATTAAATAAGTTAAATCACGTGAGAAAAAGTACCATGTTCTCAAGTAGCAAAGCACACGAGAGCCTGGGGACGAGGCACTGGCATGTTTTTCTTGCGAAGGCTCGCCCCACAATGCCTGCATATTGACTAGTACTTACCATAAATTTTTCCTGCCACTTTGTCCGTCGAGGCTGGCGGCTCAGCAGTGGCTGTAGAGGACTGCCCACTTGCCTTGGGCGGAGCTGGGGAGGAGGAGGGGGGTGTTCAGATTGAAAAAACAACAACAAAAAACAAAAGGCACACTGAATATTAAATACACTCTTAAGATATCTGGTTTTGTTTCCTCCCCCTCCCAAATAAGACATGGAACAGTATGAATAAATATGTACCTTCTTGTGTCTGCTGCTTCAGCAGTCGACACACTTCCTCCGCATCCTCAGCATTCCCAGTGTTCAAGAGGGTTTCCACCAGCAGCTGCAGCTTTGCCTTGAAGCCTAACTTCTTTCTCCATTTCTGGAGTGTCTCCACCCTCTTCTCAGGCTTGGTTCTCTTGGACTCGATATCGCTAATGTCTGTCTTGTTCAGCCCCAGGTGGGGGGCAACCGTTCTCCAGTCTAGAAATTGTGAGATGCTAGCAATGTGTGCATCAGAGCACTTCTGGTCAAGTAGATCTGGGGAAATGCCAACCTCCTTCACCAGTTCTGCTAATGTGGGAGGTTCCATGACTGGAAGGATACATACATGTACATGAGTTGGTATATATGTACAATTCTTGGTGTGACCACCTCCTCAGTGTTTTATTGTGGTTTATACACTGTGGACCCTTGCTATAGAGAGTTTGAATCCCTGGTGGGCACTTATTAGAAGAGTAGTGCACCTGGTGGAGAACAAAATGTAGGGGCCCATATTACACCATGTATAAGTATAGAGCTAGTTAGCTACATAGTACATCTATAAAGCCCCTGTAGATACAGTCTAAATTTTTATGCTATTGTCTTGCGGGACTTACCAGATGTTAAGCTCAATGTGACCCAGAAGAATGGCGTATATATAGTGATCATTTATCTGCGGATCAGCTTACATTCCAAGAAGCCATATATGATTCTTGAATTATTATCATGAATTTAGTACAATTACTGAGTAAGTGAAAGTAGATATCAGAGCTAAATGGCTCAGTGTGGTGTGAGCACTTGTTACTGGAAGGGGCTACAAATATGTATGCATCTCCTTCCTGCACTTACTGTGTGTGTATACATACAATGCATGTTTAAGGCTCAGCCATGGCTAATATGGTAGAGTGGAGATGGGCTGTGCTGTTTGAAACTCACGTTCATATCACTTGATAGTGTGGTCCATCTCCAGCACTCATATCTTCGTTTCTACAGAGGCTACACAAACCCTACTAACTTGGGAGCTGTAGTAAACCTTCCTTAATAACACTATATGTAATGGACTTGTCCAGATCTCTCACTCTTCATGTTCCACAAGTTCGAAGGCGGAAAAGAGGTAACTCTAAACTAATGGCATTGTTGGAAATGAGAGAAATTGGGTAGCATCCAATATTTGGAGCATCAACTCACTAGTGTGGGGCTGGCTCAGGCTCGCCCCAATCAGATTATGTTTCCTGTGTCTGGCTTCCCTAACTGGAACTCTGTGGTTACTGGCTAGCTTTCCATAAGGTCAAATTTTCTGCAAGGAAGTATTTTGGTGAGTGCACCTGTTAATCCAACTGATGTGATGTGGCAGTCCTCGGTAGACATCATATTTCGTCATATATTTTGATTGCGTCATTGCATTCATAATGTAGTGTCTCTAAACTTCCTGTGGGGCTCATATGCGCTGCATACGTAGAAGGCTCACATATTGAGGCTTCTAAACAGTGTGTATGAGGTCCGCCCTTAATAAAAGTCTAGAGATACAGTGCTTTGAACACAGTGATGTGATCGAAATACGTATGCAGCGAAATAACTTAAATGTTGTTTTCTACCCGGGGCTGCCACATATGCAGTTACAGGAACAGCACAGCAGTTGAGTTTCCTTTGGTTTTCTTTGTAGCTACAGCGACAAGGGAAACTCTAACCAATTTGTTATTCCTGCAACAGTATTATGTAGGAGGTGACCCATCTAGTAGCCTGCACAGTAGCCACTCGGAAGTTAAAATAGCCTATCAATTCTGCAGTGATGCAGTGGCTAATGTTCATACGTACTAAGCCTCAGGTCGATTCATGCATGCGCATATAATTTTCAGCAATTATAGTTTCAAGCACACCCTGGTCGTGTTTCATTACATTGCATCCACATCGCCTACCATACTTATACATTTAATAGTGAGGTTTACCCTAGGTAACTTATAATAAGACAATCCACTGACTACAAAAGTACATGTCATCCTAATTTGAGTTACTGTAAAACATCCTCTATATCATCCGCAAGAGTGTTCAGTTCTGCATCTCTCAAGCAGTTCACTAATGTGGCATATGTAACTGGCAGCTTTCCTTTGCCCTCGAGCCACAGCTTCACAATTTTCTCGCAGATCTGAAGGGGATCTCGCTGTAGTTTATGTTCAAGGGCTGATACTTTAGCTCCATCCTTGTCTTGCAAGATAAAAATTCCAAACCTAGCATAGTTACTTCCGATTTGTTCCATAACATTGAACTTCTCATTTTCCCCTGGAAATTGTGTTAGAGTGACAAGGTTTGGCCTGTCACCTACAAATATTGAGGCAAAAGAGTAATAAGCAGGTTATGCACGTGAAGATTTATTTAAGCTCATCAAGGCTAATGTTTATGCTACCTAGCTTACATGTATTTACATCTGCTACTGAATTGTGGCTGTAGTCATTGCAAATTATGACCTTGAAGTAAATGCCACAGTCCTGCTGATATAAAGGGAACATGCTATTGTAAGTACGTACCTCTGTAAATGGCCTCTTTATCAGAGGATGGTGTGCCCGCATGTGTATCTGTAAAGGTGATGTACAGAGCTACGTATAATGACATTTCATACCCATGTCACTGTACTAAAAGCAAGGTTGATATTTCATATCTAAAAATTATCTGGGTATTATAAATCATACAGTTGTACTGAGCAACACCGTGTCCAAGCGAAATCTAAGTGCAGCCATAGAACGGACTGGCTTGTCTCATCTTACACAGCGTTCCAGCGAAAGTGCTGACTCAACAATTTTATAGTGCCCTTCCAGTTAACTGTCAAAGCTTGCTTAACATCTACCACTGAATTGTGAAGTGTATATATAGTCATTGCAAATTGTGACCTTGAAGTGAATGCCACAGTCCTGCTGATATAAAGGGAACATGCTGTTATAAGTACGTACCTCTGTAAATGGCCTCTTTATTGGACCTCGAGGATAGTGTACTCTCGTGTTTATCTGCGAAAATATAATGACATTTTATGCAGTAATCACAAAAGCAGTGACTACTTAGCATAAGGTAGCCCAGAAAGGTAAAGACATTGTTTTGTATCCGTAGTATCACTTTTCTGTAGCCTTTAAATACTTTGATATGGTTATGTATGCTAGCCTTTTTTCTAGCCTCTTATAATTGAAAAGTAGAGCCTGGAAGCAAATGTACTGTATGTAGATCTAGACTCACACCACTACAACGGGTAGTAGCTAGCCTCGTTCCCAGTCCTTCCCGCCCCGGCTTTTATCTCACAGCTGAAGAGAAAAAGTGAGGGAAAAGGCCTGGTACCAGTTATCACGTGTCGTGACATATGTACGCATAGGGTGAAGTTATATGCCCATGCACTAATTCAAATGCAGTGGCACAAAAGTTGGAGAGAGGCCGAAAAAACGGCACAACTGAGGATTGTTAACTGTTTTTCGGGCAGCGATAAGCCCAGATGGAGAGTGCTTATATAATTATGGCAGCAAATACGATGAAAGTACGAGGTACATGTAGGAGTGCCTCACGCTGTCATCGCCTCTCACCCACCACAAGGGGTTCTTGAACGGTCCATTCAGCTGCAGATATCCCTGTGATGCAGTGAATTCACATCCCTGCCTCGATACAAGACCGAAACTGTCACGGGCAAAGCAATCTAGTGCATGGGCATGTAAGTCCTCCCTTCACATACATACGTCACGGCACGTGATAATCGGTACCAGGCCTCCCCCTCGCTTTTTCTCTCCACAGCTGCGAGATAAAAACTGGGGCAGGAATGACTGGGAATGAGATTAGGTAGTTGCGGTATGGATTTAAATTCCTACTCATTTATTACCGTGCTTATTACATACCTTGCCATGGTTTCCAAACACTTACTCCAGCAATGACAACTGCAATCACTACTATAGCCAAGGACACGAGTATGGTGTGTTTACACAGCATGTTTCTGCCAACTGTTTGTGAAGGTAAATGAGGTACAGGAGCAGGTGATTATACCTGACCTAATACACAGCTGGCCTCGTTCCCAGGCTCTCCCCCCAAAAAATGACGAAATCTGGGCAGAGACCTGGGGACAAGGCTAACACACACCAATAGTCCACAATTTACTATCACCTTTAGACCTCATCACAGTTCTATGACTATATAATATATATCCCCTAAGAGCAATTATTAACTCGTGCTAGAAAGAGTTTGTAACAGAAGTGTGCATGAGATATAAACTGATACCACTGTACGTAGGTCAGTGTGAACTGACCTTGTGTGTGTCCAATTGGTGGCTTACCCCGGGGCTGTTGTTGTCGTGATGACTATTGAGTAAGGGATATGGAGAGTGAGAGGCTAGGACAGTGTTGTCTACTAATACCTGAGTACGTACTGCAAGTGGCTGGTGCTCTCCTTGCTCTCCTGCCATGAATCTCCTCACTTTCCTAGCAAGAGCTCTGTTCATGACGGGATTCATTTCACCCTCCTTGGGATCAAGGACTGCTAGAATGACTTCATAGGTCGGGTTGCGGTGATTGGCTACCCACCATTCCAGTGCTTCCTTGAAGCATGTGGCCAGCCAATTGGGACTAGTACGAGCATGTGTTGTCTGGATTCGGGTGACCACGATATTTGGTACCCCGATCTGCTGTGTGAATATATCCCAGCTGGGTTCCATAGGACTAAGGAGGTTCTGTAGTCTTAGGAGTGCTTCATTCTTCACTAGTGTTCCTGCATAAAAAAACAAGTGTATCATATGTAAGATGGAAAACAAGGTTGATATTTCATATCTAAAACCATCAGGGTATTTCGCATAAATCGTCCAACAGGTCAGTCCAAGCGAAATACAACTATGAATGGATCGGCTTGCCTAACTTTCAGCATAAGTGCTGACACGGCAACTTTGTAGTGTCTTTCCAGTTAGCTGGCATAACTCACCAAAACAGAGGTATCGTCGATCGCTACCTACTACGTTTTCACCGTCTAGGCAACACAAAACTAAGCTAGCTTGACGTAGATTTACCTAGGCCTATTGGGCCCAGAGAAGGTCGAATGAGCTGTGACATCATTCGAATATTATGGGACATAATTGCATATTTTACATTTAGTTTGTGATAAAATCTCAAATATCTTTAGTATATGCGTACATACATGTACATGTAGACTGAAATAGTAAGTAGATTAGAGTTTGTGTAGCATCTATTTCAGCGGAGATCTGACCGCTGGAGTCGGACAGTACGCGGATCGATCGCAAGCGATATGAAAATGAGTTTCAAGCAACTCTGCTCTCCTGTAGCAGCCATAACTGGTCTTTGGAACTGTGTTGTATACAGAGATATTCGTCTCCTGAAGGCCCATATGTGTAGTTGTAGTTTCTCTAGCAATTGCACGGGCAATGTGGCTCCCAAATGTTCTAGTGGGTGTGGTTTATGCTAACTATCGTGCGTCATACCTCTGTGCAAGGCCTCATCTGCGCAATGGTAGTAATATCTGGGAATTGAATCTGGGACCTCCTAGTCACTGTTAGGAGCCCCTGAGTGGAGGAGCAGTAGGCAAGCTTTATATAGGTTCTAACCTGCTATACCATATTCTACATATTATCCATCCGTGATGTATTTTTCAACCATCCTCTGTGATCAAAATTTATGTGGATCCACCCACCCCTTATACCATCGTGCTATAACTAAAACTGCAAATTTCAAGACAATGAGCAGAAAATTCTAGTTGGTCCAGGGATTTGAAGACACTAGCATTCGTCAAGTCATTCTTTTGCTGCGTTACTGGTATTCTCTGCATGCTGTCTACACGTATACATATACGAAACGCGAACACAATGCAAACGTAACAAAGTAATGCTAATTATCGGCAATACTCTGCCTGGTGAGATTTTGGGAAACTCTTCACTTGATATAAACAACTGCTAATGGACTGTGCATGCACTTCTATTTGCCCATTTTTTTTGTTGAATAATACCTTTCATTTACCAGGGATCTGTGCTGCCATCTTGTTTGTTGGTGCAGTGTTCAGCAGTAGAGGATCCAATTAATTACCTGGGGTGGGCTGTAGAGAATCAGATGGTCTGAAAATAGTCACTTGACTGCTTTAGGCAACTAATACACACTTACATATTATGTGTGGATCTCTAAAGGTTGTGGTTACAAGGTATATAGCCATGGCAGATGCGTATTGTTACATGTTTTTGTACATGTATGCACTCTAAGAGGAAAAGACTTGCAAGTAAAATCTTAGTGAAACCTCTTAAGCTTATATGTGTATTTACAAACTCATGCATGTATAGCCATTGGAGCTGTATATTGTTACTACTATGTTTTTGCATTGTACACGTAAGCAAACACAGAGGCAAGCATTGTGCAACCGGAGTTCAACTCAGAGGCTTTCACAAAGCACAAGGGGGGCACTTATTAGAGGAGGTGGCTGCTTGCATGCTGAAGAACCTACAGTAATAGCCCCAGTGGCACACACTGTTGCTATCCCAGGTACTGAGTATGTAGAGAGTCTGCAGCTAACATGCATGTACATGTGTGATCATGCTGGACTCACTTGAGGAGAGGGTTCCACTGTCGGCCGAGCCTGTTAATTGATTTTTTTATCTCTGTAGATCAGCCTGCATTCCAAGATACCATATAGGGTTCTACATTATGAATTTAAGCGCATGCTGTTACATGTGTAATAGTGTAGTTAGTGTTTCCGGGAATGGGAGGATGTGATTATGTGTCAGGGGCTACCTTAAGGTTAGGCCCGACTGAAAATGCAAATTGATTGATTCAGGATGTAGTAATAGACATGAAAGAGATGTATAAATTGGGGTGTGTCTAATCGCTGGACTGGATTCTCCACTGGAACATGGGACTGGAACGTGGGACTGGATTATTCGACTGGAATGTGGGACTGGAATGTGGGACTGGAACATCTCTCACGCTCGGTAGCCCGTTCCTTACGCGCTAGCCAGTAGTATGGCAATTTTGTGGGAAATGTTCCTGCAGTCTTGATCCGTGCTGCGAAAATATATTTTGCTAACGTAGTCGTGTGAGGATCACGTGTAGACTACTAAGGGCCACACTAAAATCCCAGGTAAAACATGATCCTCACATGATTACGTTGAATTAATAATTACATACCGACTCCGGCCCTAGCTGATTAAACGACGCTTATCCGTGTAGCTACTGTAGTAGCATCTTTAGGCATCCTTCTTCCCGACCTAAGGCTTGAACGTCATCGCTTTTGAGTATCGAATTCGACGGCAGGCTGCGTACAGCGAAACGAATGAAGTTAAGTAACTATTAATAATTGCATTTTTCTAAAATTTCTCGCTGTGTGACGTTCGGTGAAACTGTAGCCTACAATGTACTAATAGGAAACTGTACTAGGGTGTAGCTAGCACGTAAGCAGTTGCTGTTTATAGCTTCAGTGATAGCGCGTAGGCAATTGCACTTATTGCTGACGCGCTCGAGTAATGTTCCAGTCCCACATTCCAGTCCCACATTCCAGTCGAATAATCCAGTCCCAAGTTCCAGTCCCATGTTCCAGTGGAGAATCCAGTCCAGCGAATAGAGACACCCTATAAATTGCCTGTGTAACTTAATTGTAATTTAAAGCTGCAGAGATGTCTGACACCTACATGCTAAACTAGATAGAGTATAACCACTCAAAACAACTATGTATTTTTTAAAGTGATGTATATAAGAGACTGTATGTTTGTGCTTGTTTCACTATAGCTACCAGAGCTTCATTTGGGAGGAGGGGGGGGGGGGGTGAGATTCTGGCATGGGTAGGCAAATCCCGCCCCCCCCCCCCCCCCTCCCTTAATGAACCCCTGACATAGGCTTATGTTGCTGGCTAGCTGGCTTTTACTGTTCAGTTGTGTATCATGCCGGGTTTCAGAGACGCAAGGCTATGCAATATCATTTATGTTACTTTCAGAAGTGGTGTATCATGAAAGCCATTCAACATTGTACAACAAATATTACATCATTTCTTGGTCAGGTACAGGATTTATCCAACCCTTAGTCTCAGGTCTGAGTGTGGGAGTCGTCAGGCGACCTTGGGTTGAATAAATTCTGTGTCCACCTTCCAGCTGTGATGTAACTGCATGGGTGGAGGCTGGGAATAAGACTACCTATAAGCTATGAATCAAGCAGATAGAAGAGCACTAAGAGTTGTCTAGTGAATGATGTTTACTGCAGGACGCCTTCAATGTCATCAGCAAGTGTGTTCAGGTCTGTGTCTCGTAGGCACTGTACCAGTGTAGTGTATGTGACCGGCTTTTTCCCTTTTCCTTGGAGCCAGTCCTTCACGATATCTTCACAGATTAAGGCAGAATTGAGCTGCCTGGTTCTTTCAATGGCTGACACCTTAGACCCGTCATCATCTTGGAGGAGAAATGTTCCGAAAGTGGTATAGTTGGTACTGATTCGTTCAATGACGTTCAATCTGCCTGACTTTCCTGGAAACTTCTTCAGAATCTCAAGGCCGGGTTTGTCACCTACACATGTGAGAGAGAAGCAAATAGACATGCATATACGTACGTCCTTAAAGCTTTACAGTGCCATGTTTTGGCCTTGTTTCCAGCTTGGTACTGACTGTCGCTATATAGTCTTGTCCCCACGGCCAGGCTCTCCCCTTGAAGAGTTATAAAATGGAGGCTAGTTTGGTATTGTGGCTTAATTAAGCGTTGGTGGGGAGTGTTCTGAAGGCAACTGCAATTCTCTACCTTTTGCCGGTGACACTGCTCTACCACTCAGTCTGTGGCACCAATGGGCCGTGAAGATGAGCATACAACTGTACTCTCCTGCACATACTGTAATTAAGTCCTATCTATATACAACCTTTCTATCGTGGGCGGGGAGTGTAATAGTGTGGCTTCTTCTTTTATCTGTTGACCTGTACACATTTCTCTGGCCCTGAGAAGCATACATATACGTAGCTACGTGACCCTGGATGCACTACTTTTGACTGAGATTAATAGTCGTCTGGCTATGCTTGTTTTGCCAATCTGTGCCTGAAGTCTCACGTATGAGAGGTTACTATAGCTATAGAGAAACTTGATAATCTGCTGAATTATACCTTTATTAATAACCTTCTCAGCAGTCGCAGTAGTTGTGTACCCACTTGCCTGGGCCGGAGCTATGGAGGAGGGGAGCAGTAAATTCAATCTTTTATCTGGTGACCTGTACACATTCTCTGGCCCTAAGAAGAGTGCTACGTGAGCCTGGATACACTAGCTACGTACTACTGACTAAGAACAGCAGTCGTCTGTCCATGCTTGTTTTGCCAATCTGTTCCTGAAGTCTCACATATTAGAGGCTTACTATTGCTATAGAGAAACTTAATTTCGCTGAATCATACCTTTATTAATAACCTCAGCAGTAGCAGTAGTTGTGTACCCACTTGCCTGGGACGGAGCTGTGTGAGGAGGGGGGGTATTAATCAAAGTGATGGTCTGAGGATTGAGATTAATTAAGTATTAATGTCCTTTATAGAGCCGGGATCTCAAATTTTGTTCTGTTTTGAAGTTTGCTATTCTGCTTCAAGAACAGAGAATTTTCTCCGCCCTTGTATATATGCCAGCTGCTCAAATTTGCAGCTGCCACTGAAGTTTGTTGTGGCTACTACCTCGCTGCCTTTCCCACCAAGGACACACCAGTATTGACTATATAGCTATATGTACATGTGAAATAAGTACAACGGCTAAATTGCTTGATTAGTCCACTTTTGTGCATGCATGAATGGCAGTTATCTTACTCCAGGTACCCCATGGAACATATGAATTATAGTGTCACTTCCTCAGCAGTTTTGTTACACGTGTGTACCTTGTGCCTGCTGCTTCAGCAGTCGACACACTTTCTCCGCATCCTCAGCATTTCCAGTGTTCAAGAGGGTTTCCACCAGCAGCTTCAGCTTTGCCTTGAAGCCTAACTTCTTTCTCCATTTCTGGAGTGTCTCCACTCTCTTCTCAGGCTCAGTTTTCTTGGACTCGATATCGCTAATGTCTGTCTTGTTCAGCCCCAGGTGGGGGGCAACCGTTCTCCAGTCTAGAAATTGTGAGATGCTAGCGATGTGTGCGTCAGAGCACTTCTGGTCAAGTAGATGTGGGGAAATGTCAACCTCCTTCACCAGTTCAGCTAATGTGGGAGGCTCCATGACTGGGACTGAGAATGAAGGGGTGCTTATGAATGCCAGA
The DNA here is from genome assembly GCA_963921505.1 of Phakellia ventilabrum. NCBI lineage: Eukaryota > Metazoa > Porifera > Demospongiae > Axinellida > Axinellidae > Phakellia > Phakellia ventilabrum. The sequence continues at coordinate 4,633,228 of OY997382.1, forward strand.
TACATGCACCTCCACAGTGTTTTAGTGTACAATATAGCTTTTACAACATACTGTATGTGCCCATTTCTTCCTAAATTCTGTCTAGAGAGTGGACCCTTGTTATAGACCTTAACAAATTGCACTAACTAGAGGGTGGGCACTTATTAGAAGAGTTACCATGGGCACCTGCTAGAGAGCATACATGCCCATGTAGGGGCACCCATGATTTTATACAGAGATGCATATATAGTACATCTTAGAACCCAGGAGGCCTTGTCATACAACGTATTATCTTGCTGAACTTACCAGATACAAGATCTTGTAGAGTGGTGTGTTACGGTGGTTTATCTGCAGATCAGCTTACATTCCACATTCCAAGGTTCTTTTAATTGTGTCATGAATGTAGTATACATCTGAGTTCTTATGTTAGCATCCATCTAAAGGAGGAAATGACCTAATGTGCATACATGAACCAGTAACTCCCCAAGGCCAGAGCCTCCAATACAGGCTCCACTCCCACCCCGACTTACCACATCCCATTTGGGTTTATAACGAATGCTAGGTGGGTGGGTGGATACGAGAGATAGTTATAGCTTTGTCTGCCAAATATGGAGCATATGTATCAATAGCACATGCACATCTGAATACGTCGATATGAGAGTTAAGTTGTGCCTTAATTAGTGAACTGAGGCCATAGGCAGCGGCACTAAACTATGTCAAAATCATTACTGAAGCTTGCTAGGTTTACTAGGAATGTTTTGTCATGCTTTAGAGCCTTGGTATTGATGTTAGCTGGCCGTTTTATTGTATTGTACCACGATTGTACCACGGTTTTTGGGCTTCTACCAAGTTGCAGCTTACTTACATGTACCTTCATTTCTGGATGCATTTTACAGACCTTGCAACTTTTGTCTGTATTTACGCATGGTACGAGTTAGTTGTATCCCTGCCAAGCACCTTATATTCCTTGCGAAAACGTTTTTGAAGCCTCAGAAGTGCCTCAGGCTTCGTCCTCAGCACTTCTTTGGCTTCACTCAAGCTTTCCCATGGGATATTTAAAGGCCTACTTCCCGCTTGGTAGGGATATACCCTCTACCTATTCACCTCTCAAGGAGTTGTGTATATTAAATGGTCAGATTCAAGCAACTGTGGCACAAGACTTGTACATTATACTCCCTTTTTTATCCAGCTACAGTGATATAATGTGGTATACATGTAAGTTTACGGGGGTCTGGGAATAAGACTAATCAATACCAACACAATGAAACCTGATACATAGAACAAAGAACCTATGAAGAACAGTGCGTTTTCTTAGACTAGTGACGATATCTAATGCAGAGCACCTTCTCTTGCCATGAAGTCCCTCACTTTCCTAGCAAGAGCTCTGTTCATGGCAGGATTCATTCCACCCTCTTTGGGATCAAGGACTGCTAGAATGACTTCGTACGTCGGACCACGGTGATTGTCTACCCACCATTCCAGTGCTTCCGTGAAGCACGTGGACAGCCAGTTGGGACCGATTTGAGCATTTGCTGCCTTGATTTGGTCAGTTTTATCAGTAGGTACCCCAATCTGCTGTGCAAACAAGCCCCAGCTGGCTACCACGGGACTAAGGAGGTTTTGGAGCCTTGGAAGTGCTTGTTTCGTCACTAATGTTCCTGTATGTAGACAAGAGTGAACTTGATGATTATGTTTAAGAATGAAACGTCATGACTATATATGCATGTTTAATCTATTTTCTCTTGAATACGTACTTATTAATGGACTCTCTTTTGGCGTTCTTTGCTTGGGTCTCTTACCATGGATCTTTCCTGCCACTTTGTTTGTTGAGGCTGCCTCAGCGGTAGCAGTAGAGGACTGCCCACTTGCCTTGGGCGGAGCTGGGGAGGAGGAGGGTGTTTAAACATTTAAATGATCCGAAACTAGTCACGACTGAGGGTAATTTAATATTGAAGTGTTAAGACCCTTTATAGAACTCAGGTCTCAAGTTTTGCACTATTTTGAAGGAAGTTTGTTGTTTCTGCTGCTCTACAAATGCTAGCACTCGAAAAGATTTCCCACCCTGGTGTGCCTGTAGCTCAAATTCACACCAAAGTTTGTTGCGGCTACTGCCTGTAGTACCTTAATGCTGCCTTTCCCACCAAGGACACACCGGTATTCACTTACGTACGTAGCTACATGTAAAATGATAAGTGCACTTTCATGTGCATGAAGGCATATACATGTATCTTACTTCAGGGATCCCAAGTGGTCTGAGAAACTACACGTACATACATGTATATGCCATGGATTATATAGCGTCACTGCCTCGGTGGTTATTGTGTAATATACATGTACCTTTTGGGACATGCTGTTGCAGCAGTCGACACACTGTCTCCGCATCGTCAGCATTTCTGGTTGCCAAGAGGACTTCCACCAGCACCTTCAGCGTTGCCCTGAAGCCTAAGTTCTTTCTCCATTTCTGGAGTGTCTCCACCCTCTTCTCAGGCTCGGTTATCTTGGAGTCGATATCACTAATATCTGTCTTGTTCAGCCCCAGGTGGGGGGCAACTGTTCTCCAGTCTAGAAATTGTGAGATGCTAGCGATGTGTGCGTCAGAGCACTTCTCGTCAAGTAGATCTGGGGTAATACGAACATACTCCACCAGTTCATCAAATGTGGGAGGTTCCATTACTGGGGCAGAAAATAAAGGGGTACATAATATGAGTATGGTATGACCACCTCCCCAGTATTTCAGTGTACAATATAGCCCACTACCGTGCATTGTATGTTCCCATAATTATGTTCATAAATATACTATAAGGCATTTTTGCTGCTATAGCAACAATATATAGTTCTTTGCATGTAATGTTTATCACACGTAAATGTTGTCTTTCGATTTTGAAGTAAATTGGACAATAAATGGAGTAGATATGCCCTCACATATACATCGTCCCATAGGAGGGATTTGCACTGGATGTGTCTCCAGACTCAATCCCTCACATGGCCCATACTACATGTAAAATGTATTATAAGTTTGTGACTACTCCATTTAATGTCCACTTTGTTTGAAATGAACCTTTCTGTGTGTTGAACAATAAATATTGTTGCCATAGCAGCAGAAATGCCTGATTATGGTCTATTTTGTCTAGAGAGTGGACAACTGTTGAAGACCCTTTTTCATGCACTAACTAGAGGATGGGCACTTATTAGAAGAGTTGCCATGGGCACCTGCTAGAGAGCATGCATACCCATGCAGGGGCATACACCCACTTATACAGGGATACTTACATGTATATATACTAGTACATCTGAAAGCCCTTGTAAATAGATTTGCTGGACTTACCAGCTAGATGTAATAGTTCTGGTAGAGCGGAGTTACGGGTTTATCTGCAGATCATGCACTTACATTCCAAGAAACCATATATGGTTCTTTTAATTATCATGAATTTAGTAACAGTAAATTTTTACTTTACCGCATAGGTTAGCATCCCGTAATGGCCTAATGTCCCGCACAAACCAATATGCAGGCACGATAACTCTACATGGGTGGAGCCTCCAATACAGGCTCCACCCTTACCCAGGCTTATCGCATCCCTTTGTGGTATAAAACATACTAGGTGGGTGGGTGGATAACAGAGATGGTCAGCTTTGTCTGCCAACTGTTTGGAGCATATGTAATAATTTAGCAGATGTGTGAGATTTGCAACTCACAAGTCGAGAAGAGTGATGGTGTTACTGTGAGGGTGAAGCAAGCAAAGAATTGCTGCACCTGTGTAGCACCTGCATATTTGGATAAGCATGAGCCTCACAATTCTCTATAGTAACCTAATTACACGGGGTTTCATGATCATACCAGGAGGCAGTGCCCTCCCCAAAATTAAAAAAATCGTTGTTTTTGATACTAATACCCAGGACCCAAAAGTGACCTCAGAGCGCTATAGTGTAGATTTTTTTGGAAGGGGGTGTGGTTCTGCAAGAACTTAAAGTAAATTGGAGAAAGTTGTTTTGGGGGGATCATGCAAATAAACTTTGAGTTGATGATGGTAACGTATGCTGCGCTTTACTGTTTTCATCCCAGGTACATCGACTGCCGGACTTCACGCCATGCCTGTTGCAGATTGTGATGAACAACGGGGTGCCCCTCCCCTCCCGCCAGGCTGGTAGGTCTAAGAGTACTTGCTGCATGCATGCGTACACACACATGCACACGCACACACTGCATACACACATAAATGCTTGCGTACACACACACACACACACACACACACAAACATAAACACACACATACACACACACATACACATGCACACACACACACACAAACACACACACACCTACACACACACACACATGCATGTACAGGTGCGGTGTATCTAAAGAACTGTGTGTATAAGTACTGGAAGGAGAGAGATGCGGCGGAGGTATCTGGGGATGAGCTACCGGCTTACTGCATCCCTGAGCAAGCTAAAGCTGTTATTAGAGACAATATTATAGGGGCTATTATCCAGGCACCTCCTCTAATTGGGTGAGTCTGTCTGACTGTCTGTCTACGTGTTTGTCTATCCATCCACCATATATCCACGTTCCACATCATCTGTCTGTCCAGCCATCCGTTTGTTTATCCGTATATTTGTCATCTGTCTGTCTGTCTGTCTGTCTGTCTGTTTATCAGTCTGCCTGCAATTTATAGTGCATGAATTCAACCTATAACAAAGATGTATTCAAATGTCCTTTTTGCTTTCGTGATATTTACATATAAAATGGATGTTTACATATTATTATTGCAGCCGTCAGATGTGTGTATGTCTGGAGCAGATTGTGAGACACGACTTCCCCGAGAAGTGGACGGGTGTGGTAACTGCCGTCCTCGGCTACCTCTCCTCAGACAACCAGGCCACTTGGCTTGGCAGCCTCCTGGCTCTCTATCAGCTCTCCAAGAAATACAAGTGAGCATACCTTAAAGTCAGACTCACAGAGACCATCAGCCTTACCGTAAGCAATGAGGTAGCCATACTACATGTAGACTGATAAATACTAAGTTCGGGTATACCACGTTTAATAATGATGACTATTATCTCGAGAGAATAATTACAGTTGGAATTGGCTGGGTCCTACTGTCAAGATGTACTACCAGTGGATTTAGTAGCTATGTAAAGCTTGCCTACTGTCCAGTAGCTCTGTGGGTAAGAGCATCTGACTCCTGCTAGTAATTAGAAGGTCCTGGGTTCAATTCCCAGCTGGTACTAAGATTGCTGTATGCTTTTAATTGCGTTTGTGTGTGTGTGTGTGTGTGTTCGTCCGCAATTATCACGTGCGCTAAGTTACGTCATGAGAAGGAATTTTAAGGAATTTTTTAATGCATTTTCCTATAGATTCAAAAAGTCTGAAGAGCGTGTGGAGTACATCACAGCTATGAAGACCATCCTACCCCTGCTTTACCTCAGGACGATCGAGGTCTTACCTGATCACTCTCTTCCTGCCGTCACCCTGCAGCACCACATCCTGAAAATCTTTTATGCAACCATGCAAGTATGTAGGTAGAAGTAGGCAGCCCTTATTTGTTTATTATTTATTGAGTTTGTGGATGGTGCATGGTTAGCCTCATCCCTAGACCTGACAGTCATAAGAACATCAGGAATGTTACTGTATTTGCAGTTGTTTCTTAGCGAAACTTTTGTATTTACCAATCTGCCTGAACCTTTGAAATTTGCTATTAGCTATCTGTTCAGCTTGGTGGGTCACATATCCGGCTATCAAACCAAATAGTTTATTGTTCTCATTTTAGGAGCATGCAGAGGTAGCGGTTCCGGTTATTCAATTTTGACTTTATACGTACATTGCTCTTCCCTGTAGTACACCCTACCATTGGATCTCATAGACGACAATGCCCTGCCTGGATGGATTATTGTTTTACAGACTATTGTGCAAAGACCGGTACCTCAGGTAAGGCATGGAGCCCATGTGTGTTTGTTGCAGCTGCTACCCCACCAGTAAGGCATGCTTCTCCCTTAAATCATACATGCAGCCGTATATATAGTACATACAGTACAGCTGCAGGTAATATTTAATGATAAAGTTTGCCTTTAAACACCCAAAATTTGTAGCCTCGTTCCCATGCTCCCGTCCCACGCGTGGAAAAAGTAAGGTGGCTGTTTTGGCTGAATGAAAAAGCTAGCGGATGAGTAACAACGGGAACTAAGTTTGAAGCTTATGCCTAGCATACTTGAAACGTACTAACTATAGCTAACCGTGCTGTATACTCACCTGCTGACTTTTTCTTTCGTCTAGAATGATCGCTTCACTGTAATTATGGTATTTTGTGATATCGTCACATTGAAAATAGTCTAGTATGCGTGCAACCTACATAAAAGATACACTATACTAATAAAATGAAGCTTTGGTGCTATAGTCATTCATAACAGTGAGTATATATGTACATATGTCTATAGAATACATGATGTGTAATAGCAAAATCTATATAATATTATGCTCATGAACTTGAATGCAGTACATTCATGTCTTGAAATTAATAGCCTATGTTATTAGGGCAAGATCCTTAAAAGAATACGAAAACTATGGCTGCTATCTTTGGTCCTTACACTCAGTTTCAACTATGCATATTCTACTGTCTGCTGTCCATCTAGTGATGTTCTATTTGTAGTTATACTGTCAGAGTGTGGTTTCTGATGTAGGATTCTCTTCAGCTTGTCTTCGCTGCCATTTTGTGTACCAGCACGCCACTACACAGGAAATTGCTATAACTATAAAGGTAAGGATGATGTTTAGGAGATAGTAGCCAAACCCACAGCTAACCGATGAGAATTGGTCTGCAGATGTCCAAAATGGTGCTACCAGCACTAAGCCAATTATCCAGAAGACCCCTCTTATTCCAAGGAACACAGCGATGAGAACTCCTCTCATAGATGTTGGGCTTTGAGAGCAGATGAATTCCAGTCCTCCTATCTGAATGAGCAAGTATGCAAGGACGTTGAGGATGTTTGGTAACAAAATGATGTTCTTTTCGATGTCTATTTCAACCGAGCTGTCCTCAAACATGCAAGCTACGGTGTTTTTGGAGTGGCCAACTGTATCGGTTATGAAGTAGAAAAGCAAGCTTACGGTAAGGAGAATCATTCCTAATCCTATTTTTTTTGGCGAGGCAGGAACATAGTGACCAAACAGTGGATGGATTACTAGCTCGTAAAGTGGGATTAGAATGACTGGGAGCAGTGAGGAGAAGCTGCTGACAATAACAGATTTTGCAGAGCAAGAGTCAGTGTCGTCTCCCTGTTGGATATGGGATGTGAATATTGATGCAACCATCGATGTTGGGATATTTAAAAGGAAAATGGCACTTATAGAAAGGACTACTATGAACAAGCGACCACAGCTTTTGACATCTTCCACTTGCTGGCTAGTAAATGGACCACCGTGTACATCTTTGGCATAATCAAGTCTGGATAAAGTCTCCACGTGCGTTTCTACTCCGCTTCCAGAGGAGAAACCAGTTAGCAGCATTGCTTCCTGTTGAACCATGGGCTCTTGTGTGCGAGGCCTTCGGTGGCTTAAAGCGTATTTCACCACCAAACGAACGATTGTGAATGGACTTGTTTGAATTTGGATATAGGGAAAGTAATTTCTTACTCTTTTACTGAAGCACCACCAACTGATGCCGCATGCCAAAAAAACCACGACTTGCAAGCTGGTTATTACGATTGTCACATTTGCATATGCTGTTTCTCCGCAAGATGATGCTACGTTCACTAGCACACTGTAGATTGCTAGGCCCAAGGCTTCTGTCCACACAAACCAGTGTATGTACGCACCTACCTCCTCATTGGAACCCTTTTGTAGTTGTTCAAGACTAACTTGAAGCACGTTGACGTACACTATAAGGATGCCAACCAATACAGTTAGAATTCCGACAATGGCTACCACAGCAGCTATGATCAAGAAGGCTTTAGGTATAGCCTGCTGCACACTCAGAACTAGGAAATAGATGATTACGAATATGGTTGCTAGGATATAACTGAGCAGCCCAAAGCATGTCATTCCAAATCCGCACTTTATGGCCTTGAACCTGCCACAGCAGGTGTCGGAGATGCACGAAAGTAGGATGTACGAGAGCTGTGCTGCTGTCGCCACTATGTATGTCGCTAGGAGGATTTTGTTGAATAGACTTCCCAGATATTCGTGTTCTCCGAGAAAGACCAGGTAGATGTTTTTGATTTGGGCTGGAAAGGTCAACAGGAGTAGAAAGTTCATCACCAGGAGGTAGATTGCAGGTTTTGACCTTATGAGGCGGATGCGATAGCGACATGTTGGTGGATGAGATTGCCAGTCCTCATTCGTATTGCTGGTTATACCAAGCAGCTGAGAGTTGTCTGTGTGGGCGACACCATGCACAGGTGTTGAATACTAAGTGAGAAATAAACCTTTTGCTTCTGTGGAAGCTTATGTAAGTCCTACATATATTAAGGACTCAAGCGTTTAGGTATGTTTTTCCCCCCCATATTAAACAATTATGGGAAGTCCCAGGAATTACACAATTAATCATGAGGTTACTATCCAATGAATCAGGATTATGGTGTCCTAATAACTGAAGTGCCTTGTCTGAACCTGTATGCTCTTGCTGAGTAATACTATAATGAGCACTAGTTCAAGGCTACACGCTTACACTTTTATATCTCTCTTCTGGCCCAGACTGTGCTTATGCATGTAGTTACCAAGGCGACTAACATGCACGTTTTACTCATTGACTGGCACGTTGTTGTTGTTTGTTAATGTGAATTATGGAAGGATTGCTACACTTTTTGTTACTGCTGTATGTGACATAGAGGTCTCGAAGCTACCAGAAGTCTGGATCCGCTATCTGCACAAGCTACAGGCAGTCCAGTTGTGCTCATTTTACACTTCTACCTTCAATCTGCTGTATGTATCAGGCCTACCATAGCTGAAGTAACAGGCATGTTGAATATTTGTATATGGTACCATACCAAAATTATTCAAACTTAGCATTTACGTACATAGCACTCCAGGCGGTAAAACTTGTGGCAATTGTATTTTAATCCTGTGAATCCACTTTACAAATTATGTGTTTCTTCTTTGTATGCATGCTTCTTACATATGTTTCAGACAACACTTAAAGAATATTGTAAGGAAATAAATACATCTCACGTGGTTTACCTGGATCCATACTGTACTCAGGTAAGAGCTTTGGACTCTCTTCTCCACAACTTCCAGCAGCTTAATCCTGGCTCCATCATATGGCAATCTGCTCATGGCTGCACTTGAGCTCAGAACACTGACCTCCGAAGGACTCAACATTGACGATTGAATGACACACAATGACGAAACAACACAGAATCAACTTTTACAGGGATATTTTATAACAGAACTCTTCTTATGCCTTTAATACACTTGGTGTCTACATTTTGTTTGCCTGAAGAAGGTCCAGTTTCAACTGAAATGAATGAGATTGTTGAATGTTACGTATAGGGAAGACTATTTTGGGAACTGTGTAGAGTGATTTCTACAAATTATACGTACTATTCTATTATAATGTCATACTGAGTGTACATTACTCGGAGGGTTATGGTACTGTGTGGGGAGCTTCCAGAAGTGGTGCATGTAGTAAAAAATATATCTCCCAACCCTTTACTGCCAGATTTGTTCAAAGGGCGCAAAAGAAATTTTTTCTGCAAAGTAGTAAACGCAGCCTGAAGCAGAGGAAGGTATCTAATTTAGTTTGACGTAGTAAATAAAATCCCCCCCCCCTCCCCTCCCCCCCTTCCTTGCAGGAAGCTCTGGAAGCAGAGGAGGACGACCGGCCTCAGCTGGAATGGTGGAAGTGCAAGAAATGGGCCCTGCACATCCTGTGCCGGTTCTTTGACAGGTATGTACGTATGTAATGAGCATTGTGACAGTCGTACTTCTCCAGCCACTGTCCACTTCAGCTGCTTCTAATGTTTTCTAATCTCTTCGTATTGATCATAATTATTGAAAGAATTAATGCACATATCTTTGATAGCCTCGTTCCCAGGCTCTCCTCACACTTTATGTTTTACAGTACACATATGTTGCGTCGTGGCAGTCCCATGTAGAAATCGAATATTATTCCATTGTGTATTTTGATCGTGTCACTGCACTCAAAGCACTGTATCTCTAAACTTCCACTGAGGGTGGGGTTCATACGCGCAGTGTATATGCATCTGATATTGATGCGTTTACGCAGCACGTATGAGCCCCACCTTTAGTGGAAGTTTAGAAATACGGCACTTTGAACACAGTGATGTGATCAAAATACGCAACAAAATAATTTTCGATTTCTACACGGAACTGCCACACATGTATTCAAAAGCGTTAGCAAGGTGTCCTTGTTGCTTCAAGAGTCCTGACTAGTGTGACTTTACAACTCTAGACTCCTACGTAGTACGTATGTGCTCTTTCATTTGCAGATATGGCAGCCCCAACAATGCGGAGAAGTGCTACACTCAGTTTGCCCACTACTACATCAAGACCTTCAATGGTGAGTAGTAGCCTCTGTCCACACGTCCGTGTGCACGTCTCACTTTTGGGGATCTGGTATATTATTTTTCTCACGTGCATGTATGGTGTATATGGTAGAAGGGTGGTAGAAGGTGCATGGGTGAGGAGAGGCAGTGAGTGTACACTTCCTGTAAGGTATACGCTGCAGTTCGGAGCTTGTTTGTACCACAGTCTGAGCACTGAAGTGAATATCTCAGGCAAAAGTTAGAGAAGTGCAGTTTGTACCACAGACTGAGCACTGAAGTGAATATCTCAGGCAAAACTTAGTTTGTACCACTGACTGAGTACTGAAGTGAATATCTCTGGCGAGAGGTAGAGAAGTGCAGATTTCTTTTTAATTAGCCCTTTCATTTATGATTACGTGGTTAAATGGTCCATTTCAGAAACTATCACATGCACTGTTGTGACATAGTTCGGAGGACAACTAAATGGCAAGAAAGCCTGGTGAGTTTGTAGTTTTCACGGAGGCTGCATGAAGACTCAGCAGAGGGCCTTGTCAAGGTAGCAACTTGTGAGAAGGTACGTATACAAATGCCTAGCAGTATGCTAAGCTAGTTGGAAAGGTAAAAATAGCCGAATGTGCATGCATGTCTGAATTTTAGGTATTCTCGACTAAGGGTTTTGCTTACTTTTAGAGGCGTATTGCAAGCTGCTGCCTTGACAAGACTCTCTTTGAGCCTTCAGTCTTCATGAAAACATGAAAAGCCTTTGTATTTGTAAAAAAATAATATATTTTTTACCTCAACTGTCCTCCAAATGACATCACGAACAGCGCATGTGATAGTTTTCGAAATGGGCCCTTGGAAGTTAAACTGTACCAGGCTCTACAGTAGCAGAGTAAAATGTGCATGAGAGTCTGGGAGTGAGCTTAGATGAGTAGAGCGTAGTTTACATTATATTGCTGCTCAGAGTGAAAATTAACAATTGACATTTGCTCTTTTCATAGCTGGTGTTATTGGTGTGTTGCTACGACAACTGGCGGTAAAGAAGGACGGGAACTATGTCTCTCCGAGGGTCATACAGGGCATCTTCAACTACTTTATTGAGGCGTGAGTCTGTAATCACCTCTCTTGAACTGTGGCAGTGTGTTTTTAAGCAGCATAGCCTGTCTCTTTCCGCTCTCCACTAACAGCCAAGAGTGATTTTCAGTGTGTGTTTTGAAACAGATGCTACCCTTCTGTGTTCTGAAAGCCAGTGTTTTCTATAAACCTGAGAAGCAATGTTACTGAAGCTGCTGTTTTCCATAATGCCAAAAACACACACACACATGCCTACATGCACACCCACAAACACACACACACACACACACACACGCACACGTATGCACACACACATGCACACACGCACACGTATGCGCACACACATATGCACACACACACACACACACAGGGTGGACCACGCCGCCTCCTGGAATCTGATCAAGCCGCACTTCCAAGTGATCTTTCAAGACATCATTTTCCCCATGATGTGCTACAGCCAAGAGGACGACCGCCTCTGGCATGATGACCCCTACGAGTACATCAGAATGAAATTTGGTGAGCACAGGATGAACATAGCCTCATTCCCAGTCCACGAAAGAGTGGCTTGGTTGCGCATGCGCAAGAATTTATGGAAAACACCCAAAATAATGCGGATTGTTATTGCTACATTTATTTGCAATCTAGGCAATGCAAATTAATCTGCATGTAGCTTGAGTCCCTTGGCCTGTTGGCCTGCAAACTTTCAGTAGCTTCCACTGTGCTCGTGGCTATAGTGGCATAGTAATGTAATGATGTAACGTAGTGTACAGAATCAGTGCGAACAAACACACAGGCAGACAAACAAACAGACACGGGGAACATAAAACCATCTTAATACTAGCAGAGCGTTCATCCAGCTGATAAAATGGAGGTGCCAGACCTGGGTGTGGCTAAGGTCATGATCTGTCATTGGGATGGTAAAGCTGTACTCACCCAGCTCTCGACCCCCCCCCCCCCCCCCTACAGACATCTTTGAGGACCTTATCTCTCCACTGGTGGCTGCCCAGCACTTCCTGTGCCGATCGTGTAGCAAGAGGAAGAACGTGCTGGACCCTGTCATGACCTTCTGTGTGCATATTCTGGGGCTGCCCGAGGGCCAAAGAGACCCCACGAAGAAGGACGGAGCCTTGCACGTCATCGGGTCTGTCTCTGAAATACTGATGAAGGTGTGTGTGTGTCTGTGTGTGTGTGTGTGTGTACTGGTATGATAGAATCGAAATGTATATTCACCTCCCTATTTGTTTAAAAAAATATGCTACCCATTAAAAACCTGATCTTGAGAAGGCTATATGTCACACGCTAAGCGAAAGCCCGGCACATTGCCACATTTTGACAAATTTTTCGCTTGTTAACAATATTTAAGCTGTCATATCTCAATAACCATCGCTGAGAACAGAACGCAACTGCTCTCACTTCTCCTATTTCAGAAGAAGCAATACCGGTCTCAACTGGAGTCCATGCTTGTGGCCCACGTCTTCCCCGAGTTCCAGAGTCCCATTGGGTACATGAGAGCCAGGGTGAGTGGATTGTGACCCAGGGAATGTAGAGTATTGGCTGAGGTAATTTAAGTATGGCAGCTACATGTATGATCGAGTGTACCCTTATGTAGCCTCCTCTTTCCTGGGCTCTACTAGCCTCGTTCCCAGGCTCCACTCCCCAGCTTTTCTCGCACCGTGTAGAAAAGCGGGGAGGGAGCCTGGTATATTTCATCACGTGCTACGTGACGTAGGGTGCGTGGTTTGGTGCGTGGTTTTGTTAATCGAATTACGCGTGACGTTTTCCGTTGTGCAGCAATGTAGAGTGGCAAGTAGAGCGATTGTGACTAAACAGCAACAGACCAAAGAAACAGCTGCAAATTGAAGATGTAGTGGTCCAGTGGATGTGAGAATGGACAAACTGTTAAGTTTTTGAGTACCGTAGTCTGAGCCTACTCTACAATCTATGTCTGAGTCTAATACAACAACTGAGGTCAGGCGTTTAGTTACTACACAAACTCACAGTTTGTCCGTTCTCACATCCAATCGACTACTGTATCTTCAATCTGCAGCTGTTTCTTTGGTTTGTTGCTGCTTAGTCACGATCGCTGTACATTCACTGCTCGAACCACATGCACAACGATAAACGTCACGCGTAATTCGATTAACAAAACCACGCACCCTACGTCACGTAGCACGTGATGAAATATACCAGGCTCCCTCCCCGCTTTTCTACACGGTGCGAGAAAAGCTGGGGAGTGGAGCCTGGGAACGAGGCTAGGCTCTACTGCTTAGCGTTTTTGTGCATGTTGGAAAAACACAGATGTATGCAGGCCCATGTTTGTTCAACATTTGTGTGCAAAAGACGCTGGACAGTGGAGCCCGTGCGTGGGAGGGGAGCCTCCTGATAATTATTCCAAATTGCTCATCCAATACCGCCCACCCTCCACTGGGGTACGTGTGCTCCACATCGTGCAGTGAGCCTCTCCCCTGCACCTTTCTCTCATTTTGCGGGGAGTGCTCGGGCCTAGGAGAGAGGCTATGTATGTACCAATGGTACTGAGGCTCTCTCCTCCTCCTCCCCCCCCCCAGGCTTGCTGGATGCTACACTACTTCAGTGAGGTCATCTTCCAGGACCAAAACAACTTACAGTTCGGACTGCAACAGGTACATGCGTTGGGGGGTTGACCCTGCAATGAGGTTTGCCTGATATGAAGTAGCTGTAATGTGGGTAACTCCTTTTGAACTTTAAGTCATTGACTAGATTTACAACTCACTTAAAGCTGTGTCTTACCACTAATTACCGCTTAGTCTACCTGCCTTTTGGCACTAGGGGGGCATAGCTTTTGCACACATCAGTTTCCCACCCTCACCAAAAATCCTGTATGAAACCCTGAAACTTCTAGTGGTAGATCTGCATGAAATTTAAAATACTTGTCTGGTTTACTATCTGAGCCCCTCCCCCTTCCCCCCCTCAGGTGTTCACCTGCCTCACACAGGACAAGGAGCTGCCGGTGAAAGTGGAAGCAGCTGTGGCCCTGCAGTTTCTGGTCAAGCACCAGACCATCGCAGAGAGCTTCATACAGCCCTACGTCAAGCCCATCATCCAAGGTGGGTTAGATGTCCAAATAGAGCCCGTTCAGTGCAATAAATGATACAGATCTTCTTGTGTTATTTGTCATACAAGTCACAAATAACTACAACTAACAAAAGTAGCAGCAGTTTAACGACCATCTCTTCCACCCAAGACAAGACAAAACTATTCTTAATGGAGCCCACCATCCCCGTGCTCGGATTTGAATAGAGCATCCCCTTGAGCTTATGTTTTACTAGACAGAGGTATATCACAAATATTGACATGCATTACGTATAGTAGGAGGTGCCAATACTGGCTATTTTTATTACATCATCAATTACCCTGGGAATTCCCTCCATGACATCACTACTCCCCAGAACTGCTGGTGGTCATCCGGGAGACAGAGAATGATGACCTCACTGGTGTGATGCAAGAGCTCATCGAGACCTATGCCGACCAAATGGGAGATGTGGCCGTCAGCCTCTGTGCCAACTTGGTAGGCACAACTAATTAGATGTACAGACTGCCTTGTGCATTATGCAAATTAGCCTCGTTCCCAGGCTCCACTGCCCAGCTTTTTTTGCACGTTGGATAACTATGGCCAGGGCTGCATGTGCTGTGTGGGAGGATGAGTAGGTACATATATACCTACGTAGCACATACAGGATTTTTTGGTGGGGATGGGAAAAGTGATGTGCATGGAATCATGCCAGGGGGGGGGGGGGGGGGGGTGAGGGTATAGGTTTTAGCTGTGATTACAGTGCATATTCTCCCCCTGAAAATTACGTGCTCTGATCTTGTGATGGCTTGTGAGGCCCCAAAAAAGGCTAGAAATTAGCTACTAATGAACTACTGAGTATAAAAAAAATGTTAAGCAAAATTTGAGGGGGGGGATTCCAGTCCCCCCGCCTGTATTTTATGGTAATAGTAGACTACTGTAGAGTATGTATTAAGCGCCCATGGGCATGGACTGTTAATGTGCTGCAAGAGAGGGAGGTTAAATTGTGTTATGCTTACCTCGTATCCTTTGCAGTTGCAACACATTGAAGTGGGCAGATACTACATTACATACACACCCTATGCAGGAAGTTGACACAGAAAAGGGGGGGGTAGGCTGCAATGTACCTAATTAGAGCACGCCTTTGCCCTACCAATCTGACCTATTTTTAGCAATGATGGGATTGATGTGACCAATTGAATCCTTGCGATGTTACTTGTGTTTTTCTCATATCAGGTGGAGACATTCAATGAGATTGTGGACCCAACTGGTCAGGCGGACGATGACAGCTACAAAGCTCTCACTGCTCTGGGCATCCTTTCCGCCATACAGTCTCTTGTTAAGGCCACCTTCAACGAGACACAGGTGAGCTACACAGCTAATTAGTCGCATTCTTAGACTCTCTTATAAAAATGTAGGAGAATGAGACCGGATCCTGAATTTTTTAAGGGTGTATAGAAATGTGGCATACGTGAAGTACCATGCTGTATAGCTCGTGGAGCCTTTGTGTGCACAGTGATATTAAACGTGACTGCACCATTGCTGCTGTGCCCCAGGAACAGAAGTTTTGGCTGAAGGGTGGTCTGAGTGTGTTTACTAGATATGCAGCACACCTGCTGACTTCCTGCCATTACTCAATTAGTACTCAACCAGGACATTGTGGGGCGAGCCTTCGCGAGTGCACAGTATACATGCATGGAGTTATTGCAACATCATTTTAAATCAGTAATTTTGGTACATGTATATGCTTGTCCTGGCATGTGAACATACCAATCATGTTCAAAATGGGTGTTCTTTAGATATTAGCAAGCCAGGCTCCACTCTCTAGCATACAACTGGAAAGTGTAGCCTAGCTGCCATGGGAACAAGACTTAGCATACTCTAGCTACATGTAGGTATGAAAGTGAAGTATAGGGTAAGGCAGTAAATTCAAATATTGGTAAAACCTAAGCAATTAAAAAATTTGGTAACTCACTAGTTTGTGACACGCCTAATATATATATCTACGTATAACAATAAGATAAACAGTGAATCCGGCAGAAAAGGAGGACGTGTGAAGTATGTTTGGCTACACAATGGATGTCAGATCCATTCGAAAGTGCTCTGCTTTCTCTCCAGCTCAGTGCACTTCTCTTGAAGCTGTGTGCACGTCTTGCGTAGGCCGGTGCAGGTTTCTTGCAGCTCGGAAACCGTCTCCTCCAGCTTCTTGCAGTGTTCGTCGAGCTTTGCCGAGTGTCGGGCAGCCATTGTGAGGTGTTTGTACATGTTCTCTTGTAGATGCTGTGTTATGGCTGTGCGCTTTGTCCTCGCTTGGCAGCCGGCGTAGTGGAAGTTGCAGCGCACTTCGTAGAGTGGGCATTCGTTTTCTAGGTGTTTTTCGACTTGGTTTCGCTGTATCCCTGTCTTGCCGCAGGATTTGGAGCACGCAACTGGGAACTTCGGACATCGCAAAGGATGGCTTTCCGCAATTTCGTACGTGTCTTCTATGCCACAGTGGAGGCAGCAGTATGGGCGTCGGTTGCAGCGCTGCTGGTGCATTTCCATGCTCTTACGTGGTACCTGTGTGTTGCAACCGTGGGGGCAGCTGACTTGCATGAATTCGCACTCTCCCAACACCTTCCCAAAAGCAAGGTGCTCTTCAACCTCTGCCAGTGACCCCACCCACTTACACGACTGCTGCTTTCTTAGGCTGTCTCGGATGGGGCTGGTGATGGATCGCTTCCGAGTGACCTTCATTGGGCAGTAGATCTGCAGTGCTTCTATTTTATCTCGGAGTTCTCTGTCAATCTCGATGGAGAATTCCAAGTCCTCACACCCGGGGCAGGGTGTGCCATGCTGGCTGATTTTATCAACGCAGGACTTGCAAGAGTATCGGCCACAGCAGGTGACGCGATGGGGCTCCCTCATCACTTTCTTGCAGCTGGAGCACATGTACGTATCGTCCACTTCCAGCACAAACATGGCCGTGAGGTCCCTGACTCGGACTGTGGCTGCCATGGTCTAGCCTTCTAGTCTATGGTCTAGCTACTTTACTGCAGGTTTTCCAGGTGATTTATTGCAATCTCTATGAACAAAACTCACTAACTTGTTCCAGAATCCAGAATGGCTGCTAACAGTCTTGCACTTGCAGCTTTCTCTCTTTCTATAGTCGCAAATGTGCTGTAAGTGATCCTTTTACGTTGGTGAATAGTGGTTAAGTAGACAGTGTAGGGACAAATGCCCTGAACAATGGGCAGAAGTTCAGAAAATCTGTGAACAAATTATCACAAGCTGAGAACAGAGTGTAACCTTGAGAACTGCTTATCCAGAGAGCCTCTGGAGACAGACTTGAAGATCGATTCTGCAACTTGTCACCACTGTAGTCAAGCAAACTTTAGGCAGTCAGTTCTTTAAGTCTTTGTCCTACAAAAAAGGGGTGTGTCAAACTGCTGGACAAAATGAAGTGGTGGGTGTGTTTCAAAAGGGGGGAAGATTCTATATCGTGAATATATTTTATGTTGTGGCAGGTGCAATGAATACGTATGTAATGAATATGTAATGAATGGTGGATGGAAACACATATTCCGACCTCAGGGGAGTGAGAAAGCCTGGTGCAAACTAGTGTATACATGGCATTCCATGCAGAGGGCCTCGCAGGAATCAGGTTGCATTACATTACATATAGCTAAGTCATTCTGCGGCTTTGGAAACGGCGGTCATCACTTTCCAGCTTCCGAATTAGCCTTACCTGCTGTCGATGAACCTCCCACCGATGTTCCCTTGCTACCATTGCTTCTGTGTTGCTGCGTACATAGCCTCCCTAATCGCCACTGCCTCTCTGCAGGTGAGTCCGTTGTAGTGCATGCCCACCTTTCACTGGCACTGCACATGCAAGCCATGCCACACCCACAGGAAATATGCTTGCAATAATTGCATTCCTGTGCCTTGACTTACATATGCATGTTCATATACATATACACAAACGCGGAGTCTCGTGCAGCACTATTAGTTGCTCTGCTTCCTGCTCAGCAATTATCACGCGCTGTCGTGTGCATATATGTGTAGGCACTGTAAGGTGGACAGATGTATGCCCACACAACAGTACAGACGCTCCCACACACTAATTGCATGCACATACGTCAGTGTGGCTAGCTATAAATGACAGTTTCGGACTTGTATCAAATCTGCTGCATCACAAGAAGATTTGATAGTTTCCGTGGCTGAAAGGCCTTTCAAGAATGCCTAATGGCAGCTGAGAGACCATCATGGCGTGAGGCACTCCTACGTCATATTCCATTGCCTTTGGTGCCTTGTGTTTATCACTGTCTGAGCTGAACACTTATCTGCCTCTTTTAGCAGCCATAGGTTGTGCCGTTCATGCCTTTCTGCAGCTTTTATGCTCAACAGATGCTGTTTTACCATTGGTGCATGGGCATATCATTCTGTCCACCCAAGGTGTACATATGTACGTACATCACGTCAAGCAGTAATTTGTACCCCCCACCCCCTCCCATGAAATAGACATGGTACTCTAAATAATGACCTTTATGCTCAGGAAACATTCAATCGCAAACAAAGTGATAGTGGGTGTTAGGAGGTGCATATTTTAGCTACTGTGTGAATGAGTACACTCCGTAATTAAGGCGAAAATGATAAAGAATCCGAGGGTAGTACAGCTGAAAGAGTCTCACACAGGCGATAATGCAGTAGTATCGGCTGCATGGTCGCCTTTGTGCTACATGTAATTCTGCGAACTAACTTCCTGGAGTCTCTGTTTGAGCTCCAAGACCGTTCCCTGTAGCTGTTTGCAGTGACGATCGACCATCGTCAGATGCTGTTTCATTCTCTTTTGCATGTGAGTGTCTGTTTCACCTCGTGCGATCATCTCGGTACACCCGGCATAACGAAACTCGCACTCTACTTCGATAAGGGGGCACTCTTCCTTCAAATGTCCGTCAACTTTGCCGTATTCGATTCCTCGTTTGCCGCACTGGCAGGCAATTGGAAACATCTGGCATCTTTCAGCGCTATGCGTGATGATGGCCTCGCTATTTGGGTAGTGATTGGTCAAGATTTCCTCAAAGGACGCTTCGTAGTTACAGTACTCACAGCAGTATGGTCGTTTGCGGCATTCTAGCTCGTGTTTCTTCAGTTCTTGCCTAGGAATTCTCATCCCACACCCCTGTGGACAGTCGAGCTTCACGTATTTGCAGTCTCCTTCCACCGTGGACGAGCTGAGGTGACTCTGGACGTCCTCCAGCATTCCAATCCATGGGCACTCGTGTTTTAGTGGCTTTATGAAGCATTCCGTTGACTGCTTTCTCCCCATGGGACATCTGACGGTGAGAGCATTGATCTTGTCCTGGAGATTGTGATCTAGTTTTGCATTTTTAGCAAAGTCTTTGAAATCACACTTTGGGCAAGATCTGCCTTTGTTTTTCATGCCTTCGATGCAGTCTCTACAGAAATAGTGTCTGCATGCTGTTATATAAGGCTCATGCATCACCTGCTTGCACTGGGTGCACTTGTAGCCAGTGTCTATGTCTTCCACAAAGCGAACTTCATGGCCTCCCACATGCACTGTTGCTGACATGATTTCCACTCCGATACTCTATACACAAACGTAGTAGCTACACAGCTAACGCATTATACACTGCAACACTGTATAGCCAATAGAATGAATACACACAGTCAGACGTCTACTTACTATGCGAGGGAGTTCCCATGCGTCGTTGACTGCCTCACTATCCGTGGTTTGTAGTTGCAACTGCGTTTGTGTTTGCGTACCTGTTGCTATGTACACTTCCTCCCTATTACTACTATTACTACTACGTCCCGAGTACCACATACACCATTACTTGGTTAACGTGATATGCATACGTCTGTCAACACAATTGAAAAATGCTACCGGTTAGTCTAACAGTATTATCCTCCCCACCCCACACACTCCCTCTTGAGAGAAGGAGGAAATGGCTACGCCATGTTGACATAAGCCAGGACTTATGTCAACATGGCGTAGCCATTTCCTCCTTAGTATAAAGAGTGTTTACAGATACCGAATGTTGTATAACTGTTCGTTTGCTGTATCACTGTACATATACATTACATAGGAATTTAATTATGTCTTTAGCTGTATCATTGTTAAGGAAATACATATGTGCATCCTGTATGTAATGATAGCCGTGTGGGAGGTACTGCTTTGATACCCCTACATGTACATGTACACTTAGTCTACCATGTAATGTTTGACTGTGTGCATGTTGGCTCTTAATTGTACCACAGTGCGTGGGAGGATCAAAGGAAGCCAGCACGCCATGCACTACTATGATGTCACACTATGCCATAGCCTCCTATGCACAGTGCCGTATCCCGCGTTTGTACAAAATTTGGAATTTTTGCCAATTTTGAAGCTGTCATATCTCCATAACCTATAGCGAGACATGAATGATTCTTAATACAGCGCGTATGAGCCCCGCCCTTAATGAAAATTCAGATATACAGCACTTTGAACACGCGGATGCAACAGAGTTTTCTACCCGGGACTGCCACATGTATAAAGTAATGGTACTACCAGAATATTCATAGTAACATACATCATACAGATTATGGGCACTGGTATGGGGGAAATCCCATTCAGAGAGAGGGAAATTCCCACTGCAGTGGCACGTTTACATATATGGTTGAGGTGTGTACATGCACACACAGGGGATGAGGTAGCTTGGGGCAGGTCAGGGAAATAACCTGGAAAAGTCCCTGTTGCAAAAAAAGCCTAATGATCAGGATTGCGCAATCATGGAACTCAAAGCCTTGCTTCTGACTGTATAATTATAGTGTGCACATGTGTATTGTAACAATTGTGGAGTAACTTCACTTTGCAGTAAGCTCGTCTGCCACTCGCAATGCAGATAAACTTTATTGGAGCTAGTATTGACCTTCCACTTGGTTCTGTATACACGTTTGCAACCAGCTCTGTCGTGTATGTGGGCATATCCTAATCACAACCACACATAGAAGTGTATGGTGGTTGAATATTGCGGTCAGCTGAAAATTAGTAATCTATGCCACAAATCTTCTTCGTTTGCCCTTTGTGCCTCAAAGAGATCCAATGCTAGCCTTTTTCCGCCAGGTTATAAAAAATATAGATTTTCATGCAGCCTTAGTCGGGTCTGATCCCTTTGTAGAAGACAAGGGTGACTAATTAATGTTAAATATTTTGCTCTGCTTTTGCCTACGACGACAATATTTTGCTGACCTGAGCCTTGTTCATGTTGTATTTGAGTACTAGACATGGCCACTATTTGAAGGTAATGAGTATTTCATTCAACACTTTCAGAGATGTGGCTACAATATAATGATGGTGACTAATCAAGGATAGCGTCTCTTCGCAGAAATATAAGTAACATGTACAGGGCATTATTTTTACCAACTGGGCGCATGTGAAGCACATGCACAGCTGGTACTAAGACATTCTGATGTCTTTTTGTTTGTCTGTCACTGTTCATCAACACTTATCACGTTTGCTAAAGGTGTATCATTATGCTGATATGCCACTGTAGCCGCAAGCACAGTGGAAACTATTGGAAGTTTGCACACCTAATTGGCCAAGGTGCGTCAGACTAGCTTAGTTTTATGTTGCCTAGATGGCGAAAAAGTGGTAGGTAGTGATGATACTTTTGTTTTGGCAAGTCTAGTAACTAACAGCTTGCTGCATACACACACACACACACACACACACACACACTTAGTACACACATATACTCATACCACACCCACATATAATATTCTGCATAATGGTAGTACGCATATATATATCACTATACTGCATACACTCACATATGTACATGTGTGCACGTGCATACACAAATGCCCAAACGCATGCACACACACGCACACAATGCATACTCAGATAATGCAGCAGATGGAGGCTGCTCTCATCAACATGATGGCAAGCATGCTGCAGAATGGAGTCATGGGTGAGAAGCTTGAGCAATGGCAACTTGCACTATACCTAACATCCTGCTCGTGCACAAAATTAATATATACTGTACACACAAATGCACACCCGCACGCATGCACACACACACACACACATACACACACACATACACACACACACACACACACACACATTCATACAGACTTCTATGAAGAGATGCTAACTCTGTTAGACCTGTTCACCACGATAGCCATCTCCCCTCCCATGTGGCAAATGCTATTCATCATCTGCGACACTTTCACAAGAGACGGCTTTGACTACTTTACTGGTACTGTACCAATGTGTTATGTGTTTCCTAATATAGTGCTGAAATTAGGACCATGTTTAAGAGATGAAAAGGCATACCCATAGACCATTTTCCGCTAATATTATCAGTACATGCTAGTTTTTCTACTTTTCCCAATTTGGCCACCATTCACCCAAAATGTTTGAGGTGCTACAGATATGATATTGCAAATTTGATTACAATAGCTTGAATGAAGAGGGGGCTTCTCGGTTGTCTCTTGCATAAGAAAGAAAGGCTCTCTGAATGCCAGCTTTAATTAATTTCACTTTCGCCCTGAAGAAGACTAGAGCATCTAGTCGAAATATCGGCAAAGTATCTTTCTGAATTAAAGTTGCTATTCAGAGAGCCTTTCTTCCTTTACAATAGCTTGATCTGTCTTGGAGATATGCATGAGTGAAGCATGTACATTTTTCATAGAGAATGTACTTGGGGGGAAGCAGGTGAATTTCGGCGATGTGTATCTCAGAGATGGAATAAGTGAAATTTGAGACATGGTTCGAGCTCAGCAGAGATTAGGTTCGGGACAAATAATTAGTGAGCAGTGATGTCACTGTGAGCAGAGCAATCGTTAGTAGTTTATGCCCGAAAACCAGTGACACACAGCATGCAAACTGTGGCGGAAAACTATACCAATCAGCTCCGCCCATTGTAACTGACACTCTTCCCTTGTTGTTGTTTTTTTCAGAGATGATGTCAGTGCTATACAACTTTGTAAAGGTGGATACGGAAGCTTTTCTCTCCAATCCCAAACACATTGAGATCATCATCTCAATGTGCAAAACTGTGAGTATACATGTATGCTGAAAAGCATATACGTAGGCACTCTAATTATGCATCCTTCTAATTCTGCGTCAAAATTCAATTTTTTTAACTCATTACTATACATACCCATAATTTTTCAAACCTCAGCCCATTTATGTAGTAACATGGGTCCTTTGTAAAAGTGTACATGGCTATAATAGTGATTGTAGTGCTAGCTAAGTGTGTTTTTCGTAAGCCTTCATTGTTCCATATAAGGTACACATACATGTTATACGTTGCTGCCTCTGCTCTGAAGTTTATGCTGTTCTTCCCGTTGGCATTCCCTGTCCAGTGACGCCTGGTGCCTCTCTCTTCGGGCTCTCTGCTACTAGCTGTTCTCTCCCACTAACATTCTCTATTGAGTTAGTGCCTGCCCTCCCTCTCGCCCGTTAGTGCTCTTGGTCCTGTTCGGTCATGCCCACCACTTACTAGTGTGGGGCTCACTTAGGCTTCCCC
This sequence comes from Phakellia ventilabrum, assembly GCA_963921505.1. Classification (NCBI taxonomy): domain Eukaryota; kingdom Metazoa; phylum Porifera; class Demospongiae; order Axinellida; family Axinellidae; genus Phakellia; species Phakellia ventilabrum. Next base: position 4,657,323 of record OY997382.1, read on the forward strand.
TGGCAATACTGTGCTTGTACATAGGTTTTATCATGGTGTGCCATATTCAAATGGTTTTGTAAGTGTGAATGAGACCATCTCTATATACCCACACAACACACACACACACACATGCACACTTACACACATTCACACAGGTTTTATCAAGTGACCCAGGAGAAGACCCTCAAGTACATGCCTGCAAGCTACTAGAAGTGACTTTACTGCAGTGCCAGGGAAGAATAGACCCGGTAAGGAAACCTTTAACACTTGACATAATTTTGCATATTAGCTTCTCCTAATTTCACGACTCTGTACCCATCCCCCACACAACATTGTTATTGTTGTTGTTTTCATTGTTGGTATTCCCTTAATTTTTACCAACCGGCTAGTACTGGGATTGCTTTACTTTTTCGCGTCTGTTTGTACGTCCACACTATGGAATGTAATTATAGCCATGAGAACAGCAGGAAGTTTTCAGCAAAAGTACATTAACTCTTTACCGACCATTGCGTTTGCGTATTACATAATGCAATGACCATAGGAATTTTAATCGATACTCGTGCATGGTAACGCATAGCGTTAGCCGCCTCTAGCTGAAAAAGGGAGAAGATTCGTCCCGAAAACTTTGCGGAATCAGAGAGAAGACTTCCCAAGCTTTACTATGATAGCAAGTTCGAGGGCGCTGGACTGCAAGAGAGCCATAAACAACAGCAGACAAAATACACAAGGTAAACGTACAGGCATGATAGGCAGATAAACTAGCTAGTGGGGTTGATAAAAGTGTGTTTTAGGCTTACTAGTTTATGAAAATACAAGAAACAGTTGAAAAGAATGCCTGGGGTTGAATAGTATATCCTCCTATCACTATAGGGGGCTATTCTTTGCCGAGTTTGCCCTTCGAGAAAAAGGATTGATCACGGCGACATCATAGGAAATGCATGGTCCTGGCCGCTCCCATGGCTGTGGTGATGTAGTACAGGCACTCTCCGTTGCTCTGCCATTGTCTCAGCTACTTTTCTCTCCCTCTCCAGCCATTCTCATCCCTCTAAGACATCCATACCTGTCAGAAAAACAACAAAATTTTATATCGATACGAACAACGGTCTGTATCACCGGCACTTACACACAGATCTGGCTGTCAGAGATGGTCCTGAGGGATGATCAGGCTGTTTGCAGACCTCCAGCAACAGTTTGGAGTAGAGCTGGCTGTTTGAAAGACTGCCAATGCCGCTCTGAAGCCTAGAATGTTGATCGATGGCTAGCGTGTCAATTTAGCAGACATTATTCATTTTAATTTTGTCACGATTTTGCATGGGGGAGCCCCGGTAAACGAGGCTAAAATGAAAGAATATGTTCATTATGACGTCGTCAGTCACTTGGGGGATCTCCCTTGAGTGCCGTCTGTCGATCTCAGAGCCGTTTTATACTCATGACGGCGAATGCCGTCATTGGTCGGTAAAGGGGGTGTAACGTCATGACGGCAAACGCCGTCATTGGTCGGTAAAGAGTTAAGCTACCTTGGCTTTTTGTTGTCTATATGGTGGAAAACAGGTAGTTAACACTGATAATCCCAATTTGGTAAGTCATGGCTGCTAACTGGAAGTGCAGTACAAAACTGCTCCATTAGCACTTTTGCGATAAGATGTGATGGGTCAGTCTGATCCATTCCACAGTTTCATTTAGTTTGACCTGATCTATTGCTGAGAATAATATTAGAGCAGAGGCACATGTAAAATGCCCCGGCTGGTCCTAAGATTGCTTTCATGTTTTCCGTTTGTCTGTATGTATGTATGTGTGTGTGTTCGTCCGCAAATATCACGTGCGCCAAGTTACGTCATTCCGTTACTATGCCACTATAGCCACGAGCGCTGTGGAAGCTACTGAAAGTTTGCAGGCTCAGTAGTCCAAGGGTACGTCAAGCTAGGTTAGTTTTGTGTTGCCTAGACGGCGAAAGAGTGGTAGGTAGCGATGATAGTTCTGTTTTAGCAAGTTTTGATTGCTAACTGGAAGCGCACTATGAAATTGCTGTGTCAGCACTTTCGCTGGCAACGCTACGTGATGAGACTCATCTGTTGCTGAACACAACCTTAATTCAATTGAATGATTTGTGTAAAAAAAACACCCGGCTGGTTTTTAGATATGAAATATCTGTTATAGGACAGCATAGCCAAAACACATCTGGGTGGAAGGCATGTATGGCCATTGCTAATCTTCAGCATAGGGAAATATGCTATACATCTATGCTATCATGCACGTCATTATTTACAGTACAGTGTGTGTAGTTTATAAATATAATAGCTACTCGCTACACTGTTTCTTGTGTACTGTTATCCCAGGGACGATGCATGCCCGTGGCAAAACTAACACTTTTGTAAGGCTTGTCTTTCGGGGTTTCACATTTCGTTGCAACAACGTTCAGGGACATGAGCATCCCAGACTCATCCATGTGGGGGAGGTATGCACGACTGTAGTCATCATAACCCTTCGGAAGGAAGTCCCTCCAATTATAGCATCGCACGTTACAAAAACCAGCATCTTCAAGAAAGCACTGGAGCAGAGAGAAGTCAAAGGTCACTTGGTGATAATCCAGCTGATCTCTTTGTCCACCGTAGAGAAGGCCTTCCAGTTCTGACAAGTTGCCCGTGTGCTGATACTGCTTCACCACAGCTTGGAAATCGGGAACACAGAGTCGTAGTAGGCCACCCTGCTTGAGGACACGGTTCCATTCACCGAGGACGAGAAGTATCTTGCACCTTGGAAAGTGCTCCAGGACATGGCATGCATATACCTCGTCTGCAGTTTGGTCAGAGAAGACATTTGTCATGTCAGATACATCACAGTTGTAGTCAATGTGGTCGTGTGGAAGCAGGTCCACATGGATGAAGCCAGGGAGATATTTCTTTCCACATCCCAGGTGGAGCTTCACTACTTCTGTTTCACTGGACTCCATGTTACCTACTGCTGTGTCACGGCAATAGTTACACTGCAAAAACAAAAGGATTGGTTTAACCTGAGTTTTAGCATCAATATCAAAGAATGTGCATACAAGGAGATCAATTACATTGTTTGACAACTATAGGTAGTAAACAATTAAGCTAGGTCACGTATGACAGGTGGTGCTATGCTAGAAGTGCTGCACTTATGATGTTTCTTAATTGCAGGAGCCATGGAAATGTTATAAGGGCTGCTTCACTTCTAACATTTCTATAGTTCCTTAATTGGTATGCGTGACTTAGCTTAATTGAGTATCTTTTGTCTGAAATTGGAGACCTGCAGTGGTCAAGAAATATAACTGATCTGTTTGTATGCACATGCAACTCAGATGACCCAATATGGGTTACATCAACCCTTTTGTTTTTGCAGTGTATACACTGCAAAAAACACACTAGAAAAAAGAAGGGTCTGCATGTAATTTATATACGCTGTAAAAGCAGACCCAGTTGTGGTCATCTCAATTTACTGCAAACTATGTGCACTCAATACTAGGTCACACTTGCTTGTAGGTTGCTATGAGACACACTATTCAGTGTAACGGATCAAGTTCTATGTATACAACTCCTATTTATACAACCAAAATGACACCTCAGCTCAGTCAGACAAACAGCATACTACACATACTACACCTATTAACAGTCGCTGCACTGTAAAATAAGAATGGTCATTATGACTAAAGTTGTTTGTTACTTGGTTGGAGATGATGAACACATTACATATATTGACACAACAAGATAGTAAGTTTATGGGAGGAGTTGGTCAAGAATTCAGAAACACATTAGAGCAAATTGCTGTGAAGGGAGTTGGTCAAAATAATAATTATATCAAAGCAAATTGGAGGGAGTTGGTCCCGAGTAATAGTAAAAACACAGACTAACTGTTCTAATGTGTTTTCTGCATTCTTGACCAACTCCCTCCACTGTATTATTGACCAACTCCCTCCATAACTTCATACCATCTAGCTTTGTCCATGTACGTAACGTGTTCATCATCCAAGTGTAACTTGATAACAAACAACTATTATAGTCAAAATGACAAATCTTTTTTTACTGTGTAGACAGTGTGAAGGAACTACAAACTACATACTAACACATTAGCACAAGTTGACAGTTTCGGTCTGTCACACTCCACCACCCTTCTATGGCAGCAAGCTTGCTTTGCTGCAAAAAACACAGTAGGAAAAAGTATTCAGTGTAACGGATCAAGTTCTTGCAGCAACTATTCGATGATAAAATAAAATAAATACTCTCTGACGCAAAATACAACTCATGTTTATACAACCCAAATGACACCTCAACTTAGACAGACAAACAGCATACTACATATACTACACAGACAGACATACTTCACTGCTTGATGGAAACCTTACTATTGGGAAGGCATTTGTGCCAACACTTTGTGATAGCAGCTGCAGCTGAACCCTGGAAAGAACATGCTATATACTGTGAGAATTTAATGCTACCATACAGCTGTGTCTCTGATATGAATTCATTGTGAGTAAACAATTAGTTAAGTAAAGTAATAAGCCAGGAATTAAATATTTGAGGTTGCACTTGCAACTCATGTTACCTGAACTAGGTCAAAATTTGTGGATGTGATGGAATGTTAGAAGCCAAGCGCAGATCGCTGTGTAGCTTTGGTAGGTGCAGTGGGTAATTGCAACTCAAGTAACTCTAGCTGGGTTAAAGTAACCCATCAGTTTTTGCAGTGATATATACGTATAGACAGTACGAAGGAACTACATACTAACACATTAGCACAAGTTGATAATTCCAGTCTGTCACACTCTAGCGGCAAACGTGCTTTGCTGCAGCAGGTGCAGTCTCTTTTCTCACAGCAATCTCCTCTCTGCTTGTAGTACTCTGCACTACAGCCTTTCTTCACTCTCCTCGGCCACATTATTTTCCCGCAACATACTTCCATCCTCTCCCAGTGACTCGGCGACATACGCACAGTGATTCCTAGCGGTACACGCTCCTCTCACTTGGCAACACATGCCATCTCCTGCGATACACATTCCTCTCCTCTCCAGCGATACACTCTCCTTTCACCAGCTACTAGTGACACATGCGCCTTAGTCCTCTCAGCGTCCTTCTCCCGCTCAGCGACCCTCGCCCTCCACATGGGGTCCCTCGGCATAGTCATGGTAGTGTTGGCCATTTTCGCTGCCCTCACTCTCAGCAGCCATTGCTCACTCAGCGACTCTAGTCTTCTGAGAGGCCGTCGCTCACACGGCGACTCCCTCTCATCGCAATAACTGTCGCTCATTCAATAGCACTTGCTCTCCTCTCGCTCACTGACTCTCGCTTTTCTGGCGTCATCTTTCTTCTGGCAGTGCTCTATCATCCTGCTGCATCTGCAGTCACTAGTGGGTCCTACTGCAGTGGATCCCACCGCTGCCACCAAATGTAACGGACTGAGTTCTTGCAGCAACTATTTGATCTTAAAAACCAATAGTCTCTGTGACATAAAATGCAACTTCTGTTTATACGACCTGGAATACCTCAACTAAGATAGACAAAACAAAGGAACTACAAGTTCCAGTCTGTCACATCAGCTTTCCCAAAATATTTAAGCACTAATGAATTAGCTATACACAGGTTAACTATTTCAAGTGCATCATAGGTAACTCTAGCATGGGTTAACTTTACTGCAAGACTTGCCAGCTTACACAAGGTAGCTACGCGAAAATTTTAGCAACTCCACCCATGAGACATACTATTCGTGAAGCATCTATTGAAACATATTAAGTCCTAATAATATTAGTTTGTAGTTGTATTGTCTACTGTCTATTCCTGCTGGTATACATTGCTCCAAAGAACTTTCACAACTGGTAGTAATCATCCTCCTCTAGAAGGTACCCCTTTTTTCCAACTCCTTTATCTTTATACTTGCAGTACATTCCCAGCATAGCTGAGGCAGCCCTGGAGAGGCTGACTAGGGAGAGCAAGACGCCGGAGCTGAGGACCATGTGCATTCAAGTGGTTAGCCAGAAACCCATGTTGTGTTTTTTGCTTGATTGCTTGATTCACTGTTTATTGGTTCTGTGCATGGTAACTTTTTTTGTTGCCTAATAGGTTGTTCCTATTCTTTCCCTCCCAGCTTTTCCATTGCTGGTAGTACGTATGTAAGTATACGTATGCACTACCTGTAAGTGATGAAAAGCTGGGAGTGAGAGACTGGGTATGCGGCTATAACGAAGCATATGATATGTGACATGATTTGCAAAAACCCGGCACTTCTCACACTTTCACAAAATGTTTGCCAAATTTTAAGCTGTCACATCTCAACAATCATTTATATAGCAAGACATAAACAAAAAGTACCCTTCAACTAAAGCATTCCCACACTAGAAGTCTATCCGTTTCAGGGATATGCACCTCGGTAGCATCACCATTTTTAAGAAATTACCACATGATAAAAATCCCATGAACGTCTGCCTCATATTTTCCTCATGGTTTAGTAGCATGGCTTCATTTTTAGGTTATTATATAATGTAATGTGTCCTGTAAAAACCACCCACATTTTATTTAGATCGTGCCTAGCATTGTACAGGTACATACCTTTGAAGTAACCTTTTTTTGAAACTGTGCGGGAAGTGTGAGGTTTTTTGCAAATCCGGTCCCATATATTTATTGTAACCTCGAACATTTATTTATATATTTATTGTAACGTCGAACTCAGGCCTTCCTCGCCCAGATTTTATCTCGCAGTTGTGGAGAAAAATTGGCGAGTAAGCCCTGGAAGGGTTCGTACGTGACATGCTGTAGCTGACATCAGAAACTTCTGAAAGCCTGAACGTCACCGAAATGATTGCTGGTGCACATTTATGGGCATGGTCTAGGCCTTGGTCTAGCACCTCCAGCATATGAACTTCCATGGCAACGCTGAGAGATTGGCTTTTGTCAGCTATGTCGCACTATAGTGTGCCTGTTTTACCCGGGAGTTGCTTCTTACCTTTATTTTTCTGACTGTACTATTTCTCAAACAAAGCCACACCTATTTGATCAGTGACTTCACACATTAACAGATTATTGCTGTGATGTCTGTGCCACACATCACGTGCGAAACCCTTCCAGGCCTTACTCCCCAATTTTTTCTCCAAGGTCGTGAGATAAAATCTGGGTGAGGAAGACCTGGGTTTGAGGCTATGTTTATTGTAACATAATCAGTGTACCACCTTTATTATATTTATGCACACTATACACACACACACACAAATACACAACCACACAAATACATGCATCACACCCACATTCCTTCACATTACCCACACAGGTAATTGCAATACTGTATTATAATCCCACTGTGATGTTGGAACTACTTGAGAAGACCCATTTTCCCGACAGCTCTGAAGCCATCACTGCACAGTTCTTCACTCGGTGGATCGAGGACGCCGACCTCTTCATGGGGTGAGTAAATATGAAGATTCTTGGTATATTCTGTTGCCTGTTCATTGCAGGATAATCATTCATTCCAAAGTACATGCTTCCATCATGCCTAACTTTCAGAATATGTACAAGCACTTCTCTGTTAGGGGAAACGCTGTGTAACAACTGAAACTGTCTATAGCAGAATGTACTTATGATGTCTATTCAACGTAATCAGAAGCTTACGTAGTGATAATAGTGTCCTGCATGTAATACTTATACTGTATAGCAAGAAGATTTCGAGGGACACATATTTGCAGACTCTGCCAACATTTTCCGAAGTAAATTTCGAGATAAGCCATATCTCTGCAAATAGCAATTGGACGGTTGGCTCTATCCACATCTCTGTAGGTTTTAGTGTTTTAGTCAGCGATATGGACAGTTCTTTTCATCACCACACAATTTGTATATGGCTACTTAGTCAAATTACTTATCTGACGTGCGATCAAGGACGGCTGTACCTGTTTTTGCTGTAGATGTTATAACTTTGCTTCTGTTGTCTACAGTTGTGGCAGTCCCGAGTAGAAAACGAACATTATTCCATCGCGTATTTCGATCGCACCCACGCGTTCACTACGCTATATCTCAGAACTTCCGTTAAGGGCGGGGCTCATACGTGCTGCGTAGAAGCCTCACATATTGACGCTACTACGTAGCGCGTATGAGCCCCGCCCTTAACGGAAGTTCAGAGATACGGCGCTTTGAACACGCGTATGCGATCGAATTACGCGACGGAATAACGTTCGTTTTCTACTCGGGACTGCCACAGTTAGTACCAAAACAGTGGTTGAGAGCCACGTCCAGCACCAGTCAACAGAAGATTTGAAAAGTGTATAAAAAACTGTGTACTGTGGTCTCTTTCACTCATGCAGTATTCACGACCGGAAGTTATCAGTCCTTGGATTTTGCTCTCTGCTTCGATGCCCAGTTAGACCAGCCCCCCTCCAGACCCTGGCACCCAAAGTGATCCCAGCCATCATAGTACAGCTAAAGAATCTTGAAGAAGCATATAAACGTAAGAAAGATTTCAACCATATTTTGATGGCAAGATGTAGCTTTTGGTCCCATATGGCTGAAAACTTGGCAGGAATTTAATCTGGCAGATTGGTCTTTACAGCATTGTGAATTCTGGTTGGCGTATATTAATTTGGCAGTTTGGCTTCACGAGCAATGATATCACACAGGACGTAACCCAAACCATACATGTAGACAATGTATTAATTATGCGCAAGCGCCCCACCCAGCTTAGCTACTACGTGTAAAAAGTATTGAGAATCGATATTGGAGCCATGGATAATAGATGGAGCTATCTGTAGAAAGCTATGTTCAAAGACACTACATCTAAGGATCAGCTATGGCTGACGCCGGGGAGTGGAGAGCTGGGTTATGCTGCTTGAAACTCTCGTTTGCATCACTTGATTGTGTTGTCTATCTCCAGCACTCGTATCTCTATTTACACTGAGGCTACACAAACTCCACTAACCTGAGAGCTGTAGTAAGCTTTCATTGGTAAAACTATAAAGTTATCCGAATCTCTGACTCGTTATGGCTTTGCCAGACTACTTTGTACGCTGTTTCTAAACCCCATGTGCACCCACCACCAAATTTCCAGCCATACTGTAGTAAGTTTTATTATGGGTGGGGAGTGTGGATGTAAGTTACACATGCTACAAGTCTCAGTTGGTGATAGTTTCGCCCGACATATACACACACCAGAAATTGCAGAGGAAGAAAACGAGGAAGAGGACGATGATGATGACATGGCTGATGAGGAGGGTGAGGGAACAGTTCTCAGCATTTACAATGGAAGGGCATTATGCCCACTAATGTTTCACAGCAGTGTAGCTGACAAAAGGTGGCTACAGAACAAAGTCACCATTTTACACACGGCAGTGGTAGCTTATCCTGGTGCTGTATTCTGTGACCACTTCCTGTAGCAGTTGCTATTGGTATGGTGCAGTAGCTTCTATAGGGTGGCCCCTGGTTTGAATTCTAGCAAGGGTACCATGAAGTCTGCCTCTCTTTGCTTCTATACTTCTCTCAATTTTATCAGAAGTCCAGTCATGATCTTTGACAGCACTTGGGATGGTAGGCACTCAATAGAGTGTTCAACCATCCATATAAGGATCTAGGCTTTGGTTATTTATCGGATAGGGTTAGGTTTTAGAGCTAAGTAATTAGTTGGTCTCCTCTTCCGGGGGCTGGCAAAACGAGCCACCTTTCTGTCAACTAACTGGTGCTTTAATCTCATCAGTGTTCTGGCTCCCTGTAGACATTTGGAACTGACTATTGCCACTTGACAAACAAGAAAATGGTGTGAGAGAAATTTATAGCAAAACACATACCAGAGGCCAGCTTCTCCATGGCCCATTGGTACTGTATAGCTATTATGTAGGATAAACAATGCAGTACGTAGCTCTTAAATCTTGACAAATATATGATCCATCTTGTATTTACCTTCCCTCCCCTTTCTCCCCCTTTGTCGTCCTTTTGCGCCCATCCTCTTCCTCCCTCCCCACCGTCACTGCTCTCTCCTTTAATTCCCTTCTGTCCTCTCAGGTAAGGAACTGGAAAGTGAAGAGGATGATGTAGACGAAGAAGGCCAGGAGTACCTCAAACAGCTTGCAAAAAAGGTCAGTAGCTCTTACGTAGCTCTTTATATAATAAGCATATCATCAACCCCAACTGAGGAATGGGTTGACACTGGTCAAATTCTATATTATCCTGTACATGTATATACTGCGTATTAAATTAATAATTATATCTATATTTAGCGTTCCATGTTTTTCCACACAACAAACTATAAATTACGTCTACATATGTAGTTTACCTTACGATCATAGGGAACTATTATTTTGGTGTAGGCATCCAAAGCTCTTGGTGCTGGAGGGGGTGGAGATGGGGATAGTAACTCGGATGACAGTACTGATATTCCTCAAACACTGCTGGAAATTGACTATGACACTGTCATTGATGATGAGGATGTTATCGATGAATTCTGTACATTTAAAGAAACTCTTGAAGGTAATGTTAGCCAATTAAACTTTATTTGTTTTATTTTATTTTATTATTATTTTTTTTCAGGGAGTGGGGTGCTTAACTCTTTACCGACCGTTGCGCTTGCGTATTACGTAATGCAATGACCATAGGAATTTTAATCGGTACACGTGCATGGTAACGCATAGCGTTAGCCGCCTCTAGCTGAAAAAGGGAGAAGATTCGTCCCGAAAACTTTGCAGAATCAGAGAGAAGACTTCCCCAGCTTTACTTTGATAGCAAGTTTGAGGGCGCTGGACTGCAAGAGAGCCATAAACAACAGCAGACACAATACACAAGGTAAACGTACAGGCATGATAGGCAGATAAACTAGCTAGTAGGGTTGATAAAAGTGTGTTTTAGGCTTACTAGGTAATCAAAATACAAGAAACAGTTGACAAAGAGTGCCTGGGGTTGGATAGTATGTCCTGCTATCACTATAGGGGGCTATTCTTTGCCGAGTTCGCCCTTCGTGTACAAGGATTGATCACGGCGACATCATAGGAAATGCATGGTCCTGGCCACTCCCATGGCTGTGGTGATGTAGTACAGCCACTCTCCGTTGCCCTACCATTGTCTCAGCTACTTTCCTCTCCCTCTCCAGCCATTCTCACCCCTCTAAGACATCCATACCTGTCAGAAAAACAACAAAATTTTATATCGATACGAACGACGGTCCGTATCACCTGCACTTACACACAGATCTGGCTGTCAGAGATGGTCCTGAAGGATGATTAGGCTATTTGCAGATCCCCAGCAACAGTTTGGAGTACAGCTGGCTGTTTGAAAGGCTGCCAATGCCGCTCTGAAGCCTAGGATTTTGATCGATAGCTAGCGTGTCAATTTAGCAGACATTATTCATTTTAATTTTGTCACGATTTTGCATGGGGGAGCCCCGGTACATGAGGCTAAAATGAAGGAATATGTTCATTATGACATCGTCAGTCACTTAGGGGATCTCCCTTGAGTGCTATCTGTCGATCTTAGAGCCGTTTTAAACTTATGACGCCTATAGTCGTCATTGGTCGGTAAGGGGGGTGTTACGTAATGACGACTATAGTCGTCATTGGTCGGTAAAGAGTTAATAGGCGCCCCTTCATTCCTCCCCCCATAATTAGGGAGAATGTGTATTCATACTTTTGCTGTTATTGGCAACTGCAACAAGCTAGAGATACATGTATACACTGACATCTACGTATAAAGGATCAGCACCAGTGCAGCCTTACTCTGGAATGCAATTGCCTAATACAATTAAGCGAAGTAAATGGCATGTAACTAGGCTTGCTAATGATTGTGTGTCGAGCTTCCTCTGATATACCAGAACTACGAGAATGTTCCTGCCAGTTCAGTAACCCTGTGGTTATTTCCCCTGTAGCGCTAGCAACAAGTAATCTGGAGTGGTACACTCTTCTTATGGGCGGTCTAGCACCAGAACAGACAGCAGATATCCAGAGATTATTTGTAGCTGCGGATCAAAGGAAAGCAGCTTCAGGTATGCACCAATAAATTACAAGCAGACTTGAATAGTTAATGATCAGCTGAAAATGGTTGTTAGCTGGTGCCAATATAGTACGCTGCCAATTCATTTAAGGGGAGCGAAAATATATACCATTTGATCCTTGGGTGAAAACTAAGAAATTCAACCTCCACTTTCAGATTCTATGAGGAGTTATAGCCAAAATAAAACTATAATTGCCGAGCGCCTTAGCGCGAGGCAACTAATCGTGCAGTGTGGGCTGAAATCTCAGCTAGCGTATATATTTATATATATATGTGCGCAACTTCCGTCATGCTTAGGAATGCAATTAAATTTCCGGTTACGTTCCTTATACGTGTTATTACTATGTCTGTACGTTCCGTATACGTGTTGTTACTACAGCTGTAACGAAACGCTTCCGGCCCCGGGGGGCAAGCGCGTGTTCAAGATGGCGTCCTGACGAGTTACATCAGGAGCCCATAGCCCAAAGGGAAGGAGCGTTGAACTAGTGATTCCACCTGTTGTCGAATGGCACCTACCAGAAAACTCCATATATGGAATACGTAGCAGCTATGCATGGCTGGTTTACTACTAGACTAGTGCTAAGTAAATTATAGCGCTTACATAGTACTTACCATATAAGGAGTGTTGGGCAAGTGTCATTCGACAACAGGTGGAATCAGCATACATGCACAAGTTTAACGCTCCTTCCCTTTGGGTTATGGGCTCCTGGTTACATGGATGCCGCCTTTGTACTTCTGACGCCCGAAGGAATAGCGACCTGGACAAATCGATCACTTCTTTTTACCCAGGTAGGCTTACTACAGCTCCAACGCGATTAGAGTTTGTGTAGCCTCTGTTTCAGCAGAGATCTGACCGCTGGAGACAGACGGTACGCGGATCGATCGCCAGCGATACGAACGTGAGTTTCAAGCAACTCTGCTCTCGTGTAGCAGCCCTAACTGGTCCTTGGAACTGTGTTGTATACAGAGACATTCGTCTCCTGAAGGCTCATTCGCGTAGAGTAGCTTCTCCGGCAATTGCGTGGGCGATGCAGCTTCTAGTGGGTGTGGTTTTGTGCTAACTAACTTATGTCATACCTCTGCGCAAGGCTATCTGCGCAATGCGTATGCCTAGTTATATGTAGCTCTATGGGGGGCCCCTCCCCCGCGAGGCACGATACCTTAAGAGGATATTAATTTGAGTGCAATTTAGCGATTTTGAGAAATTAATACATAGCAACTACCTGTTCATGCAAGTTCATGTCGAAGACGGCATCCATGTAACTGCAAAAGACGCCATTTTGAACTCGTGCTGTGGCCCCTGGGGCATCCCGGGACAAAACGTGACCCACAGCACGAAAGATATATATATAAACGCTAGCTGAGATTCTGAGCCCATAGTTCGCGATTATTGGCCTTGCTGCGCTCGGCAATAATTACTATTAATAGATACTATGTATATTGTACAAACAGCTTTCTTCTAGACCCCAAACCCTATTCTGTAAAAGCAATCATGATACATGTAGAGACTGGTTCTTTATTTACAATGCTGCTATTTCTTTTTCCTAGAATCTCGAAAGATTGAACAGGCAGGAGGTTATCAATTCTCAATAACTGAAGTTCCTAGAGCATTTGTATTTTCGTCACCTTAGTGTTTATTTATTTGTGCTAAGTCTTATTACTCAACTGCATTCTGCTCTTGTTGGATGCATTCTCTGTACAGTTTATATTATTTTGTTGGTTTGTTTCAGGTGGAATGGCATTGTATTATGACATTGTAGTACTATCAATATAATATTATTTCACTGGATGGTGTAAGTACTTTTTTAGTGAGGTCAATGTCTGGACTATGTTTGATGGTTTTAAGCAATATTTTCAGCTAGAGCTAATAATCATTATGTACAAACTAAATTGCACACTCAAGTGTGAACATTAAGCAAACCTATAAGGTGATCAAGTAGTATAGATGTGCTCATATAGTAGTATAGATGTTTCATGTGCTGTTTGTTTAGTTACGTACACTGAGTTTAACATCTCCTTGGTTCATTTGGGGGGGGAGGAGGCATTTGTCCCTGCTTGATAAAATCTCGCCTCCCCTTGAATTGCATGGAATTTAGGTTGCCAATTTTCTTCTATGTGAACTAATAACCTATACCTAGCCTAAACAGCTATTCTCCTACATGAGGCATGAAAGGCTAGTGTCATAAATTTTATGAAATGCACTAAAATGATTTTAGAGGGCCTAGAATTCTAAATTTTCCTGGGGGGCTGCCTCTAGATCCCCTAGCATGTACACATCCACCGGGCCAGTATACGTGCACGTGGTCCTGCACATGAATTAGAAATATGATAAAAAAACAACTGCAGCCCATGCCAGTGAGGCTAGAGTAGTAATGTGTAAGTCTAGAATTGAAGAGCTCAAAACCACAAATATTCAACTTGCTTCCCCCCAAACATGAGTTAAAATAATGTGTTTCATGATCATGAGCTGCTGAAAGCCAGAATTTTGGTCATTTGTCCATTTTTGAGCAATTCATGCGGTCCCCAGTACTAATTTTGGGTTAGCCCACTATGGTTTTAACCCCTTTCATTATTATGCCAGCTTAGAGTTACACAAGCTCCCCCCCCCCACCCCCAATATATTGGAGCAATATTAGAAATTTTTTCTTTCCATCTTAAATAATATTATTATCGCATAGCTACAATCTCATACTAATAAGAGGAATTCCTGGCAGTATCTGTAAAAGGTTCATTTGTACTGAACAAAATTGATGTCAACATACAAAGTAATACAGAAAACTGGAAATCAAGTTTGAATATATAAGTATTGCATGTGCACTATAAGCAGTTGCAGATTGTACGTATAGAAACCAAAAAACACCACCAAAAAACTACATAAAACATTATGTATTACTCTTAACGCAGCCCCAAAAAATCATTCCTGTTATAACTGATATAATATTATGGTATAATGATGTCATAGTGATTATGTTTTTAATACATAATAAAAAATTTAATGGCATGATGAATATACCTACAGCATCAATAAGCAACACTATTAGGCCTGATAACATGGGAAAACAAATATAAGTCATCTTTCTATCACAGTTCAAAAAAATAGCTACTGTATATGCAATACCTCCTGTAAGAATATAGCTTAATCTAAAGTTAAAATCAGACAGCAGCATGAAGTCTACAATATACAATGACAATGTAAAAATGATACCTGCAAGTGATAACAAAATAACAAAACTCCACCTACTTATGATAAAACTCCACCTAATAAAATTTCTTTTAATGATTACATGGACTACCATCATTGAAATAAAAACAAACTCCATATTAGCACAAACTATTAATATATGAATGGCAACAAACTTAACTTCTATGAATCCTTGGATGCCTGCGTGTAAGTCGTATGCAGTAGCATGCCCACAGTAATAGGCACATAACCAAGCATCATAAGCCTCGAGTTCCTCAAACTTCATGAACAATTTCTGTACATTTACTTCATCTACATCATTAAAATCAGATATCATTTCCCACCTCAGAAGGAGAAGTTCTGGAGTGAAGATTTTTTCACACATTGTTAAACAGAGTGGCACGGAAACACGATCAAAGGACTCCAGATGTTTGCTTGCTTGAGACAATAACTCTACATACACATGCAGGCCAGTATTTACTCCAATTACCCGCACTATATCCAGCAACCGTTGATCAAGTATATAAATTATTTTCTGCAAATACCTGAACACCTCAATCTGAAGTTCTGAAAGTAAGTCACTGCATAAGATGTAGCCAACATTGACAATAGACATTTCTGAGAGTTGCAAATTATTTAACATCTCAAAGAGCTTTTGAAGGTTGTGGACATCATTCTCCAACATGGCAACAATTTGCATTTTATTAGAAGTTTTTGTAAAGAGCTCAGAAAGATTAGCACAGAGACTTGAGTAATATGTTTGGTAGTTCCAACTAAACTCCACTTTTAATGCCTGCATAGCTGTTCTTAAATTACTTGTTTTCAGAATAAATCTTAAGAAATCTTTAATGAGATTATGAAGTTGATAGCGACTTTCACCTGTTTGTTTATACACTTCTAGGAGTGATCTATCAGCAATCCTCATCACACAAGACTCAGGATCAGTCAAATTAGACGTACTGAGAATGCTTATTCCTGCTTGTCTGCTGAATGATCCTGGGAAAAGGCTCAGATAATGGATACACAATTGAGTAGAGTTATTTAGGTAATTATAGGAAAGTTCAAGAACAGGTAGTATTTTCTGACTGTCGGCATTTGTGTCAGGACTCAAAGTTTTCATCATATTCTGTCTAAGCTGACCTATCATTTCCTGAGTTGTAATAACATCATCACTCACTAGATATGCCGCTATTATCAATGCTAGTGGATTATTACCAACCAACTCAGCAATTTCACTACTCTCCTGGGTAGTAAGTGACTTAGATTCATGCTGAAGCAACTCTATGGCTGAATTGTTGTCCAGATTTCTTAACCGGTATGCTTTACAGCCACCTAGAATTGTTAATTTGATTCGACTGGTTGTGATCATTCGCACATGTTTGGATGCTTCATGCAGAGATTTCAAAGTCTCTTTGAACATTTTGTGGTGCTCTTGAGTGTCATCCTGAAGGAAGCTGTCACAGTTGTCAAGAATCAAAAGTGTATCATTTTTCAAGCCTTTAGCCCATTCAAGCAAGGTTCGTGCTGATGTTGGCACATATTTATATTCGCTGTTTGAATATAAAGATGGGACAATGTCCGCATCAGATAAAGTTAGTTCATTTGTGTTTTTGATATTAAATTTACTTTTTGTTGGCATTGTATTACTTTGATGATAGTCATCAGGTTCATTGAATAAATAGCGTGCATCATTAATATTAATGTATCGAACAGTAATTCCATGAGTTGCTAGTGTATAGCCGACATGAATGGCAAGTCTAGACTTACCAACTGCAGGTCCACCATAGATACTAACCATTGTAATACCAGAATATTCAGGGTGAATTAACATGTCACTTATTTCTTTCCATTCTTTGTTCCTTCCAACAAACGGACCATGTACAGTTGGCAAATTATTAGAAGCAAACGCACCAGCAAATGAAAAACTTTCTATTTCAGTACTGGTCTTCATGTGGTTTTCAGCAACTGGAAGAGAGTTTTGCTGTGAGTATTGATGATAACCGATGGCCAGTAGAACAGCAGCCAGTAGAACTATTAAAACAGCAGCCAGCAGTACAATGGCAACTGTAAACAAAATTGAAGGTCTGATTATTATCACATACCAGTACAGTGTTACGTACATAAACTGTTGCTATACAATACCATGCCATCTCACATTAGAAAATAAAGCTTAGAAAATGTATATTGACTGTTTAGAGCTAATTACCAGGCCCATATGCATCTCCTAAATGTATACTTGTGTAATGCAGCAAATGTGATGTGCAATCACTATCATAAAGCACCCAGTGAAACTGGCAAGGAAGCATTTGAGCCACCAATTCACATTAACATAAAGCCACTATGAATGTTTCAACCGATCCACTTCCTTGCTCACAGGTTTAATGCACAGTATTAAACAAATCACTTCCCATAAAGGCCACCCAGTAGTGAAACACCAGTATGAAATCTCAAGGTATGCCTCACCAGAATTTTGGAATGCTCTAATACATGTAGTGGTCATTTGCAAGTAGTGCACTTGTAGCTCTGATGTCTTCTTTTTGGCTATATACGCTTAAATCAATACCAAAAACTAAGAAACTTAACTAATAGCCGACTACAGACATAATGAAATCTCATTATTGTGAATCACATGCAAAATTGTTTGATATTTAATTTTGATTGTATAGGTCATGTGATAGTAATGAGAAGTCGACCTTAAGCTTAGCCAACCTTCTCTTTTAATGCTACTACATGTGTACAATAGTGAATTTGGCTTTTTTCACCATCTCACTCCAAAGGTTATCCACTCATTCAGGTATAGTCGTCCTTGTCTTCACAAGTGTAGCATAATTTAACTTGTTCTCCTCCCATAACTTAGTACAAGTTATAGTTAGATGATGGCATTGAGTGGCTTACTGTAAATACGCGAGAGGCTTCATCTGATAGACCACTCGCGAAGCCTCTGATAGACTACGAGTGAAGTGCGAGTGGTCTATCAGATGAAGCCTTGAGTGGGTTTCCCATAAACAACAAATTGCCATCATCTAAGTGGCTTGTTACTATACTTCCTTCCCACTTCACGCTCCATGAGCACACTAATTTGGTTAGTGGTATGCAAACAGCTCAGTTTTCTATGCTCTATGGCAGATAGAGCATAGAAAACTGAGCTTTGAGGTACAGACTGCTACTGACACCTTTGAACCGCCCACGCAGTATAGTACAAGCATACACGATTAGGGGTAGGTGGATAATGCTCGAAAATCTACCTATTATGCTATGCTGCACCGCTCCAAAAATGTACCTATTATGCTCAACAAACGCCCCTATTATGCTCGTTAAATTATCAACAAAACAGCTTTCCTGATTATATTACCCGAAAACTCACTCGCTCTCTGCACCTTTCTGATCGCGTTGCCCCAGTTGACTTCGCACCAAGGTCTCGCAGTTCGTTTACTCTAACCTACAGATAGCATAGAGGCTCGAAGTTGGCTAAGTAGCGCGATGTTGGTGAAGAAGTAGTTGCCTGTAAGCTGCTGCCAGCCGTTTGACTTTCGCTAACAGCGCTGAGATTTCCAGTCGTCGCCATCACAGAATCACCACGTGGCCGAGTTTCCGCAAAACTTAAATAAAAACTTAAATAAAATGACGTAATTTCCTCAAAAATCTACCTATTACGCTCGCATTATGCTCGATGCTTTCGCATACCTATTATGCTCATTTTAGTGCCGGCATAATCCGCGCACCCCTATACATGATAAACACACTTTCCTACTGGGCACACAGTGACAACGGAACTGGTCCAGCAGACCCGGCGGCCGCCAGACCTACTGAGCACACAGTGACAGCGGAACTGGTCCAGCAGACCTGGCGGCCGCCAGACCAGTGTTTGAGTGGCCACCGGGAGCAATTATGATACATGTGGCAGACTTGTAACTGTTGGCTGTTCACAGACCTGAGTTGGGTACAGGGAATTGGCTGATCAAATGGCAATGGAACACTTAATTGTTAGCAAACTTGTTACTAGTTTGAACTTGCAACCAGAATAAAGTACTGCTGTATAGTGAGAAGTTTTTGCAGGTGCAAATTTTCCAAAAAAACGCCAAACTGTCTTTAGAAGATTTTTATTGTTGTGCCAAGGTGAGGCTAGGAGTGGAGACTGGAAATGAGGCTAGTGCACAAGATCAAGATAAAACTTAATAACAATACTTGGAACCATGTTAATCCTAATCTTAACATGGATTACCTTTCCAATTCAATAGGTTTCGTCTGTCCGGAATGCCAGGGTTCACATGTGTTGCTTGCAATAACTCTTTCTCCGTTTCAGACTGTGCTCCGTACTGTTTTCTTTTTCTGCGTCTGAGTTGTTTAACCTTCTTTTGGTTACCTATAAAAGGAAAAAGGGCTACAGTAAAATGATATTTAATGACAAATATAAACCACTTTCCTGTGCGATGCTGGACAAAAAGAAATGAGATTCAAAATATCAAACAAATAATTATGCTATGATAATGGTAATGACTTACATTACATAAGGATTGGTACCGTATTTGTTCCAAAAAATAATTTACAGTCGGCCCTGGCACCGTAGATAGAGCACAGAATACTGCGTAGCTTGGTGGCACTTTAATTTGGGTGGCGCTTCTAATTAGAATTGCATGACAAATTGACAATGCGGTATGGGAAGTTGCAATTACAATGTGCCAGAAAGAATAATTCACACGCAAAATTAGCACTCTCATTGGAGCATAAAAAAAATAGTAACTTTGTACCCAGGCCTTCCACGCCCAGATTTTATCTCTCAGCCGATTTTTCTGCACGGCTGCGCGATAAAATCTGGGCCTGGGTATGAGGTTAAAAAAATAGACCCACTGATGGTGCTATAATTGGTACAAATACTCTAATATATCCTATAACAAATTTTTAACATGGACAGAATAATATGATTATTGCACTAGTGGTTTTGAATAATACCTTATAGTAAGTCATAACTGTGTTTTCCGCTTTTGTTTTGTTTCTAGTTGGAAGTGCTAGACATACTTGAGGTATAGTTTTGAGTGGTAGTACGTGCATTATGATGATAGAAATAGGCCTTGGTAGACAGGTATTGAGACAAGCTATAGTTGATTGGCGTAGTCTACTGAGCTAGATAGAGCAACAGACAAAAGATCTAGGACTAAATAGGTGCAACATATACCGATAACTAATGGATAATCGGACGACAGGTATAATCAGACGCGCTAGCGCCGTACGCATAAATTACCAGAAGTGGGTGGGGCCTTCGATCGAATCAACAGACCCTTCACACTTTGAGTTCCAAATTTGGTGGTTCTCCGTTGCTTGGTTCTGGAGCTATAGCCTTCCAAAAATACTAGGCAAATGCAGGGCATTGTGGGGCGAGCCTTCGCGAGAATTGTGAATGTGAAGGAGCTGTTGGCGAATGAGGCTATATCTTGCAGCAGATTGGTGACATGTCCACGGTACCCATACTGTTTGTGAGGCAAACGGTAGACATGATTGGCAAACCCCTTGAAATTAATATTTCCTCCACCTGTATTAAACCTGGCAATGGAAATGTTGAACGTGTAGATGTCATACTAGCTAATAGACACAACATTGATGTCAATTCACACCCTCCAATGGAATGATCAACACGTCATACTAATAAATACAAAATTGATACTTCAATGCCACTGTAACTTCATCTAGAATGCAATAGCTACATGTGCTAGCCTGAAGAGGTGGTACAGGGTCAGGATCCATGTTGTTGGTCGAGGAGTATAACTTAGGTGTTTGCTCGTCCTGGGTACATTGCAGACACTCAGTAGAAATGTGTGAGTGAATCTTGAGACCAGGGAATCTCATGTACATCTCGGCGTGTCCAGCGTAGCCATGTGGTGTGCATGAAATGTAAGCATCTTAGTTCGGATAGAAGATTGTTGAAACAATGGGAGCTGTGCCTGCATGACCTGTTGTTGTCTGTGCCTCACCAGTACTCTGTCAGACTGTAGTCTGGCCACTCTCTCCTCAGCAGTCTCAGCAGCCAATCTCGCATGGTTGGAAGCAGTCATTTTCCGCAGCCTGGCTTCTCTCTCCTCAGCAGTCTCATCGGGAAGTCTGTCAGTCATTCACTGCAGCCTAGCCTATCTCACCTCGTCAGTCTCGACTGCCAGTCTGCGCCTTCTTTGTTGCTCTTGTTTCGGCAGTCTGAGTAGCGTGCCTAGTCCTATCCCTTATTCTCCGCTTCTGCGACCTTTCTTCTCTCTGTTCCGGATTTTAGGAAGCACGGCAGGCCCTCTCTCGTTCTCTTCTATGGCGTAGCCTATTCTCTATCTGCATTGCATGATTCAGTAGATCCCTTTGAGGAAGTAGTTTGCGCTTTTGTATAGCATCCATAGCCGTGGAAAAACCAGTGGTTTTGCCACGTGTTTTGTGCGTACGTGTAGTGGAAATGCGAGAAATTCAACTGCTAAGTGAGAGCGCGAGAAATTGGAATTGCAAAATTAGATTGCAAAGCGTTAAATTATGTGAACATGGAATATGCGGCACGACGTACGTACGATATTTAATACATACATGCATACATTCAAACATTCAGAGGAAATGCACCGCTGACATGACTAGTGTGGGGCTCGCTCAGGCTCGCCCCAATTAAGTCCGAATATATCAAAGATCGGACAATCGTATGTACTGTCGGACTGCGTTCCCTATCTCTTCTTTAAAGCAACTGTCAGTAAAATTTCTGCAGCATTGGAAAGCTCCACGACCCGACAATGTGGCATTCCAAAGATAGAGCTGTTTTGCCTGCTTCCAGCCATTAAAACTTTAGTATCACTATCATATTCAATGAAGATGATGCTGAAGTTTTTAGACGAACAGCTCTATCTCGAGAACCATGCAACGTATAAACATCGGACTTGCACCGTTATGCTGCTAAGGACCTGTACAATCCAATGATAGGTGTATTGTCCTGCTAGCAAGTATTTTAGGGCGTCTACGGCAAAAAAAAACAACGAAATTCACTGTCCGATCATAGATAGAGTGACCCTGCTTCACATTCAGCAACACCGCTCAGTGCTCGGGGCAGTTACAACTACGAAAGGTTGGTGTGCAGCAGCAGGGTCGTGGAGCTTTCCAATGCTGCAGAAATTTTACTGACAGTTGCTTTAAAGAAGAGACAGGGAACGCAGTCCGACAGTACATACGATTGTCCGATCTTTGATATATTCGGACTTACTTTTGGAAGGCTATAGCTCCAGAACCAAGCAACGGAGAAACACCAAACTTGGAACTCAGAGTGCGAAGGGTCTGTTGTATCGATCGAAGGCCCCACCCACTTCCGGTAATTTATGCGTACGGCGCTAGCGCGTCCGATTATACCTGTCGTCCGAATATCCATTACTTACTCTATAACCATGAACAATAATAATGTCCCTAATAAAACCCTACAAACAATGAAATCATTACACAATTTTCTAGGTATAGTGGCCAATAACTCACTTTTAAGTTGTTCTTCATTCAGCGGTTCTAGAAAAAATTGAATACTTGCATGTATCTTAGATTCATACACAACAATAAAGAATAATATGACGAGTCATAATCAAGAACTCCAAGGCAAGTTAAAGCTACATGTAGGTGCAAAACTCGGTAGAAGTTTAAAAGACATGATACAGTAAACTGGCCAGCTAGCATCACCAATACAGGTTTTAAGACATGAAATACCTAGCTACAAAGTGTGGTAAAACACTCACAACAACTGCAGAAAGACTGAAGGATTACCAGCAGCCACCGTCCTGACTGAGCTTAGTGCTACTTTAGCACAAAATTTATGGTAGGCTGACAATGAGGTCACATGCACAGGCACACAGGAACATTCTTCATTAAACTAGGCACAGATAGTGAGCAGTGGCTTACTATGCTATCCACATCCCTTTTCAACAATTTGATAGCAAATATATAGCATGCAGCCCACTGCGAATACAAAAGGATTCCAGCTTAGGTTACCTGAGTTGCAGAATCAAAATCAAAGAATGTGAATACAAGATCAATTACATTGTTTGACCAGTAAACAATTAAGCTAAGTCACTTATGACAGGTGGCTACAATTGACGAATGCTAGAAGTGCTGCACGTATGACCTTTCTTAATCGAAGGAGCCATAGAAATGTTATAAGGGCTAGCTGTTTTACTTCTAACATTTCTAATTGTTATACATGGCTTAGCTTAATTGTGTACTTTCTGTCTGAAATTGCACCTGTAGTGTTCAAGAAATGCAACTGATCTGCCTGTATGCACATTGTTGTGCAACTCAGATAACCCTATGGGTTACATCAACCCCCTTTTGTTTTTGCAGTGATATAAAGTATGGAATACTGTAACAGTGAAACTCACTTTAGTAGATATGAGTAACAGGTTATGAAATACTTACTAAACTTACCATCAATAATAGTGATAATGTCTTCTAATCCCTGGATTTCCTTTAAAATACGGATAAATTTGCCATACACTTCTGAATTTAGCTCCACCGAGGAAAGAACTGCATTAAATATTTCAGTTATTCTATCAAATTCCACCACACCTGGAGCAGTATTTCTAGCAATGTCATATATTCTGCATGTTATTAATCGATCCCTGGAAAGTTTTTCTGCTAGCTCAGATGAGCTTTGCTGAGCAGCAAGATATTTAACGATTTTGTCCCTCCTGGAATGCAATTTCTTGTAGCCTTCATTAGCCATGCCACCTCAGAATTAGAAGAGATGTCCTAGTTGGTATATTTGTCCTAATGTTAAAGAATAGACCATATTATACCACAGCTCCAGAAAAAAAGTACAGCTACAGTAGTTCAATAAGCATCAAAACTATGTTCAAGCTAAATGGTTGGTTATACAAATTAAACTAAAGTTACGGTCGATGGCTAAATAGTTAAATAATAGTTAGTTAAACTTGCAAAACATTGGGCAATTAAAAACTTGCCTCCATTCTCAGGTACATGAGAAAGTATACCGACTAGCTTTGAATGATGTCAAATATAGTATAGCTGCACCCATTACATCTGTACGTCATTTTACTAGTCATACTTTTTGCTGTACTTGCACTTGGCAGTATGGTCATGCTCGATTATGTATTGATTTGATGATACCAAGCGCCGGTCCATGTTTAGTGTATCTGCACCTACTATGGCTTGAGGGGACAATGGCTGCCATGGGTGAGTATAAAGAAACAAGGTGAGCTGATTAAAAGTGATTAATTGTGCTATCTAGTCCTGCACACATGTGAGCGGCAGGCTAGAAAGATTACTGTCTATCATGTAGCATTCTCATTCGAACCCCTGATTGTACCGTCTCTCGCGATATTTACAGCGCTAGCTCAGTTTTCACATACAGTACACACACTTCAAACTTTGGACCGTGTCTCTTTATAGTAGCTATGGTTATATAAATCTTGGACCAATCATTACAGCTGAGTACTACAGCCTATATATAAACCATACATTGATAAGGCATAGTCATGCATGCATGTGTAAAAAAATGGTTGCTTCATCATCACTCGCTAATGTCTGTACTAGGCATCTGAAAAGATTCATTGTTGTTTATCTTATTATGGTTTTGCCCCATAGCAGGCCAGTCACAAATGATTATAGCACTTCTTTATATGCATGCCAGTTTTTCAGTCTAAGAGAATGCTTATGTGCAAGCATGAAAGGTATAGTTGCCGCAGACCCACCAAACTGAGGTTATGAATACATTTATGTGCAATAAATCTTGACACTTGGCACCCAGTGTATAATTATATGCAAGTTCCAAACTTCCATTATTTCTCATACAGTTGTACAGCAGAAAAATAGAATCAACCAAACAGCCTGAGTACTGTCATAATGTCATGTGAAGGAGACGAACCATAAACTGGTTTTAATCATACCGCAGTCCACTTTGGATAGCCATGGATGCCTAGTGTATGATTATAAAGTGATAGGGTCTTAGCATGTAGAGATTAAATCAATGACTTCTTGACTGCACACGTTTATCTTGCCGTCTGCATGCAGTCCAGTATAAGAGTTGCTGACAGTCATGAAAGCAGCAATGATTGTGAGTTGCTGATACCTCTAGGGCTGCCTATTACCCATCTTTCAGAGTACAAATCATGGCTAGCACAGCTATCTCACACCCACCTGGCCTGATCTGCCAAAATCTAGCCGTTTTTATAGTCACAATCTCACAGATTTCTGCTGGTAAGTTTCTTTCTCATCCGTTCACTAATTCATAATGAAAGTAAAGTGGCTTCAAGTCTAGCCTTCCGCAATAACTATAGATCACTATTACTCAAAAACTCTTATCATAGCATTGGCTAGTGAGTAGCAAGATCAGAGAGTCCATGTGGGCAGAATTTGCACTCAAATGGTTAATTATATCTACACTACAGCATGGTATGTGACAAGCCTTACTCGGGCTTTCATACTGTAGCAACAATAGGAGGATTTCACGTAGAGGCATGAAGGAATTTTTAGCACTTTGTAGCACCTTGAAATTATATTCATTGCAGTTTGAGGACATTACGGTCACGCCCCCTGGTGGGAAAATTAAGTATTTAATACACTCAATGAAGAATGGAGCGTTTCATGGCAGAACCAAGGCTCCGTCAGCTGTCTCGAGGACCGCAGTTAATTTACTGCACCTTTGCATGCAGCATTCTCCAAATCAGTATCCGTGCTGGTCTAGAGCCATATAGTAACGATTTTTCCATAGAGCGTAATAGTTAAGTTTCCCACCAATGGGCGTGACAGGAAATTGGGTGGAGCTTCCTGAAAGTGCAATGAATATGATTAAAAGGTGGCAAACATTCCTTCACACCTCTGCGTGAAATCCTCCTATAGCTGGAGGAAACATCAAGTGTTGTACTATACCCTCCCACATGCCACACCTCACAGGCCGTACGATACTTACTTTACAATGAAGTACTCATAAGCGTACCTTCTTCCCAACTCAGTTTAAAGAAGGCCCTTCTGCGCCTACAAAGATATCACGCAACCATGCACACATCCTGGCATGTAGCCAAACTCTGCCTGGCGTGAGAGTAACGTACTAGTCGCGTGATCACCTACTATCAACTTAACTGCAAACGCGTGCAGGAATCGAAGCCAGAATTGTGTGGGGGCGTGACACGTGACCAAAGCAAATGTGGGCGTGGTACATAGTCACGCCCTTTATTAATAATGAGTATGTACTTTGTACCTACCGTAGTCGCGGGGAAAATGAAACGGCGGGAAATTCGCAGTCTCTCCTAGATTTTTTGGGGCTTCGGTATCATGTGCACCAGTAACATAGACAGGGTTTTTTACTAGCTTCAAGTTATCCGCCGAGTGGTATCCGCCGAGTCACTTCCGGTACTATCTCATCCGCAGAGTGGTGTTTTTGGCTGAACTGGGTCCCGTATATTTACACGGACCTCGAAGTGCGCGTTATAAGGAAATGGACCAGCCATCGTATCTACATCAACGGTCGAGGAGTAAATGAAGGTACAAATTCTTGATTGTGGGGCTGAGTAGCCTAATGACAAGTTGAACATAGTTTGGTGTGAGAGTTGGTACAAAATCAGATCAAAGCTTAGGAATTAAGTAGCTCGTCATTTATAACATGGAGTTCCGAGTATTAATTTTTTATTCCATCCAGTAGCGGATTGCTTCCACTTTTAATTGTTTCATGGACCAGACTGTGGAAAGCGGAAGAACGGTACACCGGTGAGGTGACTCTCGTCAGCCTTCTGTATTAACAGCTATGACAGCTGTTACGGAACACTGCATGACTCATGTCGCTGCAGCAGTTAATACACCATTGACCATGCACCCAGTAGGATCTGCAGTCAGAGGAAAGGAGTTGCACTACCATCAGTATTTACGTATGTTCTGTTCTTCCTGCAGAGTGGGTGGTATGCCAGGAGATTGTACACCGAAGCTAATGCAATGTCTTGAGCAACTATTTGCCAACATTCTGTGCACTAAGGCTTAGTAATACAAGCTGCAAGGAATGTTGACAGGTGGATGCTTGTTTATTGCTACCATCTTGGCTAAAGAAGGTATGTTTGTGTGTATGTGTGTGTGCACGTGCTTGAAATCTTAGATTAATAGACACCTCATCCAGTCCTAGATACATACCTATAATCAAACGGCTAAGAGCAATAACCTATACATAAACCTGCATATTATTTTTAGGTCAAGGTACTCCAGCATGATTTGGTTATCATCCCAATCCACCTTGGATGTCATTGGGCTTGTGTTGTGAGTTACATTAGTGGTTTGGTACGGTATCCGCGTTTATTACTAGCATAATACTTATATACAGGTTGTTGATGTTGTGAGAAGAACGATTTCCTATTTGGACTCCTACCTTACAAAGGGAACACGGTGTGCAGAGAGGATCAGGTTCGCTACTCAGATTTGTGCATCATGATCTTAATTGTGATATGATAATTGACATTACATCCTTATAGAGCCTGGCTTATACATAGAGAAACCATCGAACAGGCTGTCAACCATCCCGAATGGGCTATAACCTTCTCTGAAGAGGTACATGTACATTAATCACGCACTAATGCTACTTTTAAGGCTTAGTTCACTATTCCTGTACCTTCTGCATCCCATTACGTAACCTAGGACCTCCCAGGCCAAACCAATGGACATGACTGTGGGCCATTTTCTTGCATGGTATGAAGTCTTGCTACTCTACTGCCAAGTGCAATATTAATAATGCCATGATCTTCATTTCTCTGTCAGTATGCCCTTCACAAGATGTTTTCAGTAAACTACACATTTCAACAGGTAGGCATCAAGTTAACTATAGTGGGTGTTTACTGGTAACATTTAGTGTCATTGGGACACTAAGCTCAGCCATCTCCTCCCCTTCTTCTTAGTGTTATAACTAAAGTTCAAAAGAGATTCGCACTATCAAATTCTGTGTCCCCCCTCCTTCCATAATGTCTATCATAACAATATTGTTACCGCAAATACCCTCATATAATTCATTTTTTTCACTGTAATGATTTTACTCCAGAGTGACATGGAAGCAATCCGCTACTGGATGGCATGGAAAATACTCCAGGCTAAACAGCAGTGACTACTATAATTATATATGACAACTACCACGTATTTTATACATCTAAGCTGGTGACTGTTCTGATTTTGTACCATCCTCACACTCAATAATGTTCAACTCATATGATTCTAACCCTCACACCAAACTATGTTCAACTTGAATACTTTCATTAGGCTACTCCCACAATTAAGAATTTGTACCTTCATTTACTCCTCGACCATTGATGTAGATACGATGGCTGGTCCACTTATACCTTCCTTATAACGCGCACTTCGAGGTCCGTGTAAATATACGGGACCCAGTTCAGCCAAAAACACCACTCTGCGGATGAGATAGTACCGGAAGTGACTCGGCGGATACCACTCGGCGGATAACTTGAAGCTAGTGGTTTTTTTTGGGCTTCGGTATCATGTGCACCAGTAGCATAGATAATTCCGAGCGAAGCGAGGCTACACTCCAGACCTTTTTTCGTCGTCCGGACCAGTTCTCCTGGTATGGTATAGCCTATCAAACACACAGCGAACACTTACCTTCGCTAGAAAACTCCAAACGGGGAGACTTGGAAGCGATCACTATCACAGTAAGCTTGCTTCGGCCTCTGGTCTTCTAGGCACATAATAGCAAGTAGCCATTTTGTTTTGTGGGTGTGGGTTTGACCTTTTTTATTTGTGGATTGGTGCTATGGGCGTGCCACCTGCACACCATTGCCACGCCCAGCATTTCTCCGAAGCGAGGACATCCCTGCACATTGTGTATCATCAGTATATTATCTATTCCAGTAGTGAGCAGGGACGAAACGCCAGTTCTTAAAATTTAATACGTTTGTGGAGCCCAGCATCGTTAATTACATTACATTACATTATATTACACCACCCCCTTCTTATCTTTACACTTGGTAGAGTATATACAGATAATGTCTAAACTATTTAACTGCAAACGTGAAGTCCTGTCTCTCTTGCAAGAGTCAAAGAACCCAAGTTCGAAAGTAATCTAGAGACCTCATCTGCAGGGTTTCATACAAGATTTTACATTGGGGGGGGGGCGAGGGGAGGAAACAGTGACCCATGCATGCTTCGAAACACGACTCACTAGGGGGGGGCGTGCCCCCAAAACAAGGCTACAGTGCTGCAGACAAAGCCTGCCTAGGTCCTAGTACTAAGATATGTCAGTCTTGTTCATAATATGCAAACTGACGAATGTCCCTAAAACTTTGGAAATGGCTTAATTAGAGGTGTTTGTGGTCAGTGGAGTGCAAAAATGTTCTGTTTTGTCCCTAGAAGAATTTTTTTTATAATATATGCACTACTAACTAATTATAACACTGTTAGCTAGTGTTACCTAGAGTACACCTGTCTAGCCCGTATGTGTTGGGTTGCAGCTGTTAATGTGAGCAGCTGTGTGCTGCTGCCTCTATTTCTGACATCAATGCATGTACCTAGCTATGAAGAGTGAAGCCCTACAAGAGGGCAAACAAGAAGACTCTTTATCAGATTTGCCCCAGGCTGTCCATGAGCAGAGTGGAACCAGAGGGACAGTCCCACAGCACCTGCCTCTCAACTTCATCCTACCCTTGGAGCCATTATTGATGCTCCACCGGGTGAGTGCTACTCTACCGCATAATAGTATACACTTGCAGTAGCTATTGGTATTGCGTTCAATTATACACTTTTTTAGGCAGATCCTGTTGCACAAAATATTTGATCCTCAGCGATTCCACCCTCAGGGATTCTTAATTAATTTAAGCCCCAATGACGTGACACTGTATAGTTGTCATTTTGACTCCGTAGACTTGTAGTGGCTGTCCTAAGTAGCTCTTTGCAACATGTGGCTTTTCAGACAGGGAAAACCCAACCTGGGCCTTGTCTTGCAACCCTTCTATAGCTACCACTAAAATGTACAGACAAGGATTTTAAAGGGGCATCCTGATTAGGCTAAGCTAAATTCAAGTGCTAGTCTTCATACTCGGATGTCTGCCCTCTAGCTGGTGAGTTACTGGGGTTGATAAGTACTGGATTGATGCCTCAAGCCTAATGTTCGGCTTTTCGAGCGCTACTAACTCCCTTCCTGGTATTATGTAGAAAGCTTGCCTAAGCTGCCAGTGTAAAAGCAGTACCGCAGACTTCAGATCGATTGCTGACGTTACCGACATCACTTCTTAGCCATGTCAGCATCCGATAAGCTATGAATACCAGTACGAGCATATATATACACTCTCCGCAATGAGAATTGACTAATGTATATATGCTCACAGCGCTCAGACGGTTAAGCAGGGGTTCGAAGGGGGCCAGCCCCTTTGGTTTTTTGGGGGGTTAACTTAATGAGATTCATACACTCCACCAAGGGCCCTGGGTAGGTAGTTGCCATCTCTCACTAACACTGCAAGGTACAGTGGTTTAGATGTACTCCTTAAGGCTCAGAATTCAGCATACCATTTGACAACCATACCATCCTTGCTGTTAATCCCTTCACCATATCTTTCCTAATGCCTAACTATTCAAGGAACAATTTCCACTTCCCATACAGCACATGCACTCGGCTCCTATCCTATACAGTCTGATCCAGCTGTCAATGAATATCATTAATGACTAGGAATCCTCTCAATAACCTGCAAGTTTGCTAATAAAATGTCAATTTGATTTTTAAGCACTGTACAGCCAGCAAGCCAGACATTGCTGAACGAGAGTCAATTAATCATATTCATGAGGTTATTAATGAGATTCATAGCCAATTAATTACATTCATGACTATCAAACCACAAAGGTCCGCCATGACCCCTGCCAAAGCTAGGAAAAAGGCAGTTTTAGGTTACTCATTAATTATTCATGGGCATTGAGATTTAACGAATAAAACTGTCTTTCCTTTGCCTTACTTGCAGGTTAGCCCAGGACCACTAGTGTACTGAGCCACTAGAAGAAACGACTCCCAGTTCAAACACGAAATATCGTCAATTTCTTAAAGAAAGATACCATGAAGAAGAAACATCTGAGGGTTACTCACAAGTGTGGTACCCACCGTATCCATACCCTCCAGTGCCATTGTGTGTCTGTTAATCAAAGGAGATTAGTACAATAGTGTAGTGACACTGTAGTGTATAAGATAAACTAGTGAGATGGCACTTTATAAGAAACTCAGCACATGCATGTAGTAGTAGTAATTTACTGTGCACTGTATGTGTGATTAGTTTTCAGAAAGTAGCTAGAGTTTTATCTTTTGATATTTTGCAACAGATATATCTATAATAACACTCAGTGATGCTCACACTGCATGCTTCATTTACTTCTTTATTTGTGGAGTAACAGTAATGAGTATAGTGCTATGGTTGGGCAATAGCGATGGAGTGGAATTGAATAGGGATACTACATAGCAGATATTGTACATAGTGTAGGTAGTGAGAGGTATACGTACTTCAGCTGTTCAGTAGCATACACGTTCTTGGAGCACTTCTCCCGCAGCAAAATAAACACTGATGGCTATATTACATTAGTAGTTTAGAGCCAAGCCCTAAAATGGCAACTGCTCTCTAGTGTCATGGAGTGTGATAGCCCTTTAGGGATACCGAATACCCTAGCACTCATCTCCAACAGGCAAGGCATTCCCTTCTACCTTATCCCCCTTCCTTCCCCCTCCCCCTCCTCCTTTTCTTTCTCCCCCACCCCATCTTTCTCACGGGCAGCAGCAGACTAGCTACCAACTCAGGCCTATCCCAGGCCTCTATCCTCCATATGGCTAGTACCAGACTACCGGTACAGGACTACCGGTACAGGACTACCCCAAGGTACTGCAGGGTTATCGATCTAAGCCCACTTGCAGTCTAGATCTTCCACCCCAGGTCCTCACATGGCAGCACTAGCCCATGACCAGACCATGTACCCCAAGGTCCTCTGCCCCCCTCTGTTCTTCTCCGTAAGGCTAGTACCAGACTACCGGTACAGGACTACCAATATAGAACTATCCCAAGGCACTGCAGGGTTATCCAAACCCATGGCCATGGCCACTCACAGTCCCCCACCCCAGGTGCTCACATGGTAGCACTAACCTACAACTGGACCACCGCAGGACCAGTTCCAACATGTGCCCTAGCTCTCAAACATCATTCTACTTCAGCCTCACCATGAGAGCAGAAGAAATCATACTTCCGTCACAGGACGTATGGCTACGACCTCCTAGCCCATCTCCTAAGAGGGAGGTGCCAGCTGGGAGAGAATTTTGGGGGCTAAAACTCCTGAAATAAACACTGCAGGTACAGATATATATATTCCGGAGGAGAGAGGGGCCAGGCGCTAAGCAGAGAGGGGGATAGCAGGTAGCTACCCCGGAGGAGAGGGAGGCCAGGCACCAATGGGAGAGGGAGTGTCAATGAGAGAGAAGGGCAGCATAAACCTCAATGCAAAGGCAGGCCAGGCTCCAGCAGGATTAGGAGCATCACAGGCAGAATATATAACAGATATCACTGCAGTCACAGGATCTACAATGCTGGGTGCGATCAAGAGGCCTGTTTCCATAATCAGTTTGGTGAGTTGAATTGTAATGAGTGCATTTTCCAACACTAGCTGCGTGACTGTTACCAGGTTTATGACCTGGAATGTATATCTGATAAAACCGGGAGGAACTAATACATCACCAACTGGGCTATGTTATTATTTACATCCTGAATATGTATCATTCACAACCTGACGACCATGTACATCCCCCAACACCACATGCATGGCTATACCATTGTATGAATATGTATCATTCAGTGTTTGAGCAATTGGACCACGCTCAATCGGGCTCGCCCCTTGATGATTACCAGCATCTTACTAGTTAATATTTGCATGTACACAGATCAATAATCATTACACACAGCTCATGCATATAATGAATAGTTGTTTATACAGCTATTGAGTAGCTTGCTGTCCAAGTACTACTCTATATTTAACAATAGTTTGTTTTCAATATTTGGCACTAGCACACATCCAATTTGTTGTGTTATTACTTTTACTAGCCCATACATCTCTCGTAAACTTTGCACACCTCGAATTTTCTGATTGTATATTGAATCTGGATTTTATTTTCACTGCCTGTAATAATTTAATCAGACCATCTACATGTACATCCTTCCCAGCTTCCCGGAGTGCTGTAAATTCCCTGAGTACCAATTTCTGCCTTTCACTTTCTTTTTCTTGAATCTCTCGCTCAATTTCATACTGGCGTGTTCGCTCCTCTGCCATTTTGATTTTCATATCAGCTTGGATTTGAGCTATTTCAGCTTCAGTTCGTGCTTCAGCCAGTCGAACTTTTATTCCACTTTCAGCGGTGGCCAGGGCCCTTTCGTGTGCTAATTGAGACTCTTTTCTTTCATCCTCTATAACAGCTTTCTCTATATCAAGTTTTTGTTGACCTAACTCAATTTTTCTTCTGGATTCAATTTTAGCCAGAATGGTCCCCTTGTCTTGGCACCTACAGGTACAAAAGTAGGTTTATACACATAATGTTGCTGCCGTAGCCACACACACACACAGACACAGGTGGAACTTGCAATATACTTCCAGTCAGCAGATTAGTACGCTGAATAATTTAATTAGTACACTCAATAATTTTAATAAAGCAGGCTTTTTTTTAGGATGTAAGAATCGGGACAGGTAAGATTTTAAAGCCTTATTAAAAGTACTATTATTGTATTGTGTATCTGTATTATTAATTAGGAATTCGAAGAAGGAATTATATGGTGACCAGGATGGTGTAACTTCTGGTTGCTCTTGCTCTTCAAAACCCCCCCTTTCCCCCAACAGCTTTTTTTATTCTGGTATTAAAGTTCTTCTAACTGATTTTAAGTTCTTCTGACTTTTAAAATTATAACTCGCTATTTCAGAACAGAAAATAGTAGCTACAGCATGTAGGCCTATATTACAGGAAGCTGCTACAGCCTGATAGAGAATTTACATTTCACTGCAAATGCATAGGCAATTTTAAGTCAGTCATTGGAAGGCTGATAATGTAGATCCTATTGCACACACCGCCATACTGTGCATGTGATTGTTAAGATCCATGCAGTGTTTACACTTGTACGGTGGAGAAGAATGCAGTGTTCCTGGCTATTAAAACAGTTGTTTTTTCCCAATATGCACTGTTGTTGAGATGGGATTTGATATCCCTTTTATGTAGTTACAGTCAAGTCACAAATGGTCTGTAGAATGTGCTGACACATGCAAGCTAATCTGTATATAGCTATCAGTAAACACAGTGATGGCAGCTCATAATTTAATCACAGCATGCAGAGTATTTTGTTTATAACTATAATTTCCTCTATAGGAGTTATAATGAAAACAGTGAAAGAACATTGTTATTAATGAAATTGGCAGATGAATATAGTGCATGTCTCGTAGTTCAAAGCACCTAGAGCTTGCATGATGAACAATAGCCCCTGTTTTGTATCATCACAATAGTATCACCACTGTGGTAAAACAGATACCACTGTATACATATCATGATGAACTCTAGCCCCTGTGCCATCAATGTGGTAAAATAGATACCACTCTATGCCAGTGCTGTATCTAACTATATCATGCACTCAATGACATGTTCTCACTGTGATTAAAAGGCCAGGCACTGCTTACATGTTTATATAATATTAATAGTGCATGCATGTACATGTAGGTTCTCATACTAAAAGTGACCACTTATTTTAATGCTCGCTCCTAGAGCAATACTGCGTAGAATTCCTTAAGTTGGTGAGCAAATTGTGATTTATACACATTACTCATGCTAGGTAGAATTAGAATCTGCAGTTAGGGAGAGATTTTCGCACACACTAGTCTTGATAAATTTAATATATCCTGACCAGCTTTATTCTAGGGTATAATATTATGAGAATTGGGACATTGACAGGTAAGATTTCTAAGCAATGAATAATCTGGGGCAAGGAAGATGAGGTTATAATTATCAAGGCAGTGAACCTATATTTGCACTTATGCTTTGACAGCTCAAAACCATAAAAAAACAAGTTTCCTTTCTCTCTAACTTAATTTCCTCCAAACTGTTAACGCATCACCTACAAGTTGATGATCTTATTTACCATGCAGCTGCCTGCTCAAAGGAACTGCAATAATTAAAAGCATTATAGACGTGACATATACCATTCTGGGTAAATAAGCGTTCAAAATAAAGCAGCAAAAGATATATGGCATGTATTTATGCATTGAAAAGGTCAGCATGTTAATCAAAAATAATTTTCATCAACTTACTTTTTACACGTGTATCCAGTAGTTACTCGCGTCCACCGTGCCCTATGCTTGCGATTCACGAAAAACGCCGCGCTACATTCCTTGCACTTTGCAGGAGCATCGCCTTCTGTGCAATCACGTTCTTCCTGGATTCTGGTGCTGCCACTCTCAGCCATCTAGCTAATACAATTCGATTCTATCGTACGCTCTGGAAGTTTACCTGCAACCAAACATAACAGCTACACACACTAGTAGAAGATAAGCGTCACTTTCACTGTTTTAGTAATCGCAGTGCACAACATCCGGTGTCATGGACCCCTCCCATACTCACAGAAATATGGGGACCCAGATCCCTTCTTATTAACGCGGCGCCCCCTGTAGCAAACAGGGGGCGCCTGTCAGTAGGAAGCAGTGTCGTAGTACTAGTGTGTTTCAATACTGTACCGTGCTCAACGTAAGAAAATTCTGCCACGGCTGTTGCCGCTTCATTGTCAGAAAAACCCACATACTAATTTGGTGCAGCAGGCCACGCCCTGTGGATGACGACGCGGCTAATCATTAACTTGCATACAGAAGGATGCTAGTGGGATTGTAGTCTCGTGCCCAGGCCTACGCTCGCTCCCTCGCAGAACGGTCTGGCGCACCAAGTCGAATTTCTTGGGTTTATGGGCCGCAGAGCAACGAGCTCGTTAATTGTCAATGACTATTCGAGGTTTGCAATGCTATATAACACTTACTGAGGTCTCTACAATGACGTATGCGTAAGTGCTTTCTTGTAAAATCGTACCTGCAGAAGACAACTCTTAGCAACAAAGTTACAAACTGTGACTGTAGCTAGCTAGCTAGCTAGCTACAGTAGCTACAAGTACAAAACACGGCAATTTGCTTAATCCGACGAAATACCTTGTATTGATCCTCAACTAGCCTTTGTATCACCAAGACTGGAGTTATTTAAACTTCTAAGCGGCATAAAGAACATTAGCTGCCGGTTCTCGACAAACAATTCAAACGTCGCCATTTTGTCGTTCCGTAATGGCATTCCGAAATCAAATGGCCCAGATAAAATCTCTGGTAGAATGCTAAAGGCTACGGCACTAAAGTCTTAGTATTGCACCCTCCATTACCAAGCTATTTAATTTGTCTATAAAACTGGGTCGTGTTCCGTTGGAAACTGTCTAACGTAGCTAGTTCCAATACCGAAGTCAGGTGATTGCACAAGCCCAACCAATTACAGGCCCATTTCTCTACTATCTGTCCTGAGTAATTTAGGTATTGGAGCGGCACATAGCTATACAACCAAATCGCTGCTCACCTCGAAACCCACCATCCCCTATCAAACTTCCAGTGGGGTTTTCGGCCAGGCAGATCTAGCTGCAGTTACTGCATTACTGGAAACTACACACAGTTGGTTTCAGTGTTTGGAAGCTGGAAGGGAAGTAACAGCCGTGTTCTTTGAGCTCAAAAAGGCGTTTGATTCTGTCCCCCATCGTGCTTTGCTAAATAAGTTGAAAAGTCTGCAACTGAATGACCATATCCTAAAATGGGTTTGTGACTATCTAAAGGACAGAAAACAAAGGGTGGTTGTGAATGGTGAAATATTCGAAACCTTGCCTGTAATATCAGGTGTGCCCCAAGGTTCAGTAATTGGCCCCCTCTTGTTCCTTATCTACCTACATTGATGATGTATTGAGAGTTCCGCTTTCTGAAGGCAGCCGCCTAACTGTGTATGCTGATGACATGCTATTGTATAAACCCATATCCTGTCAGGAAGATCTCGCTGCACTGCAGAACGATATTGACAAACTTGAGTTTTGGACTACAACTAACCTGCTGCAGTTTAACACATCCAAGTGTAAATATATGGTTGTCTCGCGGAAAAGAGCCGGAATTCTACCTCCACCTCTAACTCTCAAGGGCCAACTACTCCAACAGGTTGACCATTTCAAGTATCTAGGGCTCTTACTTTCTGTCTTGGTCTTCACATGTAGAGAACATATGCAACAAAGCAAGAAAACTGTTAGGGCTGCTGTTACAGTATAGGCAGTAGCTACTGCCAACTAGCTGAGCCACACACTTTGCTCCAACTGTATCTGTCCCTTATTCGCCCACACCTTGAATATGCCAGCTCCGTATGGAACCCTTACTTGCGGAAAAAATAGCCACTCTGGAGAATGTCCAAAAATTTGCCCTCAAGATGTGTTCCAAACAGTGGGATCAGGGATATGCCCAGCTGTTAGAGATGTTTGCGGTTCCTGCACTCTCAGACCGCAGACTCTATTTAGACCTGTGCACAGTGTTCAAAATTGTACGTGGTTACTTTTATTTTCCTCCTGATGTATTCTGTGAACATACAGGCAGATCTCACCATGCAGACAGGCCTTACTTGTTTCACCGTCCATTTGCTCACACAAATTATTTTTACAATTCTTTTGCTTTGCGTACAATTCCTATATACCTGGAATATCTTATCCACCACATTAGTCACTAATCCTTCTATATCACATTATAAATCAGGTCTACGGACGCATATTTTATATTAGCAATTGCTATGCATGTGTCCATTGCACATGGCATAAACTTTTCATAGAAAATAATAAGAAAAAAATTCCAGAAAGTAATAATTAGCTACAAATTCTGTAATCTCATTGTTCCTTACATGTGCACCAGACCCTTCGGCGAGGGGGAGGAGCCAAGGTCTGGTCACGAGACTAGTGGCATTGACCCAGAGGCTGCAGCTGCAGCTCTGTGCTGTCCAATGGACATCCACGCAACCCTCAATGAATGATACCTATGAACTTATATATAGCTACCGCAAAATGATGAGGACATAGACCGTCCTTGAGGACACAACTCCACCAGACCCATCAGACGGTAGCTATGATGTAACACAGTGACTTTCTTGGTTCAGATATGATAATTAGAGTTTCGAGAACCATGCATGAATCAAAATGGATGGCTGATTTACGATCATCTAGCAGGGTTAGTTTTTGGAATAATATTGACGAGTGTTTCGGGTTGGAATTGAAGAACTTTGGTATGAATTCAACTAGCCAACCGAGAGAATCCTTGAAAAAATATTAAGATGTTCAATTCATACCGCTTTAATTTAGATTCAGGCTGCAACAATACATTTTGGCTCACAAATACTTGACACATTCAAGTTAGAATTCTAAAACCGATGCATGTATCAAAAACTCATGTATTCCTATTACATTAACACAACGATGGCATAACTAGCTACACTTACTACTAATGAAGCTGTGGATGAATGTACATCTCAGGAACAAACAAGTAAAGAGCTCTTATAGACAAGATGGTAACACATGAACACATTTCATTCCCAAGTCTACAGGTGAGGGGGTAACCTATAGCTACAAGCTTGACCCCATCTGCTACATATGCGGACAGCTAAGTTGATTAAATCTGCCTTCCAACCAGTATAGGACCAGTTAAACAGTTCAGTCAAACCTTCAGTTAAAAAAAAACAATAATTATAATCGGAAATCAGCAGACTATGAGGTAAAATACTGTGTTTTCCCTTGCAGTTGGGACCCTGACTGGGTCCTAAGGTAGCTATTAGTTCCCCCAACTGAGGCGGCATTGCTCACCAGCTAGCTAGGATTCCAGCAGAATGGAATTACTCCTGGACCACACCATTCTCTTCCTGGCAGTACAAGGCCTATTACATCAGCAGCTTAGAGCCAAGCTAGTCCTAGGCTCTCTTGGCAATGCCACACTGGTCCTTTCAGTAGCTATATCACCAGCCTAATATATACAGACACCTCATTGACATGATCTTTTACTCTAATGGCTATAATGCAAGATGAGTACAAATTCTTGTCCTGATCCAGTTTGTAGTACAACCAAGGCTACAACAAAGTACAGTGCATAATCAACATCACATCAGTTTCAGTACTAGTACTAGCATTGTTAATATTGTATATATATACACATCTTACACACAGCTTAAATAGCTACATACATATACAACATTGATGAGTAACTTGCTTTCCAAACAGCTATAGTACTCTATTATATAAGAGACATGGACAATATTTTGTTCTCAATAGTGGGCACTTTTACACATCAAATTTGCTGTTTTGTTACTTTTAGTAGCTCGTACATCTCCTGCAAATTTTGCACAACACGAATTTTTTGGTGAAATATTGAATCTTGATTTAATCTTCACTGCCTGTAATAATTTAATCAGCTCATGCACAAGTGCATCCTTCCCAGCTTCCCGGAGTGCTGTGAATTCCGTGAGTGCCAAATTCTGCCTTTGACTTTCTTTTTCTTGAATCTCTCGCTCAATTTCATACTGGCGTGTTCGCTCCACTGCCACTTTAACCTCCGTATCAGCTATTATAGCTGCAGTTTGCTCTTCAGCAAGTTTAAGTTCTATTCTACTTTCAGCAGTGGCCAGGGCCCTCTCATGTGCTAATTGAGTTTTTTGTCTTGCTTCCTCTATAAGAGCTCTATCTAAATCAAGCGTTTGCTGACCTAACTCAATTTTCGTCCTGGATTCAATTTCAGCTAGAATGGTCTCCTTGTCTTGACACCTACAGGAGCAAAGTAGGTATATACACATAATAATACAAATATGCCTAGTGGGTCTTTAAGTTGTTAGTTGAACGTATCCATGCCGACATTATTATACTCCTCTATAGCAAGTCTGTGGAATTATGCTTGGCGCCTATAAATGTTTTCATTAATGGCTACATATGCTGATCAAAATTCCTTAGTGTATGAGTATAATTATAGTACTTATAAGGAGTGATAACTTATTAATATGGCTTTTTAATATGCTAGTAGCTGTAGCATATAGTATTGAAGAAACTTGTTACAGCCTTGCGGTCGAAAAGAATACAGTATTCCTGGAGTATTAATAATGTAAACACGCCACTATAATATCAAAAGTGAGGATTACTTTGTGGCTGATGATAAAGTACCATGTACAAACGGTGGCTACTACAACAGTTGGTTTTTCCCAACATGCTAGAATTGCGCTGTATAGTCATGATGGGATTTGATATCCCCTTACTTGGTTTGTAGTTTTGATAATGTGCAGGCACATGCAAGCTATAATCTATATATAGTTATCAGTAAAGATGCAGTGTAGGCAGTTCATAATCATGGCAGACTATATATATACATGTTTACATCATGTTTATAGCTATGATCTCCTCTATAGACTACAATTACAATAAAAACAGTGAAAGTACATTGTTATTTTTTCGATGAATTGGCACAGTCATGTAGCTAACAGTGCATGTCTCATAGCTCAAAACAGAGCTTGCGTATCATGATGAACCCTAGCCCCTGTGCCATCAATGTGGTAAAATAGGTACCACTCTATGCCAGTGCTAGGAAATTGTACTGTTTTTACCTATATTATCATATCATGTTCTCATCATGATTAAAAGGCCTGGCACTGCTTACATGTTTATATATACAGTGCATGCATGTTATGGTCCCACACTAAAAGAAATGCTCTTAGAGCAATAGTGTGTAGAATACCTTAAGTTTGTGAGCAAATTGTGATTTATACACGTTCCTCTACTCAATGACATGCTTAGAAATTTATTAGCTATATTAGAGAATGTTGAAAATTCATCACAATCTATCTACAGCAGGCTTTATACATACATATAGGGTGCAAAAAAATGGCAGTTCATAGCTGTAAGTCATGTGTGAATGAATGGGAGAGCTAGCTAGCTCAGGTGTAGAACATGCGTGTACTCTCAGGAGTGTCCGCATTAGAAATATCATATACTTTCATAGTAGAATTAGAATCTGCAGTTAGGGAGAGATTTCTGCACACAGTTACTAAATTTAATATAGCCAGCTTTATTCTAGGGCATAATATAATTATGAGAATTGGGACAATTACAGACGTGATATACTATTCTGGGTAAATAAACGTTCATAATGTCAGAAGCAAAAAAAAATACTATTCATGCAAGCCAGGTCAGCATGTTTTATCAAAAATAGTCTTCTTCAACTTACTTTTTGCACGCGTATCTAGTAGTTACTCGCCCCCATCGCGCCCTATGCTTGCGATTCACGAAAAAAGCAGCGCCACATTCCTTGCACATTGCAGGAGCATCGTCTTCTGTGCAATCACGCTGTTCATCATGACTTTGTTCTGCATGGATTCTGATGCTGCCACTCTCGGCCATCTAGCTAATACAATTCGATTCTGTCGTACGCTCTAGAAGTTTACATGCAACCAAACATAACAGCTACACAGAAAATGAGCGTCACTTTCACTGTTTTTATGTATAGTAATCGCAGCGCATAGCATCCGGTGAAATGGACCCCCAATTATGGGGACCCCGGGTCCCCAAACTCACAGAACTGTATATGGGGACCCAGACCCCATCGTATTAACGCGGCGCCCCCTCAAACTGTAGCAAACTGCTCACTAGGACCTAGCAGGAAGCGCTGTCGTAGTGTGTTTCAATTACCATGCTCAATGTTAAAATTTCTGCCACGACTGTCGCCGCTTCAGATCATTGCGACGCGGCTAGCCGTTAGCTCGCGTGCATGTGCATATGATTTAGATGACGTTGTGTTGTTGATTGATGTTCAAAGATGCTAGTGGCATTGATCCAGAGGTTGCAGGTGCAGCTGTTCTGTCTGGGCCGTCGTGTGTGCGGTCCGATGGACATCTACGCAGCCCTCGATGAATGATATCTATGAACTTATATATAGCCTGCAGCCGTATGGGAACGAGGCTATATAGGGGGAACCTATATATGGCAGAAGCTTGACCCTGTGCATCTGCTACATTGCAGACAGCTAAGTCAATTAAATTTGCCTCGCAACCAGCCTAATGCTCAGTACGGACTATAGTTAAAGAGTTCAGTCAAACTGTCAGTTAATTAAAAAAACAATGATCATATATAAGCGAAAACCAGCAGGGTAAAACACTGTGTATCCCATGCAGTTGGGACCCTAGCAGGCTCCTAAGGTATTAGTTCCCCCAAGGCCCTCCTTGTGGCGCCGGCATTGCTCACCAGCTAGGATTCCAGCAGAGTGGAATTACTCCTGGACCACACCATTCTCTTCCTGACAGTACAAGGCCTAATTTAGCTACATCAGCAGTAGGTTAATTGGGCCCAAGCCCTAACATGTTACCTACCCTAGGCTCTCTTGGCAATGTCACACTGGTATTCTGCATTAAATTCCTTTCACCAGCTATATCACCAGACACCTGAGACACCTCAAGCTAGGTATGGTCTTTAAATTTACTCTGATGGCTATATTGCAAGATGAGAACAAATTATGCTTGGCTCCTATAAATTATTTTCATTAATGGCTACTGTAACATATGCTGACCATAAATTCTTAGTGCATATTGAGTGTAAGTATAGCTTAGTATATGTTACTATAGTAACATGGTATAGTATTTTTTTCGAATCCTGTTATCGGTAGAAATGCACATTGCAACACGCTGGAATGAGGAAGCGCATGTGAGCTAAATTAATCGTTAATCATTTTTTCATAGAGCATGGTAAGAATCCTATAGAGCATAGGAAGCTCTAGAAATACAGGAAATGTGTACATATATTAAATGGCCTAGAGCATGGGCAGCCCTATGCTCTAACTAGACCTCAGCTCCGCCTCGGCCTAGTTACAGCGTGGGCAGCTATGCTCTAAGTAGGCCGAGGCGGAGCCGAGGTCTAGTTACAGCATAGAGCTGCATGCCCATGCTCTAGGCTATTTAGTATATGCCTGTATTTCTAGATCTAGAGCTCTATGGGATTCTTACCATGCTCTATGAAAAAATACTATACCATGTTACTAGAGTTATGGCTTTTTTAATATGCTATATAGTAGCTATAGCATAATATTGGATAATTGTATTGAAGAAACCTGCTACAGCCTGAGAGAGAATTTACATTTCAATATTGAAACTGCATAGGCATTTTTGGCTCAGTCATGTACACACTGCCATATACTGTGCATTTGACTTTAAAACTAATCTATGCGGTGTTTATAGCCGTGTGATCGAAAAGAATACAGTATTCCTGGGAGCATTTAATAATGTAAACACACCACTATAATATCAATAGTGAGGATTATTTTGTGGCTGATGATAAAGTACCATGTATAAACGGTGGCTACTATAATAACAGTTGTTTTTTCCCAACATGCTAGAATTGCGCTGTAGTTGTGATGGGATTTGATATTCCTTTTACTTGAAGTTACAGTCTGGTCAGAAATGGTCTGTAGTTTTGATAATGTGCTGACACACACAAGCTAATCTACAATACAGTTATCAGTATAGATGCGGCTCCTGGATGCGCTGATGGCAGCTCATAATCGTGGTAGACTACATCATGTTTATAACTATAATGTCCTCTATAGCTATATACAGGCTATAATAATTGTAGTTATCATAAAAACAGTAAAAGTACATTATTTTTTCGACGAAATTGGCAGATGCATATAGCTAATGAAGTGCATGTCTCGTAGTTCAAAGCACCTAGACCTTGCATGATGAACAATAGCCCCTGTTTTGTATCATCACAATAGTATCACCACTGTGGTAAAACAGATACCACTCTAT
Source organism: Phakellia ventilabrum (assembly GCA_963921505.1). Classification (NCBI taxonomy): domain Eukaryota; kingdom Metazoa; phylum Porifera; class Demospongiae; order Axinellida; family Axinellidae; genus Phakellia; species Phakellia ventilabrum. The sequence continues at coordinate 4,701,283 of OY997382.1, forward strand.
GCCAGTGCTAGGAATTTGTACTGTCTTTAACTATAATACACTCATGCATGTTCTCGCTGTGATTTAAAGGCCTGGCACTGCTTACATATTTATATATAATACAGTGCATGCATGTTCATGTATTATGTTCTCACACTAAAATTGACCTCTTAATGCTCTCTTACCATTTAGACCTCAAATACAGCTACTTTCATGCTTCATGAAGTTGCAGCAAACCAAGAAAGTCAGGAACGTCTACATGCTGAAATTACTTCAGTTCTGGGAGATGAAAGGCCAGAGGACCTGAGTTCAAAATTAATGCCGTATGTGAAGGGGTGTATCCTGGAGACGCTGAGGTAGAAAAAATATTCATTCTATTTGTGTCATAATTATCTGATATCATTCAATACAGGTTGTATGCAACTGTTCTCGTTGTTCCTCGTACTCTGAAAGAGGACACTATATGGGAGAGGTTCGTATGTATACTAGCTATCAAAAAAGTATACGTTTTGGGCATATCTCCTCTACCAAACGCAAACAACCCTACTCAATTTTGTTAAGTTTTAACCAAAAAATATGCCCTTTTTGACTGGTCACTTGATTTGCTTAGCTGTTGTAATCATCTCAGTATTGTCATGTCAGCATGCACACATTCACTTTATACACCTGCCTCTATTGTAAACCCTAGCTCACCACTTGTACTCCTACACTATAATTACACCTAGCCTCGTCCCCAGGCCACACACCCCCACAAAAGCGTTGTAGTTCTTCAGCTTACTATATTCGTATACTGTCTCAATACTACTCCTGGCCATGTGACTAATACGGTTCATGGATACGTTTACTGACCCTATTCCGTATATTCTTCCAATTATCTCACACATGCGCGAACAGTGGATACAAGGCCACTCTTTTGTGGTTACACCTAACTTCAATGACAGTAAGTTTTATTTTAAGCCAAATACATACAGTTTGCTGTACAGGCTTTTCATCCCTTAGCATTTTAAGTGACTGTGGTAGTTTGCCGCAAAATTTTTCAAATGTTGTGCATGCGTTTGTACTCACACGTGACATGAAGCCGCCCGAAGCCATTCAGTACTAAACGCTGCAGGATTTTCCGGTGATGTACAGTTATCCGAGGAGCGCAGCAGCTTTGCCATCTCTGTCGGGAAGCAGAAAGCTATTTTGTATCGTAGCTATACAAAGGTTCGAAAATCGTTGGCTCATAGTACCCATAATCTCCATTGAGCTTCAGCTCGGCGAAGAAACTGCAGTGTGGGCGGAACCTAGCAGTAAGTAACTTACATTATTTCATATTCACCTTCAATGCATGCAGGGCACTGCCTACTACCATTCATGTCAGTCAGTCGTAATTTCACATTCTGTTGACATAACACATCATACGACAGTTATAAGCTTGCTACATGTACCGGAAGTGATTTTGCGGATATGACTCGGCGGATATATTCAGCCTTTTAATACTGCAGAAGGCTATAAATATGCTTGGAATAACCGAACGGTTCAGATTCTTCACTCATATGAGCGTTTCCTACAAGAGTATGGAACCTGTTAGCTGCGATGTTTCTCAGGCCAGTGTTGTTCGTACGCTCGTGTTCACCATCGTCGGCCTGATTATGTCTCTGGGTATCTATATCTTCACGACCAAATGGTGCTGCATTAAGAGCAATGAACCTGGGAAGGAGACCAAAAATGTGTCCCTGTGGTACAAGCTTAGAAAGTTAACCTCTCTGCTGCTCGTGTTTGCGCTGCGATTGCCGCTGTACACAGAGTAACGAAAAAACTGCCCTCGTTTCCATGCCCCCCCAGAGCCAGGCCGGGACGAGGCTAAAAGAAACGAAGCCACTTTGTAGTCCTATATACCTGATTGCCTATTTGATACGTTCGCAAATAATCGCGAAAATTGTCATTATTGTTGTCAATATCATCTACTTGGCTAAAACAAAGATTCCCGATGATTTCGATGTGGACATTCTCGTTCTCAAGCGCTCTACAGATCCTAAAGAAACGGGCCCAAACGCTGCTCAGGTGTTCAGTTTCTTCAGCATATACTGGGAAACTTTAGGACTCGGGACCGGTTGGATATTTGTCCTATTTCTCAGTTGGTGTTGTCGGCCGAACTACAGGACTGATAAATTGGAATTCTTCAAAGCGGTGCAGTGGTTTGATCTTCAGTTAGCTCTTCTCTGTGGACCATTTTCCCACACACATTTCTTTCTTCTTGAAGGGTATTGGTACATAGCTGTAATCAGGCTCGCCTGTTATGCAGTAATATTTACTTCTGCAGTCATAGTTGGAATGCGCATCCCTTGTATTATCTGCCTCTGCATTGATTGTGGAGATTTCGGCTGCAAAGATGACATCAGCGACGTAGAAATACGTAACTGCAGGCATCTTTTTCGGGTTATCATCGGCAAGCTCATTCCTATTGCACTGAAAGTGCTGACATGCTCCTCAGCCTTAGCTACGTATCTGTGTATTGGCATCACACAGTCTTTTCCAGTAAGAGTCTGCTACTTCACTTTGTCAATGCTCCGAGGAGTGACTTCGTTGTTCAGCCTTGGTTTTAGTGCTACCTTCCTTCGATGGGAAGTTTTGAATGAGGAGGAGAAGATCCCAGAAAATTCACAAGTTGCAAGATTACTTGCTTGGCTGGAGAATTATGAGCCGCATACACATGGAGCCTTTGTGTTTGATATAATAAGCTACATTGGATTAATAGTCTTGAACATTATAATTCTAACCTAACTGTTGCTACATTATTGCACACTTTTTTTAGGTTCGGTATTGTCATGGACTATACTAGGTACAGAGTGTACACTATATACTCGACAGTAGAGTATAAGCTGTTAGTGATTGCAATTATACCGTTTAATTTATTAAGACTCAATTGGAGACCTGATACACTGCTTAGTTATTGGAACAATTTTTTTGTTGTACACAGCTGACGGATTGCCGAACGGTTTAGTCAATGAGAGTAAAAGCCAAAAGAGTAGTGGTTGTGAAAATTGTTTGCTCTTAGTCTAGCTATCTGAGTTCCAAGAGAGTTCAAACCTGGGGTATATATAGCAAGCAGTCAGGGCAAGGTACGGTAACCTTTGGATGTTAGCATTGTTCCCCTCAATCAATACCTGTAATAAGGACCAAGGTTCATGTTTTGTCAATGAGTGGGTAGTAATATTAGAATTTATCATCCGAGAGACTTCCAAAAAAATTTGAGATCATAGCTACTTATTTTTGACCTGAATTTAACATATTAAACTCCTTGCCAATGCTGAAGTATTAGCTACCGATTTTTGACAATCTGGGTTATACTTGCATGGCTTTTGTACTGGCTAATAATCATAACGTTCCCACTGATGTTTTTACACTTGGTAGAGTGGTTATGACCTCTTAGGAATGACGTGAACGAGCAGTTCAAGAGTTAGTTACATTATAATATTATGCATGTAGTTGCAGGAATAGCTAACAAGTGGTCAATTGAAAGAGCAGTTTAAGAGTTATCTCATAATAATGCATGTAGTTGCAGGAAATATATTTCTATCGGTTGAGCGCAGCGAATTAGATGGAAAATAAGCTCTCTATGGTGTGTAGTGCATGACTATGTTGGGACAGGGGGAATGAGACTATAGCTCTTGTTTGTCGTCGTGCATGGTTAGCCATAGTGTCTGGCATGTGTTTGGTTACAGGGGGTGTGCATGTGTTGGCATATGTTCGACATGTGTTAAGCTGTGATTGGTTGCTAGGGTGGCATGGCAGGGACTTTAAGTAGGAGATACTGTAAATGTAGTCATTCTCATGCAGCAGCATCACTGCCGCCATCAAAGCTGACTATTGAATTAGTCTTTATCTATTTTCCTTTGCCGAGGTTTCATCTCACACCACTTGAGTGGGGCTGGGAAACAGGACAGTCAAGTGATCCATGCAGACTCTGGTTATGCTTTATTAGCTATTACTTAGGTGCCTGCAAGTCTTATATAGCATTTGTGTTGTGTACACAGACATGTGCTGAGATGTTGTTTGTTCTATCTGGGTTTTTTCTCTCACCAATTTTATCCTGTTATGTTTAATTTGGTAAGAGGTTTTTCCTTTGGTATATGCTGGCCACATACCCTAAATACTTTAAAACTGCATGCACAGAGCCCACACGATTGGCCCAACTCATCTTGATTTGAGTTTGGTATTTTGTATTGTTTATTTATGATATATCGATTTTGTATCTGGATTGGGTATTCTGTTAGTAAAGCTTTGCCAGCAGCTACGCAGATCGTTATGTAATAGCTTGAAGTATTGAGGCTGCAAACTTCCCTGTAACTTCCACCAAGTGCTCGTCGATTTGCAAACAATAAAAATGGGGTGTATGTTTTGTGAGCATTTTTAGGCCATGCATGCTGCATACAAACTTTAATATGTACAACACCGGATAATACTATTCACAACTCGAGATAATCTCACAGCTGTTGATAATGCTCACAGCTGTGGATAATGCTCACAACTGTGGATACTGTTCACAGGTATGGAAAATGCTCACAACTGCAGATAATGCTCACAACCGTGGATAATGCTCACAGGTTTGGAAAATGCTCACAGCTGTGGATAATGCTCACAACTGTGGATAATGCTTACAACTGTGGATACAGTTCACAGGTCTGGAAAATGCTCACAACTACAGATAATGCTCACAACTGTGGATAATGCTCACAGGTTTGGAAAATGCTCACAACTGTGGATAATGCTCACAGGTTTGGAAAATGCTCACAACTATGAATAATGCTCACAGGTTTGGAAAATCCTCACATTTCTGAAAGTGCTCACAGCTGTAGATAATGTTCATAGCTGTGAATATTGCTTACGATTCGTGCAAATGCTTACAACTGACCATAGCTATAGTCTAAGATATCTGTGAACTGACTAAAATACTAAAGAGTATTCACAACTAGGCTTTATACAACTCTGGAATGTTTAAATTTTACTTTTGGAAAATGTTCATGCCCGTTTTATAGAGCAAAGAAATGACTTTTTTGTGCATTATATTGCTTTGTTTATAACATCAGTAGCAAATTAACGGTATAGTCATATATCATCAGTACATTATAGAAATGACTTTTTTGTGCATAATATTGCTTTGTTTATCACATCAGTAGCAAATTAACGGTATAGTCATATATCATCAGTACATTATAGAAATGACTTTTTTGTGCATAATATATAATATATTGCTTTGTTTATCACATCAGTAGCAAATTAACGGTATAGTCATATATCATCAGTACATCATAGCTAGGAAAAAGGAAAGCGTGAAATTAGTACTTGGTATTAAGGATGGGCGACTGAGGAGAAAACCTATTATATACCAGAGTGATTATGGTAGGTTTAAGCTGGCTATGTACCGAGTTACAAGCTAAAGTTAGTGTCCAAATGAACATGTGCGTATATTCTGTATATAAATATGCACTACCTAGGGATGTGAGCTATTTCCAGACTTGTGAGCATTTTACAGAGATGTGAGCATCTTCCAGACTTGTGAGCATTTTGCAGAGTTGTAAGTATTTTCCAGACTTGTGAGCATTTTGCAGTGATGTGAGCATTTTCCAGACCTGTGAGCATTATCCACAGTTGTGAGCATTTTCCAGACCTGTGAGCATTATCTACAGTTGTGAGCATATTATATTTTCCATGGCCAGACTTGTGAGCATTTTGCAGAGATGTGAGTATTTTCGAGACTTGTGAGCATTTTGCAGAGATGTGAGCATTTTCCAGACCTGTGAGCATTATCCACAGTTGTGAGCATTTTCCAGACCTGTGAGCATTATCTACAGTTGTGAGCATATTATACACAGCTGTGAGCATTATCCGCAGTTGTGCATGAGCATTTTCCGCAGTTGTGAGCATTTTTCAGACTTGTGAGCATTTTGCAGAGATGTGAGTATTTTCCAGACTTGCGAGCATTTTGCCGAGATGTGAGCATTTTCCAGACCTGTGAGCATTATCCACAGTTGTGAGCATTTTCCAGACCTGTGAGCATTATCCACAGTTGTGAGCATTTTCCAGACTTGTGAGCATTTTGCAGAGATGTGAGTATTTTCCAAACTTGTGAGCATTTTGCAGAGATGTGAACATTTTCCAGACCTGTGAGCATTAGATAGCATGTCTGATTTGAGAACAGTTTTTAAGAAGTTCTATTTTGTGGCATATCACACTACCAAGATTAATCTCTAGCTATAATACTGACAACTCTGGATGTAGTGTAAGTCCTGAACACATGCATATTCTCACAAACGTAGATAAATCCTCATAAGCAAATGCTCATGCTCATGCTTAAATGTTCATAAGTGTGGATAATGCTCACAACTGTGGATAATGCTCACAACTGTAGGTAATGCTCACAACTGTGGATAATGCTCACAGGTCTGGAAAATGCTCACAACTGTGGATAAAGCTCACAGGTCTAGATCTGGAAAATGCTCACATCTCTGAGTCTCACGTCGACGTCTGAGTCTCACGTCGACGTCAGAGTCTCTCACGTCGACGTCTGAGTCTCACGTCGACGTCTGAGTCTCTCACGTCGACGTCTGAGTCTCACGTCGACGTCTGAGTCTCACGTCGACGTCAAGTCTCTCACGTCGACGTCTGAGTCTCACGTCGACGTCTGAGTCTCACGTCGACGTCTGAGTCTCACGTCGACGTGAGTCTCACGTCGACGTCGACGTGAGACTCAGACGTCGACGTGAGAGACTTGACGTCGACGTAAGACTCAGACGTCGACGTGAGACTCAGACGTCGACGTGAGACTCAGACGTCGACGTGAGAGACTCAGACGTCGACGTGAGACTCAGACGTCGACGTGAGACTCAGACGTCGACGTGAGACTCAGACGTCGACGTGAGAGACTCAGACGTCGACGTGAGACTCAGACGTCGACGTGAGAGACAGACGTCGACGTGAGACTCAGACGTCGACGTGAGAGACTCACTCAATCGAAATCTCAACCTCACTCTTTCATGTCATCTGCTCCAATAAGCTAAACTTGCTCTCCATCTCTTTGTTGTCATTCGTGTGTCACTTCAACTCCGGTACTTAATTTCCTGTGCCGCCCCTGCACTCTTCTTGTATTTCAATTGTCAACGGCAATACTATACGTACGTGTGCGCATGCGTAGAGAACAGCCTTGTACCGTACCTCCTTTTTCGCAGCCGTGGAAAAACGCGCGGGGCCGTCTTTTTTCGCAGCTGCGAGGGGAGGCCTGGGTACGTAGCTTCACAAATAACTTGCTCTCCATCTCTCTGCGGCTGTCGTTGTGTGTCTCTAGCTATATTATCTATGGTACTAGGCTACATACGTAGAGAACAGGTGTGTTAAAGATGTCGGAGAAGGAAGTTCTGGAGAAATCCTCACCTCAGGTAAAGGAATTTCTTTATATTGCTACATAATCAGTTAATTTGGACAAGTTTTTAAGTCAATTCTTGTGAGTCTTGCATATATATTATATATTTAGGAAAGCAGTCGATGCGCGGAAATCTGCACTCAGTTTGCTCCCAGTCAGGAGCTCTATGGGCTTCCTGAGAAGAAGAAAAAGAGAGTAAGCACTTCTCTGGATCGGACTGTGAATATGACAGTATGCCGGCTTCCGCAGTTTACTCCCTTTATCCCTAAGGGTAGGGCTCGCAATCGTCTTAAAGATCAGTGTCGATTTCAGAATGTTGAGCTTACCAGGGCAATGAGTCCAGCAAATGTGAGAGAGGCGATTTCCAGGGCTTTTCCGGATATCCTCACCCAGTGGGTTTATCTGGAGGCTGGTCAAGATAACCATTTAGCAGAGATGGGGCAGCAATCTCCAGATGGCAACACTGCCTGCTCGCGTAGAGGTTGCCTATACATAATGGACAAGCAGGTAAGATGCTTATACTGTGTTCTGAAAGCAAACCTAATTGCATAGTGTATTGATGAACAGTGATTATAATCTATGTAGTTTACCAGTATGTGGAGAACATCAAGCTCACATAATTGTGCATGCATATAGGGATGACAATCCGTAAAAGTATTGTGGTGTCGTTCCTACATTGTCCATCCCTATACATTGTAGCTATGTTCTTTCATTTTATCTTTTTGTGACTTTTTAGAAACAGTTGTGGATACCACGTTGTAACCCTACAGGTGTTTACTTCCAATAAGTGTGTAAATAAAACAAGCTAGGAAGGAGTTTTATTTTTGATTTTTGCTTGTTTTGTGTGTGATATGGTGCTATTATAGGAGCATGGTGAAAGGGAAGTTATCGATCGGAGCAGAAGGACCACAGGATCAGGTATATCAGTTAGCCCATTTGCATTCAAGTGTACTTTATAAGTCCAAGTTCTGTAGCTATATATTGTGATTGCCTCACGGCTTCTGTCCACAGAGTGGTGACCTAGCCAACACAGTGCAGGATACTATTAATCCATAATTATGTACAGGCAGTGTTGAAGGAACCTCAACCACAACAGTTCCACTATAGTAACATCCGGATATTCAAGGATAAACCATTAGGTAAGGGATCCTATGGGGCCGTTTACAAAGCAATGTGTGACCTACTCCCATGTGCTGCCAAACTCATGCACCCCATAATTCTTGTCCAATCTAAAGATCCTGGGTCTAAGGCTCAGACCCCAAGGAGACAGTTTGAGCAAGAGTGCCACTTTCTTAGCACAATGAAGCACCCACACATAATTCAGTACCTCGGGACCACCCACGACCCTGACTCCGGCCTCCCAGTACTACTAATGGAACTCATGGACGAAAGCCTTACCCAGTTCCTCGAGCGGTCCCAACAACCACTCTCCTACCATGTTGAGGTCAACCTCTGCTACGACATAGCCCTGGCTCTCGATTACCTCCACTCTAACAGTATAATCCACCGTGACCTCTCGGGAAACAATGTTCTGCTGATTGCCGGTAGCAGAGCAAAGGTCACTGACTTTGGCATGTCTAAGCTTCTATGCATTGGTATGAACCCTCATACGGCAACAAAGTGCCCAGGAGCCGTAGTCTATATGCCCCCAGAGGCTCTCAGTGGTCATTCTGTCTACTCCACAAGAATTGACTGCTTTTCATTTGGAGTATTTGAAATTCAGGTCATGACCCGGGAATTTCCTAATCCAGGCCCAGCTACACGAGCAGTTGAAGACCCTCAATCTCCAGTTGGCAGACTGCTTATTCCCATTCCAGATAGTGAGCGTCGTACATCACACATTGACCTCGTTCACCCCTCCCACCCCCTCCTTCAGACAGCTCTCCGTTGCCTCAGCTACTCTGAGGAGGATCGCCCCTCAGCCCAGGACCTCTGCCAAGTGATAGCTACACTCAAGGAGGCTCCCCGCTACACCCAAAGTGTGGAGGAGGGCAGAGTGATGAACAACACATCAGTAGCTAGGCATGTAGAGAGTGCATGTTCAATGTACAGTAGGTACATATTATCACTTACCTAATTCAGGATGCTTCCTGTTAGCATTTTTGCAAGTGCTCATGCAACAAATCCTTCCCTTCCCCCCTATGAAGTTGTCCAGTCTCTTGTTATAACCTGACCTGATGAGAAATATTGAGCAATAGCATAATTGGCATAAGTTAGCCAAAAGAATAGGGAAAGCAAAATAAAGGCTTAATTTGTCAAGGCCTAGCTCCAACTGCTCGTCGATTTGCGAACAATAAAAACGGGGTGTATGTTTTGTGAGCATTTTTAGGCCATGCATGCTGCATACAAACTCAACACCGGATAATACTATTCACAACTCGAGATAATCTCACAGCTGTTGATAATGCTCACAGCTGTGGATAATGCTCACAACTGTAGATAATCCTTACAGCTGGGGATGATGCTCACAACTGTAGATAATCCTCACGGCTGGGGATGATGCTCACAGCTGTGGATAATGCTCACAACTGTGGATAATGCTCACAACTGTGGATACTGTTCACAGGTCTGGAAAATGCTCACAACTGTGGATAATACTCACAGCTGCAGACAATGCTCAAAGCTGTGGATAATGCTCACAACTGTGGATAATGCTCACAGGTTTGGTAAATGCTCACAACTGTGAATAATGCTCACAGGTTTGTAAAATCCTCACATTTCTGAAAGTGCTCACAGCTGTAGATAATGTTCATAGCTGTGAATATTGCTCACGATTCGTGCAAATGCTTACAACTGACCATAGCTAGTCTAAGATATCTGTGAACTGACTAAAATACTAAAGAGTATTCACAACTAGGCTATATACAACTCTGGAATGTTTAAATTTTACTTTTGGAAAATGTTCATGCCCGTTTTATAGAGCAAAGAAATGATTTTTTTGTGCATAATATATTTATTATTGCTTTGTTTATCACATCAGTAGCAAATTAACGGTATAGTCATATATCATCAGTACATTATAGCTAGCTGTTTTCACATCTTCAGTACACTACCAATTGTCTTGAAATATTTAAGGAAAAAGGAAAGCGTGAAATTAGTACTTGGTATTAAGGATGGGCGACTGAGGAGAAAACCTATTATATACCAAAGTGATTATGGTAGGTTTAAGCTGGCTATGTACCGAGTTACAAGCTACAGTTAGTGTCCAAATGAACATGTGCGTATATTCCGTATATAAATATGCACTACCTAGGGATGTGAGCTATTTCCAGACTTGTGAGCATTTTCCAGACCTGTGAGCATTATCCACAGTTGTGAGCATTTTCCAGACCTGTAAGCATTATCCACAGTTGTGAGCATATTATACACAGCTGTGAGCATTATCCGCAGTTGTGAGCATTTTCCAGACCTGTGAGCATTATCCACAGTTGTGAGCATTTTCCAGACTTTTGAGCATTATCCACAGTTGTGAGCATTTCCCAGACCTGTGAGCATTATCCACAGTTGTGAGCATATTATACACAGCTGTGAGGATTATCCGCAGTTGTGAGCATTTTCCAGACCTGTGAGCATTATCCATAGTTGTGAGCATTTTCCAGACTTGTGAGCATTTTGCAGAGATGTAAGTATTTTCCAGACTTGTGAGCATTTTGCAGAGATGTGAGCATTTTCCAGACCTGTGAGACAGTTGTGAGCATTTTCCAGACCTATGAGCATTATCCACAGTTGTGAGCATATTATAAACAGCTGTGAGCATTATCCGCAGTTGTGAGCATTTTCCAGACCTGTGAGCATTATCCACAGTTGTGACCATTCTCCAGACTTTTGAGCATTTTGCAGAGACGTGAGCATTTTCCAGACCTGTGAGCATTATCCACAGTTGAGAGTATTTTCCAGACTTGTGAGCATTTTCCAGACTTGTGAGCATTATTCACAGTTGTGAACAATTTCCAGACCTGTGAGCATATTATACACAGCTGTGAGCATTATCCGCAGTTGTGAGCATTTTCCAGACCTGTGAGCATTATCCACAGTTGTGACCATTTTCCAGACTTGTGAGCATTTTGCAGCTAGAGATCTGAGTATTCTCCAGACTAGTGAGCATTTTGCAGAGACGTGAGCATTAATTATTTTCCAGACCTGTGAGCATTATCCACAGTTGTGAGCATTTTCCAGACCTGTGAGCATTATCCACAGTTGTGAGCATTAACCACAGTTGTGAGGATTATCCACAACTGTGAGCATTATCCACAGTTGTGAGCATTATCTACAGTTGTGAGCATTATCCACAGCTGTGAGCATTGTCTCCAGCTGTGAGTATTATCCACAGTTGTGAGCATTTTTTCAGAGATGTGAGCATTGTCCACAGCTGTGAGCATTATCCACAGTACAGCTGTGAGTATTATCCACAGTTGTGAGCATTTTTCAGAGATTATCCACAGCTGTGAGCATTATCCACAGTACAGTTGTGAGCTTTTAATTATCCACACTTATGAGCATTTAAGCATGAGCATGAGCATTTGCTTATGAGGATTTATCTACGTTTGTGAGAATATGCATGTGTTCAGGACTTACACTACATCCAGAGTTGTCAGTATTATAGCTAGAGATTAATCTTGGTAGTGTGATATGCCACAAAATAGAACTTCTTAAAAACTGTTCTCAAATCAGACATGCTATCACTTCCACTGCGCTCATGGCTATATGTTTAGTGGCATAGTAATGGTGACGTAACTTAGCGAACGTGATAATTGCGGACAAACACACACCACAGTTGCAACTCCACATCACCTATGTATAATACTGGTCAAGTGATTAGTATAGTAACAGTATGACCTACTGGAGTTGCCAGCGAGGAGAGCGAGTTTATACGTAGCGCTGAGATTGGACGGTAAGTGTAGGCTGACTAGAAGAGACTGTGAGAGAACAATAGCTCGGCTGTGAACATGTAGGTTGAGGCTGGGGAAGCTATATTATCTATGGACTACGAAATCGTCAAGTGACTGAGCCATGGATAATACACACTAACGTTAGTGTGTATTATCCATGCTCTGAGCTCGCTATAGCGGAAGTACTGCTTCCTGCAACGCAGAGTGGACGTGTGAGGTGGTGTTAATTGAGCCTGTTTCCAATCCCGGAGAAGCTATATTATCTACACACAGACGCGAAAACGTAAAGCTATCAGCCTGGCGCGCGCCCCGCTGGCATGCGCAAACCGCGGATATAGCCACTCTTTCGTAGCGGGGTGTAGAAGCCAAATCGGGTCATGCCGCACGCTCCACTAATTGCATTCACAACACGTGCTTGGTCTTTGTGCACGACCCTTAGCAGGTTACAGCATTCCCGAACCATTGTACTACGGAAATCCTACAAATCATCGCCATGTCTGCTGCAGTTCATGATGTCAATTTTTGACCGAGTCAAACATGAAATTTCTTATTAGCTACAAAACAAAATGCACACACAAAATGAGAGTACAACAGCAAGTCAGCCATCTGCCAAGAACCACAGAGCAAGCAGCAGCAGGGGCGGAGACAGCTGTCAAAAAGTGGGGGGGCTCATGCTGGACCTTGCATGCAGAACGGTATGTGGCACGCGTAGTGTGCCACTATCTAGGGGGGTCTGGGGGCATGCTCCTCCATGAAAATTTTGTATTTCAGGTCCTCTGAGGTTGGCTCTGATGCAATCTGGAAGCATTTCATAATAACAGTCTTTTGCCATAGTGCGGTACTCGAATTAATGCATACTTGATCAAAGAGTCCCACAAGATTAATAAAGCAGGTCACGCAGTCTACGCTCTCGAAGGGGAGCAATGGAGCCAAAATAGTGTAGCCCCGAGCCTTGAAGCGAGGCCACGCCACACTAGGTACTTAGATTCGTGAGCTAAATAGGAAGTAACTACACTAATTTGGTGGGGGGGGGGGCTTGAGCCCCCCTGTCCCCCCCATATCTCCGCCCTAGTCTGGCGTAGCCCACCCTTCGCGAAAAACGGAGGGTCTGGTACAGTACAGACGCCAAATTGAACTTGTCAGTGTGGAGCATACCCCCACACACCCCTAGTATGCGCGCTTCGCCCAATTTTTAATACGCGACGTCGGCATCGACGTCAATTGGCCTACACATTCCTTTTCTCAGTGAGCCGGCCCTGTGCTTCCTACATCGAGTTTCCATATCTTTGCAAACAAAAAAAGGCCATACCTCCTTTCCTTAGGCTCCCGCAGCCACCAGCAACGTCAGCCACGCCTTCAGCTAGTCTCGCGTGCCAGTCCCCGCGGACGGAGGCTGGCACGCGAGACTAGCCTTCAGTCTTAGTAAGACGAAGGAATCGGAACGTCACTAACTTAGTTAAGGAGCAGCTGCACAACAGCACACCGTGCTGCCTGTCCACAGAAGCCTGCACAAGGTACTAATTGAATTCACGCCCGCCCACAGAAGCCATTCGCGGTGTAGCCTCGTTCGTTCCCAGGCCACAAGAGAACGCGGCTATTCACGGTGGTACAAGTCGGTAAGGTCACTCGGTGCCACTGTCGGTGGCGCAGGGCAAGGACATGTTAATTAGGACAATAGCACATAAAAAAATGTTCCCGCTCCAAAGGGAGTAGACGAGGCTAGTTGTCACTACTGAAGAGCTCAGCAGTAGATAACTTGTATGGCTGTGTTGTTACAACACTATATAGGTCTGAATAGGCTAATGTGACTGTGTTAATCTCACGTGTACATTTAGTACACTTCATATACTCTGCCTGGTCTGAAGTTTTCAGTAGTTAGCTACATGCTCTCACTCCCTTGGGGGCTGGAACACCAATTTTTTTATGCGCTCTTGCTTAGGGATTATACACACCTCGGGCTTAGCCCTCAGTGCGCCATCTTGTGGCTGATTTAGAATCTACCTGGGAATAGCTACAGCCCTCTACATCTGTAGAGTGCTATTATATATTTTCTCTGACTAGTGTATCTATTTAGATGCACTGCCAGTATGCTCAAAGCTATTAGTGATCGCGCTCTATTATCCATGTAGTGATGTAGCTACCCATATAGCTATTTAGCATAGGAGGTAAATTTTAAATTTGATAGCCTGAAATACAATTAATTAAAAACAACAAATGTACTTGGCTAACCATTCTTGTTAGCTCATGCATTGTTACACTGCCAGAAAGAAAGAGATCTCTGATGTGCATGCATGTGTATAGGTATTAAAATTTGAAATTTTTTACATATTCCTTTCATAAAGAGCTAGCTATAATTATAGCTAGCTAGACAATACTGTAATATTACACAACCTAACCAATCAGTTCACCGACGAATTCAATGATCATGCATGCATTCATGGGCTCAGTGTCCGGCAGATGTCGATGGTAATGGTATGTTTGTTGGCTGTGTTGGTGTTCCGGTAAACTGCAAATAGTTACAGTGCAGCACATCTCGATTGTTTTCTGTAAAGCCGAGTTTGTACTGCCAGACGTACAAACATTCTCCCGGTTGAAGGGTAATACTAAATTCTTCCGTAGTGGTACGCTCCTCACTCCAATCTTCTTGGGTGGTATCGACCACTTGACCACCATATGAGGTAGAGTAGGAAAACTGTTGCTTGCATGAGGCTTCAAGTATCTTCTCTATGGTGATTCCTGTACTCAATTCTGTTGAAAAACTGGTCGATACCGTCCAGTTCTCCTGGACAGAGTGCAGTGCCTGTTTTTTGTATCCGATTGTCTTCTGAACGGTTCGCGTGTATTGAACAGGGGCACTTTCGCTGTTGATGCCAATGAAACCGATTTGTTTCCACACACCAAACGTTGGACCCATTGTGACGGCCATACCACCTGGAAGGAAGTTGGTTACGGAAGGATGGAAACTCATGTTGCCAGCGTTTGAATCTGTATGCAGGTCTGTGGTGAAGTGGAACTGGACCCCCCACTGATCTGGCTTTACGAGATAATACTTAGGCCTCCCAGAATTGTCGGCCCAATAGTACAACCCTCCTTTGCAGTTATCGTGAAGCTCGTACTCCTCTGCGTCCTTAGCAGTACTCAGGTCAGACACAACCAGGTACTCCCAATTCTTGGCAAATATAATAATAAAGGAGGGCCCGCTGATCGGATTAAAATACGGTACTGCTCGCCATGCAGCCAGATAGAAGTCTCCCCCCTGACATTTCTTGTGGAGCGTACCAGTAACAGCGTCAGCGTCCTTGGTCAAGTCACGCACCTGACGAAAATCGTTGCCTTTGATGACGATGAACATCTCCCGGATGAGTAGACCGACCGACGTGAACGCCATATAGTGATCTCCTCCGGAACAGTTCGGGTGCAAAGCGGATATGTCTCCCTTCTGACTCCCCTCGTGCAAGTCCTCCACTCCTGATTTCATGTAGCAACCAAGATCTGAGCGAACGATGTACGACCGGCTATTAGTACCACAGAAATCAGTACCATTTGCCTTTCCGTGTGGGATGATTTGGGTCGTCATGGTATCAACTAGCGGTTGCGCGCAGCCTAGCGAACTGTTGTCTAGGAGGAGGTCAGCCAAGGTCGACCTTTAGTATTAATCAAGGTCGCTCAATGTTTGGCTAAGCACGTGACAAGTACACTAGAGAAAAGTGAAGATTTCTCTGTGCATAGTATTAGCAACTCAGTTTAGCTACCTTAGTAGCTGTAAAGATTGAGCTTTGTATTTTATTTTCTTATTTGTTTTAGTTTTGCAAGGGTGATAGTGGGACAGGTGCCAGACCTAGTCTCGTACTCAGACCCTCCCCCGGCCCCCGCGCGAAAAGTAAAAAAAGCGGAAGAGGAGCCTTACAACTCCCCGCAGGAATGTATGCGGAAAGTTGTGAAATGCTAATTATTAGCAATAATTGAATTTTGGCAACGGCAGTGTCAACTGTGAAAGCGTGAATCAGAACTAACTATGGTAGAGCAAACATGCGGAAGCCTCGAGAATTACCAGGAGGAGGTTCAAAACTTTCACTGGGCGTCCGCTTTCCAAGCTGCACCCAGCTAGTCTCGTACCCAGAGCCCTCGCGGCTGCTGGTTGGCTGAGCAAGTGTCTGTGAAGGGTATAGTGAGTCCAAGCCACCTAAAATGTTAGTTCGAAGCCCTAACACATCCTTCTTCAGCTTCTGCAACCTTTGCAGCCTCTGTAAACATGCATGGTGGTCTGCAGATGTAGGCCTCAGTGCAGTGTTGGCGGGTATAACTTACTTAGCCGCTCTTGCAAAAGCCGTACCAACGTCGGAACGACGGCTACTCCTGCTTGGCTTTCTAGAATGTAGTATGGTTGCCGCAACAGTAACACTTTTAAATGCGCCCTGCGGTTAATCAACCGGATGTATACTTGCATTCCATAAATTCCCCCCCAGACTTACTTAGTCTCGTACCCAGACCCTTCCCACAACGCGCGAAAAGCGAAACGCGCGGGGGGAGGGTCTGGGTACGAGACTATGCCAGCCCCCTTCCGCAAAGTGTTTTTTGCGGAAGGGGGCTGGCACGCGAGACTATGGGACAGGATGGCTCTACTTTCTCTGGAGATTCTAGTCATTCGTCCCCAGGCTCGCTCAAGATGTGTGTAGCTAGCTAGCTATTTCACTTGCTACTGGAGAGTCTGGTGCTTTTTCTCTTTTCTGTAGCTTGGTAGCTAGTTAGCTACCTCTCATTGCTGTGACCACCCTTAAACTACAGGCCGGAATACATGTTGGGGCTCACTATAGTAGTAATTGTACTCATAACAGCTATATGGGCTCACTCAGGCTTTTCCAGCCAATATTAATCAAACTATCCTGCCCTCACTCATTTCTACTACTTAGCTATGTGAGATTGAATCTTATTACGAACATATAATCGCACCATGACACAGCAATTTTACGAGCCAGTAAGTAGCCCCACCCCCTAAGTCCCGTAAACTTCTGCGCATGCTGAAATACAACAATTTGTGTCTGCACATGCGCAGACGTTTTTGTGGGTGTGACTGAGCTTCTTAGCTCAGGATTGGCGAAATGGCAGACGGACCAGACCCTTTATTGTCCAGTGCAAGCCAAACAGGTATGCGATGTAACTGAAAATAGTAGGGACGTGTTACATAGATCTATCTTTTACAAAAAATAGTAAAGAAAAATGTAATATAGCTGGAATTATTAAGTAGTAGATGTCTTATAAATTTCGAACGAACCGGGCTTCCAAGGGTGAAGAAAATGGGTGAGGAGAGATACGAGTGAACAAGGAAACGGTGAGTACGAAAGACGGTAAGGTTCTACAAGACCTAGATATGTGTTAGCCAGGCAGCGCTACTAAGTTATAGTAACCACACCCATCACCCTGCCCGCCTTGCTGTTTATGTTCAAAAGTCACTGTTCTCAACTCACAATTATGGCAGTGCATTTGCTGACAGTACAAATGGACTGTGTAAAGAGCTGTTCCCAGTAACTAGTTTTGTGAAACTTAGGCATATCATAATTTCTTAGCTAGCCTGGATAACTTTATTAGTTGAATTCAGTTTGCTTTAAGGAACAACACCTACTTATTAATGGACCATTAATGACATGCAATGTGTATGACACATAGGCAGCAATATGTATGTTATGTAGAGTACGTACACGTATTAAACTCCTGATCATTTATTCACAGTAAATCAGGGGTATAAAGCAATACCGTCTGCCTGTGGAACATTTGCACAATTCCTCTATAACATACCATCCGTGTGAGCTAAAGCTAAACCTACAACCAATAGCTAAAAATTCTAAGGCAGTGAGCGAAATCAAGCTCGACCTTTGGTAATTGGAATACGTCAGCTAACCAATTTACCTAGTGATTATCTTTTCGATTAACTACCTATTTGCTTCCATAATAGCTGATTCACATACATGCTAAAAGGCTATATTTACCTTGTATCCTCACTACACATTATTGCAACATGTTCAAGTGGGTGAATACTACATTTTGAACATACCTTTTTCAGGAAATTGATGTAGAAGAGGGGCTAATACATACCCTATGATGAAGTCTAGAAAACAACATATAATATGGTAATTTTTGAACAGGTGATTACCACTTATGTGTTCTTACTTTAGGTACACGTGTGAAGGAGAAAGCAGTTCCAAAGCTCTTGAGTCTCCTTTCTCCTGTAGTACACAGCTGGACAGTATTTGCTAGACAAATTGGCATTCCTGCGAGTCTCATCTCCCAAATCAGAGCAGCTAATCCTCCAGCTGGTCGGAGTTACCTTTACACATGCTTCACCCAAGCACTGGAGTGGTGGGTAAACAATCATCGCAACCCGACATATGAAGCAATTATTGCTATTTTGGATCCCAAGAGGGGGCAAACGACCCCCGTTATGAACAGAACTCTTGCTAGACAAGTGAGGAAGTTCATGGTTAAAGAGCAACAAGGCCACGGTGAGTTTCAACTTCATTTGTTTGACTTAGCAGTTTACCTATTACTGTTGATGTCTCCTCCTGCACACAGCTGTAAAGCCTCCCACTGTCATTTCTAGCACCCATCATGGTGATCTTGGTGGACAAGGTGAGTGGTGGACATGGAAGTTAATGTCTTTATACTATTTTATGGAGTATGGTATACGTAGTACATACTACCACGGTAATGGCTAAAGTCCAATACAAAGAAGCTATAATTACTATGGGGTATTGCACCCATACCATAGCACCTTCAAAGAATCAAAGTTGTTCGGCAGTGTACTGCTCTCAAATCGCTCCTTGCTGTTACATGCAGTTTTACTGAAATTTAAGGTAGAATGCGGTACTTACGGTCATATGGTATGATTCCAGTCGATCTGTATAGAAGCTACTACCATTTTTTGTGAATCCCACTTATGTTACGGTAATACTAACTACTCCTTGTACTACAACTACAATAATTCACATTGTTCTATGTAAGCTTAGGTTTTCAGCTGGACTAACTGGAAGTATGCTGTGACCGAAATTACCACGCTCTATCTTATTCATAACAAAATAGTGCTTAGTAGTTACTGTATAGCTGGTTATTTTGGCGGGTGAAATTTTCTCATGTTGGCTGTCAGCAGATTTTGATGTGGTTCGAGCATGAAACTTCAATTATTGATTTTATTGCAAACTAACCTGATCGAGTAAAGCCCATTCTGGGTAAAAGAAAGCCAGCGGGTGAGTAACCCGCTCGCTTAGCAGCTGCTAAAACTTCAATCGTAACTAGATACCACGGATTTTATTATCAAGGGCACGTCAAGCCACCGAAGGCAGCGAGAGGGCATGATAGTGCTCGTATAGACGGCATAATGCTGAATGTTACTAAAAATAGCGCTTTAACACACAAGATCAGAGCATTGGCCAAAACCATGCACTTCCGGTGATAAAACTTTGAAATCTATGTTTAGTAACACTCAGCATTTCGCAGTCTATACGTATTGCATGTCCTCTCGCCTCCTTTGGCGGCTCGATGCGCCGTTGATATCATCCATGCTTTATTTTTCTTGTCTTTTAGCCAGTCTACTTTTACCCAGAGGCCCAGAACAGTCCTTCCATTCTTAAGGCCCAAACATTTTGCGGGAAGAATTTTTCGCAATTCATGATAGCCCCGTGAATATAGTGAAAAATAGAACCCACAAAAATAACTGGCTATAGGGTATACATGTAGTTAGGCAGGCCTCCAATGGGTTTCCTGTAAACCACGAAAATGCCATCATCTGACTTGTGGCTTGTACTATAGCATGCACTGCATGCATGGGCCAGCTGGGCCCCATGCAGCTGATGATTTGTGGTTGCACAGACAACTCAATTACGTTTTCTACCTCTAACTGCCAATTATACTATACCTAAGTCATTCTAACCAATCAGATTTCAGCATTACAGGTATATAACGCGTCATACCTACTGCGGGAAGAAATATAACCTGATTGCTTACAGTAGGCCAGGCAGTACCCAATTTCGTTGTCATTCATACATTCAACAAGCTGTGGTTACCGTAGGGCTGGTGGCTAGGGGAGCCTATGTAGGATGTATGGCTCTTTTTTTTGGCTCGCAAATCAATGTGGAATAGCATGGTAGGCTACTGGTCTCTGTCTGTAGCTAGTTTTGTTGCGCTTCTGCGTGTCTGCATGTACATGTGGCCATGTTGCCAGCCTACCATTTTATACCAAAATGGTATTAGGCTTGCATGGGCTAGACCTGTAGCTATTAGCTGTTGTTCATGTTTGGTACATTTGCTGGTAGTGTTTTTCTACTTGTAGCTAGTATTTTGTGTCTTGAAACATTGCTGGCCAGTTAATTTGCCGCATTGTGCTCGTCTTGCTGTAATAAAGCACAAACGAGAGTAAAAAACATTTGTATCCAAGAATCCATAATGAACAGGAGATTGAAGATGGGGCTATGCAGTAGTGTAGTGCTCTTGTAAGTGGGGCCAATCACAGGCAAACTCTGTTGCCTTTTGCTTGTCAGACACTGTAGCTACGACCTAGCTAGCTAGCGACATGGTTAAACAGTTCAAAACTCACACGCTTGAATGTGCTGTCTGCCTCCTAGTGCTCAAACAAGCAATGCAAACCCCGTGCCTTCTGTCCTTGCCAGAGACTCTAAATAAACTCTAGAGCTAGCTAGCTGTACACTAATTCAAAGCCAGTTAGTGCCAATCCATCACTCGCATTCACTCGCTCCACCAATTTTCTTTAGCCAGTTAGTGACCAATGCGAGTCTCTCCTCGGTTTATGAAACCTTGGGGTCGGGGCGCAAATGCCTGAATGGCTGGTTCACATTCAGTACACTCCCAAGTGTAAAGTTTTGGGTGTCTCTATTCGCTGGACTGGATTCTCCACTGGAACATGGGACTGGAACTTGGGACTGGATTATTCGACTGGAATGTGGGACTGGAATGTGGGACTGGAACATTACTCGAGCGCGTCAGCAATAAGTGCAATTGCCTACGCGCTATCACTGAAGCTATAAACAGCAACTGCTTACGCGCTAGCTATACCCTAGTACAGTTTCCTATTAGTACATTGTAGGCTACAGTTTCACCGAACGTCAGGTACGCATAGCAACGAGAAATTTTAGAAAAATGCAATTATTAATAGTTACTTAACTTCATTTGTTTCGCTGTACGCAGCCTGCCGTCGAATTCAATACTCAAAAGCGATGACGTTCAAGCCTTAGGTTGGGAAGAAGGATGCCTAAAGATGCTACTACAGTAGCTACACGGATAAGCATCGTTTAATCAGCTAGGGCCGGAGTCGGTATGTAATTATTAATTAGTAGTTGCTAACGTAATCATGTGAGGATCATGTTTTACCCGGTGTGGCCCTTAGTAGTCTTCACGTGATCCTCACATGACTACGTTAGCAAAATATATTTTCGCAGCACGGATCAAGACTGCAGGAACATCTCCCACAAAATTGCCATACTACTGGCACTGCTAGGCTGTAGCTAGCGCGTAAGGAACTGGCTACCGAGCGTGAGAGATGTTCCAGTCCCACATTCCAGTCCGACATTCCAGTCGAATAATCCAGTCCCACGTTCCAGTCCCATGTTCCAGTGGAGAATCCAGTCCAGCGATTAGACACACCCTAAAGTTTTTGTGAAATGTAAATGTAAACTCTGCAAACGTGGGAGGCTTCACGTAGAAGTGTATTATTATCATTGTGATTCTTGGAGCATGGAGGTAAAAGTTTAGTTTCAGTGACAAGATGTGGCCAAAAATGCCCTTTGAAGATGATTATTCATGATTTCTGAGTTTTGATTGGCAATATAAACTTATGTATCTCTATAACATTGATAGAAGCTTCCCCTAAGAAGCCTTTGCTACTATATATAGGTTCAGTCTTTGTTATTTTTAGCCTCGTTCCCAAGCTCTTGCAGAGGCGAGAGTAAAGCCGGCCTGGTACACACTGTTTGCGCATGCGTGAGAATTTACAAAACAGGCTCAGTAAATATATCCGCGAATGGGCTCAGTCACTTGGCGAGGAGTATTATGGAGGTAGTATATAGGTATAGTAAGCAGCTGATTTCTGATTTTCTACAACTAAAATGGCTTTCTAACCAGTCAGGATAAGTAAAACTACCTGTAATTTTGTATCCGCTGGGATTGGGGTAGCTGCCTTACCTTGGAAATTCGGAATTGCCTTTCTACGAGTAGCTGGATGATTTTTTAACCTCAGATCTGGCCTTCAAAGGATTTTCAGAGGTAAATGGTATTGAAGAATCAAAATTAATAATGCTCACTTTCCAGGTATCTGCATGGCAAAAAACCATCAGTATTGGCTTAGCCTCATTCGCTGGCTCTTGTGAATTCACCACCAATTTCAATTGTATACGCCTCTAACGAACATTAATACGATGCTGGACGGAATGATATTGCGGTGTAGTATGTGCTAGTTTCCAAAGTCCACGTAGCCGAAACGTTGGCATCAAATTATGATAAAGAAGGTTTTGACAAGTATTTTAAGTGCTTTGGCGATGGATACACACAAAGTTTCAAGGCTCATTGTTATAGCCCATATCTTTTTACCCCTTCCTGGATATATTGTGTATCCACCTTCCAGCCATGACCTGTTCGCAATCTAATAGAGACATGCTCAGTACTGCATTGTCTCGTAAGCCAGAATGATGAGGGAAGTGGTCTGGGGACTTTCCATAGAGCAGTTCATTCCACTGGAGTGCAGTAGTAGCTTAGCATAAACAAAATAATCTTGAAGCTGTAATGAATACCACAGTGCAGTGGGATGAATCTCTATAGCAAGTCTGCAGACAACCCCCTCTGTGCCAAACATGGTATGGCTCATGAGACTAAGTACTGTATTGGATTCGTGGGCTCTTTTGTTGAGTTCTATACAATAATTAGGTAATACACAGAGCTGCATAATTTGTCAGTACCTCTATATTGCTACACAAGAAAATGATGCATAGAAAGAAGAAGGAATGTCAATGAATGAACTTAATGTCTAATTTGCACCAATTTACAGGAAGTGTTACAGAAGATGATTATGCTGATTATACGATGAGAAACCTCACCATTATCAAAGACAAGTTTGAATGTTTACGTCAGAACATTTGCAAAAGACTTCAAGATAAACTGACAGAGAGAGACGTTAAAGACAAGCTTCGACCACGCCTCCTCACACATATTCCACGTGAGGCTGAAGATTTCATACCGATTTCTACTGATCTGAATGAAATATTCGAAGCCATGAGGCATCATGAGCTGTGGGACCACATGAACTATTTCCCGCTTGAGTCACTGGTTGATAGTTTTGGTTATGATGATACGGAGATGATACAAGAGATGGAGCAGTTCAAGAGAGATCGCTCATCATACCAGCTTGCAACAAAAATCAAGCAGTATATCCCTGTTGCCTTATCACAGCTCGACCTTTCTGATGAACCAGCAGAACATCTTCCGATGAAACGAGATCCTAAGTACTTCAGGAAACTCTCAGTCAAATTAAAGCAACGTGTTGGTGACTACTCTCTAAAGTACCTTGACCGTTTATGGAAATCACTTGCCGATATTTTGCTTCTTCCAGAGCCACTTTGCCTACTAGATGTTGTCCTTGAAAAAAGCATCCTAGTTGTGTGGTCCATCCCTACCAGCTCAGTCTCTAAAGCCATTGAACGTGCTAGCCAAAATAGTATTGCTTTTATGAATCACCCGATCCTGAATGTGACTATTGCAGATGAGAATGTCTATGACATGAAGGAAGAAGCTGAGGCAAAGGTCAGGAAATGATTAATAATATCAGTATGTTACAATATCAAACTCAAATGTATTTGTACCGTATTTCCGCGATCAGATGCCACCCTCCATTAGTCGCCGCCCTCGAATTATAGCCGCACCTTCGGACGTGCCGAACGAAATAGATGCCGCCCTCCAATACTGGCCGCAGCTAGTATTCGAGTAGAACGTGAACAAACTTCATGACTGCAGACATAGCAAATTGTTACAGTATATAGTGTACAGTTTGACATACAGCTTGGAATACTTAGTTAACAGTCCTCGAGGAGAACTTCGTTCGCCTCCAGCTCGTCTTCGTCTTTGAGAAAACGGATTGGAGGTGCCGTGTAGTTACCGCTTTACAGCAAAGCAACGACTGATCAAGAAACTTGAAGTTCTGCTTCAAAACTGAGTCACAGCATTGTGATTCTAGGCTCAACTGGCTTTTCCAAAAGCCCTCATTTTTACAAAAGATTTTTACCCAATTCATGCTGAGTTTAATAAGCGCCGCCCTTCATTAGTCGCTGCCCTCGAATAGTAGCCACACAAATTTGTGTGCTGAAATAAATAGTAGCCGCTGCATACGGTATATGTAACCCTACTGAATTTGGCTGTGTAAGCCCTTTCTAATCGAGTGCCATTAACTAGAGTGCTGATGGAGAATCATATGTGATAGTCTCATGTCCATACCCTTTCACTTGCTCCCAAAAATAGAAAAAGCCGCTAGGTTGGATATAGTGTTCACACTCCACTTCCCACAGAAGTGTAGCTAAGTAGAAACTACTGCATACTTTGAACAAGCAATCAGATGTAAAGATCTGGAGCAATAGACAATGAGCTATGAGCTAGGCTTCCATCTAAACTGTGTTTAGTTATTGGGGAATCCTATGGTATAAGAGATTGAACTGAGAAAGGCCAGTGTATGTTTAATTGATGACTTGCATTGGAAAGTCGCTCAACCATTCCGGTTGCCTACCTTTCATCATATGACACTTTTTTTTGGTAGCAGTACCCATAGTAAGAAGTGTGTTATTGTTGTGAGTCCTCAGGCTGAATAAATTGCCACTAAGGGGTAGCTAAGAGCCTTGAGTGTGCTGTTATAGTGTCATAAAAATGCTGGAGTCAAAACTGACACTCAACTTGCAGAAGTTTCTGTAGTCATCATGCAGCAGTAGGTCTTATATAGATTGTCATTTAGTACTAAGCTATGTCATGCTACTGATTATGTACAGTCATGTGGTAATTAGATATCCCATTACGAATTCACACAATCATTGACAAACATTACCTATATTAAATTTTATGCAATAGATATGCTATATATACCAGACTCCCTTTTTCACTTTGGTGGGAGGATCTGGGCATGTGGATATTGTGAGAAGTGTGTGTGTGAGTGCAAGTACACACCAGGAACTTTATACTGCTTTTAACTCTCATTAATTCTTATTTACATATTGGTTTTCCTCCACATGAACAGCCCAGTATATTCCAAGGCAGATTTGAGAATCTGTATTTAGACGTCAGTATGAGACTACAAGAAAACCTGACAGATGACCAAATTGAGAACGACGTGTGGACATTTACTAAATCTCTTTTTCCTAAAGAATCCATACCAAAAGTTTCAGACCCAGTGGAAATATTTGAGTTCTTTACTAACAATCAACTGTGGGACTGCTGGAACTATTTCCCTCTTGAACGGATCATCGTGCAGTTTGGTACCAATGATCCTGAGATGAAAATTGTAATGGAGCAGTACAAAATTGATCTGGAGCAATCATACCAAACTACTACACTCAATGTAAGTCCATTTATTTAATATGGTCACTGTAATTAAATGAGTAGAAGCACAACATTGGGTATATTACACGAGAGCTAACGTAAGATTAACAGGATTATGCTTCCACTTTCTCTAGTGTACTTGTAGCCAGTGTAGTGGGTTACCTTATTTTAGGATATAAGAGTAACTGCTTGGAACCATTATGTATTAAATTAAGCACCTAGCCTCGGTGTGCTTATGTGGTACTACAACCATTGCAGTGGCGGATCTAGAGGGTTCCATGGAACCCCTCTTTTGAAGGGCTGCCTTCGTTTTTACTATATAGTCTACGCAAATGTAACTACCTATGTGGGCAAGCAGATTTACGGTGGTTTGTGAGGTCTACGGCTATAGGCCTACTGCATGCACAACTTTACCAGGAGCGCTTCCAGTATTGTTTTGCAAAGACCCCATGAGAGCAATTCCTGGCCCCTTTAAAAAGCATAGGGGGCGTGCGTTATGCACACTTCAGCCCCTCACCCCCCCCCCCCACTTTTTTATGCTTCTGCCGCTGGTGATACTAGAACCCTCCTTTTCAAAATCCTAGATCCGCCACTGTCTTGTTCTTGGTCTCAGTTTGACTACCATCTAATCACATACACTAATACCCTACCATGCACTTCCTAACTGCATACAGGACACTACTAATA
The DNA here is from genome assembly GCA_963921505.1 of Phakellia ventilabrum. Lineage (NCBI taxonomy): Eukaryota > Metazoa > Porifera > Demospongiae > Axinellida > Axinellidae > Phakellia > Phakellia ventilabrum. The sequence goes on from OY997382.1 coordinate 4,727,812, forward strand.
CATTCTGTACACTGCTAATAATACAGTGGAACTTTATTATTCTGGTGCAACATCGAATATGCTGAATCGGAGAAATGTATATACAATTTTACAATTTTAAAGAAATATATTAACTTTAAAAGGAAACCCTACACTGTAAGAAACATTATTATAAGTCTTTTGTATCAGTTGCATGTCAGTGTCATTGCCAATGACTTCATGTATTTCTCTTTTTCTGCATTATAATTGTAACCAACTGCATACATATAACTTAAAAGGTGTTTGGGTTGTAATTAGGCTGTAGGATTATAGGAATGAAAATAATGACTGACAGTGGTGACAAAGTATATTTGGAGTACATACATGCATTAGTCCTTCAAGAATTACTGGTGTTTTTGAAATTCTGCTATGGCAAGGACATTATGTATGTGTGCTAATGTTCTGCTTCTTCTTTACTCAGGATAAGCCTAGGGCTGATATCCAGGGAATGTTCCAAATGCTGCTTTCAAGCACATGTGCAACAGTAGAGAAGAATCTGCAAAAACAACAAATCAAAGATAATCTTCGGCCATTCATCCTTTCCCATCTTCCTGGTGAGGCTGCAAAATACATCCCAAATTCCTCTAACCTAAAGGATATATTTAAAGCCATTTCCGATAATAAGTTGTGGGACTGCTGGAACTACTTTTTGGTGGAAGTGATAGTAAAACGGTTCAGCCCAGAAATGACTAGCCAGGTTGAATTCTATAAAAAGCTTTGGGCAGAGTTCCAACAAACAACAAAGATTAGAAACTACATTCAACTTATGAGTGAGCCTGCAATAGAGCAACCACCATCAGTAGAACCAAAAACAGAACGCTTTACAATTGATGGGGTTTCAGCCAAAGAGAATACCATGTGTTTTACAAAGATGTCAATACAGCTGCCTGAACATGTTGCTGATTATCCGCTGATGTACCTGCAAAGGTTGTGGAAGTCACTCTCATTCCATATGCTACTTCCACCCACTGCGCTACTGTTTGGTACTGTCCGCAGTGGAAGTGTTTTTATAGAATGGCTCCTTCCAAAAGAGATCAGCCCACAGGCTATCCTGCAAGCCCACTCTAGTAATTACTTCTACAAAAGCTACCAGGTTCTGAAGGTGACTATTGATGAGGAGTGTGTCTATGAAGATGAAAGTGCAGATGATTCTAAAGTGATGGTAAGTTTTATAACTGTTAATGTGACCTGAGATAGCATGTATGTGCCATACTGTGATAAAAGTAAGTGATAGCCATTTAGACACCAGTAAAAATTGGACATGCTAGCACTGAATGCATTAATGTAAGGGCTTTTGATTGATACCGTGGCATGCTCCCATCACACTCTTGAGTTTCAAGTTTTATATTCCCCTATATTGCTTGTTTTGTAGCTATAGCTTGTTATAATTATATTTAGATGGCATCCCGCTTGTTTCTGGCTATTAAAGTGCTAATAATCCGGCCATAAAGCAAGTAACACTGCTCTCTGTACTCTTGTGACGGAAAAGATTTTATTTTCTACTATACCTGGTAATTATGCAAGTAAATGACTGCTACTTGGTTGCTAATGACGAGTAGTGTGACCCGGTAATTATGCAAGTAAATGACTGCTACTTGGTTGCTAATGACGAGTAGTGTGACAATTTTCATCTCTATCAGGTGCAGTATAATTAGAATAGTAGAATTATGTAAACAGGAGTTTGCGGAATCTTTTCTATCAGCACTGCATGTTTAGTGTTTGCACATTTGATTATTGCAGGTGGCTGTACATGATACAACAAATCAGCATAATACAGCACATGTATGCCTTGTTTGCGTGATTTTCATTTACCATTGCAGTATGATTGGTTGGTTGATGCCTTAGTAAATGTAAATTCTAGCAAGCACCGATGCACTATCATTATAACCTGCTTTATCTTCATTGTGACAGAGAAAGCCTGGAGGATATGACTGTGAATATGTTGACCAGCCTCCTGAGTTGTTGGAGACAGAATGTCCCATTTGCGTTCTTATACCACGTGAACCCTATAATACCAGCTGTTGTGGTAACAGCTTTTGTGGGTCGTGCATTAAACGCATTGCAAAAGATGGAATGAGCTGTCCCCTGTGCAATGATCATAATTTTATACTTGCACGTAGTAAAAAGCTGGAACGAGAACTGAAACATTTAGAAGTACGCTGTGTACATCGTTGTAGAGGGTGCCAGTGGACAGGACAACTCGGGCATATTGAGGAGCACCTTAATGACAATCCTGATCCCGATGGACAGTTTGAAGGATGTAGTTTTGTACAAATTAGGTGCATTCATGGCTGTGGATTAACCTTGGAGCGACATATGCTAGCTGAACACCAGAATGAAGAATGCTCGACACTTTATAGTAAGAAAGTATAATTATATAGTAGATATAATAATTGTATGGTATGTCCAGGGGAATCATCATACTCGGCCTTGTGCTTCACTGGTAGCTCAGCCCCTGCTACTTCTTGCACCAGATTGCCACTGACTGATGCCAAGTCACTCTAGCTGTCATAAACTTGCAAGGCAGCACTTTAAAATTGTCTATTTTTACCAATTAGCACCATTTCGGGTTATACTGCATGGAACAGCAGCAAGTGGGGCTACTAAGATTGCAGTTGCATTGTTGCAAAGTCCCAAGACCCTTCTGTTCCACATTTACTTTGGGTCAGGCACCCTTACCACTATGCCGCTGGATGTCCATGTCTCTCAAAAGAGAGGAAAATGTGGTCTCAGCTAATCGCTGATTCAATTTCTCCTTTCCATCCAAGGGTTAGCAGATGAAATTATCAGTGGTTGCAAGTAGCAGAGCTTTACCTAATTGAGACTGTAGTTGTCCAAGCAGTCATAATTATCCTTAGTGTTAATTTATTTATAGGATTTTAACTGGAAATATATAATGCTAGCAGAGATTCTGAGCCCATATATGTCAGAGTGGTCATGGGACTTTGCAATAATGCAATTTGTTCCAAAGACTCCATTCATTTGTTGGTAAACTGTGTGTGCCATCTGAAGATTTTTTTTGCAGATTTGTGGCAGATAGTAGTGTAGGAAGAGCCAACCTTTTAGTGCTGGAATGAGCTAGGCTGCTGCTTTTACTTGGCATTTGCTCTCACAATCATCCAAAAAAAATTAGTGGCCTAATTTTATGGCATTAGTAGTGTATTTCATACACCAAATTACTACTGGCTTACACCTATAATATAGCTGCTATAAACGTTTTACCAGCATAGAGAGTACCATGGTGCCATCTATAAATGTGAAATTGTCTGGTGGTGGTAGTAGTAGTAGTAGTTGTAGTTTATATTCTTGTTGCTACCACAGCTTTACATGACATGCAATACAGTCACAGCATCCATACTCCCACTCCAGATACAGCACTCAGTATCCATGACCTTGGTGATGTATGGGAGGCAGTGTTTGACAGTCATCGTAAGTGGTATGAAATTGGCCTCAAACTAAAAGTATCAGTCGATACACTGAACAGTATCACGAGTGAGCACTCTAACCCCAAGGACATGCTGAGAGAAACCATAAAAATTTGGCTTAAGACAGCCACGAAGCCAACATGGCAGATCTTGATACATGCACTGAAAAGCCGCACAGTCAATGAAGGAACACTGGCTAGTACTATTGAGGCTAAATTCTTCCCCATGGCACCACAAGCACAATCTCAGGAAACAGTCCAAACATTATGCTGGCAAGATTGTTGTATGGCACCAGCAGGAATGAGTAGAGGAGCTGCTGTTTCACATGGCAACATGGCCTACTTTGTTGGTTTTGGCTCTACTTCAGTATATGCCTTCAATTCTGAGGAAGCGAAGTGGTATGTACTGCCAGACTGCCCTCACAAAGACTCCAGTTTAGTAATAGCAAAAGGTGTTCTCACTGCTGTTGGTGGTAAACTGGGACCTGGTGTACCCACCAACTCTCTACATGGGCTCACTGGGAAAGGTAGGGGTAAAAAGTGGGTAGAGAACTTTCCACGGATGCCCACTAAACGCTACTGCCTTACAGTGGTTTGCAAGGGAAGGACCCTGATAGCGATTGGGGGTTGCGATGGTAGCATGAAACTGGCCACAGTTGAAATTTTGGACACTGAACTGTTGCAGTGGTTTATTGCTACCTCCCTGCCACACCCATTCTCCCGCGCTATGGCTGCAATTTGTGGAGATCGGCTTTACCTCCTGGGTGGTGAAGATCAGGATGGCTCAACTTCATCTGTGTTCACTTGTTCCATCTCTGATCTGCTACAGTCCCTAGATGAACAGTTAGTAACAGTGCCAACCAATCCGTTATGGCATCTGGCTGCTGGAATCCCACACTATCGCTCAAGTTGTGCTAACCTTGGTGGAAGAGTTCTGGCTATTGGTGGGGAGACTGCATCGTATGAGAAAACATCAGCAACTGTCATGTATGACCCTTCTACTGACTCATGGCAAGATGTAAATTACATGCAAATAGCCCGAAGCTGTGCCTTAGTAGCGCTCCTTCCTGGGGATAGGATGATAGTCATTGGAGGTATTGGTGGATTCACAGCAGCAGAAATGGCTACATTTAAATCAGTGTAATTTCTGTTGTTATTATATAATTTATATGTGTGTAATAGTTCATGCTCTTTTCAGTACACTATACACTTCACAATTCTTGTGCAGTATTAAACGCAAGTCTGAAAGTGAACATGCTAAAAGTGAGTGCTTGTAATACATTATGTGTATTTATTAGTGATTTGCCAACTGTTTACCACTTGCTCAATAATTGAAAATACTAACAGTGAATAGGTAGTCATGACCCGGGTCTCCCCTTGCAGCTTTTTTTGCAGCCATGAAAAAAAATGAGCTGCGAAAAAAGCTGTGGTAGCTATAGCATGGCAAGATTAGTGCCCATGAGGCCTACCAGCTGCAGCTTCAAAATTTCAGCAGGTTTTTAAGATGTACACATATCCTTTGGAGAGCTAAGCAATCACGTGCACATGTTACAGTAGCTAATGATGCTGTAAAACATGCGTAGCTACATGTAGCTATATGGTATAGATGATGAGATATTCACAGTTGAACATTGCTTGAGGTCAATATTTTGGTATCCTGCCACCTTAAACTGTAATCAAGAGCCACACTTGACCCAGTAAACAGGTACAAAAAGGTGGTACCTTGTGGTTACAATACATATTTTAGGAAAGAGGGAGTTCCTTGTGCTCCAAATATTCAATCACATGTTCCCGCATGCACATGCGTTCCTGGTTGAATGTAATTGCCTCAAGGTCATCACCCACAGCTGAGTGATATAAGCTGCTATGATGCTGAATAGGCCACAATCAGTAGCTAGCCCCTTAATTCTTGTTGCTGGATGGAAACAGCTGTCACCATGAAGAGGTTATCCCGCACTGCGGGTTGATATAGCCATATAGCGCATAGCTACTATAGTTGATCCTCAGTACTTGGAGAGAGGTTTCTAGGGAAGTAGCTGTCCTACAGGAGAAGTTCCCCATCACGGGAGGGTGTCAAAATCCAGTGGTATCTCTCGGGGACAAAGAGTATTTATATAGCTGTATGTGTGTTGTAGAAAAGAAATAGATAATGTCGCACCATATAAGCCATAGTCAACCAAATCAGACAAGTGAGCTAAATTTAAATAGCTACAGAGACTAACAATATACAGTCACGAAGATCACAAACCTAGGAAAAAGTACACTGCTCTCACATATGGTAGTGAAAGAGCCCATCTGTGAAAATAGGGTTGATTGCAGACCCTGTGCATGCAGATGTGGGAATGCCTCTGCCAATTGCTTGTGTACAGCATATGCATGTGCATGTCAGTGAGCATGCCCCCCTTGTTGATCATCTCTCCGTCCCTGGTCTTCAGATCAAGGTCTGCAACCCAATAACCGGATACTTGAAGAGTGAAACAGCAAGTATAAAGTAGTAAGTTTGCATTGAATAACCAAAATGCAAATCTTGTCTTTCTGTTCTTTTGCAATAGCCACAGATGTAGCTAAGCCAGGGCTAGATCAGTGTGCTATTGCATGTAGCCACTATATCAATGGTGTTTGTGCTGACATAGCTAGCTAGTTACTGGGATGCAGTTTATAGACAATGTTCTGAAAGCCTGTATGCATGTAACCACTATATCAATGGTGTTTGTGCTGACATAGCTAGCTAGTTACTGGTATGCAGTTTATAGACTATGTTCTGAAAGCCTATGAAAGACAAGCCTGCTTAGCTGGCTTGTCTTTCAAAATGGTAGCTACCGACCAAGTGCTAGTCAGCCTGGCCTGATGAGCACTAGCCAGTTTTATTAGGTCAGTGTAGGCAAGCTGCTAGCTACTTTTACTAGCTAACAAGTGTAAAGGGGCCAGCTAGTAGCTACTAAAACTACTTTATTTTCTGTGTGTTACATGGCATGTCACACAATGATGGTAACAGCAATTCAACAGTAAGAGGAGATATGGGGTTAGCATCCTTGAAAGAGAGGAGGGATGGGAGCGAACTTGTAAAAAGTGGTGGATTAAAGTCACTATGGATAATGAGATGTTTATGTATCCGATTACTACTGTATATAGTAGCTAGCTAGCTATGCAGCTAGGAAACATAATTTGATAGTCACTAATTTCCCTACTGACCATCACATCATATTCTCATGTCAACCTCATTAGCTATTTGTCTCTAAGTGCACTAACAATTCACTTTCAATATGCAGGTCTTCCTCTGCCTACCCCTACATGGTTTCACTTCCCAGACTAGGCTGGATTTAGCTATATGGCTACAGTGCTGCAGACATAGCCAGTACGTTTTTGATATATATTTAGGTTATACTGCAAACAGAAAAGCATTTTTCACTCAATGATACATCAAGATGATGATCAACCGTATGAGAGTAAATTGTGATGAAGTGGATTAGGTCACATGACTCCTTGTAGACATATGGCTTCACATAATAGCAACTCAATTAAAAAACTACTTTAGGCGCATTACAGCCAAACTCCTTGGAGTTAAGAGTTCAAATTAGAATCTAACATAGACTGTGACAGTACTAAGCTGCATATTTTCAACCCCTCTTCAAATCCAACCTTCCATCCACTTGGGTAGCTAGTAGAGTCTGAAAGAAGTGATTTTGAGGCACCAAATGCTTAGACACATTTTCAACACATGGCTACCAGGTTTTAAAATTGGCCTATAGGTCAGATATCTGCTACCCTATCTTTGACCCAATTATGAAATCTTAACTCAATACTAATTCTTAGATATTGCCATTTTTGTTTAATAGTTGACCATTTTCTACCAAAAGTTGAACTATACATGTATGGCTTTTCTATCGGCTATAGCTATATGGGAAAATGTCAGCTTTGAGAAAACCAACATATTGGGGTATAGTGAAGTGGTTGTAATTCCAACATTCCAAAATTTTGAAAATATACTCTCTACGTCTGGAGAATGGTACATGTACTGGGTACCTTTCTGGCTCTATTAAATTTTCTGTAAACATCTGGTAATCACCTGATCTGATGCCCACATATGTGGTTGCAGGAATAACACTGAAAGTAGTTGAGTTTCCTTTGCCTAACCACTTTATTATTAAATATTCCTCAACAGCACTGCAATTGCCTGAGTAACCACTCAGAAGTTAAAACATTTTTAAATTCTACAGTGAGTTAGCTACCTGCTAGCCTCGTTCCCAGGCCACGTGGTAAAAATCGAAAAGACTCTCCCTTCTACTAGAGCCTGGGAACGAGGCTAGCCACCTGCTTACTACCGCTGCCGCAAACCTGCAGTTGATTACTGTAATCACACATTGCTCCTAAGCACACGAAGTACATGTACAAGCTTCATAACTTGGCCCAGTGCTAGACTCAAGATACCTTTCAGTGGGCTTGTGCACATTATGCTAGCATAATCATGAGCGTAGCATAACAGGTGTGCCAGCATAAATTTGTTCAAGATTGACTTAAATTCTGTAGTCAAGCTTGACAGTAGCTTAGCGAGCATTTTCGTTGTTGCATAATTTTCTTCCACAGTAATGATACAATACAATTGCTGATTGATGATTTCTATGTGAATTGGCAGAGCATAATACTCAGAAATTGAAGCGAAATAGGCAAACTTATGGGCGTTAATCAAAAGCATAATAAGACGAACCTTAACTTTCAAGCATAATGGCACAAGCCTATGTACCTTTCAGTGATTGCTGGTCCATGCAGTCTCCATGTTCCAGTCCCCATGTTCCAGTCCCCATGCGTCCATGACCAGGACTGCATGACTTTTTTTTGCGAGTCATTTAGTGACGAGTATGACAACTGAACCAGGATATTCCTACTGCGCGAGGCATTTCTGCACATGCATACTGCATGCTAGTGTTATAATAGTGAATACAGTGCTACTGGCCCAGCTGCATAGTCAACTGATGAGTACACGCATGCATTACATTATATACCACAAGATATGCATACAACATAATAGTGAAGACTGTCATGCCCTGAGATATTTAGACTTCTATTGAAATACCAATGGTGTAATTGGAAAAAAAGCAACAACAAAAAACAATAAACATTTCAATGGCAATCAAAGATAATTACGCGCTCCTTCCTACCACAAAAAGCAACAAATCTCCTATAGCAGCAGTATGGATACAAAAAAGACTAACTAAACTAGCCAATTTAACCAGGCTGATTAGTAATAATAGTAGTCCAGACACTCAGTGCAAGATTCTTTAACTGGGTATATTATGATATTAGAGCATGAAGACACATGCAGCAAACAGCAGACCAGCAAAGAGGATCTTGCTCAACAGGACTGCCACGGCGCTACTGATACTACTAGTCTCCAGGTTGCACAAATTAGGTGTACTGACATTGCACCTGTCCCACAGGCCAAACTCCAAAGTCGAAAGCAGTGATGACTGCGTAATAAGTGCACTATTGTTCAGCAAGTTCACACAGCAGCCACTACTGTCTCAGAGGGTTGTGAGGGCACTTGAGCAGGAAGATGAACACGAACGGTTTGACCCTAAACAATTGAAAACAGCTTGATTTCCATTGGCAAGAAGGGGATTAAATAGTTCAAAGCACCGTAATCCAGCTGCATTGGTAGAGCACAGATACCTGGCTACATCTACTAATGCATTTAGGCTGCAGCCGAGCAAGACACGTACAATAGCATTTCCGCATCTCGATTGACAATAAATGCTGTAGATTGCAGGATCTCCATTAAGCAAATAATATTAATACAGGGACATCATCTCCGATGATGGCTACAATATCATCATAACAATCTTGTGGAACCGCTCTTTATAAATCAGCAAACTCTTCCAAGGTGCAAGTGCCAAACGCATCTTGATGAGGCTGTACAGATCTGGGGACTACCTTGGTATGGGCATGCATTGTGGCTCCACTTAAAGGTGATTTCTTCAGGAGTTCTAGAATCAGCTTTGAGTTATCTCCAATTACAACACAAAAGCACACTGCAGCAATGAATGTCACCAACAAGGCCTTCATTATGGACCTAGAAGAAAGTGTAGTTTGTGGTTAATTCCTAACTTAAGCGCAGTGACATTTCTATAGCAAGCATTATCAATCATTTCAAGTGGAATACTAGTCTCAGTTTCCACTCCACAGCACTTTAAAATTAAATTTCACATGTAGTAAAAAAATTAAATACGATAAAGAGTGGGTGCTTTTTTCACCACACGCGAAAATATGTGGAGTGAAGTCTGGGAGCAAGGCTAGTGGTAAGCTACTGATGCTAAACTGGAAGTATATATGCCGTTTATCTTGATTACAACTGGCGAACTGAAAAACATAAAAAATATGTGTGTAGTGCTGAGTAGGCTATTTTAAAAAATTATGCAAAGCAAAAAATGAAAGAAAGAAATAGCATGGTAAAAGTTGGCGTACTGATACCTTATCACATTTACAAAACAAAAATAACAAGACTGGATAAGAAATAATAAAGACTTAGCTATAGCCAAGATAAATTTGTATATTTGCAAGTCAAAAAACCTTTGAAAAACTACCTAGGGAAACAGCAAATCATTTTGGAGGGAGTTTAAAACTTAGGCATTGATTCACAGAGGAGGCAGACAATTTCTTTGGACCCTGAAGCTTCAATTGAAGTCTCTCTCAGTCAATGGTTCTACAAGCCTTCACAGCAGTTTAGGCCAGCCACAATCTGGTAGAATGAAGCAGCTTTATAGCTACACACCTTCAGTGGGAACAGCTGAATGATCCCATCACATGGGAGGAGATACAGTATGCTATTCAGTGAGTGCCAAAGGGAACAAAGCTAGCTATTGGTATTGATAAAATAGATGCTGATTATTAGCTACTAACTTTGCACGAGCGTTCAATACAATTTTTGTTTCACTTATTCAATACCTGTTTTGAGAGGGGTATTGTCCCAGATGCTTGGCGAAAGGTGTTAGTCGCCCCTCAGGTTCAAGTGACTTAAAAGATTCAAGTGAATCTCTCTCCAGTCAGTTATCCTCAAAATGTTGTGAAGATTAGCTTCTGCGTTAGAATCTACTAACATATAGCTGGAGGAGCAAAATGGTTTCCGCCCAGGAAGAAGTTGCAGGGATCATACTTTACACTTAATAGCATTCTGGAAGTTTTTACTGAATTTTTGATCCCTATATTACTACGACTATTACCGTAATAGAAGGAGATATGGGATGGTTACCTGTACAATTCAGACACCAATTGGTAGGCATTAAGCTCTGGCAGATACTTTGCACTATAGACAATAGTAGATTGGTTTTTACACGGTCATGAAACCTTGCTGACAGAGGGCAAAAGAATTGTTGTTTCATGCTAAGGAAATTCTTCACAGTTTAATGGTTAACAGTAATATTAATCCAGTGGTCCTCCAAGTGCTTACTGATATAATGAGTATCAAACACCACCTCACAGTCTAATTTGTATGTTTAATTTTTAAATTTTGTGACTCATAAGTTCTAAAGGTTGGGCATCTTTGCATGTGTGTTACATTCAATCATAAGTACAGCTATAGAAACTGTTGCTGTGGTATAGTTATCACACTTTTAACTGTTTGACAATACTCTCAGTATCCAATTTTACTACGGTATATACGTAAGTGAGTGGTGTAAGGACATAATTTACAATGAACCGAGTGAACAAATTAGAGCTTCTCTCATAATACCAACACATGCCCTGTTAAATCCGCAGTCACAAGCACTAATGATACCCACCCTTTCTCTCCAACTTAGCTACTTGGTATACACTGAAAAAACGTGAGGGTTGTTTTAGCCCAGTTTGGTTACTGCAGTTGCAATACACGATAAGGGTCAAAAATAACCCTCCTGCAGTGCCTGCATGCCACTGCAAAACCATGAGGGGTGGTTGTTGAAATTTAAGGGTCAAAAACAACCCTCATGTTGTTGCAGTGCACTGCAATAACATGAGGGTTGTTTTTGAATCAATTGTGATAACCGAGCTGAGTTAAAACAACCCTAGTGTTTTTGCAGTGATATATAGCCAGTTGGAACAGGTAACATTAGGGAAAGTTGTTGCCACTCATTACGCTATATCTAGCTACCCTATTAGTCCTTCAATAATTTATTCACTGCATTGCTTTTGGATTTTCATGTGATTGTCTATCATCAGAGCCTACTAATATAGACAGCTAGACTAAGTGTTTTTACAATTCATGTAATCACCTACCACCCCCTTCTGGTATCCTCTCCTTTCTCTTCGCCTCCTTTCTGGCTCCTTTACATTATGAACTCTTCCTAGCCTTTCCCCTGGTGGCTTACAGAGGGGTACCAGGGGAAGGCTCATCTGTCATTGTGGCTGCAGTTTGTCTCCTGGTGTTCCGAGGGGGGTATATAGGTAGGTACCAGGGGAAGGTTCGTCTATCTCAGCGTACTCTGTCTCCTGATGCTCCAAGAGGAGTGCCAGGGAAAGGCTCGTCTCTCTTTGCGTAGGTTGTCCCCTGGTTCTTCAAGTGGGGGCCTCGTCTTATTTGCGTATATACTCAGTTCCCAGGTGCTTTGGGCTCACTTGTCTGTCTTTTGGTCCTCCGAAAGGGATTCCGGGTGAAGGCTCATCTGCCTTTGCGTGTGTGGTCTGTCTCATTGTGCTCCAAGGCCAGTGCCAAGAGAAGGCTTCAGAATCTGTCTTTGTGCAGTCTGTCTCCTGGTTCTTTGAGAGGGGTGTGTTCTCCTGGCACCCCTCTCAGAGCACCAGGGGACAGACTTCATATAACAGATGAGCCTTGCGTTTGTGTTATCCGCCCCCCAGTACATACTTCAAGAGTGGTCAGACTGATGTCATGCAAGGGAAGGCCCATTGGTGGCGCTACCTGTCTCCTGGTGCTCTGAGAGAGGTGTCATGGCAAGGTTTGTCTTACCTACATGCCTGGTCCTCTCGAAAGAGGTGCCAGGGGAAGGCTTGTCTATCTTTGTTATAGTCTATAGCTATTCCTTCTATCACTCTTTTTGCCCGTGTATATACACTGCAAAACTAGAGGGTCGTTTTACCCAGCTCGGTTATCACGCTCATGTTTTCGCAGTGTGCACAAAAACAACCCTCATGTTTTTGCAATGCACTGTAAAAACATGACAGTTGTTTTTGACCCTTCAATTGCAACAAACAACCCTCATGTTTTTGCAGTGGCATGCACTGCAAGGGGACTGTTTTTGAGCCTTATCTTGGTTCGGGACCACTCTGATATTTTTAATTTTAACATTTTTAATGGACGCCCCTATACTGGTTTTCAGAAACATATTATGGTTGAACTGGGACCAAGGACATTCCTCCTGGTAGTTTTTTAATGGAGGGAAGACCTCTTTGGTCCCCCTTTACAATCTTTCCTTTTTGCCGGTACGTAAGCTTTCTATGGTTATACATATATAATTGTGCCAACAGCATTGTCAAAATAAAATGGTAATTTTAACCCATGGTGGTTGCCACAGTTGCAAGGATTAATCTATTTCAGGACAACCCCATGCAAAAGAACAAAGCAAAAAAATAACTCCCAGTATAAGGTTGAAAGAAACCAATATGGTAACCTGCAGACAACTAGTACCATATGGCCATGGCATGTACTGGTCATGTACCCCATGACCCTACATGTAGCTGTTGTTGTAGTTGTGGGGGAACACCAACATCTGATTGTAGGTCAGGACGGCCCCATGTAAAGGTTTTCTGCATGTGGCTTGTACTGGTCATGTAACCCATGAAAAGAGTGCCGTTGCTGCATGTGGCATGTAATTGTGTATGTCATGTACCCCATGAAAAAAAACACTGTTATTGTGGATAGTGTAGCTATACTTGTTGTAATTGAAGGGTCAAAAACAACTGTCATGTTTTTACAGTGCATTGCAAAAACATGAGGGTTGTTTTTGTGCACACTGCGAAAACATGAGCGTGATAACCGAGCTGGGTAAAACGACCCTCTAGTTTTGCAGTGTATATACACGGGCAAAAAGAGTGATAGAAGGAATAGCTATAGACTATAACAAAGATAGACAAGCCTTCCCCTGGCACCTCTTTCGAGAGGACCAGGCATGTAGGTAAGACAATGATTGATCTGTTTAATTTACCTATACTATTTAGTATAATAGTTTTTTGCACGTCAGAGGACGTATAGGGATAGTATATACTCCGCCACAGTTTTCCAAACTCAAATAGCTAATTAGTAGCGTACGGATAGGAATGACATCATTTCCGACTTATAACGGAATTAGCCTGCTCTTTTTTCTCAGCTCGCAGAAGCGCAGAAGCGCAGTTCACACCGAATTAAGGCCGCGTACGTACTATCTATGGTCAGACAGTATTTTTTCTGCTGCCATTACTGTTCTTGGATGCGCGCATATTGGCCATATAGGAAGAATGGATCAAGGCATTAAATCAGAGTTTAGCAGACGCTTTCCACGCGAAGAAAATTTTTGCGTTTGGATTGACCGCCAGATAAGACCGACAATCGGTACTACGGTCAAAAAGGGTGTTGGAAGAAATCGCCAGGAGGTTGGCAATGCAACATTCATGAAGATGTTAGAAAAGTTGACAAATGTGTGCCAGACACTAATACCTGAATATTTGACAGATGTATTAATAGAATACTCAAGTGGCTCATGGCAGCGCGGCCAACAATTTCATTTGAAAGCTCATTTGACTACAGCTGCATTTCTTTCTCTGACCGATAAGCTGCAGGATAGCGCACGTTGTCGTAGGTTAAATGCGCTCCGGTCACCTGATATCGAAAGAGAACTAAAAGAGCGTGAAAAAATAGATAATCGTGCGAGTGAGCTACGAAAATTTTTCAAAAGCGAAAAGATAGACATCATGCATGCGCAGCGGGATGGAAATCTACAAGTTGTCATTGTTAAAGAGCTTGATTATCCTTTGATTGGCCTCTACCGTCAAGACAAGGGATCAAATACCTCCGAATTTTCCGCTCATGATATATCGACTGCCTTGCAATTTTTTGAAGATTTCGCTGATAAAAAATGGAATCAAGAAGGATTTTCTATTGGCATGGTTCTATGCAAGTCAGACTCGCCATCAACCACCTACCAAGTGGCAGCCGTAGTAGACGAAGGGGCATTTGCACATAATGTGGGGAAGAAGGAAGATGCAGTACGAGAATGTTGGGCTTGGACTGAACCAGAACGAAAATATTTTTAATGAAGTAAGCTTACTTATAGTTTGAAAGGAAATTGTAACAACACCTCATAAACTTTACAATAAACAACATTTAAAGTATTGTCACATACATCAGGCATGTGTCTTTTAATTACACACAATATTTATGTGTAGCCAAATGGGCTGACTAGGCCAAAATTGGTCTGTGGGACAGCAATAAAGAACAAACAAACTAGCTAGTTACAACAGACAAAGAAAAAAGCAAAAGGCATAAAGGTAGCTATAATGAAAAACGAACAATAGAATAAGAGATAGCAGATAAGCCAGAGGAGGGTTTAGAAGAAGGTAGCTCATGATCAGTGGACATACAATTTTACTTTTTGTATAAATATACACCTACTGAAAGCCTGAGCAGGAGCTAGAGGTAGCAATCTGATCAGGCAGGCATACATTCCTTTGAGTGTGATGTCCATGCAAAAAGCATAACATTATGCATCTGTAATTTTGATGCATGCAGACATTGTAGCTATCTCTAATTACTTCTATTCAGGCTTTCGGTATGTATATTGCTGGTTATTGCAAACACCTTAAATTCTCAGGCATAATATGAACTGCCTGAGTAGCTAGGAGTTTGTAATAATCATACGTGTATACAGATTGAAATATGCATAATGTATGCAGCTAAAAGCCCTGAGTAGGAGATTGAGTTTATCCATATTATGGTAAAATATTATTGGCTGTCTATGATAAGTATGCATTTATACATGCTAGTTCTCAGTCTCCACTCCCAGCTTTTTTCCGCATTTTGTAAAAAAGCAGTATACAAAAAAAAAGCTGGGAGTGGAGACTGGGAACGAGGCTAAGGAAGCATACCTCTTAACACCGGTCATTCTATTAAAAAAAATTGGCCTAACCTATATTATATTTACCTATGTAATTAAGTTCAAAGGCACAAACAAGGGCCACCCAGCCCAGAGTAACACCAATATTTTCTTCTTTGATAGCTACCCCCATGTAAAATAAGATTATAGCTAGTTGTATGTGGTAAACGGTAGATGGTGAAAGCCTACAATGTTTCAATTTAATATTCAATTTTCTCCTTAAAAAGCTAACATAGTAAGTAGAATTCAGAAAGAGCTTCGTTGGTAGCCATTATATTACATGCTAGTCTTAGTTTTGTTGTTTTTGTTTTTTTATAGAGCAGAAATGGATTCTCAATAGCACAAGCTAATACAAAGAGAACCAAAATAACAATAATCAAGTTACAAATAGAAATAAGGATAGCTAACTGACTTATGTAAATTAAACTTAAAACTAGGTAGAGATGGACAGTCTTTAAGAGCAGCAGGCAGAAGATTCCAGAGACGACAGGTACTAGGGACGAATGAATGGAGATAGGCAGAAGAGTGAGTAAAGGGGATGAGTGAATTGAAAGGATGGTAAGAGCGAATAGACATTCGAGGGGGAGGTTGAAAAGGAAAAGAACCAGACGGGAAGAAGCTGAGACCATGAAGAACTTTATAGAGGAAGATGAGCTTGGAATTTTTACGACGAAGACTAAGAGGAGGACATTTGAAAAGTTGGAGCAGAGAGGAGTAAGAGGAAGACCACCTTTTGGAGCATAGTTTAAGGGCAAAGTACTGGACTTTTTCAATGGTGGAAATAAGAAGAGGAGAAGAAGGGTCCCAAACAGAGGAGCAATACTCAAGGTGGGGCCGAACAAGAGCAAGGTAGAGTTTAAAAAGAACAGAAGGTGAAGAGAAACGATAGAAGTAACGAAAAAGAAAGCCAATTAGTTTCCTAGACTTAGAACAGATATTGTGAATATGTAAGGACCAAGAAAGGTTAGAGGAGAGAACAACGCCTAGGTATTTAAAAGAAGTGACAAGTTCAAGTGGAGAATTGTTAAGGTAAAGTGAGGGAAGGGAGGAAAAGGAAAGATGAAGGCTTCAAGGAGACGAACATATATTTAGTTTTAGAAGAATTAATAGTAAGTGAGTGAGAAGAAAACCAGGAAGAACTAGAGTCAATGTTAGCCTGAAGAAGAGGAAGATCAGAGGAAGAATTAACTGGATGAGAGAGAATAATATCATCAGCATACATTGTTAGATTAGCAGAAGAAAGAAGAGGTAAATTAGAAAGACCGTTAATGTTAATGATGAACAAAAGAGGACCAAGAATAGAACCTTGAGGAACACCAGAGAGAACATTAGAACTAAGAGAGGAGGAACCATTAACAACGACAATTTGAGAACGATTGCATAAATAATCTTGAAACCAACGAAGAAGCAGAGGAGGGATGTTAAGAGAAGCAAGGGTGTCGAGGAGAGGACGGTGAGGAACAGAATCAAAGGCTTTACGTAAATCAAAGAAGACAGCACAGACAGATTTATAAGAGTCAAGAAAAGAAAACCAGGAGTTAGTAACAGAAAGAAGAGCAGATTCAGTAGAAAACCCAGGGCGAAAACCAAATTGACAATCAGAAATAATATTATGGTGAATACAAAAATCAAATAAATAATTTGGTGTTCTAGAAGTTTACTGACTATAGAAAGAGGAGAAATAGGACGGAAATCAGAAGTAGAGGAAGGAGAGTTAGTTTTGGGAATGGGGACAATATTAGGAAGCTACAGGATTAGGGGAAGGATTAAGCGGAGGAGAGGATGTATTGAAGCAACTAGAAAAGAATTCAATAAGAAGGTTGGCTTTAGAAAGATCGGAGTGCACAAGGCAACCAGAACGGGAGAGAAGAGGAGGAATAGAGGAGCTTTTCTTACGGAATTTCTTAAGGGTAGACCAAAAATGACGGGAATCAGGGGAGGATGATAGACGATTAATTTTAAGAGATCTACAGTAAGAGAGAGACTTATTACGAAAAGAACGGTAGGCAGACCAGTCAAGAGCTGAGTTTGACAGTTTAGCACGCTTGAAAAGGAAATTACGATATTTAATTCGGGAAAGAAAGGAACGGTTTATCCAAGGGGGATGAAGAGGAGAAGATACAAATCTACTGGGAACAGTAAGATGCATAACCTGTAAGAAAACATATTTAAAAAACAGCCAAGCAGAATTAACATTGGTAGAAGAAAGAATAGAAGACCAAGGAATAGATGAAAGAAGTTTATTAGCAAGCGAGAAGATAGCAGCACCATATAGCCAGACACGGCGGAGGGAAACAGGAGGAGAAGTGGGAGTGGTAGAGGAAAGGGGAATAGAACATAGAATACAGTTATGATCAAGAATTAGACAGAGGGGGAGGGTAATACAAGGAGCAGGATCAAGAGTAGGTGGTACAAAAACAAGAGAAGGAGAGCCAAAAACAGAGAAATGAGTAGGGATTTGCTTAAGAGAGAGTGAATTGGAGATAGCATTAATTTGGTCGAGAGAGGACGAAGGAAGAGGGGATGAGAAATTAACATTAAAATCGCCAAGAAGTATGAGATTAAGCAAAGCAGAGCATGGGCCATTAGCCTGGTCTCTCCTCTTCTGTCATCTCTTATACCTCTTCTCCTATTGAACTTCTCCTGCTCTCCCTTATTACATCATATCTCTTATACTTTAGTCACTTTCTACCGTCCTCCCTCTTCCTCTGGTATCCTCCATTCTCTACAAAGTGTACTCGAATCCCTACTTCACGCAGGACCTGCATGCAGGTAAACATAGTATGTATTATACAACTGCACATTATGCTTGGTGCATATGCGCCAAGCATACATGTGCAGTAACGTAGCGTAATTGTAACGAAATGAATGAAGCACTATTTGTAATTAATGAATAGCCCTACTGTAACTCGGACCAGCTATAGGATTAGCTGCTCTGATTTGGGAGATGAGACTCGGAGGAACGCCAATTTGTCTGGCAAATACTGTCCAGCTGTGTACTACAGGGGAAAGGAGACTCTAGAACTGTGTTCTCCTTCACACATGTAGCTACCTGAGTAAGAAGTGTTCAAAAATTGCCATATTATATGTTACTTTTCTAGACTTCATCGTAGGGTATGTATTTAGCCCCTCTTCTACATCAATTTCCTGAAAAAGGTATGTTCAGAATGTAGACTCCACCCACTTGAACACGGTGCAATATGTGTAGCGAGGATACGAGGTAAATATAGCCTTTTAGCATGTATGCAAAGCAGCTATTATGGAAGCAAATAGGTGGTTAATCGAAAAGATAACCACTAGGTAAATTGGTTAGCTGACTTGCCAATTGTATTCCAATTACCAAAGGTCGAGCTTGATTCTGCTCACTGCCTTAGCTATTGGTTGTAGGTTTAGCTCACAAGGATGGTATGTTATAGAGGAATTGTTCAAATGTCCCACAGGCAGACGGTATTGCTTTATACCCCTGATTTACTGTGTATTAATGATCAGGAGTTTAATACGTACTCTACACAACATATACATGTTGCTGCCTATGTGTCAAACACATTGCATGTCATTAATAGTCCATTAATACGTAGGTGTTGTTTCTCTAAGCAAACTGAACTGAACTGGTTATCCAGAATTATGATATGCCTAAGTTTCACAAAAGTAGTTGTTGGGAACAGCTCTTTACACAGTACATATGTACTGTCAGCAAATGCACTGCCTTAATTGTGAGTTGAGAACAGTGTCGGACTTTTTAACATAAACAGCAAGGCAGGCAGGGTGATGGATGTGGTTACCATAACTTAGTAGCACTGCCTGGCTAACACAAGTCTAGGTACCGCCTTTTGTATTCACCATTTCCCTGTTCACTCGTATCTCTCCTCACCCATTTTCTTCACCCTTGGAAGCCCGGTGTCACAAAAAAATCGGCACCCCCATTTTTCGGCACCCCCGTTCCAAAAATCCTAGGATATTTGGCATGCCCGTTCCAATTTTCCTAGGAAAATTTGACCCCACCTTTGACCTCCCCCCGGAAATTTGGCATCCCGCGAACCGGTGACAGCGACTGATGTGTACCCGGTAGAATAAAACGACGAGGTATCGTAAATGAGTTATGAGAGAACTACTAAAGACCAGCTCAACCACTCAGAGACAGAGACCGATGGTGAAACTGAACAGGTGTAGCGACATGATTGAATGTGAACTACAATTGCGTGGGGATCAACAACGAAAGGGACACTATCTCCTGGAAATGCAGTGATTGTAGTAGAAAGAGCAAGAGAAGAAGATTAGCTAAGTATAGAAACACACTTAATATTCTGTTATTACTTTAACATGATTGTGCTTGTACTTGCTGTCATCCATATTATGTTGCTACTGTAATAGTTAATTTTGGCTGAGTGTTCCTACAGTACCAGAATCAGATTATTTTACAGGGTACTCCTAGTTTGATTTTTTGTACGTGTTCCTAAATTCTTTGATGGGGGGTGTAATATATCCTAGGTTTATTGGCAGGGAGAACCAGAATCAGCCTGTACTATACAACATTTTGTATGGGGTTCCTAAATTCCTACACTGTAAATCCTGAAAGTTATTTTAACCAAACATTTGGTTACTAGCTATAGAGTTGCAACTAATATAGACAGTGGACATATTGTCATTGACGGCTGGTATTGCGGCACTTTAACATGTGCCAGTCCATATATTAACTAAATCCACGTTATCAGAGTCATATGGCCAAACTGCATTGTTTCCTGTCAAAGCTGTGTACTATACTGGGTACGTACATCTGTGTAGTAGAGAGTCATGCTTTTAACTGATCAACAGATTGTTACTATAGCACTTTGGCATGAGACCATGAGCTATCCATACTACGCCATCGGATAGCCATGTAAGGTATTGCAGTCAGCAGACAAAAGCTGTACTATAATACAAAAAGATAATGATGCAACTCCAGTAACCAATCCATTGTTAAAATAACTTTTTCTTTTAGCAGTGTAATAGTTTTTGATGGGGGGGGGGGTGCAATATATCCTAGGATTATTGGTAGGGGGTGCCAGAAATTCTATCGTGATGAGGGGTGCCAGTTTTCCTGAGGGGGGTCCAATTTTCCTAGGAAAAATTGCATGGGGGTGCCAGATTTCCTGGGGTGCCAAATTTCCTGTGACACCGGCCCGTTTAGTTCGAAATTCGTTAGACATCTACCACTTAATAATTCCAGCTATATTATACTATTTTTTGTAAAATATAGATCTATGTAACACGTCCCTACTAACATCAGCATGCGCAGAAGTTACGGTACTTGGGGGTGGGGCTACTTACTGGCTGTTCGATTAGTTTTATACGCGTGTATAACTCCAGCACTACAACAGTAGCAGTACTGTTACATCTGCAGTGGATGGGCCAATTTTTGAGTAGTATAATTATCAAAACACTCAAGACAAGCCCGCCCTCCTCTTTTGAGGAGCCACTGGCATGGAACCTAAACGTAAGTGAGGCAATAACACACACTGCATGAATCATGGAGTCTACTGCACAAAATCTATAGCCTCCTTCTTTTCCTCGGAAGGATATTAAAATCAAAGTGAAAATGCCACTGACTGTACTTAAACTGTAAAAATACTCATGCAAAATGCATAAGGAAACCCAGTGAGGAACACAATCTAACCATACACACAATGTATAGAAATGCAAATAATAGGAATAAATTTGAAGTCAATTATTCAATGATTATGGGACAAATTCGTCACAAACTATCATCTTCTACTTTAGTCACAAAAAAACGAAGACAGTCAAATTTCAAGTACTGACACTTCTTACTACGTAATGCAGAGTGGGCAACAAACTCCCAAATTCCCCAACTCTTTGTACCCCATTCCCCCATAGTGATTCTATGAGCACCATCAGATAAATCAAATTGATACTTTTTTCAAGATGGCCATAATCTTCGGACTGATTTAACAACTGGATGGTAATGGTACCCTGAAATGGCCATTGGAGGGTGTTATCAAAGTCTCCACGAACAAGGCGAATAAAAACCGATACGTGTGTGCCTTTGTACGCATCATAGCCATTAGCGTCCACATTAAGACGCATTCTGTATCCTCGTGGATGGGTATAGAATGGCTCGCTAAACCATTCTTCACTATTTGTCTTATGCTCATTAAATTCTCTGAGGGTAAACTGCAGAGGAACTATGTGCATATGATGTTGTAAAGTAGTTATATGACGTTGCAGCATAGTGTAAGATGGTTCCTGAACTCGTGATAGCGTGCCAAATCCTCGGTGGCTGCATCTGATGGGATCTTTATCCTTCATGAGGTTCTCTCTAAGTGATTCAACCTCATCTTTCATCCGCTTCATTTCTTCTTTCATTTCTGCAATTTCACTATCTTTTTCGGCAAGTCTTGTACTCAAAGTCTGATTCACAATTACTAGCAAAGAGAGGTGGGTGACTTGTTCCTCAACCAAATGTGTTTGCATATCCTTACGGAGCAGCCGTTTGTCACAACCTGCATCTTTAAAATTACAGTCGACTTCGACGAGAGGACAATCCTCGAACAAGTGATGTTCAAGGTACTGTCGTTCAAAGTCATCTTCAGAACAACCATTAGGGCACAGAAGAGGATAGCATTTGCACACTAGCCAGTGGTTTGCTGTTACATTCTTAAAGGTAGACTCATACTCTAGGCAGTAGTTACAGCAGTAGGGTCTCATAGGACACTCTTCTTCCTGATGAAGAGCAAGTGAGCGTCGTTCAAAGGAATTTTTACAGCCTCTGTGAATGCATTCAATCTCAGCAAAGGCACAACCCTCCAGCTGTTTTGTGGACTCAGGGCTCAAATTTAAGTGTCGGTCAAGTAGTCCAAGCTTCCCAATCCAAACACACCCACCCTTGTTGTGCGTGCATTTGACGTCAAACTCTTTCAGTGAACGCTCCAATCCCTTGTTGTGCATCAGGACAAAGCCACGTTCGTTGCAGAGGGGGCAGCTCCCCCTATCGCTTTTGATACGCTCGATACACAACCGGCAGAAACTGTGACCACAACAACTGGTGAGGTACGGCTCCCGTAAAACCAGTAGACATATCGGGCACTCAGTTTGTAGCCACTTGGCTTCAGGAGGACGTTCAAAGAACTCGCACTCGTATCCGCTGCTCTGGGTCGGGTACTGTACTTTCTTGGGAGATGATAATATTTTTTGCCCTGTTGCCATTTTCAAGGATTGAAAGGCCCCCTAGGGCGATTTGTTTACGCTGGCCAAAGTTCAAAGTTCATTTTCCGTCACTACTGCGCATGCGTACATGTAGCCTCGTGTAGAGCTGGAGCATCGGTGAAAGGGGTCATTAAAAGTAAGGCCCAGGAGAGCGTTAGCAGCTGCCACAGGGCGCTCGATATGACTACTCCTATCACTGCCTTCACCGCACTGATTGATATAGCTGAAGACGAGCAGGTGAGCGACCGTAATTACGCTGATAGCGCTGATTTTTTAATAAATGCCCACCAATATTCTAATTAATACCTAGCGCACACTTATACTGCGTGCATTCACCCCATATACACACATACATATATAAATGTTTGCACACGCAGTGTGAGGAGGTAGAAGAATACCTAACAGCCAAGGGTGCAGAGATCCCTCCCTCTAGCGACGCTGACCTGTTCCCTCGTCTTCAGCAGATCATCCAGCAATGTCACCTCATTTTCCAAGATAAAGATTTACCTCAACAAGGTCAGGACAGGAGCAGTCAATTGAATAGGTTTCCAGTCAGCATAGCTTGAAAGCTAAATTCATAGAGCAATGCAGATATAATTGCAGTTTTAGTGCGAGGAGTGGTTTTGTGTTACTGCAGCAAGAGTGAGAGGTACAAAGAATACAATTGGTGGTTACTGGGAATTATACCGTGACTGGAATAGACCTTTATCCATTGGTGGGAAAAAGTAGGCACTAAATGGAGAAAATACAAGTTTTGATGTAGTTTTCTTACAGTGCTACAGAGCAAGAGAGCAACTTTTCTGATTTTGAGAATAAATGCTCATAAAGTCCAAACCCTTAAGTTTTAAAAGATGAACTTTGGAACACATATTCTATAATCTTCTGGGAACATGTCACGTTAATTTTGAGATATAATCTTTATCAATTTTCACTATATGGCTTCTTAGAGCGAAGCGGTTTGAGAAATACGTTAGGCATAGAAAATGAGAATGCTTTATATTTAAGAAACTGTACTGAACCCACTGATAGATATCCATATGCAGTCTGTTTGACCAAAGTAGGAAGTCATAATTGAACTCTGTTCGCTAGATATTATCAAAATGACGTTTTTTGAGAGGCAAATATGTTAGGCATAGCATTTGTTTATTTTTTTGAGTTAAGGAAAAACCCTTGGACAACTAATCCAACTTAGTTTTATAGCCCCAAATTTAAGGATTTAACTCCTTACTGATCACAAGATAATGCAAATTTTATTCAATTTTTGGCAATTTTTTCTAAAATCTGCACTACACATGTATGGCTTCTGTATTGGTTATATATGGGGAAAAAAATTCTTTTGGAAATGGGTAAAAAGTACTTCATTACTGTTTTTATACATTTGTAAGTGCAGTAAAGCAGTTGTAACCTAAAAATTAAGAATTTAAAAAAAATTGCTCTCTTGCTCTGTAGCACTGTACATGAAAACATAAGAACATGCTTGTTTCCTTGTAATTTTGTAGGCTTCCAGCACTTTTACCCCCCATTACATCATAACGGATAAAGGTCTATTACCCCACTCTAACTTAGTTAATATGCCCTAGAAATTTTTGAGCCACTAATGAAGTTTTCTTGTTTGTTGACGATATCGATGGTGGCTCTCTACTGGTATGTGGCACTGTAGCTATGCTAAAGTGCACACTGCTGCAATCAAAAGTACACAGTTTAAGTACGTACGGTACATCTTACATCTCAAAGCACCCACTATTACACTATTTAAGTGTAGTAACACAAAAACGGTTTTCAAAAATGTTGAATGAAAATATTCACCAAGTCTGCTACATATATGCCCAAGTATATGATGTTCTGTTTCTCTAATAGCTAGAATTATATCTCCAAGCCTAGCCAATTACCAAATTGGGACCATGGTAGTTCATGTGTGACACTTACACTCACTCATGCATACACACACACACACACACACTCATACACACACACACACACACACGCACACAGAGGCAGAAGTATTCTTCTACAGCGTGGTGTCCCTCTTCCACATCATCCCAGCAGAGCAGACCCGGGAGACCCTGGAGCTCTTCTGTAGCAAGATCACCACTGGGACCACCAAAGAGAATGGAGCCTTCAAGATGAAACTGTAAGTGTTGCAGCCGCTTCAGTCAATCTGTGCTTGTGCTCCATTCAGAACAGCTTGCCTGCCTCCTAAGGCTTATAAGACTCATGCCTAAGATTGAATGGATGTACAACGTTCCTACATTAACGTATCATCCCTTATGAAAGGAATACACTGTAGCAAGCATGTTGCCAGCTTGTACAACGGCTGTACAGGCTTGCCACAGACATGTGTACGATATTCACAGGCCTTCACCAAACCTGCACGGAGTTGTGGAGGTCTGTCACATGCCTGTCCTACGTTTCTCACTCAAACAGCAGGTTTTGCACAATCTTGTTAAAAGCTTGTACAAAACCAACATTTGTCTGCCAAGCCTGCTACCAACATGGAGCAATCCTGTGGTAAGCCCGATTTTAATATGGCCAGTTTTGAACAAATCTGCAAGGCCTGTTGCAGATCTGTTCGTCTTTTCAACCAAGCTCAGTAAGCCTGGGACAGGCTTGAGTTTGAATTCACCATCTTGTGACAAGCCTGATTTGAACATGGTCAGTTTTGAATAAGTCTGCAATGCCTGTTTCAGACCTGTTCATCTTTTCAACCAAAACTGGTAAGCCTGTGGCAGGCTTGGTTTTGAATTAACTACCTTGTGGCAAGCCTGATTTTAATATGGCCAGTTTCGGCAAACCAGTTTGTCTCTGGCTAGTCTATCGAGCTAGACGCTCTCTGCACACGTGGACCGACAAGTTGCTCGTGAGCGGTGTATACATGCATATTGGGGGTCAGTAGCTGTATATCCCCACCCCACTCCCCCACCCCCCACCCCCCCTCCCCCCAAAAAACAACAACCGAAACAAGTCACAAAAAAGCATTTTAGAAAAGACATGTAGGGATGGAATCCCCAAAAAGCAACCAAACAAGGTAGGAACGAACGACACCACAGTACCTTTACGGATTCCCATCCCTATATCTTTTGACATTTTGGTGTCTTTCGTTCCTGCCTGTCTGTTCATTTTCTAAAATGTTTTTTTGTGACCTGTGAACCAGGCTCCCTGCACACTTTTCTACATCGTGTGACTGTGTGCTGGGGATGGGAATGAAATGCTGCAGCAGTATAGCAAACAGAGGAATTGTTCCCGATGATGATGTAATTTGCGCCAGAGAGCCCCATGCTAGTGGTTGCCTGCCGCTAATTAAGCATGTGGGCGGCTATGAAGATGCTTATACACTGAGGGAACTACTTAATGGTTTGGAATGCGGCACTGCATGGTCTCATTCCCATACTGTCAGATCACTTTGATACTGCTATGATCTCATACCCAAAAATTTCTGTGTGTGTATGTATGTATGTATGTATGTATGTATGTATGTATGTATGTATGTATGTATGTATGTATGTATGTATGTATGTATGTATGTATGTATGTATGTATGTATGTATGTATGTATGTATGTATGTATGTATGTATGTATGTATGTATGTATGTATGTATGTATGTATGTATGTATGTATGTATGTATGTATGTATGTATGTATGTATGTATGTATGTATGTACATGTATGTATGTATGTATGTATGTATGTATGTGTGTTGTAGGCAAGTATCTGTATATGTGCATCCAAAAGTAGCACACATGAAATGATTGCATCATTGCCATTACAATAGTCTACTAGTCCAACAGAGCTACTAACAGTTTGCAGGCCAAGTTCCAATCAAACTAGCTTGGTTTTGTATTACCTAGACTGGCGCTGAAAGTTCCGGGGGGTCCAAATATTTCTAAATATTAGGATGGGGGGGGGGGGGGACCATTTTTGGGGGGTCCAAATTTTTTTGTGACAGGGCTATAGATAGTAATAACTACACTGATATTTGATTGCTAACTAGGTTACTGGAGGCACTGCGAAATTGCCATGTCAACGCTACTATCGCTGTATATTCCTTTTGACATTTTGCTGGTTGTAGGTTGGAGCACTCCATCCCCCAACATTTATCATTTGCAGTACACACACTCGGAAGAGGTTGGGAGCACTCAGTCTGACAGACACAGCTTTGCTAACCTGCTCCACGTTTAACAAGGCCTACCTGTTTCTGAGCATTGCCTTAAAGTGGTGATGGAGTTATGGATATACGGTATAAACTTTAGACAGTAAAGATAACCAACTGGCCGTCTTTATGGGGCCCCAACATAGCACGTGTTCAAAATGGCGTCTATGGCAGTTACAAGAATGCTGTCTTCGAAGTTTGTGGTGCTGGAAGAGTCAGAGATGTAGACAGGTCTACCACACTGTTGTTACCACGGAAGGCTTACTACAGCTTGTAGGTTAGTAGAGTTTGTGTAGCCTCTATATAAGTGGAGATGTAAGTGTTGGAGACAGATGGCATAATTGAGCGATGCGAATGTGCGTTTTAAGTAGCACAGCCCGTCCCTGCACGCTCCTATAGCAGCCATGGCTAATCCTTGAAGATATGTAGAGATGTCAGTCTCCTGAAGTCTAATCGCTTTTTTATAGCTTCTCTGGCATCAGTTATATGCTGATACTTACATTGTAAGTAGCCCCCCGTTGCACCCCCGGGTAAAAATAGGACAGGAAGGGGGCTGGTTTAGTATTCTCGCGAGCTAACCAGTCCTGAGAGTAACTAAAGCAGCTTCAATGCATGTGCGAGTCACATGTAAGTCGTATGTATGTCCGCGTGAGTACTCAAATACGTATGTACACGCAAGTACTTGAACATGCACTCACATGTGCTTGAACACGCACATGCATAGCACACACAAACAGATTACAAGACTTTGACACCAAAAATTTAAATTCAACTTCAAAGTACAATAGACTGGAGTACTGTACTATATAGCACTATAAGTCCAATATTATGTTTACAAAACAAATTCCTAAGTTACTAACTAACTCGTTCAGTGACATGTTCAGCGACCAATGGGAACGATGGCATTGCAAATTGGAGGGCACTTGTTGCAGAAGACGGGGACATCGGTCAGCCTACAGAGCCTGCACACCGGTGAGCTGCACAGCTCTGCCAGGGAACGGTTTTCTTCATTCGTATTTGCATTATCGCAGTAGGCACAAATTGGACACCAGATACTCTCCGAGTTCGTCTGGCACTGAGCACATGCCTCCATGCATCCTTCCCTGTCGTTGCATATGGCACAGACTGGACAGTCCTGTGGAGGACAGGTTGTACAGGTTTGACGACAGAAGTTATCGAGGTCTCTTCCACCCAGGTTGGTGTAGGGGAATGCCAGGACCAGCGGGACTAGTCCAATTGCTAGGAAAGCCACAACAGACTTCTTTTTTCTGCAAAAGTGTGATCCAAATTGAAATGCAACTTTTGCAAGCTGGTGTGTAAATAACACTCGATCTGATTAGGGATATGTCTTCTGCTGCTTTTATACCACAGCACTTGAAATTTCCCCCTGGCTCACGAGTAGGGCATGCCCTGTCACGTCATTGCTTCCAGAAAGGAAGAAACACTTTTGATCCAGCTTCACAGAGTGATACTCCAATGGCTGTGTTTTCCTAACCTGGTCATCTGTATGCCCTGGGGTCTAATTATTGCTTAATATGTGATATGGGTTAGAAGCGTGGAGCTACTTCCTACACTTGTTTGTCCCCATCTTGTTCCAACATGGCTGCCTGGCCTACACTGGCCTACACTGACCTGCTTCCGGCTCTGTAGAACTCACCCACTCACTTTGCACGCCTTTATTATGCCATTATTACTTTTTTACAATATCGATTGTTTTACAATGTATTGTCAATTATACGGTGTAGGCCCTGCAAGCTTCCAGTAGCTTCTATTACGCTTGTGGCTATAATAGCATAGTAACGTAATGACATGCAGTAATGTAGCACACATGATAAGTGTGGATGGGCAGACAACAGATGCGGGAAATGTTAAGCGATCTTAGTACCAGCCAAGCATGTGCTTCACGTGTGCTCCGCCTGAGCCCTAAGTTACATTTGGTCATGCAACCTCTGCTGTGGTGATCCTGAGACCTCTGCTGTGGCATTCTGGTATGGCAATCGTGAGACTTCTGCTATATATGGCGATCCTGCAACCTCTGTTTTGATAAACTAGCACGCGAAATGGGACCATGATGCTAAAAGCGTTCAAAAGTACACCTTATTATTATGCCAAGCTGCATTAATGCGTTGTGGGTGTGTGAAATATTAATCATGTCACAGTGAAAGAGTCAATAAATATGAGCAGAGTGATGAATATATATGAGCAGAGTGAAACACATCGTAGAATTATCAGACTGAGTCCTTTCAGCACACAAGGGAAAAATGTGCATTGTGGCTACAGTACAGATGATTGCACTGTATTAGACCCAATATGCACGACAAATACACAATATTTTTAAGTTCACAGGTATACGTTCAAAGTTTATATCACCACAAGAACTGTCCAACGGACGTGAGGAGGATGCTTCTGATTTGCTGCTTGGTCTGTGCCGGCAGCCTCTCGTACTGCTCCTTGGAGATGTAGGAGGTGGAGAGCTGGATCATGTGACCAAACTCTGTGTTTAGGTAGCGCTGCACGGTTGCCATGTTTGGGCGTTTGTGTGCAATATTGAGGGAATGGCACATATCCGTACACTGATGCGTCATGAAAAAGAGTCCCATTCCGATGAGGGCAAGGTCTGTAGCGCCGTACTCTCGGTTCAGCGACAAGATGCAGGGGTCTGTGAGGATGTACTTATCGCTGTATCGCACTCCCTGGAGATCGCTAACGAGTAGCTGCCCTCGGGTGTGGACCCAGCTCCAGTGGGCGAATGCCGGCATGGATTTGTAGGTCGTCAGACACTGCGGCTTGACCCAGCCAGAGTTGCTGATGAACTTTTGGTAGTCTCCCTCTAGGTAGTCTTCTACCAGAACCCATTCTCCGAGTTTCGGTGTGCCACTGTCATTTCTTTCAGCCACCTTCTGAACTGAATGATCAACAATGTGTATGGGGTAATTAGTCCCACTTGCTGTATTAAACTGAGTTGCGAATTCCTCGGTTTTTTCATATATCTGGACCGCCGTATCCCAGTCTCCTTGTGTCCAAGCGTACTCATCTTTGTATTCCTTCACCACGGCTTTTCTTCCGTACTTGCGAGCAGGTTTCCAGTACATGGCGCGGTAGGCCCTGCGAGAGGCTCCCTCAGCAAAGGAAACTGTAGCAAATGTAGCATTACCATCAGCAGGGTAAAAATCCCAGTTTGGTTTACTCATGACTGTAGACCTAGCAGCAGAAGTCAATGCAAATAGCTCCAGTGAGATTGTTCAGCAGCTTATATATACCTGCAATTGCACAATCTAATTGCGCAATGCTATTACCCACAGGAGTTTCCCAGGTTACTTCCCATGTTATGATTAATACCCCCTGGGATTTTCCCAGGTTATTTCCCATGTTATGATTAATACACCCTGGGATTTTCCCAGGTTATTTCCCAGGTTATTGTTTTGACTGTGCCACAAAAACTATTGTGTAATGATTTATTGTGTGCAGTAATTGAATTATTGCTGCTGTAAATGGAGTGCATCCATTTCGCCAGCAGAGGCAGTATGTGACTGCTATCAACAGTGATATTCAAACATATCATAACAGCCAGATTACTAATTACAAATTTTTGATGGGAGGGGGCAGGAGAGATCTCCCTGCTTTGACTTCCTCCTCCCCTCCCCAAGAATCAATCTCTGCTCCAGCCATAGCTTTTTACGAAGACTGTGATTGTTCCCCCCAGGCTGGGACTGATGTTCTGTCACCTCAACCAGAGGGACCCCTTACGCTACACGGTGCTGTGTCGGCGGGTGAAGCTGGCCCAAGAGCTGGACCAGTTCTCCAGTCTCGGGATCAACATAGACAAGGTGAGGGGAAAGGGGAAACCCCCCATTCAGAATTTAATTTTGGGGGGGGGGGGGATTTTCCGACCCCCTTGGAAGCCCCCCCTAAATGAACACTGATCATGTCACTAATGATCACGATAATGGATTTATCAAGCATGGGTGTTATAGAGCTTCATTGTATGATTAACTGTATGAGCTGTGACCACACTCCCATGCCTCCTTTCAACAAATTGCAGCAGAACCTGGCGGATGTTATGATTGCTTTATCATTACCGTATTTTAAGCCAACAGTGGTGGGTGTTTGCAGGCTTGGCAAACGCACCGCATGGCAAAAAAAGTGGTAGATAGCTGTAATTGAAGCTTTAATCGAATGCACACTGCTCTGCAGTGAATGACACTTACAAAGCAATGTATAATAATGGCACTGAGGAATACAGTACTGCTCATGACCAAGTTATTAGTATGCGCATGTGCACCCACAAGTGACTCATAGCAACTCGCGAGCGATAAGGTCATTACTCGTGGGTGCAAGTGGCGCAGCGCATGCTTGTGCGTATTTGAGGACTTGCATGGGAGTCGCAGTTCATAAGCAGCGCTGTACCATTAAGTTTTGTTTTTTTGTTAAATTGACTTAATTTCAATTTTATCCGGCCACTCTGGCCTCTACAGTAGTGTAAAGCATATTGTATGATATAGTTTCTTCCTTCCATAGCTCAAACAGTGGGTGGAGGAGTGGCACTTGACCGAGTCTCAGCCGAGGACCCTCTACCAGCTGTTGTGGGAAGCCGGTGGGGACTCTGGCGATGAATCGTAAGTATTTGATTAGTGCATGTAGCTCAAGGCTCTTGCATGTACATGTACATGTACATGTATTTACATCATCTAGAGTGCTGGGACTGGTCACTGTGGTTTTGTACATCCCACCAATGGTTTTCATGCCTCACTCAAACACGCACATGTACAAGTAGCTATAGCTATCAAGTATGGCTGCTTTATCCGACTATATGCCAGACCACTGGTAGTCTCGTACCCAGACCTCTACCCGCCTGCCGCCGAAGAACGGTCTGGGGACAATAGAACATGCTGCCCCCTCCTTTGAGGGGTGTGACCAAAGACAGACGACCACGTGCTACTGTGGTTCACTGTTGTTTACTAGTAGCAGAGGTTCTGTACTGCTTCTACAACCAATACGTTGATTGAACCTCTTGAAACCGACAATTTCAGTCACTACAAGCAAGCGATCGTTGGCAGCAGATACTACCGCACGTATGCTATGAGGTAATTGTTTCTCTAGCTTCACTCTGATTGGTCATCCCACATACCAGACATCCACGTCATATGGGCCGAGCAGCATGTTCTATTGTCCCCAGACCGTTCTTCAGCGGCAGGCGAGTAGAGGTCTGGGCACGAGACTCCTCTTTATGAAACCCTACACATGCATACACATACGTACGTTTTCGTACAATTAACACACATGTATGCACACACACACACACACACACCACCACATCACACACACACCACCACATCACACACACACACACACACACACACTCATCACACACACACACCACCATATAACACACACACACACACACACGTACACACACACACTCATCACACACACACACACACACACACACATTCACACGTACACACAGCCTCTCAACCCAGATCCTAACAGAGCTATTAAGTACCTTCACCTCCTCAGACGCCCACGAGGCAGCCAAGCTAGCCGAGCGACTGGTGGTGTTGGTCATCTCCGACCCTCGGCAGTTTACCTTCGATCACTTGCTGAGGTTGGAGCCCATCACTGCTCTCAAGTCCGAGAGAATATATCAGGTACACTGCAGCACGAGATTAGGTTGGCCGTGCATAGTACATGTTGATTCTAGCCTCGTACCCAGTCCTCCTGGCCAGACTTAACTTCTACCCTAGATAAAAATTGGGGGCAAGGCGCGTGTTCCAAATGGCTCTGACAGTTCCTTCACGAAAAGTCAGAGATCTGGACAAGTCAATCACATTGTTTTTTTTTCCGAGGGAGGCTTACTGCAGCTTCCAAGTTGGAAAATGTTTGTAGCCTCTCTGTAAGCACAGATATGGGTACTGGAGATGGACAGTATATTTGAGTACAATGCGAACGTACGTTTCAAGCTGGTTGAAAAGGTGGCAGGATGGGGGCTGGGATAACCCCCATATTGCACATAGGGGCCTAGGTTTACAAGCAAGCCAGGAATAATAAGTTGACCTCCTCTGACATGTACATGTACCTGTACAGCCCCTGAGGCAGTTTGCAATGGTGTACCCACTAGTAAGTGAAAACTGAAGGTGAAAACCTAGGTGGAGTTTAACAACAGACAGCTTTTTGAATGCCTTGGTCAATCTGTACATGTATTTCATGTCTGATAAGCTTTTGACCTGATAATGGGATGAGACACTCCATACACTTGTGAGGTTGGTCTAAGGTTTCAATTGGTCTATGCCCCCAATAGTTAAACCATTTCATAGTGTGTATATACGTGTACTTAGCAGTACATAGACTATGCAAATATCTTGTTTTCCCTGCAGCTATTGACCATTTTCATTAGCAAATGCTACACAGAGTTCATAGAGTTCTATGAAGCCAATAAGGCCTTTGTGGATGGGCTGGGTGAGTAGGCATGTCTCCACTCCTACCATAGAGTGAGTATGGAACACCCGTGGGTGAGGACCGTTAGTGCGCTGTAAAAGAGGGGGGTGGGCATTAAATTCGTTCTGAAGGCAGGGATTCTGGACAAAAAAAATTTTTTTGTGTATATTAATTATACCAACCATGCAATCTAGATTAACTTGTAATTAATTCCATGACCATGAGCGAAATCAATTCAAGCAACAAACTTCAATTTTGAGTATGCATGCTTTAATTGGAATATTGACAATAAGTTGGCTAACTATTTAGCTTTTTAGCTAACTGTCTTTTGCAAAGAATAGGTATCTGCATGCTTCGGCTATTTTAATGAATGTTCATCTATGCGTATTTGAGTGGGCGGCTACTACATCACATATGCAGCCTATGCAGGAAATTGACGAAGAAAAGGGGGGTGGGCACTAAATACATAGTGGGCACTTATTACGTACACTGCGGTAACCCTGCTAGCTAGTCTGAAGCATTACACTGATGGCGTTCTATGAACACATGCACTTACAGTGTGTACCAGGTGTCCATTTGGCACTGAGCTAAAGGATAGCCAGGAATTTCCCCTCTAAATTGTATCTTGCAAGTGTCTGGTGTACTACTTTACTGTGTTCTGTTTTCGGTCTCTTACTGTTCTTCCCCTCCACTGGCTCCCTCAGGCCTGGACCACGACTACTGTGTTCACAAGATTCGCCTGTTGACACTCACCACCCTGGCCGTGGAGTCCAGAGAGGTAGCCTTCTCCGACCTGTCCTCCGCTCTGGGCATCCCTCGGGAGGAGGTGGAGACAGTCATCCTGGAGGGTGAGTGCTAGCAGTGTTGCATAGCTATGGGAATCCTGGGTTAGCCCACCCCTTCCAAAGGCCAGTTTCTCCCAAAAAGGATGAGCACAAAGCTAACTTAATAAGAACACAGTTTTGTCAAGCCCCTGACAGGTTGGATTGTTTAATAAACTTTGGTTCCTTTGATTGTGATTCCCACTCCCCCTCTCCACTGTAAGCTTTGGTGGCGTAGTACTTGTAGTGTATACATCATGCAGTGGGCCTTGTGGGAATTGAGTTGCATTACTGTTGACCAGACCGTTCAGCCATTCCAAAAGGGGCTTTGAGTGCGGTGATCATCACTTTCTTGCTGCCGAATCAGTTTTACCCGCTGTTGCTGAACATACCTCCAATGTTCCCTCCTCTACCTCCACTACTTCTGTGTTGCTGCGCTCGTAGCCTTCCTAATCACCACCGCCTCTCTGCAGGTAACTCTATCGTAGTGCATGCTCTTGGCTCCACTACATGTGCCAGCAGTGCCACTCCCACAGGAAGTTGTTTGCCATTCCTGTATTGTTATGCACATATATATACATACAAACACAGACTTTCCATGCAACATGATGCTTCTCACCCAGCAATAGTACATCAGCATGGGAGGGGAATGCCTCTCATTAGAAGCTTCTGTGCTTTCTTTCCATTTGAATCTTATATCCTTCTATAAGTACACACACACACACACCATTTGCTTCTGCCCTTCCTTGAGAACTTTCCTGAGTGAAATGCTGAAAGTGAGGTAATCTGAGCATACATAACAAGTATAGAGCAAACAGGCTGACAGATAAACAGATATGGGAAGGATAAAACCAACCAAATACAATACTTCACCCAGGTGCCCAGCTGATAAGCATACCTGTGTAAACTATTTTGTCTCAGTTACCAGACATGAGAATGGAATGATTTTTGGTACAGTACTCTTCAAATTGTACTAAAGTAAGCTAGAAGTCTGCAGCGGTCGCCATTGCTGTGATGCTTGCCTCAGAAGTACTTTCACAAATCCAGTCACTGATGGGCCAGTCCTGGTGGGATTGTGATGTGTGCAACTAGCAGTGATCTGCCCATGCACCGTGGTCTATGGTAAGG
This sequence comes from Phakellia ventilabrum, assembly GCA_963921505.1. Lineage (NCBI taxonomy): Eukaryota > Metazoa > Porifera > Demospongiae > Axinellida > Axinellidae > Phakellia > Phakellia ventilabrum. Next base: position 4,763,037 of record OY997382.1, read on the forward strand.
TTAGTGACTTGCATACCAATTCTTCTATTCTGCAGCAATTAGGTTGAAGTTGGTTGAGGCTAGGATAAACCAAGTCAGTGAGAAACTGGTTGTAACGTAAGTCGGAACACTAATACATAATGGTAATGTACGTTAAGCTAGTGCATCCATCTAATGGCTGTTCTGTTATGTTGTCAATACCTAAAAGTCTTAATTAAGGTGGCACTGGAAGTACGGATAATTAGGTATGAAATTTTATACAGTAGTACGTGACTGTAGCAAACTGAATTCGTTTTTGGCACAGAACAGCAAGACACACTGTAGGCCGCTACAGCATTACTTTTTACTTAGAGTTAACCATGCTGTAAGACCTTAGCCGTGGCCTATCAGAGCGTTCTTTTTTGACTTTTTGCTTTGTTTCACTTTAGATTCGGTTATAAATCCAAGCAGGCATCACAGATGGAAGCTAGAGGGCGTTTTCTCAAAAACTAGGGCCTATCTTGAACAAATTGCCCTAATATTGGGCACAGATACTAATGAAATTATGAGTGTACCGTACGTTTCAAGCTAGCTGGTGCAGTAATCAGTGAGAAAGTTTCTGTGGCGATCTTCATTTTTTTAGCTACGACCAAGCTAGCTAGCGACATGGTTAACCCTTTAACGCCCATTGCGCATGCGCATATATCACTGAACTGCCCACAGGAATTTAATTATTTCACGTGCATGGCAGTGCATGCTGATTACAGTCTCGTAGTGAAAGGCAGAGCAAGACAGCGACTGAACTCACGGAAGAACTGAAGAGAAGAGCTCCCAAGCTTCATTTTGATACCGGATTCAAGTGTGATTGACAGGAAGAAAGCCATAAGCGGCAGCAGACTTCTCGGGCCCGGCGATGTTGACGATTATCACCGTCACCTACCCTCAGATCCGGCTGACAGAGGCTACAAAGGATTATCAGGCCATCCCCACAGATCTACAGCAGTGTTGTACCTTGTGTCTAGTTGATTACAGAACCGCTAGTGCCGTTTAGCAGCCTAGAATACCCGTCCTTGTTGTATCCGTCATCGCCATTCACAAAGGGGATCTCCCTGGAGCGAACTCTTCCGGTAAAATCTCGATCGTTTTACATGACGCATATATGCGTCATTGGGCGTTAGACAGTAACGCACGCGATGACGCATATATGCGGCATCGGGCGTTAAAGGGTTAAACAGTTCAAACTCATGCTTTCGAATGTGCTGTCTGCCTCCTAGCGCTCAACAAGCGGGGCAACCCCCGTGCCTTCTGTCCTTGCCAGCTACCGTCAACACAGACAGCTACCCGTACACCAATTCCAAGCCACTTACATGTAGTGCCAATCTTCACGCTCTCCACCAATTTTCTAAGCAAGAGTCTCTCCTGAGTTCTTGAAACTTCGGGGTCGCCGCGCGAATGTCTCAGTAATCAGTAATTTGCCTCTGTCACTGTTGCATTATTCGCACCCCGACCCCTCGGTTTCAAGAACCTCATATATATGTGTGACCCTTTTCATAGTTGTAGGTAATCCCCAAGGGCAAAACCTTGGGAATACGTATAACTACATGAAAGATGCTGATCCCACGTGAATGCATTTAATTACATTCGTGAAGGGTGCTAATTTCATATTACATATATCATACTCGGGGTTTCATACTTGGGGCCCCAAAAAAGCTGAAATTTGGCTAATGAACTTTTAATTATCGAATAAAAATTTAATGTCAACTTCAAAATTCTGAGGGGGGAGAAATTCCAGTGCCCCCCCCTCCTATACAAGACCTTGCTTCACTAGGACCCTAAATAACTTACATACACAGGGTTCATATATAGTCTTGGGTACCCAGACCCGTCGAAAAATTGTACGAGGGTCTGGGCGATAGGCTTCGGTGGAAATGTACACTCTGGAATGTTGTTAACTCATAATTGCCTCCCTGCTAATGCTAGCTTAGTAGATTTCTCTATCACTTACCAGGCTGTACCTTGATGTCAGAGGAAAGGCTGACACTCTGAAACACAATAGTGCTCTAAGCAGCTTTTAAAACGTGATTCAAACGCGACTTTCCAATTAACGCATGTTAGAATGTAATTATTAAGCCAATTGGAAGTGCGCCTGCATTCCAGGCGCACGGTACACTTCCGCCCCAGCCTATCACCCAGACTCTCTTACAATTTTTCGACGGGTCTGGGTCCGAGACTAGTTCATATACTGGAGGATAGGCAAGTAAGGCGTATGCCATAAAGCATGTCTTGTATTTTGTCTCTTTCCGTAGGAATACAATTCACCGTACTTTTCATGTGGAGCAGTGGAAGCTACTCCACGAACGTCTTTCCTCTTGGAAACAGAATATTCACACTGTTAAGGGTAGCCTAAAGACTGTCACGACGTAGCCATTGGACAAAACGTCGTGGGCAGTATTAGTGAGCATTATGGAAGTGTGTGAATTAATAGGATTTTTAAATGAATTATGCAGAGCACTTGTACAGATATTTGTACGTAGCATGCGTAAGATTCATATTCTTGGTATAGCAGAATGTGATAAGATGGTGCATAAAACATCAAACCCACTACAGCTGTTCTTCCTTACACTTCATGTGCATACGTATACATGACCTACTCTCATGCTCAGGTGTCTAAACCCTCAGTGTAAAAGAGTATCTGGTCACTCGTCTTATTGCAGACTCCATACTTGAATAACAAATCTGATTGGTCACTGTGTACAGTACATGAAAATATTAAACTCTTATTAATTAATGAATACTGTCCATACATTCATACTCACTTGTCGCTAATCTGGACCAAGAGAATTCATTGGCCCGCCTCCTCTTTGTCACGTGGAGCCGTCGACCGTCCAATCATCTTCGAGGGATAGCGCTATATAGCGTCAGCCGCATCCTTTTTGCGCCAGTGCAGTGAGAACGAAAACAGAAGTGACCTTTTCGGAGCTGCATCCAGTACGCCATCAGTCAAACGCACAGTATTTGCAGGGGTGCTGTGAACCTCTGAGAGCGAGTCAGCCGTGAAGTGTCGCAGATACGTGCAGCTGCCAGTCTGCCACTACCAGTCAAGTTATCGAGGGGAATGGCTACCGCTCCAAGCAGACCTAGAGCACCGGATGAGTAAGTGTTAGAGCTGATTTTATGAAGGTATAATCCAGGATTGTCATATTTATTATGAGAGGTGGCTACTCTCATCGCTTGGTAGCATGTACGCGCGTCAGACAGAATAAATATTACGTTTTTTTTGGCTGGTTAGTTTGTATCTGGCATTATAGTTTAGGGCAAGTCAGGGCCGTCAGAAGGTCCTCAGGAGTGGGGCGGGGCGGCCGTTGGCCGCAATGTCAGAGGCCGCAAAGCGCCGAACATTTTTTGGACTATTTTTCAGCTGTTAAGACGTTGCTCTCTTAGCATCTTTCGAGTTCGAGGAGCCACTGTAGAAGTAATTGTCTGCTCTAGACAATGAACAGACTGCAGTTGTTTATTCTGGTAAGCAAATACACAGAAAGCAATGCAATGTCTCGGTCTTCGTCGCAGTGCAGCCATCACTTGTGCGCGCATGAAAACTTTGTCTGGCCCGCGAAGCTAACTGCAGCCATGACCAACTATTGAAACGCCGCTGAAAAGAGCGCTTCACTGCTGATGTCCTTCCAAACTAGTTAATGTGCAACAGCAAACAGACTGAAAGTCCACACTATGCGCAGTTTTTATTTCCCCCCCCAAAAATACAGCTGGCTGTATTTTAGTGCCATTGTCATCAAGCATCTCACTGTTACACCATAACATACGCCTGAGAGACTAACAGAAGATTATGATACGATTAATGTTTCAAAGGCTATTGGTCTGGCAGGAAGTGCATATATGTAGCTACATAGACGTACAAAATGCTTGTGAAGGCTCACCTACAATGTCCATTACACCAGTTATATGGTTCTGCTGTACTTGTATCTGCGCATGCTGTGTACTGAGCCTGTGCAAAATTTAGAAGGCTAAGTAGAAAACGCTGAAAACTGAAACCACATTAATAAGTGTACACTTGTAGACTCTAGTTGACAGTGTTAACATACTTGCAAGATCAGCCTTGTTTCAGTCAATCTGAGCCATAGACACAAATCTAGTCGGTCCAGACCACTTTCCAGGGCACCAAATTTCTTTGCACATTCATACGTGAGGCATGTATTGCGGAGCCACGCCTTCTCAAGTTCTACAAATGCTGGGTGTGAGGCTATAGCTAGCAAGCACTATGGCTAAGGCTTTGCAGCATGTCATCCAACTCCAGGTGTAGCTAGAGGGTGTTCCATCGAACTTTGTTTCCACAGCACAGTCGCTGGATAGCTACAATAGCCGTAAGTAGGACACTCCACCCACTTTAGGGGGCGTCTGCAAACTGTAACGCTATTGTGACATTAAGTTGAAGATACTGCGTACATACAATATACGTGCATAGCTAACCGACGATACACTCTGACTAGAGATAGTCTCGTTCCCAGACCCTCCACACAAGCGCAGAAAATTGGGGGGAAATTCTGCACTTGTGTGAAGGGTCTTGGGATGAGGCTAGACCAGAGATACTGTCAAGAGCGCATATAACTTATTGATACTTCTCAATGTAGACTTTGGTTTGTGATTTCCGGTTTCATTTCTTCAGTTTTTCAGTTTTCAGTGTTTTCCACTTGCCGGGATATATTTGCTTGAGCATGCCAATTCCCATACTTGCTTGATGTCAGGTAGTTGGCTAGAAGTCATGATGCTGAAGGAGGCAGAAGGGGGGCGGCAATGGGGCCCAAATGTTTTAAACACTGGCCACAACTGAGCCAGCCATGAATGCACATAATTATATGCACATTTTGGGCCGAGTCACAGAAGTGTAGCTATGAAAACACAGCTTAACGAACCGCCAATCTAATCCATGCTATGCCGTCACTCATGAAGGCTCGCCCCACATTGCACAGGAGCAGCTATGCTGTGTACGTACTGAGCCAGTGCAAACTTTAGAAGGCTATTTGCTTCAGTATACCAATGTCCATACTTCTTGATGTCAGGCAGTTGGCTATTCGTGATGCTAAAGGGGAGGCAGAAGGGGGGGCGGGAAGGGGGCCCAAGTTTTGTAAACACTGAATTTCTTTACCGAGCAATATATATAGCAGGGCAACTAATTGTGATGTATAGTCAGCCCACGTTTGTATATATGTGTATATGTCCGCTGGGGGCCTCCAGGATTCAAAATATACTGTCTCTTACTGGTACATGGATACCGTTTTCGAACGTGTGGTGCACGAAGAGTCAGAGATACAGACAAGTCTACCACACAATTTTATGAAGAGGGGCTTACTGTAGCTCCCAGGCTAGTACAGTTTGTGTAGTCAAGGCGTAAGTAGATATGAGTGCTAGGACTTCTTCACTGAGAAAATGGTTAGTAGAAAATATCACCATTGGTGGTAATAGCGTAAGTCACCAATTGTCGACCACCTAATTTTGTACACGTATCTACTCCGATACCGTACTAGCTATAAACTACGGACAAAGTCCAGTTCCAAGAACACTGATCCAGCTACCAAACGATCATTTTTCGAATGAGTAGCTGTAATGGCAGGGTCTTACCGAAGCGCAGCAGTGATCGGCTCTCTTCATGTATTGTCGGCCAGCTCTACCTGTTGTCGACCGCTCGATCGTGGTAGTTCACGCAATGTCGGCCATTTCACATTTCCGTTTGTTGTCACAGCATTTGAACTACACCCACCAAGTATATAACTTTCGAATTTACAGCATACACAGACTCCAAGATTAAAATTTCATTTAAATAGAACTCACAACGTCGCTACAATGCATCTTCAACACTGAACCAGCTATAGCAATTTTCCCGGGAACGTCGCGGTATACGTAATCTATCGTTACCGCGTTTTTTTCTGCCGTAATTTCGCCGACAATAGATGGTGGTCGACATTCAATGACTTACGCTAATGCCTGTCCAGTGCCACTAACACATCCCAAAACAGTTATCTGGGTCTTGTTCCCAGAGCTGCGCTGGCAAATTGTTTGGCACCCTTCTCATGCTTTTCCAACACACCCTTGAGGAGCTTGAAGTAGATTTCAAAACTTCACGATTAGTCATTACTGTTCTTGCATGGAAGAACGGATCTCCCTTTCGTAGTGAGACAGTTGGCCACCTCTGGCAAAAGCGGTACCACCAGCCATCTGTTATGCCCTCAGCATTCACCCCCTTTCTCTCGCCCATTGATTGAACAATTCGCAGAACTTCTCTTGTCTTGCCATACCACATGCTAGAACAGTTCAGAAGGAATTCTACAAGCTCTTTTTCCTCTCCCTGGTTCAGGTAAAGGCACAGGATTGGTTCCATGCACTACCCTTCCAGCTAACTGATCTTTGAGAGTTATGTGCGAACATTATATTCTAGAGCCGCCTGATTTACCCCCATCTGACCATTACTATCATTCCACCTTCCATGCATCGATTCATTTGTCCATGAGTTATCCTTTTAGGTCTGCTGGCGGTGGTTAGAACTTTCACTTCATCATCTTAATTGGCGATCTTTCGGCTGTATTAATATAAAGTACTACAGTAGCTACCGTGATTTCATATGGGACCCATGCTTATCCTCTCTTTTATAATTTCTGTAGTTGTCCTTGCTCTGCAGTGCTGTCTATGTCTAAGGCACACAATCTTCTCTCACGTAATCACGTGTCGGCCAGTCAAAAAGTGTACATACCTTTTGATTCATGGCACATGCAAGCCATCGAAACAGGTATGTAAATTAAAATGTGCAGCATATATGCACAGGATTTTTCCATAAACTCACTAGCTAGGGCTCGCCCTCCATTGTACTTGCAAGACCAAAGGAATTTAGTCTTAATACCTTTAGCTACTTAGCTACATTCCTGTTTTTCTCGTAGTCTGTTTTGCCTCCCTTTTGCCACTGGCTTTATGTACATACGCCCAACATAACTTTATAGTATTATAGTCATTGATTATAAAGTAACCTACCTTCTGCCCTATAAATCCATGCAGTGCTGATGTCGCTCTGAAGGAAAGCCTGGAAGAGCTTGGCAAGCTGACTGAGTGTGTCATATGCCACGGTCACTACACCAATCCGAAAGCGTTGTCCTGCCAACATGTGTATTGCAAACAATGCCTTGAACAGTTGATACTTCGGCAGCGTAGACCCAACACTGTTGAGTGCCCCCAGTGCCGTGCCATAACACAAGTAAAAGGAAATGATGCGGGCACGCTCCCAACCGATTTCTTTGTGAACAGTCTCATGGACACGTACATCAGGATCAAAGAGGCAATCAAAAAGGGAGAGATTAAGTGTGAGATCTGTAAAGAGGGCCCTAAAAAGGCGGATTCATTCTGTTGTGAGTGTGATCAGTACATGTGCGCTACATGTGCTGGAGTTCATCGGAAATTCAAATCTTGCATTCGTCATCAGGTTGTACCCCAACGAGATGCGTATAAGTATGCTACAAGATGTGTCCGGCCAAGTGCTACTCCACTAGCTCTGACATGTGTAAAGCATGAAGGTAAGCTGCTAGAGCTTTACTGTCTGGAGTGCCAGGAATTGATCTGCCGAGACTGCATCCGGGGAGAGCATGACAAACACAAGAATAACTTTGCCAATATTGTCGCCACCGAAGTAAAAGAGGAGATTCAAACGAGTCTTGCTCCACTCCAAGTGATGTGTGATAGTCTCTCTGAAGCTGTTGCAAAGGTGAGTGCTTGCATAGCAGGGCTTAGAACTGAAGAAGCTTGCGTCACTAGAAACATCCAGTGCTCCTTTGAACAACTCAAAGCCATTATTGTGAAACACCAAGAAAGCCTTCTGAAACAAACACAGCAGCTTGTGCAAACAAAACTCACAAAGCTTTCTAAGCAGGAGGAATGTCTCAAGCTTGCTCTAGCTACCACGAGGAGTTTCATAAGCTTCGTAGATGCAACCAATAAAGGTGGTAGTGATGAAGAGTTCCTTTCCATGAAGAAGCAGATTTCTACTAGAATACAGCAGCTGAGCAAAGAGTTTAAAGATATTGAGTTACAACCATCTGAAGCCATTGATATTGCTGTCCAACTGCCAAGCCGTGCACAAATTGAAGAGGTGTGTCAAAAGAGCTCTGTCGTACTTACAATTTCACCTGAC